>BSBM01001038.1:0-600000 GCA_027924585.1 Larix kaempferi
TCCTATGCCCTCCCCTTACCCCTCCTCCTCCCCTCTCCTCTTCTCCTCCTCTTCCACCACTCCTCCTCCCCTCCTCTTCACCTCCTCTTCCCCCTCTCCTCTTCCCCTCCTCCACTCCCCTCTTGCCCTATATCCCTACCCCACATCCCCCTCATCCTCATCCTCCTCTAAATCCCTCCCATCTACATCTGGCTCTCCCTGGTACTTCTCCTCCTTCTCCTCCCCCTACCTCATTGTTGTCCTCCTCCACCTACCCTATCCCCCTCTTCCTCTACCTGTGCATCCCCTCCTACTCCTCCCACCGCCCCTCACCTCCCTACTTCCCATCCTCCTCCTCTTCTTCACCTAACCAATATTCCACATCCACCTCCTCCTCCACCCCCCTCACCTTCTCCTCCATCCTCTGCTCCACCTCCTCCCACCTACCCTCCTCCTCCCCCTCCTCCTTCTCCTCTCCCCTCCTCCTCCTCTTCCCCTCCAACATCTACTCCCCACCCCTCTACCATCCTCCTCCTCCTCCTCCTTTCCCCTACTCTTCCACCTACCCACCTCTCACCTCCTCCCCCTCCACTCCCCTATCACCTCCTCCCCCTCCACCCCCATCCTTCTCCTCCTCCTCCTCCATCCCTCCCTCCCACATCCCTATTATCAACTTACCCCCCACCTCCACTACTATGTCCACCCTCCCTCTCCCCTCCACTGTTATGTCCCCCTCCCCCTCCCCCTCTCCCCTCTTCCACTCCTTCCCACCCTCCTTCCCCTCCCCCTCCCCCTCCTCTCTTTCACTCCTCACTATTCTACCTCCTTCCCCTCCCCCTTCCCCTCCTCTTCCCCCCTCCTCCCCCACCCCCTCCCCCTCTTCTACTCTTGTCCCTCCCCTTCCCCTTCCCACTCACCTCCTACTCAACCACCATTCCCCCCCACTTACCTCTCCTCCTCATCCCCCTCATCCTCACCCTGTACCCCTCTACCTCCTCCTCCTCCTCCCACATCCCTATCCCTCTAACTCATCCTTGTCACTCTCCTCCTCCTCCTCCTCCCCCTCCCCTCTCACCCTCACCCTCTCACCTCCTTTCCCTCCCTCTCCCCTACCGTTCTCCAATTTTTTTCACCTCCCCCTCACCACCTCCTCCTCCTCCTCCCTCTCTCCCTCCCCCATCCCCTCTTCCCCCCATTGCTATCTCCTCTCCTCCTATCTCCTCCTCCCCCCTACCACTCCCTTTTTCCACTACCCCTCCTCCTCCTCACCCCCTTCCCCCTCACCCTTCCTCATCCTCCTAATCATCCTCATCCTCACCTCCCTCGCCCTCCTTCTCCTCACCCATCACTTCCCCTCTCCCTCCTCTTCATCCTCCATCTCCTCCTGTCCCTCCACTCTCAATCTCCCCCTCTCACCTCATCCTGCTCTCTCTCCCCTACTCCTCTCCACTTTGTCACACCTCCCCCCATACCCCCTCCTCCCCTCTTGTCTCCACTCTCCCTCTCCTTGATACGATCCTCCCATCTTATCTCTCCCCCTCCTCCTACTCTTGTTCTCCCTTCCCTCTCCCCCTTACCCATCCTTGTCATCCTTCTCATCAATGGTGCCTTCCCCAATCCCTTCCCATTTCCCTCCTCCTCTTTCCACCCCCTGCCCCTCCCCCTCTCCCGCATCCCCTTCTCCTCATTCTAATTTCATTCCCCTCATCATCATCACATTCCCCTCTCCCCCTCCTTTTCCTCCTCCCACCTCCCCTCCCCTCCTGCCTCCCTCCTCCTAAAAACCCCTCCCCTATACCTCCCCCATCCCATTCCCCCTCAACCAACCTCCCCTCTCCCCACTCCCTGTCCTTCACCTAATCCTCCCCCTCGCCTCATCTTCCTTCTCCACCCCTCCTCCTCTACTCTTTCATGACCAGCCCCTCACCTCCTCCTCCTCCTCTGTCTCTCCCCTCTGCCCTTCCCTCTTCTCATCCTCCACCTCTCCTTTCTCCCCCTTCCCTTGCCCCCTCCCCTTCCCCATCTTGTCACCCTCTCCTCCCCTGCCCCACCTCCTCCTACTCCTCCTCCTCCTCATCCCCCTTCCCCCAACCCCTTTCCCACAACCTCAACCTCCTCCTCCTTGCCCCATTTTGCCTCTCCCTCCTCCTCCTTCTCCATCCCCATCCTTGACCCTCTTAGTCCTCCTCCTCCTCCTCCATTCCCCTCTATACTTCCCATTATTCACTCCCATCTCTGCCTTCCTAGCCTCCCATTCCTCCTCCTTTTACCAGCCCCCATCACACCTTTCCCTCCCCCTCCTTAGCCCCCTCCTCGTGTCCCTCCTCCTCCTTCTCCTTTTCCATCCTTTCCCTTGTTGGTCCTCCTGCTCCTCTTCCCTCCCTCTCCATACTTCCCATCTGA
Source organism: Larix kaempferi (assembly GCA_027924585.1). Lineage (NCBI taxonomy): Eukaryota > Viridiplantae > Streptophyta > Pinopsida > Pinales > Pinaceae > Larix > Larix kaempferi. Next base: position 2,383 of record BSBM01001038.1, read on the forward strand.
TGCTCCCCTATTCCCCTCTCCCCCCTTCCCCACCTCCCCTTCCTCCTCCTCCTCCTCCTACTCGTCATAGTTCCCCTCTCTCTCACTACTCCACCTCTTCCTCTTCAACCTCCTTCCTTCATCTCCCAATCCCCCTCACTCTCCTTCTCTGACCCTCCTGCACCCCTCCTCCCACTCCTGTCCCCCCACCTCCACCTTTCCCTCATCCTCCTCCTCCAACTCCTTGATCCCCTCTCCCCTTCTCCTCTCTGCCATCCTCCTCTTCATCCTCCTCATCCCCCTCCCCCTCATCCTACTCCTATCCCCCCACCTCCACCTCTCCCTCCTCCTCCTCCTTATATCCCTCTCCATCACATTCCTATATTCCCCTCCTTTTTCACCTCATCACTCTGCCATCTCCCCCTCCACCTCCCCCTTCCCCCTCTCCCCACTCATGTGACCCATCTCCACCTCCCCCTCATCTTCCTTATTCAACTCCTCACCCCCCTCTCCCTCCTCCTCCTCCACCTCCTTATCGCTCTCCCACCCCATCCCCTCTTCCTCCCCCACTACCCATCCTCCTCTCCAACCCAACCCTTTCCCTCTGCTCATCCTCATCCTCCCCCCCCTCCCTTCCCTCTCCTTCATCCTTGTCCTCCTCCACCTCCCTCAACCCTCATCCCAATCTCCCTACTCCTTTTCCCCCCTCTTCCCCTCAACCTCTGCATCCCCTCCTCCTACTCAACCTTTCTCACTCTTCCTCCTCCTCCCCTACCACTCTCCCTCTCCCCTCCTCTTACCTCCTTCCCTTCCCCTTTCCCTTCTCCTCTCCCTCCATATCCCCTCTAAACATCCTCCTACTCATGTCCCCCCCACCTCTACCTTTCCCTCATCCTCCTCCTCCAAATCCTTTCTCCCCTCTAACCTTCCCCTCTTCGTCATCCTCCTCTTCATCCTCCTTGTCCTCCTCCCTCTAATCCTACTTCTCTTCCCCCACCTACACCTCTCCCTCCTCCTCCTCCTCCAACTCCTTGCTTCGCTCCCCCTCCCATCAACCTCCCTCTCTCCCTCCCCCTCCCATCAACCTCCCTCTCTTGCTCCTCCATCCCCTTGTCCTCCTTCTCCTCTTCCCTTCTATACCTCTCCATCACATTCCTCTATTCCCCTCCTCTTTCACCTCATCACTCTCCCACCTTCCCCTTCCCCTCCCCCTACTCGTGTGACCGACCTCCACCTCTCCCTCATTCTCCTCCTCCAACTTCTCACCCCCCTCTCCCTCCTCCTTCTCCTCCTCCTCCCCCCTCCTGTACTCCCTCATACTCCTCCTCCTCCTCCCCCTCTCCCCCTCCTCCTCCTCCTCCTCCTCTCCCATCTCCATCCTCCTCCTCCTCTATGTCGCTCTCCCCACCTCGTCCCCTCTTCCTTTCTCCCCCTACCCATCCTCCTTCTCCTCCTCTCACAACTGACACCTCCCCTCTCTTTGTCCTCATCCTCCTCCCCCTCCTTTCCCTCTCCTTCATTCTTGTCCTCCTCCACCTCCCCCAACCCTCATCCCCATTAACCTACCCCTTTCCCCCCCCTCTTCCCCTAAACCTCTGCCTCCCCTCCTCCTACTCCACCTTTCTCACTCCTCCTTCTCCTCCCCCCCTTACCCACCTCCTCTTCCCTCTTCCCCATCCCCCTTCCCCTTCTCCTCTCCCTCCATAACCCCTCTACACCTCCTTCCCAACTACTCACTACCCTACCCTTCTTCATACCTCCCCTACTCCTCCCCCTTATCCCCCTCCCTTCTCCCCCTCTCGGCTTACCTCTTCGCATACTCACTTCCCCCCTCCCCCTCATCTCTTCCCTTCTGCCCTGCTCCTCCACTCTTCACCTCCCACATGCTCCACTCTACCTGCCTCCTCCTCCTTCTATCCCTCTCCATCACATTCCTGTATTCCCGTACTCTTTCACCTCATTGCTCTCCCACCTCCCCCTCCACCTCCACTTCCCACCTCCACCTTTCCCTCATGCTCCTCCTCTAACTCCTCGTCCCCCTTTCCTTCTTCCTTCTCCTCTTCCTCCCCCCTTCATGACTCCCTCATCCTCTTTGCCCCCTATCCCTCCTCCTCCTCCTCCTCCTACTATCCCTCTTCCCCACCACCCTCCTTCTCCACTCATCACGTCCCACCATGATCCACTCTACCCTGCCTCCTCCTCCTTCTATCGCTTTCCATCACATTCCTATATTCCCCCTACTCTTTCACCTCATCGCTCTCAAACCTCCCCCTCCCCCTTATTGTGTGACTGACCTCCACGTCTTTCTCATCCTCCTCCTCCAACTCCTCGTCCCCCCTCTCCCACCTCCTCCTGATGTTCCTCCCCCTCCCCCTCCCCCTCCCCCTCCCCCTCCCCCCTACTTGTGTGACCCACCTCCACCTACTCCTCATCGTCCTCCTCCAACTCCTCATCCCCCTCTCCCTCCTCCTTCTCCTGCTACTCCCCCCCTTCCCCACTCTCTCATCCTCCTCTCCCTGTTACCAACTCGCTTCCCACTCTCCCTCCCCACATCCTCTTCCCTCCTTCCCTTCCCCTTCCCCTGCTCCTATCCATTCATATCCCCTCCTCACCCTCCTCCCCCAATACTCACCACCCTCCCCTTCCGCATACCTCCCCTACCTCCGCCCCCTTCTCCCCCTCCCTTCTCCGCCTCTTCACTTACCTCTTCCCATACTCACCTCCCCACTCCCCCTCAGCTCTTCCCCACCACCCTGCTCCTCCACTTTTCATCTCTCACCATGCTCCACTCTACCCTGCCTCCCCTTCCTTCTATCCCTCTCCATCACATTCATGTATTCCCCTACTCTTTCACCTCATCGCTCTCCCACCTCCCCCTCCAACTTGTCGTCCCCTCTCTTCGTCCCCCTCTTCCTTTCTCCTGCTACTCATCCTCCTCCTCCTCCTCTCCTACCCAACCCCCTCCCCTCTCCTCATCCTCATCCTCCTCCCCCTCCCTTCGCTCTTCTTCATCCTTGTTCTCCTCCACCTCCCTCCACCCTCGTCCCCATCTACCTACGCCTTACACCCCCCTCTTCCACTCAACCTTGGCATCCCCCTCCTCCTACTACACCTTTCTCACTCCTCCTACTACCCTCCTTACCCGCTCCCTTCCCACTCTTTCTCCCCCACTCCTCTTCCCTCCTCCACTTCCCCTTCCCCCTTCTCCTCTCCGTCCATATCCCTTCTACACCTCCTCCCCGACTACTCAACACCCTCCCCTTCCTCATACCTCCCCTTCTCCTCCCCCTTCTCCCCCTCTCTTCTTACCTCTTCCCATACTCCTCCTCCTCCTCCTCCCCCTCCTCCCCCATCCTCCTCCTCGCCCCCTCTCCCTCCTCCTCCTTTTCTTTATCACTCTCCCATCATGTACCCTCTTTCTTTCTCCCCTTACCCATCCTCCTCCTCCTCTTCTCCCACCCGACCCCTCCCCCTCTCCTCTCCTCGTCCTCATCCTCCTCCCCCCTCCCTTCCCTCTCCTTCATCCTTGTCCTCCTCAACCTCCCCCCACCCTTGTCCCAATCTACCTACCCTTTCTCACTCCTCCTATCCCCCCTTTACCCCCTCCCTTCCCACTCTCTCTCCCCCCCTCCTCTTCCCTCCTTCCCTTCCCCTTCTCCTTCTCCTCTCTATCCATATCCCATCTACACCTCCTCCCCCACTACTCAACAACCTACCGTTCCCCATACATCCTCTTCTCCTCGCCCTTCTCCCCCTCCCTTCTCCCCCTCTCTGCTTACCTCTTCCCACACTCTCCTCCCCCCCCTCCCCCTCAAGTCATCCCCACCCTTCCTCCTCCACTCTTCACCTCCCACCATGCTCCACTATACCCTACCTCCCCCTCCCCCCCCCTCTACCTCCTCCTCCCCCACCCCATTGCTTCTCCTTTTCCCTTCCCTCTCCCACTCTTCCACATGTGCCTACAACCCATGCCTCCTCTACCTTTCAATTTCCCACTATCCTAACTACCATTTGCTTTTATTTTTCCCACATCCCCACCTACTCCTTCTATAACTCACCATATCCATATGTTCATCTTGATTCCTATGCACCCTCCCTCTTCCATGTTCTCCTCCTTTACCACTCCCAAACTCTCCCAATTACCCAGTACCATCCACTTCAATGTTTAATAAAATATATATTACATCATTATATACTTTTGTATAATATTATTTTGAAAAATATTAATATAGATAAATAAACTAAATACACTCTAATAATATAATAAAGAGATTTCAAGAGAACTAAATTCTCCTAAAAAGATAAAGTATCTTTTTTAAATAAATAAAAAAAATAATACTGCTCTCATTCTAATAATCACTATATTTCCATTGAAATGTCAAACTTTAATTAAGATGAAAGGCATGTCAAAATTAATATTTGTTTAATTAACCATTTCCAACATTGGTACTTGGAATAATTTAATAAGAAGTTTTTGAAATTAAGGAAAACTCTAATAAAAAAAAGTCAAAAATGTATAAAAAAAAACTAATTAAAAAAAGTCAAAAATTTATATAAAAATGCAAAAAAATGGAGATTCCAAAATTATGAAAAAAATAAATAAAAAGTCAAAAGTGGTGGGTCAAGGACATAAAAAAATGCAAGTGGAAATTGGAGACATTAAAAACCATTCGAATAATTTAATAACAAGTTTTTGAAAATTAAGGAAAAAATCTAATAAAAAAAGTCAAAAGTTTATATAAAAAATGCAAAAAAAATGGAGATTTCAAAATTATGAAAAAAATGAATAAAAAGTTTAAAAAAAAAGAAAAAAATGAAGATTCCAAAATTATGAAAAAAATGAATAAAAAGTTTTAAAAAAAAGAAAAAAATGAAGATTCCAAAATTATGAAAAAAATGAATAAAAAGTTAAAAGTGGTGGGTCAAGGATATAAAAAACAAATACACCAAAATTATGAAAAAAATGAATAAAAAGTCAAAAGTGGTGGGTCAAAGGACATAAAAAAAATGCATGTAAAAATTGGAGACATTAAAAAACTTGGAGGCATAGTAGAAATTCTTGAACAATTGCCTTACAAATTTTATTATTAACATAAAAATCTTAATCAAATAAAAAAGGAGCATAAGTTGTTAAAAAAAGCACAAAACTTATGTAAAACACCATATTTAAATTAATAATATAAAAATCATTATCCATATTCATAAAAAAAAATTTAAAAAAACCTAACACTTAAATCTAAAAGCATGCTAAGAGCACAAAACTTATGTAAGACACCATATTTAAATTAATAATATAAAAATCATTATCCATATTCATAAGAAAGTTAAAAAAAACCTAACACTTAAACCTAAAAGCATGCCAATATAGATGTAATTAAGAAAACTTAAAATCTAAATGATATCCATATAAATCTATTCATAAAAAGTGTGAAATAACTCTAAAACATTTTTTCATAAAAACTTGTTTCTAGAGGTTGCAGTAAAAAAACTAAAAATCTGAAACCTAAAACTGAAAATCGGAAAAAATGAAGAAAGAGTATTCTATAAAATTCTTTCAAGTTTTAAATCTAAAAGCATTGCAATATAGATGTAATTAAGAGCTGTTAATTGCAAAGAATCAAAAGAAAACTTAAAATCTAAATGATATCCATATAAATCTATTCATAAAAAGTGTGAAATAAACTCTAAAACAATTTTCATATAAACTTTTTTCTAGAAGTTGTGGAAAAAATTCTAAAAATCTGGAATCTAAATATGAAGGAGAGAGTATTCTATAAAGTTCTTTCAAGTTTTTTAATTAATAAATATTAAATAATGATTTTATCTCTTAATTGCAAAGCATCAAAGGAAAATTTAAGATCTAAATGATATCCAAATAAATTTATTCATTAAAAGTGTGAAATAACTCTAAATCATTTTCATAAAAACTTTTTCTAAAGGATGAAGTAAAAAAACTAAAAATGTGAAAGTCAAAACTGAAAATCTAAAAAATTGAAGAAACCGTTTTCCATAAAGTTCTTTCAAATTTTTTAACTAATAAATATTAAATAATGATTTCATAATGTATAAGATGCTAAGAACCAACTAACCAGCCTAGAAAACAACTAGAAAAAAAGTTGATGGCAACCAATAAACCCAGAAACCCTAATTCTAAATATCACACAGAATCTAAATATAATAAAAAGATAGGCGGGTTAAACTCAGCAAAGGTACCCTAAGGGAGAAAGTAAATTAATATGCAATCTCAGAAGGCAGAAAGAAAATTAATTTGCTTATTAGTTAAGGCACTTTAATATCTTTTAGGTCTAAAAAAATTTAAACCACCAAGCACAAGGTTTGTGCGTCAAATATTATACAAAGTCCAAAAGAGTTAAACCATTGATGCGTGAGATTTTCTCGGGATTTTTAGAGAAAAGCAGAACTCAACATTTATTTCAAGGAAAAGAAAAAATCACCAGTGCATCTACGGCTTCTGAGAGAAAAGCTCAGAGCAAAACCCAACCCTCTTCGCAACGCTCAAGATATTAACAGGAATGAAAGAGAGTGCTTCTAAGAGACGTGCGGAGAAGGCATAATAATAGAATCTACCTGGAACTGCGATCAGTGCCCAACGGCTTCATCCTCCAACTCCACCTCGCGCTCCGCGAGCTTGGCCTGGGAATAATCACGATCTCCACGACGCCACCGCTGAAGCCATCATGACCCCGCTGCTCCACTTCCTGGACTCCGTCAACGGCTCCTTCTTGGTGAACCTCTACCCTTACCTCGTCCGCAGGTCAGAGCCCACCATCCCGCTGGGCTTCATGCTCTTTCAAGACCGGCCGTTGAACTACAGAGATGACCTCGACACCGGACTCAGATACACCAACCTCTTCGATTCTCTCGTCGACGACAGCATAACTTCCATGGCCTCGCTTGGCCAAGATCATATCCCGGTGGTGGTGACTCAGACCGGCGGGCCCTCCGCCTGCAACGCCAACCAACGCCGCCATTTATATTCAGGGGCTCGCCAAGCACATCCTCTCCAAATCCGAGTCGGTCAGTGGCACGCCTCTCAGACCCCAAGTCTCGTAGATATGTACATATTGGCTCTGTTGGATGAGAATACGAGATCCGGGCCAATTTCCGAGCAGCACTGGGGGATTCTAAACCCCAATTTGACAATGAAGTATCTGTTGGAGGTCTCTGGGTACATGCGAGGCCAGCGTCGCCAAGCCTCCATTCAGCTCTACGGTTCTTACTTTCCGCCTGTGATATGCTTTGCGCTGCTCGTTTGGGTCTTTTCTCTTGTGGGTCATTTTTCTTGAGAGAAAATTTAGCTTTATGTAACTGCTTTCAGATTGGGTTTTCATCTGATATACCGATAATTGAAGACAAGGTAGCTCCAACGGCTAAAACCATTGCCCTAGACATTTTGACAAGTGCAGAGTCCGTGGAGATTAGCTTGCGTAGCAGTGTTCCGGTGGAGATTTGTTTTTCGCTTCGGCATCTCTACGATTCAACTTAGAACCCTTAGGCTCATACCGTAAGCCATGGAGCTCAATAGCTGCACGTTTCTGAACTACTTAGAGCTGTTGGTATTAGGAACCGTGAGCTCGTTTTTTGACAGACAGAAAAACGCGAGCTCTCCAAAACAAACAGGCAATGCTCCACAATGAGACAAAGCAAAGGATATAATCCACCGCCATAAGGATAGTTAAATTTCACTACCGGTTAGAATCTCAGACGAGTTCAAACTCAAAAGAGATAGTTGAACATTTGAATTTCACTACCGTTAATTCAAACTCATCCAACGGTGTAGTGTAGATTAAGAATATTGTTATTTTCCAACGGTCAATCTTAAACTCTGTAGAAAAACACTATCACGGTTAGTTACCAAATTCTTGAGTCTGACTAAAAAATTACGAAATTCGATAGTTCGATTCCAATGCAAATCTTTTTTGGATGAGGCTGAGATGTGAGCAGGACTTCTCCACTTTAAACTTAGTTGCATATTAATTCAAAATGGATGAGTAAAAAAATAAATATCTAATAAAAAATAATCATCAAAATTTAAAAATATTTTATTAAAAATAAATATATTAATTTATTTTATTAAAAATAAATGTATTAATAAAATTAATACTATGTATCTAGTTTTTAAAAATTATTTAATTACAAAAAGTTATTTCGATTTTTTCTAATACATATAACAAACATTAAATATAATAAAAAATTGTGTAGTTTAAATATTCTAAGTTTCATTTTTTTTATAGATTCAAAAACACAATTTAAACATATTAAAATTTGGATTTTACTAAAATAAATTTACGGGATAATGACCAAGACCAAAACTTAGAGTAAAGTAGACTAAATAAACCAATCCTTAAAATTTCAAAGCCACGATTTATAACCATATCTGGCGAAGCTTTATATTCATTAATAAATTTTAAATTACTTTTAATAATAGATTAATAAAATGTATATAATCTAAGTACATATTTGTATCTTTCTATGGTATTTTAATATATATCTTGCTATGATATTTTAAATATATGTAACGTAGATACATATATGTATCTTGCTATAAAAACATTAAATGATAAATATAATATATATATTCAGAATTTTTTTTCACATCACAATATTGATAATTTTTAAATATTTTATAAAAATTAATTAAATTACATATTTTTAGAAGATATATCAACAAATAATTATATATATTTTGAATAAATATAATACAATTGGAAAAAATAAATTGAAATTCAATATATTCATTTCAATATTAAAATAATAATTTAAAAATATATATAAAAGATGGCCGTATAATAATGATAAAAATTTCAAATATAAAAATAATTATAAATTCAATTAATATGATAAAATTAATGACTAAAATGGTATATTTTGTCTCACAAAGTGGAAATAATTATTTGCCATATTTTCAATCTTGTATCACTTTTGATAAATAAGTTGAAAATGAAGTGTTGCTCATATGTTAGGCACTACTAATATTGAATTTGATTTATGGAATTTCTGAAGTAGGGTTTCATGGATTGGCTTAATTTTAAATTTTATTCTTTTATTCTTTAGCAATAATTAATTTTTAGACAAATATGTTTTTGTTAAGACTATTTTCAAAAATATTTAATAGTGAACTTTTATAAGTATTGTAATGGGTGTAGTATCTATGTTGGTTGTAAATATGTAATGATATTAGTGACATGCACAAGATTCTTTATATGAAACACTCACTCTTAATGCATAAAAGTCCCAAATATGCGACATTTCAACACAACATGAGTCCATAAGTGCCAAGAAATAGTCAAAAGAAAGGGTAGCACGGGTAACACATACTTGACTTGTGCTATAGCACAGGTTAACTAAACAATGTGTAAGAAACCCAAATTTTAAGGCAAGTAAAATTATGAATTTGAAAAGTTCTTAAAGATAAATACACTATATTTTCCACATCGTATTTTTTTTTCTAAAAGATGTCTATGGGCTTCATTATCATACTTTGGTCATTCATAGCTAAGAGGACAAGTGTATGTTACAGAGAAAGTGGCAGAATTTTAAACACTAAGTCGACAGAGTTTAAACTTCAGTTTTAACTTATAAATATTAATACAACTTTTGACGGAGATCTAGACGGATCGTTTTTGAGTGATGATCAAGGTAAAGATCAGCGATCGGAAAGCAGAGGTATTCACAAACACAAATACTCTTTCCCGTCATTACATTAACATATAACTCATTAGTATAAAAATCGCAAGTTCTCTTAATGCTATTACATTAATATATAATTGCTCTTCATGCCATTATATAATTCATTAGTATCATAATCACAATTGCTCTTCATGCCATTATATAATTCATTAGTATAATGATTATAAATGCTCTTAATGTCATTATATAATTCATTAGTATAACGCTTACAAATGCTCTTAATGCGATTATATTGGTTAAAAGATAATAATGCAAGTAAATTATGTGTTTCCATTTGTACCGTTCTCAACCGTAAGGAAGTAAATCAATTTCATGTTAGGGTCTAATATTCTGTTCCAATAAAATTTTCCGTGTTAATCTCCATTACTCCAGCGTTCGCTCAATGGTCAGCTTGGACTTATTCCAAGCTATTGACGATTAAATCGAGATCTTATTGGTAATAAACAACTATCAGCTTTCACATTTAACAAATTCTATTCATCTATTAAGAAATCACGCTTAGCAAAAGTTAAAGAGGTATTTAACCTCTACCGCCATAATTTAGTTCTCCACAGAGATTCCATAAGATGGCATTATCCGATATTTACGAAGCAAAGCAGTATATTTAAATGACTACCGCAACCACACATCAAACTTCACAACCATCATTGGGAAGGATTTACTAAAACCCCAATCAGAGAGCAAATACGCTATATGGGACCAGGTAACCACTACCAAACAGTCAATCATTCAATCGACAGAGTCATACCTGATCCCTACAATAAAGTGGAGCAAACAAAAGTTCATCCACCGAAAAAGGGATCACGCACATCCTTAAATGCAAAGATTGAACTAAGGAGTCAAGAGCAGAGATGTCTTACCTCTACACAGAATCTATCAAACGAACAGCAAGTGCATACATCATCTAGAGAATCGTTTTGCCTCCAAGAATATATGGCATTCACTCTCTTCTTGATCGAAGAAGAGGCACCCATCCCCACTTGCTCCAATCTCCCCTTCACCATTCTAACCGACTGTGCATCCCTCTCTTTCCAGATAAGCGACCCTTTTGCTTTCCTAGCGCGCCTCCTTAAGAAGGCGTTAAGCCTGAAGCTGGGCGGTGGTAAGGAGATTTAAAAGAGACAAGTGGCAGTGGTTGAAAAATCAAGGAGACAAGCTCCTGAAACTTCTCAATCAAGATCTGCAAATGCGCCCTATTTTCCTCTGCGATGATGCCTATGATGGGAAAAATATTCACCAGCACCGGTGTGGGATAGACAGTCTTCTAGGTGGCTCGACTAGGTAGAACTTCCACATAAGTTCTTCAAACCTTGAATTCAGATCCATGTATTCTGCAATATAGGAATGATTGTATTGTATAAGGGTATTGGAAGTAATAAAGGTCCAGTCTTTTACGTATTTATTTATTTATTAATAATACATATTTTAAACATATGTCAAAATTGGATCAATAGAAAAATACTTTACATTAACTGCGTATATGTATAATTTGGATCCTATAGATACTACCTCACATATATTATCCTCGATTATCTTTCATATGTAACCTATATATATAATAATAATACATAAATAAAACATATGTATTATTCTTCTCTCACATATATATATATATAGAACACATAAGTATATCACCTGTATTATGTATCGTCATTCCTTGATTATAGATGGAGTTAGGGATGCCCACCTTGGTTATATATATATATATAGATAGATATGGGCTTCATTACCAAAATGGTAGGTTTTGACATTACCCTTGAAAGTTATGACAAAATTCTCCTTTTTGCCAGTTTAAAATGATTATGTGTGAAGCCTCATTGTGAGCTTGGTTGTAACCAAGGTATTTTTACTAAAACCTTGTAGATGAAAAGAATCATTTTGCCATCTTAGTTCTGAGTTAGAACCTACTTAGGTGTAATATTATAATTCAATGGTTTCGTTAGCTCTTTGCCCTCAAGTAACTATGCCTCTTATCAAAAAATATACATCTCACAGCTTCCAAGACATCTCACCTCTTCTCCAGTGGATTCAGTTATTCTTCGTTTAGTTGCCTCACCGTTATTTGTCTTCTAGGTTTACAATAATAGTTACAACTTTGGAAATAACATAACAATGCTTTTAAAGGTCCACTGGTGGGACCTTGGCCTTGATCTCCTCACGAGGGCCTGATAGATTACAATTCCATTTACCAAAATAGTAATAATAGGGATCAAAATAGGAGGGATGTTACATTGTCCTCCCCTTAAGAATAAAACCGTCGTCGGTGTTCAACCGTTTGCTTTTCGCTTCCTTACATCATTTTTCACTTGTTTTTGTTTCTTCTGCTTGAGTTATCTTCTCATTTTTGCAACTTCTGCAAGCTCTTATCATTCATAATGTGCACTTTGCACTTTGTACAAGTCGTAGAATATTTTCCAACATTCTCCAGCATATCATAATCATACCATTTGCAATTTCAATTGTAAGGTAAGCACCCTATCATTCACATGTTAACATCATATACTTCACATTATCTCAAATAGTAAACTTTAACCTTTATCATTTATCCTCATCCTTGAGGAAGTTATTGCTTACCCAAACATTCATAAGATTTATATAAATGCATCCCACAAGTGGTTTTACTATTCTATTCATAAAGTAGTCCAAGTGCTCCAAAGCTTATGCTCAACACTGATTTAGAATAGTCGAGGTGATTCCAAACTGTATTCACTCAACACCAAATAATTTGTCTCTATTTATTAATCATGCATAATAGCCATAATGTTTGTTCCCTAGCCCTTTTTGTAGGTTTTGTAAAACAACTTGGACACATAATGTAAGCATAAAATCACAAAAATCATATTTGTAATAGTACTAAATATATATAGGTAGTATAATCTGTGAGTATAAGACGTGCCCATGGTATTGATCTCAGGCCTATTTCAGTGGTCATTAATAATATCTTTCCAGGGACTGCGGTATTATACTACGATGCAATCCAAGACCCTTTGACTTGTGCTTTTGAGGTTTCACGAGCCTCCACACGACTCGTTACTGCAACATGCCTATCCAACATGAGGACGGTACCCTTTCACTTTATTTTATAGTTTTAGGTATACCTCCTATCGGTGCTCTTCAGGATGTTCATACAACTTGCGCGTCCCCACAGTTTTTTTTCAAAATTCCACGATGCTCCAGAGTCCCTCCGACTCAACATCAAACCTCTTTAATAGGTTAATAGTCACGATGCTTCGAGAGTCCTCCTAAATTAACACCATACTATAAAAGATAAGTAACCATGAGGCTTCAGAGTCCCTCCCGACTCAACATCAAACCTCTTTAATAGGTTAATAGTCATGATGTTCCAGAGTACTCCCGACTCAACACCGTACTATAAAGGATAAGTAACCATGATGCTTCAGATTCCTTCCCGAATCAACATCAAATGCTTTAATAGATTAATAGTCATGATGCTCCAGAGTCCTCCCGACTCAACATCATACTATAAGATACAAGTAACCATGATGCTCCAGAATCTACGCTCAACACATAACAAAGTAGTCCATGTGTTCCAGAGCTTACGCTCAACACATAATAAAGTAGCCTATGTGCTCTAGAGCTTACACTCAACACATAACAAGGTAGTCCATGTGCTCCAGAGATTACGCTCAACACATGACTCTCATCAAATACTTGGTAATTATTCCATACCAGAAGATGCTTACCTCGATGCTGTGGATCTAGTCGAAGTCTCAAGGTTGTTTTCTATCTTTATTACTAATGAAGAGTAGTCACAAGGTTCTTTTATCAGCCTATTGTGGTGTGAATCTTTATGAATAGTCTTCCCCTTCAACCTTCACAGTCCTCTCACTAGGATAGTCCTTTTTAATAGGACACACCAGATATCAACAATCTGATGTTTTGAGCACTCAGATTCATGACTGGACCCTCTAGTGAACTTGGGAACACTTGCCCCATGCAAAGTCCTCTCTCTGCAACCGTTCTTTGGGGGAAAGGTTCTTTATTTGAATTTTAGGTCACCTTGTTTAGACATATGTGTTTCTTCTTATTCAATTGCTTCTTTCATTTATTGGTTAACTCTTCAATAAATATTTTGTTTTAGTGTAAGGAAATTTCTTTAAAAATTTCCAAGAGCTTTATAACCCAAGGCGTCCCCCGTGGTTAGCTCAAAAGTCTTTATAAAGTTCCTTGTTCTTTATTGCAGGTTTCATGAGTTCAAGATCTTCTTAAGTTATGGTTTTTATGGAAGCCGCCATAATTCTTTACCTGTAATAACCTCAAAGTACTGTCAGTCATCATGACATAGAATTAAAAATTCTGAAAATAAAAGTATTGCAATCATCACATTGTTAGTTTATGGTTTGATATTCCAGGGCCTATCAAAGCCTATAATTTAAACTTTAAATTTTCTCATAATAGGATTTCAAATTTATATCTTGATTTCCATTCATTTTCTTATAGACATAGTAACTCATTTGATGCAAACCACTGTCATCAATCTAATTGTAAGTTTGCATTATGCTAGATGTGTTCAAAACAATTATTTAATCATAATCTAGGAAATGACTCATGTATTACCTTTATATAAACATAAAACACCGCCCTTAACTCATTACTATAATGTAAAATGAAATACTAATCAACTTCGCCATATAACTATAGCACACAACCCTTAAACATTCCTATAATACAAATTGAGATAAACATCCATGTAACTATAGAACAACATTTTTTCTCTTAATGAAAATATATTAGATACTATAATCTAGATGAATTAACCATTTTGCCTTTTTATATAACCATATAACAACATCTTTTCCCTTCGATAAATATAGACTAATTGTCTCTTTTTCTTTTTATGAGATATTGAAATATTAATATATAAAAATGAGCTTAACCATTTCACCTTTTTATTTAAGTATCAATTTATATCTTAGAGATTATATATTAATTATCACTATCTTTTAATTGAGAATACGATGGATATGTTTCCACATGCCATTGGCCACATTTAGAGCATGAAATCAACTATACTTCTGAACATGAAAAATTAATGCTAAACAATAGGATTTCGTTAGTGTTCATGACAATGAACTATTCATTAACGCTAGTCATCATAATCATTCAACTATATGATAGAGTCGAGACGAAAAGCATGTGTTCAATCAAAACAAGACATGGTCTCACCTCCACTAAGATTCATAAGTCAACTAGATATCCTTAGGCTTTCATCAATGTTAATTATCATTTTAGTCCATATAGCAAGAATATATGGGAATATAATTCAACCTTTTATAAGCAGTAATACTAGCTTAGTCGAAACATCACAATTGTACCATACAACAGGAATGCGTATAACTACAATACAACATCTTATAAGAAGAAATGACAATTTCAAAGGAGCACACTTAATTGAAATCCGGAATACATGGCGAGAAAAACTTGAAGTCGGGCTTGGAGATTCACTTTCCCCTTGTCCATTACAGTCCATGAATCCAAAATGAACCCAAAAACAATTTGATTAGTAAACTTAACAACCTTTATACTTGCTTATTGCATGTTGATCTCATTAGGCCCTAGTGTTCTAACCTAACACTCTGATACCACTTGTAACAAACCCAAATTTTAAGGCCAGTAAAATTAGTGAATTTGAAAACATTTTAAAGATAAATACACTAATTTTCCACATCGTAATTTTTTTTCTAAAACATGTCTATGAACTTCGTTATTATACTTTGTTCATTCATAAGTAAGAGGACAAGTGTATGCTAAAATAGAAAATTGTTTATAACAAACACATATTCCAATGATTCCTTTACTTCATTCAACATGAATTCACCCAATACAATATCATTGATAAAAATCAGAAAACTTCAAAATTGTACCTTAACAAAACATATACTCAAATGTATTTAAGCAAATGACTAAGCTATCACACTTTCTAGGTCATTTAAACACATAAGAGGGTAGAATAAACACACAATGAGATACATCAGACAAAGACCATTTTTAAGGTGGTTCACCCACTCTTGGGCTACGTCCACGAAAGGCTGTGTTGTATTATTTAAATCAAGAAAGAGGGTTACAATTCGCAAGAAGGTTGTTTCCATGATTTCTTTTCATGATTTCTCTTCTAGAGAGCAATTTCAGATGCTAGGTTGTTAATATCAAGAAACTATTTCTGTGATCTATAACTTATTTGCATTTTTCCACGAATTAGTGATGGCAGCATAAAATACAACAAGATATTCCTACAAGAATCACTTATAAGCAATATGAAATATTAAAATATTAAGTAATAAATTATTTCACCTAGAGTTAGTATACCCAATACAATAGACCTATCTGTTCAGTATCTAAGTTGACTTAAACTAAACTTGTACACTGAGTCGATACACCACTAGATTAGCTCGGCGGAGTGTAGTCATTATATATATTTTATATTTCTTTTCTATCAATCCCACGGAGAGATCAGAACATAATTAAATAATTAGGAAATGTTTAGCTCCACAATTCAGTCACAGAGATCGGGGAAGAATTTTAAACACTAAGTCGACAGAGTTTAAACTTCAGTTTTAACTTATAAATATTAATACAACTTCTGACCGAGATCTAGATGGATCGTTTTTTAGTGGTGATCAAGGTAAAGATTAGTGATCGGAAATCAGAGGTATTCACAAACACAAATACTCTTTCCCGTCATTACATTAACATATAATTCATTAGTATAAAAATTGCAAGTTCTCTTAATGCTATTACATTAATATATAATTTATCAGTATCACAATCACAATTTCTCTTCATGCCATTATATAATTCATTAGTATAACGATTATAAATTCTCTTAATGTCATTATATAATTCATTAGTATAACACTTACAAATGCTCTTAATGCGATTATATTGGTTAAAAGATAATCATGCAAGTAAATTATGTGTTTCCATTTGTACCGTTCTCAACCATAAGGAAGTAAATCAATTTCATGTTAGGGTCTAATATTCTGTTCCAATAAAATTTTCCGTTTTAATCTCCATTACTCCAGCGTTCGCTCAATGGTCAGCCTAGACTTATGCTAAGCTATCGGCGATTAAATCGAGATCTTATTGGTAGTAAAAAACTATCAGCTTTCACATTTAACAAATTCTATTCATCTATTCAGAAATCACGCTTAGCAAAAGTTAAAGAGGTATTTAACCTCTACCGCCATAATTTGGTTCTACACAAACATTCCATAAGCTGGAATTATCCGATATTTACGAAGCAAAGCAGTATATTTAAACGACTGCCGCAACTACACAACAAACTTCACAACCATCATTGGGAAGGATTTACTAAAAACGCAATCAGAGAGAAAATATGCTATATGAGATCAGGTAACCACTACCAAACAGTCGATCATTCAATCGACAGAGTCTTACCTGCTCCCTATGATAAAGTGGAGCAAATAGAATTTCATCCACCGAAATAGGGATCATGCACATCCTTAAATGCAAAGATTGAAATAAGGAGTCAAGAGCAGAGATGTCTTACCTTTACATAGAATCTATCAAACGAACAACCACTGCATACATCATCTAGAGAATCGTTTTACCTCAAAGAATATATGGCATTCAATCTCTTCTTGATCGAAGATGAGGTTCCCATCCTCACCTGCTCCAATCTCCCCTTCTCCATTCTAACCGACTGTGCATCCCTCTTTTTCCAGATAAGCGACCCTTTTTCCTGACTACCACGCCTCCTTAAGAAGTTGTTAAGCCTGAAGCAGGGTGGTGGTAAGGAGATTTAAAAGAGACAAGTGGCGGTGATTGAAAAATCAAGGAGACAAGCTCCTAAAAATTCTTAATCACGATCTGCAAATGCGCCTTATTTTCCTCTGCGATGATGCCTATAATGGGAAAAATATTCACCAGCACCGGTGTGGGATAGACCGTCCTCCAAGTGGCTCGACATATTTGTATCTTTCTATGTTATTTTAATATATATCTTGCTATGATATTTTAAATATATGTAACGTAGCTACATATATGTATCTTGCTATAAAAACATTAAATGATAAATATAATATATATATATTGACCATTTTTTTTCACATCACAATATTGATAATTTTTAAATATTTTATAAAAATTAATTAAATTACATATTTTTAGAAGATATATCAACAAATAATTATATATATTTTGAATAAATATAATATAATTGAAAAAAATAAATTGAAATTCAATATATTCATTTCAATATTAAAATAATAATTTAAAAATATATATAAAAGATGGCCGTATAATAATGATAAAAATTTCAAATATAAAAATAATTATAAATTCAATTAATATGATAAAATTAATGATTAAAATGGTATATTTTGTCTCACATATTGGAAATAATTATTTGCCATATTTTCAATCTTGTATCACTTTTGATAAATAAGTTGAAAATGAAGTGTTGCTCATAAATTAGGCACTACTAATATTGAATTTTATTTATGGAATTTGTGAAGTAGGGTTTCATGGATTGGCTTAATTTTAAATTTTATTCTTTTTATTCTTTAGCAATAATTAATTTTTAGACAAATATGTTTTTGTTAAGACTATTTTCAAAAATCTTTAATAGTGAACTTTTATAAGTATTGTAATGGGTGCAATATCTATGTTGGTTGTAAATATGTAATGATATTAGTGGCATGCACAAGATTTTCTATATGAAACACACTCTTAATGCCTAAAAGTCACAAACATGCGACATTTCAACGATTCACCCAATAAGGCACCATCAACATAAAGAATCCATCCTACCATAGGGATCCTCAACAAATCAGAAACACAACATGAGTCCATAAGTGCCAAGAAATAGTCAAAAGAAAGGGTAGCATATAGTTGACTTGTGCTATAGCGCAGATTATCTAAACAATGCCCGCATTACACCCGCACAACGTTTCCTTCGATAGTTCCGCTACTGTCAAAACGATAGGACCACTAATTCCCAATGGCGCATTGAAGGCTCAATCCTCCCCAAGAATCTCAATTAGACTCCTATCACACTTGGTGGCATTAATTAGCTTCTCTTGTATACCTTGGAACTAGTTCATGAAAGAGGAGAGTTCACATTTGGATCTAGTTGTTTGTTCGCCATCTCTTGGCCTATAAAAGGAATCCATTGGCATGCATTTTGTATAGAGAAATCATAGCAAGGTTATGCTATTGGATTTGAGTTGAAACTTCCTCATAGCCCACCATTTCCTACCATTGTGAGCATTCCAAATTTCCCTTGCCACCTTCCTTCAAGGGGAAATTGTTTCTCTCCATTGTTCTACCTTCTACTTAGCATTTAGTTTGGACAAGAAAGGCCTCCATAAGCGAGATTGTTTGCTTCCCTTGAAGCCCACATCTCCTAGGTGTTCTACATCTATTCCATTGGGAAATACAAGAGTGTTCTACAGCGCAGGTTACTAGTGTTATACATGTGCTACACCACTCATTGCGCTAGCGCGGAAGGTCAGTGTACTTCCTGCGCTACCTACGCATCTCTTTTGAATTAACCCGTGTGGTTTGCATGATAGAGTGTGCTTTAGTCACACTATTGTTTTTTATTTGATTTTTATCTGCATAGCTTAATTT
Organism: Larix kaempferi; assembly: GCA_027924585.1. Classification (NCBI taxonomy): domain Eukaryota; kingdom Viridiplantae; phylum Streptophyta; class Pinopsida; order Pinales; family Pinaceae; genus Larix; species Larix kaempferi. The sequence continues at coordinate 21,688 of BSBM01001038.1, forward strand.
GGCAGTCTAATTACTGCTTACTACTGAACTTAAATTAAGCGTAATTCGCATAATTACTTAATTTTTTAGTAATTAGATTCGCCTATACCAAGACTAGGAAGTAAATAGTTCATATCTCTTGAAACATACCTCAGTAAACAACTTTGATGCTTTCAATCGGCCCCACTATTGTCACTAGTGTTGAAGACCATTTCTTGTTTATGCACAATTGACATGTTTTTAGAAGTATTGCACACTTAGTTAGCATCTTTGATTTGCAAAGCATCATTAGATTCTTTTAGAGATAAAAGTATGGATTACTTGATATGATATTTTAAGTTAATTTTCTGATATCAATTTTCTTTCATCAAATGTGTTTGTACCACTAGCACACACTAAGAGACCTAAATACTCTTCCGATCAAAGTATGCTCTTCACCTCACACTTCGTGTGAGCTTGGTGAATAAAAAAGGTAGGTATTGTGAAATACCTCTCTTACACTCCATAAATGAACACTCAAACCCCTTAAAATCAACATTGTAATTGTCTTAACCAACTAAAATCCTCCATAGGAGGTTGCAAAACAACATTTTACTTAGGTAGGATTGATTGGGACAGGCATCCATTAATGCCCACCAATCTAGTTTCATTAGCAATATTTTGAAACATAGCATTGTTGTCTCATAGGATACTTACAAAATCCTTCTATAAGCAAGTTAAAAGAAAAAATAGATCAGAAGTGCGCCATGACCAAGGAACCTAATGTCGAGGTATAGTTTCCCTACTCTCCCCTACAATCTGATCAAATTTTTGTAGGGAGATGACACTGTATTGTGCAAGACGAACCCATGATCTACACTTGATGCAAGGTATTCTAATGGCCCAACTTAGGATATCGCCAATGAGAAATTTTGAGTGCAATTGACTCCTTAAGTTATCTATTTCCTTTGGGAGGTGTTTCCAAGTCTTCTTGATTGGAACATTGGCCCCATCACTAATAGAACTATGTCTTTCTTACCTCTACTAGTCAATTGGCGAATGGATACCATTATCACCATCAATTGTGCTTTTAAAGAGACAGATCCATTTGTTGGATATCTCAAGTTGGTGACTGTCTCTCGTGGTAGGAATTTTCAAAACCTCAAAAAGAGATATGTTGGCTTTCACCCGTTTCAAGTCATTAATTAAGCTATATTCAATTTTAGGAATAAAAGTTTCTTTCTCTATTGCTGCTTTACTTCTGTTTGGGGCAGATGTTGAAGGGGAAGGTTCCTGTGTAGGTTTCCCTTTGCTTTTCTATTATAAGAATGTTGTACATTAAATACAGCCTCAGGCTCATCTTCCTCCTCTGCCATAGGGAGTTCTAAAAATTAATTGATAGTGTTGGGCTGCTGGTCCTCTTCTTCATCCGGCAGTTCAGGATCCTGATTCTCTTATGAGTTTTCATAAGGGTGATCAGGAGAAATGTGAGATTCTGAAACCAAAGCTTTAAAAATTGAAAGAATTTCTTCAAATTTTAATCCCTCATTGGGATTGGGTGGGAATAGATTTTGTGGGGGTTGATAAGGTCTTCTGAAAGGTGGTATATTGAATCCCATGTTATTAGTGTGGTTTTTAGTGTTGCTCTCTTTTAAGTTTACCATTTCATTAGAGATATTTTGAAGAAATTTTTTCATGTCGTTCATTTGAAAAGGATCCTTGTTTTGCACAGTAGGTTTTGGAGGGTTTTCTTGTTTCTTGCGGGAGGTAAAACATTGTTCAGATGAAGTGTCAGGGTTATCTTTTAAGCAAAATGTGTCCTTTTCCACCTAGATGGCTTCAGCAAACGCCTCCTGCAAGTTATCCTTGCATGCTCATTTTATCCACATAGCAATGGGGATAGGTAAACCTTTAATATAATAGCCAACCAATAGTTCTTCAGTAGGAAGAACAGTGGTAGGGATTCTATTCTTTAAGTAGGAGAATATTTGGTTATAATCTTTAATCCTTTCCTTCCCCTTACTTTTCATTGAAGAAAAATGTATGACCAATTCTTCTGGAGTTTTGTCATCTCCAAATTTCTGGATAACGAGTTTTTCAAAGTCATCCCAGGAAGAAATAGATTGGGCTTCCATGGAAAAGTACCACGTGGATGCTTTTCCCTCAAAGGTGTAAGGGAACAATCTACAAACTACATCTTCATGTATAACACTCCTAAGTGTTATGGCCTACATAAAGGTTTTAATATGGTCAAGTCCAAGTGATTTATCATCGGGATTAAACTTAGGAAGTCACTTTTCAGGGTTCTTGGGAAGTCTATGTTGTTCCCCAACAATAAATACAACATCCTGGTCCAGCTAGGGTCTGTTCTGACCTTCTGCCATGGGTATATCCTGTAAATAAGAATAGGAGGATGTCCTTATATTATGTCTCGTCAAATGAGGATGATGATGATGAAGAAGGTGTTGGTGGTGGTCCACCTATTGCAACGTTAGGTTTTGGAATTTGCAGATCTTGATATGTTTCTTGAAATAATGAATCAACGTTTAAATCAGGAAACAATTCCTGTCTAGGTGCATTTTGATTATTAGTGTTCTTGTTATGAGACTCTTGATTGTCAGAGTCAGTAACAATCCAAGAATTGCTCGTTTGTTGTCATTGTTGAGCTATTATTTGTCTCAGGGTTCATCGATCTTCAATTCTTTGCTCCACTAGAGCAGTGATATCATGAGTACTTTTTCTCAATTGCTCAAGGGAAAGAAGCCCTCTTGTAGGTGATATAAAGATAATTTGAGGCCTAGTTGTTTCCTGTCCTATTACAGGAGTAGCAGGTGTTAGCACTAGATTTGTGCTAAATGTTTAGAGGGGTTTTGAAAGATCGAAAGGTGCCTCTTCATGAAAATAACCAAAGAAAAAATCTGCTCATAGCCCGCATGTCCCAAAGATCAGGAGCTCAAGGTTCTGTGCAATGGTTTTGGGTCCAGAATAGAGGCAGTGGCGGAAATATAAGGTTTTAATGGTGTCGAGAGGGTTAAATAACAAAGAAATGCGCCCTTGGTGTATAATGACGCCTTTGGATGGCTCAGATCAAGAGCAAGGAAGATCGACGGTCACAAGCACCCTTACGGGTAGACGTTGGAAGTTATGTAATCATGGGAAGAGTTGTTAACCAGCGAGAAACTCAGAGAGTGATCGACGGTAGAGGGTACAGATCGGCAACCAAGGATTTGTTGGCATTTTTAACATGCACAGAGAAATACAATTTGCAAATTTGCGAACTTTGGGTAGAAAGGTGCAAGTTTAGATAGTCTGGATGTGACGAAATTTAGATCTATGACTGTGATTTAGTTCACAGATCTTACTTGTGCAGGAAATCAACTAACCCAAAATTTGCGAACATGGTAAAAGCACACCATTTGATGGACCAGATGTAGTCAAGGTTAAAGATCTACAATGCTGGCTTGTTCATGTTACTAGAGGCCGTGTGGCATCTTTGCGACACGTGAATGATGGCCAATGAAACTAAATCCATCTCAGCGTCGTCATATATTTTTCCCACCTATCCGAAAATCTTGGCTGAGCATGTTTTGTGTCAACTCGAGTCGCAGACATCACTGCTACTCGATTGGGAAATTTGGTAAGACCATCATGGCCACATCATGGAAAAGGTGATCACACGTGGCTGCCATCATTATCTTGGCCCTTATAGGCATGGTCTTGGCTTCCCTCGTTTGAAATCAGTGCACGATAAAGGTGGCGAATTTCGTAGCCCAATTATTGTATCAGTTAGGATCCGATCATGGAGAAGGAGTAGGGAGAGAGGTGGTTTTAATGCCAAAGCAGGGATGGTTTGAAGTGGAGGAAGAGGATGTTCCATCGCCTCCTGTAGTGTTTGACCGCGTGGAGGAGAGTTCAGCAAGTGAGCCCAAGGAGAGACAACTATGCAGAAGGGTGCGGTGTCGAAACAAGAAAAGGGAAACCTGAGAAGAGGAGCGGGACACCCTCTAAGATGAAGAGATTCTCGAAGACTTCATCCTCTCCGTTGAAGAAGCGACACCTCCTCCCACAGTAGAAAAAGCACGGGTGGAAGATTCCTTGAGGATAGAAGACTTATTCGATCAACAAGGCCAGTTGAAGACTCAGGAGTGAGGCGGCAGCCTGTTCCCTAGTTTTCTGTGACCTGTCATATTAATATGTTTTGAACCAAATTTATATGTAATATTTCTCAATTTTTCAGGTTATTAGAGTCTGTACGCCTGCTGATAGCACGTGTGAAATAGATCATGGCTTACCCATTAGTAGTCCTTTTCATTTTGTGATTTGCTATCAAAGGTGCCGAACTAGACTTTTAGGTGGCAAGATAGTTTGAACTATTTTCTGACAGTCGACTCAATACTGAGAGCCAATAAATATCTATGTAATAGGAGTAGAATGGGTTGGAAAATCAATGGGATGAGGCCTCGGAGAACTAAGCTGTGTTTTGGGGCATAATCTTTAATAGAATAGCAGTTTCTGGGGCTAATTTCGCCAGAGATTCATGTGTTGTTTAGTTTACAGTATGTTTCTTTCTACTTCTCATGTGGATGTGCTTCCTGTTATTTACTTCCATTATCTTTTCTATTTTCATGTCTTAAACTAGGGTATGGTAATGAAGAATTCTTTTTATAAGCTCTGGTTCTCATTTCATACATCCACCAATTATTTATACTAAAGTTAGAATAGGATTCATCCCTGTTAGAGGCCCATGCTGATGGATTGTTCATTTCTTCTTCTTTTATCACCAGACAATAAGATTTTGACTGTAAATGGATGGCTATTTCGCCTCTGTCCTGATATTTCATGCTGCAGCACTGTTAATTGGTTTATGTGTTAGCTTTTGAATCCATTGCCCAATGTTTTTCTCATGATTATCTTACCGAACCCTCAAAAAACAATTGTCCCATCAAAAATCTGACCTTCTAAGCATGTTTTGATTGAATAACCTGGGTAAGAAGGATGGTGTGTTTCTCATTGATTATTTTTCAGTCTTCTATAAAAATCTAAGAGAGATCCCTCTCTGATTACATTGGGTCAGAAGTGCAATCTGAAGTGGTTTTGTGGTTACCCTGAAGTGTCCTCTTTCCCCAACCTTGGGGGTCAATATGGGTGCTAACAAATTGACACCGCCACCGGGGAACGAAAGTCTTACTATCCCTTGGCATAACGACAAAGTTTCAGAACTGATTGTTGATGGTGAACAACAATCAAACATTAAGAAGGTTGTATACCTTTCACCTGGTGACTCCACTCATTGGGTTTTCATTATGAAGGCAGCTCCACTGGGGAAGATTGGTGACTCCATGCTAGAATTTATATGTTGAATATCTTATGCTGACTCCACTGGGGATGTGATCAGTTGTATTAAATATGGAAAGGACGAGATCCAGGTATCTCGGTATGAATTCTCTTAAAGAGGTCTTGTTCTTTTGCTTTGGTTGTCTTTTACCCTTATGTGTTTATATCATAATATTTTTTCTTCACATAAGGGCTCTCAGTCATGAGAGAATTTCCTTTGTATATCCTTCACTAGATCTTGTAGATGTACATTCCTGTTTCACTCCTAGATCTTACCCTATTCCTTCTTTCCAACCCTGTAAGGTCCCTAATCAGTACTGCGAACCCCATGAAAGCAAGGCTGAGGAAATTATTCTTGTGCATACCCCTCTGCCTTCTAGACCTCAGCACAGGTATAACCCTTTGAAGCTACCTCCCTGTTGTTGATGGAGAAAATGGCAACCTCACAGCAGAAATACATCATCAAGGTTTCGAGCATTTTTTAGACCTTTTTGAAATAGAACATGATGATATTTGTATGAGGGTTTTTACCGAATCCTTGCAAGGAAATATTAAGAAGTTGTTTAGGCACTTGTAGCCTCAGTGCATTGATACATGGGAGGGGTTTTCCAATGTCTTTCTGGAGTTTTGGGGTGAAAGAAGGTCTTTGGACTGGGTGCTTTCAGAGTTTTATTCCATAAAGAAGCAGAAAAATGAAACCATGTCTAGTTTCAACCGGAAGTTAATGAATTTTTACTATAACATGCCAAAGGAATTTCAACCCTTAGAAAATGTCGCTAAGCTACAGTTTGCCTCTATCCTTCCCCCGGAGTTGTCTTTCCTTCTATTGGAGAGAAGGTCTTCCACATTGTAGTAAATGTTCATTGATTTGTTGGAGGTGGAAGAGAATCTCAGGATGTCTAGAAAGGTCTCAAAGCAAGGTAGTGAAAATGGGATGGAGAGGAGATTAGAGTTTGAGGAGGAGCATGATTAGGAAAACCCTGTTTTATATTCCCATAGTGAGCAAAGAGATGGGAAGCCCAGCCTTGTGGAGGAGGAGGGTGTTGGTTGGTTTCATGTGGTTTGCACTCAGCATGTTGAGAGTTCTGTGATGCAGAGTTTTGAAGGAGGGTTTGGCCCACCTATATATGATGAATATAGAGATGAAGATGTCGTAAGCCTTCTGAAAGTGGAGGAGAAGAAGGATCCATCATGCAATCAGTCCCACTATGTAGAAGAGCCATCCATGAGAAGGAGCTCAAGTACAACTTCTAATTTCATCATTGAGAGCCATGGAGGTATTGAGCCTAAGGGTGATGGAACCCAACTTCCCGAAACAAAATTATTCGCCAAAATAAAGAGGATTCTTAAATCCATGAATGAGGAAAGTTTAAAGACCCTGCATGAGGGACCTGGCCCTCACCAAAGCGAAGAAGAAGGGACAAATGGGAGTTTCCAGCAGGCAGAATTTTTTCCCTTGGAGGAAAATGAGACTGAGTTTGAGGCCCATGAAGAATTTCTTGAGTTTGACACACACCTCCAGCAAGCTGACCAAATAATAGATATGCTGGAAGAAGGGCAGGGTGGTCGATATAGTTCTTATTCAGATATTTCAGGCCTAGGACCCCATCTCCAAGAAGAATTTCTTCTTCTAGATCCGTTTGAAATTCAGGGTGGAATTTCATTTGAAGCATCATAGCAGAATCAGGTTTTTAACCCAGGAATTCTAGGAAATCCAGGAGATGATGATGCTGATAGCCCATGTATTGAAATACCCTCTCATGTTACAAAGCTGCAGTCTCAGCCGAGGATGCACTTGACTCTGATTATTTCAATCCTAATAGGGTGTATAAGGGCCCAAGCAGGCACGATGTCCAGTTTCCACTCGAAGTTTTCCATGAGCATCCAACTGCTATGCCTAGTGTGAATGACAGAAAGGACGATCATACTACTTGCAGTCCTTTTGAAACAAAATTTGCTAGACTGCAAGAAATTTACAGCTTGATAAAGTTCCAGGGAAGCTGCAGCAGGGGCAGACTTGTCTTGCCAGAGGAAGGGCAGGGAAAATTGGAGGATACCATGTTTTATATGATCCAATAGCTTAGTATATGGAAAGAATCTTCAGTTGGGGTAAGAGGTTTTTTTTTTGTCAAAATAATCACACCTATCATCAGTACTTTTTGCCATTATCTTCTTATCCTCTGATTTTAGTTAAGCGTGATGTGGAGGTTTTCCTATTGGATTAGTTGTTGAATTGGCTACATTGGCACTTTCATATCACTTAATATGACAGCCGTTTCAGTAGCATATGGTAGAGTAGTTTTGTGTATAAATAAGCTTGGCACAACAAGCACTTTTTCAGCATCTCAATTGCAGTAAGGTTTTGTAGTCTTCAGTTCAATTCCCAGTATGTACAGTTCAATTCTGTTTTTCAAATTCAGTCTTAGATGGAGCGTTGCAGGCAGCTAGTTTTTTATGATGAGAAATGCCCAATGGATAAGGCACTCATCTACGGGGTTCTTTGCTACCTCATAGGGAGGATAGCATCCCAAATAAGAGCCATTTGTTAGCACCAGATTTGTGCTAAATGTTTAGAGGGGTTTTTAAAGATCAAAAGGTGCTTATTCATGAAAATAACGAAAGAAAAACTCTGCTCATAGCCCGCATGTCCCAAATATTAGGAGCTAAATGGTCTGTGCAATGGTTTTGGGTCCAAAATAGAGGTAGTGGTGGGAATATAAAGTTTTAATGGTGTCGAGAGGGTTAAATAACAAAGAAATGCACCCTCGATGTATAATGGCGCCTTTGGAGGGCTCAGATCAAGAACAAGGAAGATCGACGGTCGCAAGCACCCTTCATGGTAGAAGTTGGAAGTTATGTAATCACGGGAAGACCGGTTAACCGATGGGCGACTCATAGAGTAATTGACAGTAGAGGGTATAGATCGACGACATGGGATTTGTTCGTATTTTTAACATGCGTGTAGAAATCAAATTTGCAAATTTGTGAACTTTGGGTAGAAAGGTGCAAGTTCAGACGATCTAGATGTGACGGAATTCAGATCTACGACTGCGATTTAGTTTGCAGATCTTACTTGTGCAGGTAATCAGTTAACCAAAATTTTGTGAACATGGTGAAAGCACACCATTTGACGGACCAGATGCAGTTAAGCTTAAATATCTACGATGTTGGTTCATTCATGTTATTAGAGGCCGTGTGGCATCTCTGTGGCACGTGAATGATGGCCAATGAGACTAAAGCCACCTCATTGTCGTTGTATATTTCTCCCACCTATCCAGAAATCCTGGCTGAGTGTGTTTTGTGCCAACTAGAATCGCATACATCATTGCTGCTCGATTGGGAGATTCGGTTAGGCCATCATGGTGAAGGTGATCATGCATGGCTTTAGTCATTATCTCAACAGTTATAGGCATGGTCCCGACGTCCACCATTCGAAATCAGTGCATGAGAAAGGTGGTGAACCTAGCAGCCCAAGTTTTATTTCAGTTAGGATCCGATCATGGAGAAGGAGTAGGGAGCCGAGGTGGTTTTCATGCGACAGTAGGCATGGTATGAAGTGGAGGAAGAGCACATTCCTTCACCTCCTGTAGTGTTTGACCATGTGGAGGATATTTCAGCAAGCGATCCTGAGGAGAGACAGTTTTGCAGAAGGGTGCGACGTCGAAACAAGAAAAAGGAAACCCGAGAAGAGGAGAAGGACACCCTCCAAGCTGAGTAGATTATTGAAGACTTCATCCTCTCCACTGAATAAGCGACACCTCTTCCCCTAGAAGAAGAAGCACGAGTGGAAAATCCCCTGAGGATAGAAAACTTCTTTGATCAACAGGGCCAGTTGAAGACTCAGGAGTGAGACAGCATCCTGTTCCCTAGTTTTTTGTGACCTATCATATTAATATGTTTTGAACTAGATTTATATGTAATATTTCTCAATTTTTGAGGCTGTTAGAGTCTGTATGGCTGCTAATAGTGCGTGTGAAATAGATCATGGCTTACCCGTTAGCAGTCCGTTTCATTTTGTGATTTGCTGTCAAAGGTGGCGAAATGAACCCTTAGGTGGCAGCATAGTTTTAACTTTTTTCTGACAGTCGACTCAAGCCTGAGAGCCTATAAATATCTATGTAATAGGAGTAGAATGGGTTGGAAAATCAATGGGCTGAGGCCTGGGAGAACTAAGCTTTGTTTTGAGGCATAATATTTAATAGAATTGCAATGTCTGAGGCTGATTTCGGCAGAGATTCATGTGTTTTTTAGTTTACAGTCTGTTTCTTTCTTCTTCTCATGTGGATGTGATTCCTGTTGTTTACTTCCATTATGTTTCCTATTTTCATTTCTGAAACTAGTGTATGGTAATGCAAAAATTCCTTTTATAAGCTCTGGTTATCGTTTCAGACATCCACTAATTATTTCTACTAAAGTTAGCATAGGAGTGATCCCTGTTAGAGGCCCATGCTGATGGACTGTTCATTTCTTCTCCTTTTATCACTAGACAACAACCTTTTGACTGTAAATGGATGGCTTTCTTGGCTCTGTCCTGGTATTTCTTGTTGCAGCACTATTATTAGGTTTATGTGTTAGGTTTTGAATCCATTGCCCAATGTTTCTCTCATGATTGTCTTACCAAACCCTCAAAAACATATTGTCCCATCAGAAATATGACCTTCTGAGCATGTTTTGATTGAATAACCTGAGTAAGAACGTTGGTGTGTTTCTCATTGATTAATTTTTAGTCTTCTATAAAAATCTAAGAGAGATTCCTCTCTGATTGCATTGGGTCAGAAGTGCAATCTGAAGTGGTTTTGTGGTTACCCTGAAGTGTCCTCTTTCCACAACCTTGGGGGTCAATTTGGGTGCTAACAAATTGGTGCCGCTACCAGGGAACAAAATTCTTATCATGCCTGGGAAGAATGACAAAGTTTCAGAACTGATTGTTGATGGTGAACATCAGTGAGACATTAAGAAGGTTACATACCTTTCACCTAGAAACTCCACTCATTGGGTTTTCATTATGAAGGCAGCTCCACTGGGGAATATTGGCGACTCCATGCTAGAATTTAGATGTTGAAGATCTTATGCTAACTCCATTGAGGATGTGATCAGTTGTATTAAATATGGAAGGGATAAGATCCAGGTATCTTGGTATGAATTCTCTTAAAGAGGTTTTATTATTTTTCTTTGGTTTCCTTTTACCTTTATGTGTTTATATAAGAAGATTTCTACTTCGCAGAAGGGCTCTCAGTCATGAGAGAATTTCCTTTGTATATCCTTCACTATATCTTGTAGATGTAGATTCCTCTTTCACTCCTAGATCTGACCCTATTCCTTCTTTCCAACCCTGTAAGGTCCCTAATCAGTCCTGCAAACCCCATCAAAGCAAGGCTGTGGACATTCTTCCTGTGCATACCCCTCTGCCTTCTAGACCTCAGCAGAGGTATATCCCTTTGAAACTACCCGTTTTCCTTCATGGATATCCTACCAAATACCATAAATACCTCCCTATTTTTTATGGAGAAAATGGAAGCCTCATAGCCGAAACACATCTTCAAGGTTTTGAGCATTTTTTAGACCGTTTTGAAATAGAACATGATGATATTTGTATGATGGTTTTTGCCCAATCCTTCCAAGGAAATGTTAAGAAGTAGTTTAGGCACTTGCAGCCTCAGTCCATTGATACATGGGAGGGGTTTTCCAATGTCTCTCTGGAGTTTTGGGGTGAAAGGTTTTTGGATCGAGTGCTTTCAGAGTTTTATTCCATAAAGAAGCAGAAAAAAGAAACCATGTCTAGTTTTAACAAGAGGTTCATGAACTTTTACTATAACATGCCAAAGGAAGTTCAGCCCTTAGAAAATGCTGCTAAGCTACAGTTTGCCTCTATACTTCCCCCAAAGTTGTCTTTCCTTCTGTTGGAGGGAAGGTCTTCCACATTGCAGCAGATGTTCATTGATTCATTGAAAGTGGAAGACAATCTCAGGATGTCTATAAAGGTCTCGGAGCAAGGCAGTGAAAATGGGATGGAGAGGAGATTAGAGTCTGAGGAGGAGCATGATTAGGAACACCCTAGTTTATTTTCTGATAGTTAGCAAAGAGATGGGAAGCCCAGCTGTGTGCAGGAGGAGGAGGATGCTGGTTTGTTTTATGTGGTTTGCACTCAGGATGTTGAGAGTTCTGTGATGTAGATTTTTGAAGGAGGGTTTGGTCCACCCATATATGATGAATAAAGAGATTAAGATATTGTAATTCTTCTGAAAGTGGGGGAGAAGAAGGAGCCATCATTTAGTCAGTCCCACTATATAGAATATCCATCCACGAGAAGGAGCTCAAGTACAACTCTTGATTTCATCATTGAGATCCATGGAGGTATTGTGCCTGAGGGTGATGGAACCCAGCTTCCTAAAACTGAATTATTCAACAAAATAAAGAGGATTCTTAAATCCATGAATAAGGAAAGTTTAAAGACCCTACATGAGGAACCTAGCCCTCACCAAAGCGAAGAAGAAGGGACAAATGGGAGTTTCCAGGAATGATTTCTAGGTTCCACTCGAATTTTTCCATGACAATCCAACCCCTATGCCTAGTGTGAATGACAAAAAGGACGATCATACTACTTGTAGTCCTTTTGAAACAAAATTTTCCAGGCTGTAAGAAAATTTACAATTTGATAAAGTGCTAGGGAAGTTGCAGCAGGGGCAGGCTTGTCTTGCCAGAGGAAGGGTAGGAGAAATTGGAGGATATTGTGTTTTATATGATCCAATAGCTGAGTATATGGAAATATTTTTTAGTTGGGGTAAGAGGTTTTGCTTTTGTCAAAAATAGCACACCTATCATCAATACTTTTTTCCATTATGTTCTTATCCTCTGATTTTTGTTAAGCTTGATGTGGAGGTTTGCCTCTTGGATCAGTTGTTGGATTGGCTACATTGGCACTTTCATATCACTTGAAATGATAGTCATTTCTGTAGCATAGGGTAGAGTAGTTTTGTGTATAAATTAGCTTGGCACGACGAGCACTTTTTCAGCATTTCAGTTACAATAAGGTTTTGTAGTCTTCAGTTTAGTTCCCAGTATGGACAGTTCAATTTTGTTTTTCAAATTCAGTCTTAGATGGAGAGTTGCAGTTAGCTAGTTTTTTATGATGAGAAAGGCCCAATGGATAAGGAACTGGTCTATGGGGTTCTTTGCTACCTCATAGGGAGGATATCATCCCCAATATAAGCCAATTGTTAGCACCAAATTTGTGCTAAATGTTTATAGGGGTTTTGAAAGATCGAAAGGATCCTATTCATGAAAATAACCAAAGAAAAACTCTACTCATAGCCCATATGTCCGAAAGATCAGGAGCTCAAGGGTCTATGCGATGGTTTTGGCACTAGAACAAAGGTAGTGGCGGGAATGTAAGGTTTTAATGGTGTTGAGAGGGTTAAATAACAATGAAATTCAACCTCAGTGTATAATGGTGCCTTTGGACGACTCAGATGAAGAGAAAGGAAGATCGACGGTCGTAATCCCCCTTCGTGGTAGAATTTGGAAGTTATGTAATCACAGGAAGAGTTGTTAACCAGAGGGAGACTCAGAGAGTGATCGACGATAGAGGGTACAGATCGATGACCAAGGATTTCTTTGTGTTTTTAACATGCGCGGAGAATTACAATTTGAAAATTTGCAAACTTTGAGTAGAAAGGCACAAGTTCGGATGGTCTGGATGTGATGGAATTCAGATCTACGATTGCGATTTAGTTCACATATCTTACTTATGCAGGCAATCAGCTAACCAAAATTTTTTGAACATGGTAAAAGCACACCGTTCGATGGACCAGATGCAGTTAATGTTAAAGATCTACGATGCTGGTTCGTTCATGTTATTAGAGGTCATGTGGCATCTCTGCGGTAGTTGAATGATGGCCAATGAGACTAAATCCACCTCAACGTCGTCGTATATTTCTCCCACTTATCTGGAAATCCTGGCTGAGCATGTTTTGTGTCAACTCGAGTCCCAGACATCATTGCTGCTCGATTGGGAGATTCGGTCAAGCCATCATGGCGAAGGTGATCACGCATGGATACCGTCATTATCTCGTCGGTTATAGGCATGGTACCCGATGAGCCCCAAATTAGGTACTTTATAATCCTTTTGATGCCACACAAGCACAATAATGGATATGGAAAATGCCTTTGTTTGTGGGGTTTAATGATTCATTTTTATTATTTGATAAAGTAGTCTAGAGGTTATTCTTTTATGATTAAAAACGTTTTCTATGAGCTAATAATATGGAAATAAGTGTGTATGACCAGGCGTAGATAATCCAAGAGGAAATATAATGTCCTTTTTTCAAAATTTTAAGAAAATGCCCAATTTTCCACTTTTTCCACTTTTTCCACAATTTTGACCTTTGACTAGTTTTGATGCCTAGGTCCCAATTTTGGTCCAAATGGTCCCAAATCTTCAGGGAAGGTGTATTACTGATATTAGGACTCAAATTTGATGTCCATGGATGATATATGGCCACAAAAATACCTCTTCAAACTCTTTGAAGATTCTGGTTCAAGTATGTAATTTTACTAGTAATTTGGGGTTCAAATCCCCTTGGGGTAAGTACTGAAAATAGCTTCCCAAATGCCTCCAAACACACTCAAAATTATTAACAGAGGTAGGGGATGTTTCAGGGATGTTATTAAGGTCCCAAATTCATCATTCATTAGTTATAATATATGTTCCAACCCTCTCCCAAACAATAGCAAAAACCACTAATTTGACCCTTAGGGAAATGGAACCAAATTTTCTTCAAATGCAAATAAACTCAGTATAATGGATTCAAATGCTCAAGTATTGAATATGAAAATTTTAATACACATCAATGGAAGTCCATTCATCACAAATATATTATAGAAACATTCCTTTATTTGAAATCATCATCATTATAATGGCATACATCAATGTAGTGGGGAAATAGACATTGTTTGCTCATTAATCTTCATTTTTACATACAACCACATGGTATTTCGACCTGATACTTTCTGAAGGTGAATAAAAGAGTATGTAATTCTATTACAATCAGAAATACATCAATAGAATCTCTCCCAAGAAGCACAAGGGCTCACAAAAAATTCCCTCCCTTAGGGAGCATGAATATGCCTTCAAAACTGGAAATGGTTGAGAGATGGTGCTTCAATAAACAAAACCATGACCTTCCTTGTAGCTGATACCTACAAATAAAACTCCATTAAATCTCCATGAAATACTTGAGTGTCCTTTCCAAACACCAACTTGGATGGGAATTTTTCACCCTTGAAATTGGCTAAGGCAAGAAACTAGTCATCCACTAGCTCTCTCTTCACAAATGCAATTTTTCTCAAATCATCAAAACCCATTCTTCTAATTTATTTCTTCATTTTATAACCAACATGATCCTTCTAAGGGTCGAAATCCTCTCCATAGCTTCAAGAGATTTCCACTTAGGAAATATTCCCCATTTGCCAATTGTCTCCTAGTTCCAACCTTCCATCTTCTCCCAAATTTGAGTTTGAGTCTCTTTGGCTTCTCCAACTCCCATGAGAAACTTCCTTGAGCCTATTTTTGGGGATGACATGTCATAATGGTCAGATTTTAGAGGTCAGGTCTGCAATTTGTCATATTTTTCATAGATGCTCCATCATTGGTGTCATAGGGGCTAGGGAATCTAGCCCAAGTGTCCACAAACTTCCAATTTGACTCTTTATCTTCCATGGAGGTTACCAATCCATCCCAATTCGACCTAAGATTCTCAATGCCATGTGTTATGAATTACCAACTCACCCAAGAGTGTTCACCTTCTCATAAATTCGAATTGGGAAGAGAGAGATGCCATGTGTCCTTGAAAAATCAAGCTAGTGTGGGTCCCACACCCTCCATATGTATCCAAAACCACTTGCCACCTAGAATTTCTCTTGAATTTATTTATTCACCCTATTTATTAAATACTTGGACCCTTCTAATGTCTAAACATCATTTATTTGCTTCCTTATTACCATTCCACATGTGCCCATCCAACCTAGGAAACTAGTAGGATTGATGGGATTGTCTTACTATGCAATTATTTGAGTGGGGACATTACAGTCCTCCCCACCCAATATTACTTTCCCTCAAGCAATTTCAATTTACCATGCTGCAAACTTGTCACTCCTCTATCAGGTGGAATTTCATGAGTAATGTCTCCCAAAATGTTTCTATTCTGGTGCTTCATGTTGTGGGAAGAAACTACTTGATTCGGATAGGTGTGCTTCCCTCTCACAATCCTTAGTACTCCTTTTGAATCTTGGAATTTCATTTCAGGAATTTTATAATTTAATGTATGCTCTCCTATTGAATACAACAATTGCACTCCCAAAACCACACTATTATCATCAATATCAACCACATAAAAGCTATCGACAAAAGTATAGTTACCTACGGTGACTTGCAGCTATGGAATCCATGTTTTTCACTCCATTGTGTTGTGACTAGGAATGAAAACTGTGAAGCCATCGAATGGTTCAATAGGTATATTTCTTTTCTCCACCATCTCTGCATCAATGAAGTTATGGGTGGCTCCTCCATCTACCAAAACTGAAGTTCTTTGTCCTTGTACCATACCCTTGCATCAGATAGTATGATAGCGAGGTACTGATGAAAGTACTGACATTGTTACTTTGGTAAGTGATGGATGATTCACCTCTGGTTTCCCTTCTTATGCTATAGTATATCCTTCTTCTTGGGATGAATTATGTCCTTCTTCCTCCATGCCCTCTTCATATCCCTCATCAAAAAATACTTCAATGAATTGGGCCTTTCCTTTAGCACATTTATGTCCAGGTACCCATGGTTGGAAGCATGAGTAACACAATTTCTTCCTTCTGAGCTCTTCCTTGCTTAGTTCCTCTTTCTTATCCTTTCCATATTCATCTTCTTTCCATGGCTTCTTATAAAGTGCATCTCTTTTCAAAGGTTTCTTTTCAATTCTGAAGTCAGGCTTGGGAGGAAATCTAGTTCTAGGAAGTGCATTTTGGAGATCCCTAGTCAAGTTCATTGCATCTTTTAATGTAGTTGGCTTGTGGGATTTGACCAAACCTTTTAAGGGTTCAACCAAACCTTCAGTGAACAGAAATACCAACCTTCCCATAGATACATCAGCCACCTTGATTGATAATTTTTGAAAGTCCAACATATATTCAGTAGGGGTCCCAGTTTGTTTCAATTGAGCTGCTTCCTTGAAAGGCAATTCTGGATCTTTTTGTTCAAATCTTTCTAGTACCATGTCAAAAAATTCTCCATATGTTTTAACCTGATCATGACCCAAGGTTTTCAGGCCATAGAACCACCATTCATTGTCATCTCCTTCCAAATTCAAAATGGCCATTTTTAATGCATCCTTTTCCAACATAGGATTCAGCTGAAAATACACATCCAATTTTTGCACCGAAGTGTTAGCAGAATTTTGAGAAGAACCATCAAAAGTAGGAAGTGACATTTTTCCAATAGCATTATTTAATTTTTTGTTTTGGAATGGACTCCTATTGTCTTCCCTCCTTTTTATTTTATGTATAGAATCAATATAGTCACTGAATGGTAAACCTCTTTTACACTCTTCGCTCAACCCATTCCAATCAGTTGCTAGTTTAATACTATACATCTAAATGTCAAGCTCTTCTTTGCGTGTGATAAATTTAGGTACAGTATGTCTTTGTGTGCTTTGGAATTCATCAGGTCTATTATGTGGTCCTGTGCTTGAAAAAATATGCTCACTCCCTTT
This sequence comes from Larix kaempferi, assembly GCA_027924585.1. Lineage (NCBI taxonomy): Eukaryota > Viridiplantae > Streptophyta > Pinopsida > Pinales > Pinaceae > Larix > Larix kaempferi. The sequence goes on from BSBM01001038.1 coordinate 38,739, forward strand.
TATCTTTTCCCCTGAGTGTGAACCACTGTTATCTCCTATCACCCCTTTGCTTCCAAGTTGGCTGATCAACAATTCCAATCCTTGCATAATTTTGTTACCCATTATGTCCATTCTAGTGGAAATTTTAGAGAAACATGGTTCTAAGGTTTCAATCACTTTCTCCTGCTATCTTAATTCGTCATCCTCCTCTCTACCCATTTTTTCAGACAAAAAAAAAAAAAAAAATATCTCCTACTATCTCTTCTTCAACCAAAACTTCTTCAACTACTGGTTCAAAGGGTGGTGGTTTATTTGTTTAGCTTATTTTTAATACCATCAGGTTCCAACACCATGCTCTGATACCTCTTGTAATGTCCCTTCTTCAAAATTTTAAGAAAATGCCCAATTTTCCACTTTTTCCCCAATTTCGACCTTTGACTAGTTTTGATGCCTAGGTCCCAATTTTGGTCCAAATGGTCCCAAATCTTCAGGGAAGGTGTATTACTGATATTAGGACTTAAATTGAATGTTCAGGGATGATATATGGCCACCAAAATACCTCTACAAAATCTCTGAAGATTCTGGTTCAAGTATGCAATTTTACTAGTAATTTGGGGTTCAAATCCCAGTGGGGTAAGTACTGAAAATAGCTTCCCAAATGCCTCCAAACCCACTCAAATTTATGAATAGAGGGAGGGTATCTTTGAGGTATTTTATTAAGGTCCCAAATAAATCATTCATTAGTTATAATATATGTTCCAACCCTCTCCCAAACAACAGTAAAAAACACTAATTCAACCCTTGGGGAAATGGCACCAAATCTTCTTCAAATGCAAATAAACTAAGTATAATGGCTTCAAATGCTCAAGTAATGAATATGAAACTTGTAATAGAAATCAATGGAAGTACATTCATCACAAATATATAATATAAACATTCCTTTATTTGAAATCATCATCATTATAATGGCATACATCAATTTAGTGGGGAAATAGACATTGTTTGCTCATTAATCTTCATTTTTACATACAACCACATAGTATTTCGACCTGAGACTTTCTGAAGGTGAATAAAAGAGTATATAATTCTATTAAAATCATAAATACATCAATAGAAGCTCTCCCAAGAAGCACAAGGGCTCACCAAAAATGCCCTCCCTCAACGAGCATGAATATGCCTTCAAAACTGGAAATGGTTGAGAGATGGTGCTGCACTAAACAAAACCATGAGCTTCCCTGTATTTTATACCTGCAAATAAAACTCCATTAAAGCTCCATGAAATACCTGAGTGGCCTCTCCAAACACCAACTTTGATGGGAATATTTCACCCTCGAAATTGGCTAAGGCAAGAAACTAGTCATCCACTAGCTCTCTCTTCACAAATGCAATTTTTCTCAAATCATCAAAATCCATTCTTCTAATTCATTTCTTAATTTTATAACCAAAATTAGCATTCTAAGGGTCTAAATCCTCTCCATAGCTTCAAGACATTTCCACTTAGGAAATATTTCCCATTTGCCACTTGTCTCCTAGTTCCAACCTTCCATCTTCTCCCAAATTTGAGTTTCAGTCTCTTTGGCTTCTCCAACTCCCATGAGCGCCTTCCTTGAGCGTATTTTTGGGGATGACATGTCATAATGGTCAGATGTCAGAGGTCAGGTCTGCAATTTGTCATATTTTTCATAGATGCTCCACAATTGGTATCATAGGGGCTAGGGAATCTAGCCCAAGTGTCCACAAACTTCCAATTTCACTCTTTATCTTCCATGGAGGTTACCAGTCCATCCCAATTCGACCTAAGATTCTCAATTCCATGTTTTATGACTTACCAACTCACCCAATAGTGTTCACCTTCTCATAAATTCGAATTGGCAAGAGAGAGATGCCATGTGTCCTTGAAAAATCAGGCTAGTGTGGGTGCCACACACTCCATATGTCTCCAAAACCACTTGCCACCTAGAATTTCTCTTGAATTTATTTATTCACCATATTTATTAAATACTTGAACCCTTATAATGTCTAAACACCATTTATTTGCTTCCTTACTACCATTCCACATGTGCCCATCCAACCTAGGAAACTAGTAGGATTGATGGGATTGTCTTACTATGCACTTATTTGAATGGGGACATTAAAGACAACCATCAATTCCAGCTCAAGGAATGAAAGACCATAAGTGGCTCAACGCCTTGTTAACAATCAAATTGACACCCTTAACTAAGTGAAGGATCAACATATGTTTACCATGCACCGCGACAAGAAAATCATGACACAAGTTCATGCAAAGATGAATCCCCTCTGAGAAATGCATTAAAATGCATTAATTGTGTTTAAAATATCCTAAGTGGAGCAAAAGTTCTAAAAACTATTCAAAAGTGGGTTTTCGCTTGAAAAGAATCAAAATGAGGAAGATAAATAATCCCACACTCAAAAGAGAAACCTAAGGCACATTTCCCAATGCTATATAAGAAAGGCATGGGAGGCATGGTAGGAGGAGACAAAAAGAGAAAAGGCATGCTGAGGAGATTCTGAAGGAAGGAGAAGAGCTCCAAGTCTTCAAAAGCAAGGATGAAGGAAGGAGAATTTATGGCAAGAGAGGAGGATTCACACCAGAATTCCTATTAATCATGCATCTTCTCCATTGTTTTAGCATGAATTGATTCAAGTTTATGTCATTTTAGTGTTGAATGTTTGCTTATCTTGCATGACTTTAATTCTGAAATGTTCTTAGATCTTAATGAGTTTTGATTAATGAATCTAGATCTTAAGATTCTTGTGATAATCTATTCATCTCTGACGTCGAGACTCACCATCTCTTAGCAAAATAGTTTAATATGTGTAGACACATCCCTGCACTAAGCACAGTTATCACGCCTTTTTCCTGATTTGTAGAAGAGAACTCCTGTTCAACATAATCGGCATTTAAATCATAGAGTTAGGTTATGTTCCAAAATAGATATATATATGGGCCTCTTGGTCAGCAAGAGGTTCCTATTGGGATTTTTGTAGAACTTACATTTCAGTATATGTTATTCGAGACAATTATGTGTTAAGACTTTTCTGAACATGAGATTATGATTGTAATGGAAGAAGTAATTTTGTTTCAAGCTTTGCATTTATAAGACTTTTCCCACTCCTGAAATATGAGATGAAGAGGGCCGCTCCAATACGTAGGTCAGGAGCTTCGTTTCCATTTTAGGTATTTTTCATATGTACTGTGAATTGATTTAAATCATTATCGTATATGAAGTACTTTGGTAATGTTTCAATGACATGCTTTTATTTCTATTAAGCGATCCTTTCATTTCAGCACTTTTTATCTATAGTTCGCCAACATTGATTCTATAGTTCTATAATATGCTTCCTGTAGTCCTGTACACGCATTCTGTGCAGGCGTAATTACTTATATTTTCCAGCTCGCTATATTAATTTTAGACCATGATTTAGATATACGATACCATGAATATTTCTTTTATTAGAGTTCAATTATATAGGAGTTAATCATTTTAGTTCTTTGGATTTGAATAGAATACATGTTTATTGCGTTCAGCATTGGATTTCAATGAGATTAAGTTTGTTTAATTTTCAGCATTGAATTTCTAGTTAAACTTCCAACTTTCAACACTTTATTTCTAGATCAAGTTTCCCAAGCTTTCGGCATTTGATTTCTTAGATTAGATTTGCAGTCTTCCACTATTTATATTTTAGCATAAATATCTATCAGTTTCAGCATTTCTAGTTTATAAATTTACCATATTTTCATATTCCTTTATTCATTGTTTAAGAGGAGTTCACTTCCCCTTTCCAAGAAACGTTCAAGACACACCCCATCATTCTAAAATGACGAAGACTATCCCATAGAGCATACAGTGCTTAACACCTCTTAAGTTTGTACACTCTCTGGTCGATAATTAAAGTATGCTTCTGGTTTAGCTACCCTAATTAGGTTTTTTTCCTGGAGTCCACCGCTTTTTGGTTCCATTTTCGGGGAGGTGCTTAATCCATAGGAGACATCTTAAAAAAAAACATACAAAAACAACCAGAAACATAAAAATTTTACCATGAATGCCTAAACGACAGAGAGATAGATTTGGATGCTTTCTGCCTGCCCACCCTATGAGCAACAACAGTTCTGATAATTCTGAATTTGAGTTCCTTAACTCAGAAGAAGAGGTTATTTATAGCTACGATCCACATAGAGATAACTTCTTTGCTAGCTCTAGCTCAAACACCACTATGGTAGAGGAAGAGGATGAACCTAGAGAACTGTTCACCTTTCCTATCAATGTACCTCATGGAGGTGCCAGGATGAAGAATATCAACCCTCATAACCTACCAAACTTCCATCGCCTAACCTCAGAGGATCCTGACACATTCCTATTTGAGTTTGAGGTAATCTGTAGGTCATTTGGCTACACCACTGATGCACAAAAACTAAGACTCTTTCCTTCTACATTGAAAGATCTATCACTCATATGGTTTATGAGCCTAGAAGGGAACAACATTTTGACATGGGACCAAATGAAACAAAATTTCCTAAAAAAGTACAAGGACTACTGTAAGGAAAAAGATAAAAGAGATCAAATCTTCAGAATGCAACAAGGAGAAAGAGAATCATTACAAGATTATTCCCAAAGATTTCAGATCAGCTACAAGCGAGCTAGCCACTGCACCTTAGATCAATAATCACTGAAACTTGTCCTTCTCATAGGGATAAAAGAAGAAAATCTAGAAGTTTTAAACCTTCTGGGAGACGGAGATATATTTTATAAAACTTATGACCAAATCCTTTAAATTTTAAAAAACTTTTCTAGATCTAGGAAAGGTAAAAATGGGACGAGGGATTCACACCCATTTACTGGGGGATCAACTTCTTCAGGACCAAACCTTAGAAATTATGTTCTAGGGAACCTTTTAGATGACATGAAGACCGATATCCTACAATCCCTGGCCATGCAACTTGATGCACTTCAAATTAAGAAGAAACACGATGAAATAAACCAAGCTTCGGCAGTCTTTTGTCCATGTTGCAGGAAGAAGCATGAGAAGGGGCAATGCACACTAAACACCATAGAAATATGTGGCCTCTTTACTAACGATCACTCCACTGGTAAGTGTCCTCTGTTACCCTCATGAAAAGCTTCTATTAAAGAGCCCACATCTGAAGGTGCAATAGAACAACTATGTTTCATAAATCAAAGGAGAAATAACTTTGCTAGGCCTTACCAACCCAACAACCAAGCCTACTATAATCAAGGAAATAACCAGCAAAATTGGAACTCAATACTAGCCCCATGGCCATCTCAGCCTAGCCCAAACCAGTGGCAGCAAAGCCAACCATATCGACAACCTTATTACCCACAATCTTACTCTCCATAGCCCCCACCTTTTGCTCAACCAACCATGAATTATGGAAATCTATATCCTTATTCATCAAATTTGAGGACTCCATTGCAGCAGCAACAACCACTCATCATGTCGCCACCACAAAACCAACCATCCCCCATACCTCCACCAATTCTTGCCCAGCCAATTCCAAACGCTAACAACAATAGGCCAGGGCAACAACAAGCCTACAATACTAAAATGGTGCAGTTTCCAACTTATGTTGTGGATACGCTAGAGATAAATGAAATTAATCTAAGGTCTGGGAAAACATTACAAAATACAAAAACATAGAATAATCAAGAAGATGAGGCTCACGAACAAACAACACAACCTCATATTCAACATCCTGATGAGCCAAGCCCTCAGAAGGATGAAATTTGACTACTCACACAACATAGAAACCCTCCATTCCCTAAAAAAATTGTACGAAATACAAGAGAAGAAGAGGAAAATGCAATTCTAAACGAATTGAAACACTTGAATATCCAAATTCCAATTTCACAAGCCATTAGAGATGTGCCTATCTGCAACAAGTTTATTAAAGAAAATTGTTTGAAAAAACCTGGTAGAAGAAGACGTGACCCACCAACCATAAATGTAGTAGGCGAGTTAGCATATTTAATGCTAGGTATCGTTGTTAACCCCAAATATCTTGATCCAGGAAGCCCAGTAGTAAACGTGACCATCAACAACAAACATATCGCGAACAGCCTAATTGATTTAGGGGATGCAATAAATGTAAATACTAAGGATACCATGATAGCCCTGTGACTACAATTGATGGTTAGAACAACAACTACTGTCCTACAGCTAGCTGATACATCAACAGTAAAACCTGAAGGGATGCTTGAAGACATAATTATAAACATAGAATCCTGGGAATACCCAGCTGATTTCACAGTCATCGAAGTAAAGAGTAAACTTAGTGGATAACCAATAATACTAGGGAGACCCTGGATGACAACTGCAGATGATTACATAGGGTGCAAATCGAGCAACATGAAAATCACCAGTGGCCAAGCTAGGAAGAAAATCATGATTTATCCTCCAACAAGGAAGTGTTCAGACCTAGAATATTAGAACTGGACAGACAATTATGATGACACATCCAACCAACACATACGACTTGTCCTTACAATTGAAGCTTCCCTATCACTAAAAGCCATCGACGAAGATAGCCATTTAGATAGGTTTATTCAAAATGCTTCTTCTAATCAGAATATGTTTGAATATTTTCTTGGCACAGGTCAGAAGCAAGGAGAGGAAACATTAAACCACGATCCTGAAAAAATGTGGGCAGAGGTACTCACACTTAAACAACAACCAATTCAGATAAAAACAATCGAGTTAATGCCTGGAAGGACGGTTAATATTAACTCCAATTTGGAGCCAGGAAAAGAATAGCAATTACTGAAGGTACTGACAGGAAACAACAAAGCCTTTGCATGGACGTATACTTACATGAAGGGTATCCACCCAGACATCTGTAAGCACTATATATATATAAAGAAAGGCATTGTTCCTATCAGGAAACCACGGAGAAGAATGAATGCAACATTAAAGGACATAGTTAAGATGGAATTACAAAAGCTGTTAGATGCAGGGTTCATATACCCAATCTCAGATAGTGAGTGGATATCACCACTGGTCATAGTTCCTAAAAAAGGAGGGAAGTGGAGGATTTGTGTGGACTGTAGAGAGCTCAATAAGGCAACCAAGAAAGATCACTTTCCTCTCCCATTTATTGACCAAGAACTAGATACATTAGCTGGGAACAAGTTTTTCTCATTCTTGGATGGGTTCAGTGGGTACAAGCAAATCCTCATTCACCTCGCTGATCAAGACAAAACAAAATTCACATGCCCATGGGGCACTTATGCATACATAGTGCTTCCATTTAGGCTTTGTAATGCCCCAACAACGTTTCAGAGGGCAATCTTAAGTATATTCTATGATTTTATTAATGAACAAATGGAGGTCTACATGGATGAATTCACACCCTATGGCCAGAATTTCGACCAAGCACTAAAACATCTAGAACTGGTTTTGAAAAAATGTATCCTAATGATCTTATTCCTTAGCAATGATAAATGCAGAATGCTCATGGACGAAGGCATCATGCTTGGACACCATATTTCACAGAGGGGAATAGAAGTTGATCAGGAAAAAGTCACAGTCATCAAAACACTGCCACCACCTATGAAACAAAGAGTTGTGAAAAGTTTTCTTGGACAAACAGGATACTATAGTGTTAAAATCCTCACATAAGATCTAAGAGCTAATGTATACCTCACAATGAAATAATTTAGTAATAAGATTACGAGTGGTAAATGCAATAAAATGAGCAACACAATAATAATACAGTAGAACTCGGATAGAAGAAAAATAACTTCACACACACTAATTCATTAATAACAATATGGACAAATAAGTAGTACAATGCATGAGGATTCGAATGCCAAGGTGGCAATTCGAATTATCCTTCATGGAGTGATCAAAAGATCACTGGAGTGTCATCGGAGCACAACTAGAAGTCTTCATCATCATCAGTGGAGTCATCAATGCTCAAGTAACTGTCAACCATCAGTCAAATTGAGTCTAACTGAGTGTGGTAGGTGTAACTAAGTGTAACTGGCACTAACTGAATGAAGGAGGCTTAGTGGAGGGCGCATGAGGAGCTGACTGGAGTCAGAATGGGCAATCGAGTCTCTCTAGAGGTCCACCGGAGTGATACAGTCAGTTGAGAGTCAATCTAGCCTTAAATCAAGGAAAGAACTGATGATAACTCAATTAACTGAAGTGCAACTGAGTGGATTCCTTAAATCAAGGAGGAAGGGAACACTAAGTTCTAGGAGGGGTAAAAATGATCTGAGAGAAGCTCCCAGGGGCTAGCTAACTGAGGCTAGGTACTGGGACTGATGACTGGGATGCATGCAATTGCATGCATGCATGCAGAATGCATGCTGCATGCAAAAATGCATGCAAGACTGAAAATGCAAATAATGAAAATGCTGGTAGGACTAGGATGGAGTATAGGAATATCCTAACACCCCCCCTTAATCCATCATGGGCCCTAGTAACTGAGACAGAAGGTCACCCAATACAATGAATAATAACAGTCAATAAACTGAGGAAATGGGGAAAACCTCATGGGAAAAATACCCCCCCTCAAAATAGACTGTAAGGCACACACAAAAATAAATGCTCCAAACTCAAGCAGGTGTGATGCTTGCTCATATGTCTGGAGGTATCTTCTTCTTGGGAAGAAATGGCTCATGTTCAAAAGGCATGTGCTTGTACTTTCTCTTCAGATCGAATGTGATGACAAGAAATCCAAAAGTATGAGGATGATCCTTGAACCTGTGATTTGAATCAATTGAGGTAGGATCAAATCTATGAATATGCAGATAGTCTTTTGTCTTCTCTTTTGAACCATCATGGGTGATATTATGCCCAAAAGAACCGTCAAACATCAGTGATTGCTTGGAATACAAATCAGATCGAAGACTTGAATCATGGTTGCTTAAGATCTCCTTTGAACCATTAGAGGTGAGATCTAAACCCATAAATGCATGAGAAATTATCCCAAGCGAATGGAAATGGTTTCTTGAGATCTCCTTTGAACCAGTAGAGGTGAGATTAAAACCATGATATGCATGAGAAATTATCCCAAGCAAATGGAAATGGCCATAATCTTCAATAACCTTCGGAAAACATGAAATAATGATCATATAGTAGTACATAAGAGGTGAGTGATCAAGGAGAGCTAATGCATTACCTCCAATGGCTGATTTTACCTCCGAGACATTCAATAGATCATGATGCAAACCAACAAACTCTGGTGCAAGAGAGGATTTAGGACCTTCTGCAATTTCTAGAGTGTGAGCTGGCACAGAATTCGAAATAGAAGAAATTTGGAGCATGAGTGTAGAATCTACAAGTTCTTCTTCTTTGTGGATAACTTCAATATGAGATATGTTTGATACTAATTCATGATCAATAATATCATCAAGGAGGGTGAATGCATCACTAGGCTTGCTCTCGAAAGGGTTTGGACCAATCCCTTCATTCTGTCTGCCAAATCTTTCATCCAGGTGGGTCCATAGCTCTTTTGGAGATTCAACATCATCAAGGGAGTGGAATACCATGCTTCGAGACATAGCATACATCATGGCTGCAATGGCTCTTTCACCTTCATCTAACCAGTCAATCTCTTCTTTAGAGGATTCGAACTCTCTTTCAAAACAATAATCAAAGAGATCATGTCTCTTCAAATATGATATCATTTTTTGTTTCCATTCAACATAGTCGAATAGATAAAGAGGAGGGATTTATTTTGAAAACTTGGAAGCTTTAGAAGACCTGCAAAAAACAATAGAAAATATCTGCAACTTCTACTACTGCAAAAATGCAGAAACTACTGCAACTGCTGCACTCGAAATCTAGATAATAACTTGCAAAAAACTCTCAGGAATGGAGATAAACAATACTCTCAACACGCTCTGATACCATGTGAAAATCCTCACAGCATATCTAAGAGTTGATGTATACCTCACAATGAAAGAATTTAGGAATAAGATTAAGAGTGGTCAATGCAGTAAAATGAGCAACAGAATAATAATACAGTAGAAATCAGATAGAAGAAAAATAACTTCACACACACTAATTCATTAATCATAATATGGACAAATAAGTAGTACAATGCATGAGGATTCGAATGCCAAGGTGGAAATTCGAATTAGCCTTCATGGAGTGATCAAAATATCACTAGAGTGTCATCGAAGCACAACTAGAAGTCTTCATCATCATCAGTGGAGTCATCAATGCTCAAGTAACTGTCAACCATCAGTCAAACTGAGTCTAACTGAGTGTGGTAGGTGTAATTGAGTGTAACTGGCACTAACTAAATGAAGGAGGCTCAGTGGAGGGTGCATGAGGAGCTAACTAGAGTCAGAATGGGCAATCTAGTCTCACTAGAGGTCCATCAGAGTGATACAGTCAGTTGAGAGCCATTCTAGCCTTAAATCAAGGAAAGAACTGATGATAACTCAATTACTTGAAGTGCAACTGAGTGGTAGGTGAGAGAGGATGAGTGGCTTCCTTAAATCAAGGAGGAAGGGTGCACTAAGATCTAGGAGGGCTAAAAATGATCTAAGAGAAGCTCCCCGGGGCTAGCTAATTGAGGCTAGGTGCTAGGACTAATGACTGGGATGCATGCAATTGCATGCATGCATGCAGAATTTCATGCTGCATGCAGAATTTCATGCTGCATGCAGAATTTCATGCAAGACTGAAAATGCAAACAATGAAAATGTTGGTAGGACTAGGATGGAGTATGGGAATATGCTAACATATAGAAGATTCATTAAGAGTTATAGCAAGATTGTTCCACCAATGTTTTCCCTTCTCACAAAAGACATAGAATTTAATTGGACAAAACATTGTATGTTATGATTTGACAAACTCAAGGAGAAAACAATCACAGCCCCAGTACTCCAAGGACCAAATTGGGCACTTCCATTCCACATCCACTCTAATGCATCAGATAAGGCCATTGGATCTGTCCTTGGACAAGAAAGAGAGAGGAAGCCATATGCCATATTACTATATCAGCAAAAACTTGGCAGGAGTAGAATTCAATTATACGGTCACAGAGAAGGAGTTTTTCGTTGTCATACATGCCATTAACAAATTCAGGCACTACATAATTGGATACCAAGTGTTTTTCCACACAGACCATTCAACAATCAGGTATCTCATGAACAAACATAACACAAGTGCTCGAATCATTACATGTCTACTCCTCCTGCAAGAGTTTGACATCACAATTCTGGATAAGCCAGGCAAACACAATGTAGTGGCTGATTTTCTATCTAGGCTAACCCATGGACATTAGAATGAAGTGGTAAATGACAATTTTCCTGATGAGCATCATTTTTCAATCTCCATAAGAATGCCATGTTTTGTTGACATAGAAAACTACTTAGTGTCTCGAGAATTCCCACAACATTATAACCACCAAGAGAAGAACAACATCATAAGGAAAAGTGCCATCTGCACATGGATAGAAGGCATGCTTTTCAAAAAAGGACCAAACCAAGTATTGAGAAGATGCATTAGGGAAGATTAATTCCATGACATACTACATGCCACCCATAATGAACCATGTCGAGGACATTATGCTGCAAAGAGGACAACCTACAAGATATTGTAGACTAGATATTATTGGCCAACACTCCACAAGGAAATCTATGAATATGTTTCACATTGTGATGACTATCAACGAATGGGGAATCCTACACAACAATAAGAAATGCCTCTCCATCCACAAATCTCATTGGAACCATTCGCAAAATCGGGATTTGATTTCGTTGGCCCATTCAACCCACAATAAAATCAGAAAAGCTACATCCTTGTATGCACTGACTACCTTACAAAGTGGGCAGAAGTAGCAGCACTTGCAGCAGCAAATGAAACTAATGTGGCAAATTTTTTTACAGAGAAAATCTTCCACAGATTTAGAGTCCCATGAGAACTATTTTCTTAACAGGGCCCACAATTTACATCCAACCTTATAGAGGACCTGCTTAAAAGAAACAAGGTTAAACACAGAAAATATACTCCCTACCACCCTCAGGCTAATGGTCAAGCTGAGGTGACAAACAGAGAAATAGAAAGGATCTTGACAAAAACTGTACAACTCCACAAAAGAGGTTGGGAAGACCGACTAAGTGAGGCAGTATGGGCTTATAATACTACATGGAATACAACAACAGGATTCACCCCATATGAGCTAGTGTATGGAAAGAAAATAATGCTACCCATTGGGTTTGAGATCAAAACATTGAGGATTGCAACTGAGTTTAACATGGAACTTTCAGACATCCAGCAAGAACGAATACTACAATTAAATCATCTGGATGAGAAATTCCAACAAGCACTTGGCCACACTGAAATCATCCAACAACAAAGAAAGAAATGGCATGACAAGAACATCAAGCAGAAGAAGTTCAAAGAAGGTGACTGGGCACTAGTCTATGACTCCAGATTTCACACATTCAAAAGAAAACTGACAACCAAATGGCTTGTACCCTACATCATTGAACACATCTATGACAATGGAGCTGTCAGAATTACAACAATAGATGAGGAAAAATTCCCCATGATTGTGAATGGACATAGACTCAAACTCTATAAGACACCGAGATCCAGAGAAGAGTTCACACAAACACTTTATCAGCGGAATCTAATGTTGATGGAGAGCCTAGAACATCATTGAACATTTATTTATTCAAAGAGAACAATTGAAAAATGAAAAATAAATTAAAAAAGACAAAAAGAAAAATGAAAAAATGAAAATGAAAAAATGAAAAAAAATAGAAAAAATAGAAAAAAAGAAAAAAAAAAATGAAAAAAGAAATACAAAACAACAGAAAATGAAAACATGATCCACTCAGGATCTCACAAACATAATTGATGGACTTGATCCATCCCCATGCACAACTAATGGCAATTTCTGAGCAAAGCCAACAACAAGTAGATTTAAGCAAACCAGAAAATAATCAAGCGAGCCAGCAATATCAATCAAGCGATCCAGCACTATAAATCAAGCGAGCCAGCAATTCAATCAAGCGAGCTAGAACTATCAATCAAGCGAGCTAGAACTATCAATCAAGCGAGCCAACAAACATTTAGCATCCGAATGAAATCCAACATCAAAAGAAATACAAACAAATATCAACTTTCAGAATCTAAGTTAAGCAAGCCAGTAGCACGTTAATTCAAGCGAGCTAGATCACCAGCAAGCTACCACTATAGAAATCAAATCACCATTTAAAGAATCACTACAACACAATGTTGAACACAATGAAAAGTCACATCAGCAAGATTTCATGAAAATAAAGCAAAAAAAGGAAACATTTCTAGTTGAAAGGCAGAAAAAAAAAAGACACGACTACTGACACACCAAAAATCACTACAGATGTAGCTGATCTCAACTAGAATCATACAATTAGGTACGCAAAGCATGGAAGGTAATCACTTAACTCTCTATTTTATTTTCATATCAAATCAAAATCCCCCACAAAACAATTATTTTCCAAAGCTGAGGACAACTTTTAAGTTAATTCGGCGGCACAGTGAAAGAGTAACCTCACAGAATCATGATTACTTACCATCATACATGTCAGTGAATGACAACACCCACATCTAGTTACCATATTCCCCAATGATCAGAGTGGAAGTGCAATGTACAAATGATGAAAAATTATCAGAGCAGAAGTGCAAGGTACAAATGATGAAAAATGATCAGAGCGGAAGTGCAATGTACAAATGATGAAAAGAACGCAGGGTGCAATAATGGAAAGGAATGTATAAGGAAACAAGTATGATGCACGATGATAGGGATACGTGCATGAAAAAAGATAAATAAGGTAGCATAATCTACAAAAAAGACCCAGTCTTGCAATACAAAGATTTCCAGAAGCAGGAAGACCAAAAATTCGTGTTGTCACTTAGCCATCAACCTACCCTCGAACCTGTGATCAATCCTAACCAGTTGAGGTAAGTCATCCACACTCAAAGTTTTTGGTCTGTCGATTATAGTAGAAGATTCAAGATGACAAAGGGGTTGAAAAAGAGTGAACCAAAATATCACCAACCCATTTATGAAAACCCACAGGTTCTACTAATCCTCCGTAATGCGGGTAGGATGCCCTTCATCTCAAGGATGAGAGGGTCTAATACAGAGGTAGCTTTAGAATTCGCAAGGAACTTGAAGCACATCAAAGATGAACAGTTCGTCACCCAGGTAATGGGACTACAAATCTGACTGGATGAGGAGTAAATTGCAAAATACACAGGACTTCCCATGGGTCTACAGTGGAGCAGGGATGACCGGGAAGCCAACCAGAGTGCAAAGGCAACCTTCTTTGGACCAGGAGAAGTTTATGAAAAAGACAAAAATGGGGTTAAGAGAGTCACCATGCCTGCACCCTAGCACGAAATAGCTGTTGTCGTTCAAAAATGTGCAACGTGTACATGGAGGCTGAGCTATGTCCCTCTTTTACACTTGTGAATTCTGGATCTTCTGAGGCACCAGAGCCATATCACGCCAAATAACAACATCAGCATCCCTTATTATCTTCTCTTGTCTCTGGGAGAAATGAGCAAAAAAGTAGTTGAGGGAAAAGAAGATGCGTTAGCCCACCATGGGCTAATCAAGTTGATCATTCGTGAAGAGTTAATGATATGGGTTCTAGAACTTTCATGGGAGGAGTTTGTGGTAATATCAACAAATGATGTGCAGAGAATGAGGGGTACAACTAATGTAGGCATACCCCTAGCTTCATGGTCAAAAGAAAAATCCACTTCCGTATCAGGAGCCAAGAGAAACATCGACCTAGACAGTGATAATGAAATTATGGTCAATACCCTGATTAGAATAAAACATTCAAAAGATGCCTCTCACCAAAAAGAATTAGGGGTTTCCACCAGCAAGCAAGGGGAAAAAGGATGAAGTAAGAGGATCCCACAGTAGCCCAAGAATGAACAGGCAAAGAAGGTGGAAAAAGTGCCCATCCCAACAATTCAAAACGTATCTGACGATGATGACGATTGGGTAGACCATGATGACCCAACCACACCTGAAGGATAGGTTGATGACCAATGGAACCCAACTGGTCAAGATTTAAACCCTACTAATCAAAATACAAACCTTGGAGCCACTGACCAGCTAGCTGAGGCACTAATGGAGTTAGAAAAAGTCAGGGAAGAGTTGGAAGCATTAAAAATTGAAGCAAGGATTTAGAGAAGCCAGCCAACATCACCAGCACCTCCACTGTTTGTATGGGAGAAGACCCAGATATTGAAGATGCAGCATGCAGGGGAGTTGAAGCTGGAAGAATAACAAAATGCAGCACTAAGGGAGAAATTAGGCCAAGTTCGGACAGAATTGGATTAGAAGGACAATAAAATCCAGCAATTAGAGGACACATTGACTGTCACTACAAAAATCTATGAGGGAATATTGCAAATTAGACCACCGTCCAGAATCTACACGGTATACTTAAAGGAAAAGTGGGGAAGGTTCCAGCTGCAGAGGGTGAAACAAGGCCTTCCTTTGGAGTTGAACAATCCAAAGTAATTTGTGGATACTTCTCTGAATTGGATAGAGTTGGAAAAGGATCAATTGTATGAATTCTTCTTGCACAACTTCGTGGTGCCAAGCACACCTAACTGGTCACATAATCCCTACGTAGGCGACTTCCAGCTAAGAGCATTATGCTCTTGGATGAACTACGAGGTGGAAAGGGCACAAGATGATCATATATATCTTGTAGAGAAGTGGCATAATCCATTATGGATCAGGGCCGAGGCATCTCACCCTGAAAAGGTAATTCAAGATCACCAAACTATCATCACTAACAAAGAGTTAATTCTATCTTGCTTGAAAAATAGCAGTAAGTAGTAACGCATTTTGATCTCACCCTTTAATGCACATAAAAAGAGGTATAGGAGGCCATAAGTGAGAGGTGGGAAAGGATTGGAGATGATTTGAAGAAGAAGGAGCCTCACTCCCCCCTCAGGTTAGAAATGGTACTCACTAAGGCAAAATTATACAGGGAATCCTTGATCAAACACCAGCTCAGATGGATTGGGATGAAGCTCAGTCCACCATTCTTTCTCCCATTAGGTATCGAAGCACACATTGATGAGGGGGAAGAGAAAAGAACATGGTCCAGAGATGATCGAACCCATGGCTATCATAGGCAGGCAGGGACTCCCAGGATCGTTGCTTGGGACATCAAAGAAGCTATCCATGAACAAAATGTGTCACCCAAGGAAAAGTGAATACTTTAGTATGGGGGAGATGATGAGCCCCAAATTAGGTACTTTATAAGCCTTTTGATGCCACACAAGCACAATAATGGATATGGAAAATGCCTTTGTTTGTGGGGTTTAATGATTCATTTTGATTATTTGATAAAGTAGTTTAGAGTTTATTCTTTTATGCTTAAAAGAATTTTCTATGAGCTAATCATATGGAAATAAGTGTGTATGAGCAGGCACAGGTAATCTAAGAGACAACCATCAATTCCAGCGCAAGGACTGAAAGACCATAAGTGGCTCAACGCCTTTTTCTTGATTTGTAGAAGAGAACTCTTGTTTAGCATAATCGGAATTTAAATCATAGAGTTAGGTTATGTTCCAAAATAGATATATATATGGGCATCTTGGTCAGCAAGAGGTTCCTGTTGGCATTTTTGTAGAACTTACATTTTAGTATATGTTATTTGAGACAATTCTGTGTTAAGACTTTTCTGAACATGAGATTACAATTTTAATGGAAGAAGTAACGTTGTTTCAAGCTTTGCATTTATAAGACTTTTCCCACTCCTGAAATATGAGTTGGAGAGGGCCCCTCCAACATGTAGTTCAGGAGCTTCGTTTCCATTTCAGGTATTTTTCATAGGGACTGTGAATTGATTTAAATCCTTATCATATATGAAGTACTTTGGTAATGTTTGAATGACGTGGTTTTATTTCGGTTAAGCGATCCTTTCATTTCAACACTTTTTATCTATAGTTCTCCAACATTGATTCTGTAGTTCTATAATATGCTTCCTGTAGTCCTGTACACGCATTCTGTGTAGGCATAATTACTTATGTTTTCCAACTCGCTATATTAATTTTAGACCATGATTTAGATCTGTGATACCATGAATATTTCTTTTATCAGAGTTCAGTTATATAGGAGTTAATCGTTTTAGTTCTTTGGATTTGAATAAACTAGATGATTATTGCTTTCAGCATTGGATTTGAATGAGATCAAGTTTGATTAATTTTCAGCATTGAATTTCTAGTTAAACTTCCAGCTTTCAGCACTTTATTTCTAGATCAAGTTTCCCAAACTCTCGACATTTGATTTCTTAGATTAGATTTACAGTCCTTCAGTATTTAATTCTTAGCATAAAGATCTATTAGTTTCAACATTTCTAGTTTATAAATTTACCATATTTTCATATTCCTTCATTCGTTGTTTATGAGCAGATCACTTCCATTTCCTTTTCGAGAAACCTTCAAGACACACCCCATCATCCTAAAATGATGAAGACTATCCTATAGAGCACATACAGTTCTTAGCACCTCTTAATTTTGTACACTCCCTGGTCGATAATTAAAGTATGCTTCTGGTTTAGCTACCCTAATTAGGTATCCATTCTTGGAGTCCACCAGTACCGGCGTCCCCCATTCGAAATCGGTGCACGAGAAAGGTGGAGAACCTAGAAGCCCAAGTATTGTTTCCGTTAGGATCCGATCATGGAGAAGGAGCAGGGAGCCAAGGTGGTTTTCATGCCAGAGCAGGTGTGGTATGAAGTGGACGAAGAGCACGTTCCTTTTCCTCCTGTAGTGTTTGACCGCGTGGAAGAGAGTTCAGCAAGCGATCCCGAGGAGAGACAACTGTGCAAAAGAGTGCAATGTCGAAATAAGGAAAAGGAAACCCGAGAAGAGGAGTGGGACACCCTCCAAGTTGAAGAGATTCTCGAAGACTTCATCCTCTCTGTTGCAGAAGCGACACCTCCTCCCCTAGCAGAAGAAGCACGGGTGGAAGAGTCATATTAATATGTTTTGAATCACCTTTATATGTAATATTTCTCAATTTTTGAGGCTGTTAGAGTCTGTATGCCTACTAATAGTGCATGTGAAATAGATCATGGGTTACCCATTAGTAGTCCTTTTCATTTTGTGATTTTTTATCAAAGGTGGCGAGCTGGACCCTTAGGTGAAAACAAAGTTTTAACTGTTTTCTGACAATCGACTCAAGGCTGAGAGACGATAAATATCTATGTATTAGGAGTAGAATGGGTTGGAAAATCAATGGGTTGAGGCTTGGGAGAACTAAGCACTGTTTTGAGGCATAATCTTTAATAGAATTGCAGTGTCTGAGGCTGATTTCAACAGAGATTCATGTGTTGTTTAGTTTACAGTCTGTTTCTTTCTTCTTCTCACGTGGATGTGCTTCTTGTTATTTACTTCCATTTTGTTTGCTCTTTTCATGTTTGAAACTAGTGTATGGTAATGCATAATTATTTTTATAAGCTCTGGTTATCATTTCATACATCCACCAATTATTTCTACTAAAGCTAGCATAGGATTCATCCCTGTTAGAGGCCCATGCTGATGGACTGTTCATTTTTTCTTCTTTTATCACTAGAAAACAACATTTTGACTGTAAATGGATGGCTATCTTCCCTATGTCCTGATATTTCATGCTGCACCACTGTTATTTGGTTTATGTGTTAGGTTTTGACTCCATTTCCCAATGTTTCTCTCATGATTGTCTTACCAAACCCTCACAAAACTATCGTCCCATTAGAAATATGACCTTCTGAGCATGTTTTGATTGAATAAATTGAGTAAGAAGGCTAGTGTGTTTCTCATTGATTATTTTTTAGTCTTCTATAAAAATCTAAGAGAGATCCCTCTCTAATTGCATTGGGTCAAAAGTGCAATCTGAAGTGGTTTTGTGGTTACCCCGAAGTGTCCTCTTTCCACCACCTTGGGGATCAATTTGGGTTCTAACAAATTGGCGCCACTGCAGGGGAACAAAAGTATTATCATCCCTGGGCAGAACAACAAAGTTTCAGAACTGATTGTTGATGGTGAACATCAGTCAGACATTAAGAAGGTTGTATACCTTTCACTTGGCGACTCCACTCTTTGGGCTTTCATTATGAAGGAAGCTCCACTGGGGAAGATTGGCGACTCCATGCTAGGATTTAGATGTTGAAGATCTTATGCTGACTCCACTATGGATGTGATTAGTTGTATTAAATATGGAAGGGACAAGATCCAGGTATCCCGGTATGAATTCTCTTAAAGAGGTCTTGTTCTTTTTCTTTGGTTTCCTTTTACCTTTATTTGTTTATATCAGAATATTTCTGCTTCGCAGAAGGGCTCTCAGTCAGGAGAGAATTTAGTTTGTATATTCTTCACTAGATCTTGGAGATGTACATTCCTCTTTCACTCCTAGATCTTGCCCTATTCCTTCTTTCCACCCCTCTAAGGTCCCTAATCAGTCATGCGATTCCCATAAAAGTGAGGCTGAAGACATTCTTCCTGTGCATACCCCTCTGCCTTCTAGACCTCAGCAGAGGTATATCCCGTTGAAGCTACCTGCTGTCCTTCATGGATATCCTACCAAATACCATACATACCTCCCTATTTTTTATGGAGAAAATGGTAGCCTCACAGCCGATAGAAATCTTCAAGGTTTTGAGCATTTTTTAGACCTTTTTTAAATAGAACATGATGATATTTGTATGAGGGTTTTTTCCCAATCCTTCCAAAGAAATGTTAAGAAGTGGTTTAGGCCCTTGCCACCTGTTTCGATTGATACATGGGAGGGGTTTTCCAATTTCTTTCTGGAGTTTTGGGGTGAAAGAAGGTCTTTGGACCAGGTGCTTTTAGAGTTTTATTCCATAAAGAAGCAGAAAAATGAAACCATGTCTAGTTTTAACAGGAGGTTCATGAACTTTTACTATAACATGCCAAAGGAAGTTCAGCCCTTAGAAAATGCTACTAAGCTACAGTTTGCCTCTATCCCTCCCCCAGATTTGTCTTTCCTTCTGTTGGAGAGAAGGTCTTCCACACTGCAGTAGATGTTCATTGATTCATTGGAGGTGGAAGAGAATATCAGGATGTCTAGAAAGGTCTTGGAGCAAGACAATGAAAATGGGATGGAGAGGAGATTAAAGTCTGAGGAGGAGCATGAGCCGAAAAACCCTGTTTTATTTTCGCATAGTGAGCAGATAGATGGGAAGCCCAACCATGTGTAGGAGGAGGAGGGTGCTGGTTTGTTTTATGTGGTTTTCACTGAGCATGTTGAGAGTTCTGTGATGCAGAGTTTTGAAGAAGGGTTTGGTCCACCCATATATGATGAATATAGAGATGAATATTTCGTAAGTGTTCTGAAAGTGGAGGAGAAGAAGTTTCCAGCATACAATCAGTCCCACTATACAGAAGAGCCATCCATGAGAAGGAACTTAAGTACAACCCCTGGTTTCATCATTGAGAGCCATGGAGGTATTGAGCCTGAGGGTGATGGAACCCAACGTCCTGAAACTGAATTATTTGCCAAAATAAATACGATTCTTAAATCCATGAACGAGGAAAGTTTAAAGACCCTGCATAAGGGACCTGGCCCTCACCAAAGCGAAGAAGAAGGGACACATGGGAGTTTCACATCTAGTAGATATGCTGAATAGATAGTAGATATGCTAGTGGAAGGCCAGGGTGGTCGATATAGTTCTTATTCACATCTTTTAGGCCTAGGACCCCGGCTCTAAGAAGAAGTTCTTCTTCTAGATCCATTTGAAAGTCATGGTGGAATTTCTTTTGACGCACCAGAGTAGAATCAGGTTTTTAACCCAGGAATTCTAGGAAATCCAGGAGATGTTGATGTTGATAGACCACATATTGAAATACCCTCTCATGTTACAGAGCTGTAATCTCAGCCTAGGGATGCACTTGAATCTGATTATTTCAATCCTATTAGGGTGTATAACGGCCCGAGCAGGCACGATGTCCAGGTTCCACTCGAATTTTTCCATCAGCATCCAACCCCTATGCCTAGTGTGAATGACAGAAAGGACGATCATACTACTTGGAGTCCTTTTGAAACAAAATTTTCTAGGATTTAAGAAAATTTATAGTTTGATAAAGTGCGAGGGAATTTACAGTAGGGGTAGACTTGTCTTGCCAGAGGAAGGGGTGGAAAAATTGGAGGATACCATGTTTTATATGATCCAATAGCTGAGTATATGGAAATATTCTTCAGTTGGGGTAAGAGGTTTTTTTTTGTCAAAAATATCACACCTATCATCAATACTTTTTTCCATTATGTTCTTATCCTTTGATTTTAGTTACGCATGATGTGGAGGTTTTCCTGTTGGATCATTTGTTGGATTGGATACATTGGCACTTTCATATAACTTGATATGACAACCGTTTCAGTAGCATAGGGTAGAGTAGTTTTGTGCCTAAATAAGCTTGGCACCATGAGCACTTTTTCAGCATTTCTGTTGCTGTAAGGTTTTGCAGTCTTCAGTTCAGTTCCCAGTATGTACAGTTCAAGTGCGTTTTTCAAATTCAGTCTTTGATGGAGAGTTGCAGGCAGCTGGTTTTTTATGATGAGAAA
Organism: Larix kaempferi; assembly: GCA_027924585.1. NCBI lineage: Eukaryota > Viridiplantae > Streptophyta > Pinopsida > Pinales > Pinaceae > Larix > Larix kaempferi. The sequence continues at coordinate 60,307 of BSBM01001038.1, forward strand.
GGCCCAATGGAGAAGGCACTGGTCTATGAGGTTCTTTGCTACCTCACATGGAGGATAGCATCCCCAATAAGAGCCAATTGTTAGCACCATATTTGTGCTAGATTTTTAGAGGGGTTTTGAAAGATTGAAAGGTGCCTATTCATGAAAATAACCAAAGAAAAACTCTACTCATAGCCCGCATGTCCCAAAGATTAGGAGCTCAAGGGTCTGCGTGATGGTTTTGGGTTTAGAAAAGAGGTAGTGGCAGAAATCTAAGGTTTTAATGGTGTCTAGAGGGTTAAATAACAAATAAATGCGCCCTCGGTGTATAATGGTGCCTTTGGAAGGCTCAGATCAAGAGCAAGGAAGATCAACGGTCGCAAGCACCCTTCACGGTAGAAGTTGGAAGTTATATAATCACGAGAAGAGATGTTAACCGGTGGGCGACTTAGAGAGTGATCGACAATAGAGGGTATAGATCGACGAACAAGGATTTGTTCACGTTTTTAACATGCGTGAAGAAATACAATTTGCAAATTTGCGAACTTTGGGTAGAAAGGCGTAAGTTCGCATGGTTTGGATGTGACAGAATTCATATCTACGACTGCGATTTAGTTTGTAGATCTTACTTGTGAAGGAAATCAGCTAAGCCAAAATTTGAAAACATGGTAAAAGCATACCATTCGATGGACCAAATGCATTTAAGGTTAAAGATCTACGATCCTGGTTCATTCATTTTATTAGATTCCATGTGGCATCTCTGCGGCAGGTGACCGATAGCCAATGAGACTAAAGCCACCTCAGCACCGTCGTATATTTCTCCCACCTATTTGGAAATCTTGGATGATCATGTTTTGTGTCAAGTCAAGTGGTAGACATCATTGATGCTCGATTGGGAGATTCGGTCAGGCCATCATGGCGAAGGTGATCACGCGTGGCTTCTTCCATTATCTCGGTCGTTATAGGAATGGTCCCGACATCCCCCATTTGAAATTGGTGCATGAGAAAGGTGGTGAACCTGAAAGCCTAAGTTATGTTTCAGTTAGGATCCGATCATGGAGAAGGAGCAAGGAGCTGAGGTGGTTTTCATGCCAGAGCAGGTGTGGTCTAAAGTGGAGGAAGATCACCTTCCTTCGCCTCCTGTAGTGTTTGACCACGTGGAGGATAGTTCAGGAAGCGAGCCTGAGGAGAGACAGCTGTGCAGAAGGGCGCGACGTTGAAACAAGAACAAGGAAACCCGAGAAGAGGAGCGGGACACCCTCCAAGCTGAAGAGATTCTCAAAGACTTCATCTTCTCCACTAAAGAAGAGACACATCCTCCCCCAGCAACCCCAGTAGAAGAAGCACGGGTGGAAGATTCGCTGATGATAGAAGACTTTTTCGATCAATAGGGCCAGTTGAAGACTCAGGAGTGAGGCGGCATCCTGTTCCCTATTTTTCTGTGACCTGTCATATTAATATGTTTTGAACCATATTTACATGTAATATTTCTCAATTTTTTAGGTTGTTATAGTCTGTACGCCTGCAGATAGCGCATGTAAAATAGATCATGTCTTACCTTTTAGCAGTCCTTTTAATTTTGTGATTTGCTGTCAAATGTAGTGAAGTGGATCATTAGGTGGCAGCATAGTTTTAACTGTTTTCTAATAGTCGACTCAAGGATGAGAGCCTATAAATATCTATGTAATAGGAGTAGAATTGGTTGGAAAATCAATGGGTTGAGGCTTGGGAGAACTAAGATTTGTTTTGAGGCATAATCTTTAATAGAATTGCAGTGTCTGAGGCCGATTTCGACAAAGATTCATGTGTTGTTTAGTTTACAGTCTGTTTATTTCTTCTTCTCATGTGGATGTGCTTCCTATTATTTACTTCCATTGTGTTTTCTATTTTCATGTCTGAAACTAGTTTATGGTAATGCATAATTTTTTTATAATCTTTGGTTATCGTTTCAGACATCCATCAATTATTTCTACTAAAGTTAGCATAGGATTCATCCCTGTTAGAGGCCCATGCTGATGGACTGTTCATTTTTTCTTCTTTTATCACTAGAAAACAACATTTTGACTGTAAATGGATGGCTATCTTCCCTATGTCCTGATATTTCATGCTTCACCACTGTTATTTGGTTTATGTGTTAGGTTTTGACTCCATTTCCCAATGTTTCTCTCATGATTGTCTTACCAAACCCTCAAAAAGCTATTGTCCCATCTGAAATATGACCTTCTAAGCATGTTTTGATTGAATAACTTGAGTAAGAAGGTCGGTGTGTTTCTCATTGATTATTTTTCAGTCTTCTATAAAAATCTAAGAGAGATCCCTCTCTGATTGCATTGGGTCATAAGTGCAATCTGAAGTGGTTTTGTGGTTACCTTGAAGTGTCCTCTTTCCATAACATTGCGGGTCAATTTGGGTGCTAACAGCAGGTATTACAATTGTGTCTTGGGTTGGTTGTTTCGTAGATGTAGATTCCTGTGTGTGGCTCCTAGTAACAACCGGTGATCTTGTTGGAGGAGGTCTACTAGTGTTTTGTCTAGGCATGACTGGTCATGGCCCTCCTTTTAGCGCCAATTGTTGAATCCTTGGGTATGTAAGTGCTGGAATCTTTTCCAAGGCTAGCAACAGAGGGTGACAGCTCACTCTGAAAGGCTTCAAACAACTTTGTGCAAGAGCAGTTCTATCCCTATATTGTTTGGTGTGGTTGACTCCCACGGATATAAGTCCTCCGTCTGAGCTTAAGCGGGTTGATCCTGATGGATCTGTTTTCTTATGAGGGAATATCAAAAGAGTTCTATGTCTAAGGTAAGTAGTGTTGCTTAAGGTAAATCTAAGTAAGTTAGACATAACTTAAGAAAGTGTGTTTGATATGTGCAGAACAATCCAATCTGAAAGATTGGTTAAATTATTTCACGAACACATAGACATATGAATTGGATCCAGATAAACAACTTTAAATAAAATAAACAATTACAATTGATTGATTTCACTTAAAGAGTTAAGTACATTTAAGACTATTATGTTAAACCCCGCCAATTGACAAACTAGCAGTAATGAAGCTATAAGCATTTATCATTTGCAGAAATAGATAAATGAATTAAATGAAAAAATTCACTTAATACATAATAACATCCAGATTGTAAGTTCAAATAAATTTAATCTACAAATACGATGCATTCATAAAATTGCAAAAGATAAAATAGAGTTGATTTAATAATTAAGGTGAAAAATTGGAAATCATCGAAGAAATTTGACAAAATAGACAAAGAAGATGACAAAAGAAACTAACTTTGATTAATCAAGTTTGCAAAAAATTACAATATATCAGGTGAAACAATGTTTCTCCAGTCCTTCTTTGGCAATTTCTCCCTCCTCACCCTATGATATCTCTACTCCTTTAATAATAATTACAATAAAGATACAAAGGGTCGACTTCCCATAAAACAGGGATTACAAAATCAATCTAATCTAATAATGACCAAGGGCACCTTGCCACTTGGCCCAAAATTCTAATAGCTCATCCACATCAGGATATTTATCCAACTCGAGTCCTAACTGGGCATCACACGTGAAATATTCATTCTCATTCTTGCTTAATTTGTGCCAAGTACGCAGAAAGAGGTGGATCTTGTTATCCAGACTGACAGGTTGCTTGATGAATTTGTCAACTTCTGAAATCTTTATGTGCTTGAGCTCTTGAATCTGTTCTTTGACCTACACACACCTACTATCCGCCTTCTCAATCATCATCTTTGGTGGACAAGCCTTCTCAAAAAGGTTCATAGTGGGAAACTGTAGCATTACCATGATGTTGTCTGCAGCATACCATATTCTTCCACAAATTTCTTGTTCCTTCTTAATTGTTTCTTCATCCATCTCACAAGCATTCTTCCAAGCATCTAAAGATGTTCTTATTCTCTTGAACTTGAAGCTATCCAATAGTGGGATATCCTCAGGTTTGTCCTTGATATACCTTTTCCAATCAACAATGTCATCAATGGCCTTGGAAGCTTGTTGCCTTTTTTTAATTTGCTGCTCAAGAATAACAGAAAGTTTCTCAAAAACATTATAAGTTTCATGAATATTATTCAGGGAACTAAATAACTCATCTAAGAGTTTTTGATGCTCCACATTAAATTCAAAGCCAAATCCTTGAACTCTTTCTTAGAGAATCTAGGGAATGAAGAAGTGGCTGCATTGGAAATTGCATCCTTAAGTTGTTGTTCTAGTACTGTTATCTTCTCAATATTTTCAGTCTTTTGGACCTGTGTATCATGTAGTTGAACCTGGAGAGAAGTGTTCTGTTCTTGCATATCATTGAGCTGACTTTCATATTCATTCCTTAATTCATGAAGCTGAGATTCATGTTCTTCATTAGTTTTGATCTGCTGCTCCTGGAGCTTCTTCAATTTTTCTTTCTTGATGTCAATCTCCTTATTCAACAAAGTCACTAAATCATAATTGGCTCCAGCAAATTCTCCCATTGCTGTAGCAATGTCTAATGCCTCCTACTAGATGTCAGTAGACTGGTTTTCCCAAATTATTTGATTGGGGATAGGTGCTTGCAACATTGTTGGTTCCTTGTTGAACTTTTATTACCTCTTTTCACCACTGCTTTGGCTGATCTACTGTAAAAATATTGCCGAAAGGAAAATACAGCATCATCTTCACAATCAACTGTCAACTCTGTTGAAGATGTGGCAAGATTACATGTTGCAACTAATGGATTTGTTTGGGTAACAGTGGAATTACGGATGGACATAGTGATTTGGGAGGTAGACGTAAAAGAGGTAGTGGCAGCAGAAACTAAAGGTGTGTTGTGAGGAAAATGTACCTATAGTTCAGGGGAGAAACTACCAACTTACGGTGATAAAGATAGACTTACAAGCATTCTGCAAGTACAACAAATAAATGAATAGATTAGGGTTTAGAGATGTAGGCACCTCATTCAGAAGGTTGATCCTAGCTTTTCCTCCCTTGCTCTTCAATGCTTATCCAGTGTCGCAATGCACAGACCTGCAAAACAACTTGATACCTTTCTCAAACACATTTGACTACATATATAAGGCTGATATCCATGACATAACAAGACATCAAACTATAATTAAATAGTAATCAAATCAGAGACATACAAGAATAGGTCATATTTGGAAAGGAAAGAATGTCTGATCTTTATTGATGAATGAAAGAAAGTACATAAAGTTATACCTTCCTTCAAGCGTGGCACTTCACGAAACCTAGATTCAAGGTCTCCTGCTTCTGTTCTCCAAGGATTCCAGCCTCTAATCCACTGTGCTAGGGTTTACCAAAACTGAAGCACAAGAGAGGGGGATGAGGGTTTCCATTCCTCCAACATAAATTTGTAATTGGGATTAGTCCCTTCACATGGCCCTTCTACCCTCCTTATATAGTCAGTGTGGAAGAGGAAAAGAAATTTTAACCGCTCAAGAGGTTTCCCAAACCAACTTAACTTACTCGAATTTCAAGATTTTGACCAAAACAAGGGTGTACTCTACTCTACAGTAGACAAAGTAGTGTACATATGGAGTTGAGCGCTAATTTAATGAAGCAAAGTAGGGTACACATGCTACTATCATGCCTGTGTACCAGCACTCATGTTGAAAAATGGCCAAAAACAGGCTTTTCTGCTCATTTTCAGAAGATGGTTTGGTTTGGAAAAATATTCCTAAGGGTCATATACATCAAATTGGTTAAGAATGAGGTAATTTAAACCATTTTTAGTGTCCCAAATGATTCCTCCAACCACAAATTTCCTGTTGTGTGACTAAACTTGATCTCAAGAAATGTCGTCATGTGACCAAGGGAAGGAAGTGTCGTCACGGACAGAGAGGTGTCATTTCAAGCTATAACAGATGCCCCCTAATGTATGAGGTCAGAGGGAGTACAGGAAACGATGGCTGAAATACATTATAAATAACAAAGAGTTGAATCATGGAGGAACAGAGAAACCAAGAATCATAGGCTCAAATGAAGTACTTGAAAGCAAAGGCAATGTCAGACAAACTTATCCTTGGGGTAACTATCCCTGTTCAAATGGTGGAACATGACCTCCAAGAGGATGCAATAATAATCCAAAATATTGATGCATCTATCATGGCCACTAAAATACAAGCGTGGATCGATGAGGAACATAAGTGTAAACATAGCCACATAAATACAAGGTGGATCTATGTCAAAACTGGAGAACATAGCCGTAGAGAACAAGCTGGATCTATGTCTCATCAAGACCCAAAAAGAGTGTGGCTCAGTCTTCCGCAACTTGGGCGATAACATAAATGAGGTGATTCTATCGAGGATCTCAAGGTCTTCATCCGAAAACAACCCAAGGTACAAACCTATCCATGCGAATAAATGAGTTGTTGTCGAACATGGGAGGTATCATTTGATTACCGGTCATTGATGTATACCGTTAACAAATGCGAGGGTGTCCACCAATAATGAAAATGGAATCCAAGGTACCTAGTACATTCAAGCAAGTGTGAATAGATGGTCTTGTCGTCAAACACTTGAAGAATCCATCGAATAGGAGACATTGATGTATTCCCATCAATCCAATAGCAATGGAAAATGTCACTAATGACTGCAATCCCCAAGGTACTAATCGAAACTCTAAACTTCATTCCCAGAGAAGAATGAGTTGAAGTCGATGGGAAGAAGTCCGTTGGAAGGGACACCTTAATGCATCCTCCATCATCGAACACTAGGGACACTCAACAGGTCTGAACTTATTTGGAGTAGGACTGAACACATGATGAAACATACTGACACCAAGGAATGGCCAACACATGAGGTGAAGGCAACTGCAGAATGTCCGACACATATTATATCCTTGAACAGTGAGCACGACACAAGAGTGACTTAGGAAGCTTTTAACACAAAGAGACCACGATACAAATCTGCAATGTAGGAGACATTAATAGATTCTCCAAATGATTAGAAGACTAACCAAATGGAGGAGTAGGAACTATGAGATCAGGTTTACCGTAAGGCCAATGCTAGAACCCAACTTGTTTGATAGACTCAAAACAGGTGCTTTGTTTAAGGAGATAGTTGACTTACTGCCATCATATTGAAAGATATTTTAACATTCTTCCCTTCCCTTCCCTTTTTCATTTTTTAATGAGCTTGACAAAGAACTAAAGCATGCTCGACGGTATTTTCATATTTAAGGACTCTGAAAAACCTAGAAGAAAACTCCATACACCTATCCGTGGATTTTATATCGAGCCTGGATTGGTCTGTGCTTGGCGGTGTTTTCTTTCTTATAGAGTTGAAAAACTTAAACAGTCCTCTAGACACCTATCCGTGGATTTTATATCGAGCCCGGATTGGTATGTGCTCGGTGGTGTTTTCTTGTTTATAGAGTTGAAAAACTTAAACAGTCCTCTATCAACCATCTCATGGATTTCACATCGAGCCCGAGTAGGTGAATGCTCGCTTGGTGTTTTCACATTTCGAGAGTCTGAAAACCCTAAAGACGATTCCAAAGGTCCTTTTTCGTAAAGTTATTCTCCTTCCCCGAAAAAGTGTAAAATGATGGAAGAAGAACTCTTTGAGTGCATACAAGAGTATACCTAAAGTATACCTTTTCTGTAAATTATCCACCAAGGCCCGAAAAATGGGTAATTCTATACCTAAGTGGATGTCGGTTCAGTTATTTTAACCAGCCCGAAAAGACAACTATGCTCGGCAAACTTTTCCTATTTAAGGAGTCTGAAATGGGCTTAAAAGAACTCCATAGGGATCATTTCTGTAGAGGTTTTATGAGTCCGAAAAAGTAAACTCATGACCTCCTTACTGTTTTTAACGAGCTCAAAAGAGATACAGAAAATGCTCACAATTTCCTTACTGTTTTTAATGGTCTTGAAGTGAAGATGAAAGAAATGCTCATAGCCTCCTTACTGTTTTTAACAAGCTCGAAGGAAATGTGGAATAAATGCTCGTAACCTACTTACTGTTTTTAACGAGCTCGAAGTAAAAGAAGAATGCTCGAAATGGGACGAGACGAGTGCCAGGGACATGAAAAACTAGCTCCAAGCACATGGAACAAAGCTATGCCTAATGCAAGGAACATGAGCAAGATAAGGACACTCAGGGTGTGTCTCCTCTAGGTAAAAGGTGTCAAATTGTGAAGGAAAAATGATACAGGGCTTAGCGGAAATGAGATCAGAGATGGAGGCTTATATAACGAGCTAAAAGCATGGAATCTAGCTTCAGGCTCATTAGCGCAAGTGGTATCATAACAGATGCATATACAATTTGAACACAAAGATGGGAGACTTATCAGGGATGGCCATAAATATATGAGGAAGAAAGATATGAGGCTTCTTCTCAAAGTCATGGTAAATATAAAAAGGCTCCTGAACCTATGAGAAAAAATCAGCATAGGCACCAGAATGGCATAAGGGTGCTGACTAGGGTGACCCATGTTAGGTAGGCTCTGCTGTCGGACTGGTGTGCATTGCATAAAGAGATGGCTAACACACCAATATCCAACAGGTTCGACCCTATGGTGAATTCGGATGGCAAAAGGTTCAAATGCAACATAACAGTGGGGAAGCCTAAACCTATATGCAAGGTTCCGAATATACCTGACATGGTCGCATAAGGTGTCGAAAAGGACCAGTAAGCAAGTATACATCCAGCGAAGAATCCTGTCTCCAAGAAACATCAGTACCAAGATCATATCTAAAACATATGTAAAGAAAGACCCGATACAAGTCACTGTGGTAGAAATACTTTCAACTTCACTATCATCAACAACAGGAATAAACAAGGCAGAGTTTTCAAATGAAGACTTTATGGTACCCAAGCCCGAGGACTTATAATAAAAAAGATCAACTTCAGGATGAAGATCAAAGTTGAAGGACATGATGGAATCTGCAGAAACAAATTCATCATCACGGGAGTTGAAAATTCTAGAAGCAGAATCAAACTCAGCAAGAACACCGATTTGCGGATCTATAGGAGAGTCCAAAGACTCAACAGTAGGAAGATCAGACTTTATGGTCAAACCGGGGCTAGACATAATTGCGACTGGATCAACATCAAAATGAATGGCAGACTGTACTATGGACTCTAGAAAAACTTCATTGGAAGGAAGTATATCATCCTAGATACAACACATATCTAAACATTCAGATGGAGGTGTCACTTGGTCAAAAGCTGGGACCAAGTCCTGAGAAGGTAAGCATGAACTCAGAGACTTCTTCTCAGTAGCAGTTGAAATTCAAGGAACAATATGCCACATAAGTCCCATGTGACATAGTAGTGCCTAATGATGAGGGATCTGACTGGTCTACAGTTGGGTAATAAGGAGGATCAACGAATGTAAGCTGGTCGATAGTCACGATGCTTTTGTTATGAGGGAAATGCATCACACGAAAGAGCGTAGACACCACAGCATGCATAGCATAAATGTAATCATGCCCGAGGATCATACCAAAATCCATAGGGTCCTTTAAAACCATAAAATCAACTAAGACTATTTTTTCACCCAAAGTAACAGGTGCCTGATGGAGGAATTTGATCTGTTCACTAGGTCTTCTATCAAAGGTCAACGACCAATTAGCATCTAGAATAACATTAGGGAAACCCAAATCTCTCCAAGCATAAGTGGATAAGATACTAACAGAAGCACCTTCATCAACAATGTATCGATCAACCGTATGGTTCCCGATATTAACCTTTATCTGGAAAGGTGTCAAAGAAGGAAGACGAGGCTCGGCTAGACTATATCAATCAAAGGAAACAATCCTAGGGCTTGGTAGGGGTTCACATGGCACAGATGAAGTGCCCCCTTTTTCAAGAATATCCAAACTGGTAATGCAGAAGACTTCAGCAGTAGGAGCATCAATCTCCGAAGGACTGATGGGATCGGTCGAAGATTGCATCGATTCGATCACTTCACTCTCCGAAGGAAGAGTGGGGTCGAACAAAGATTGCATTGGTTCAACCACTTTATCAACCAAAGGTTGATCTGATTGCAAGGAATCTATAGACGTCTCAGGAACAGAGGTTCCTTCAGACATGGACCACACTCTTCATGCCTCTGGAATGGCAGGGCATCGGTGAGTAAGGAGATATCCCTTAAAAAGTTTACAAGGGAACTTTGGTTTCCGTCCTATAGGTTTAGAATCGTTTACAACATCAATACTCTCAGCATGACTAGCATTGGATAACAACTTGCCCCCAGCATGACTCACAGAGGCTGGTTGCTCAGAAGCATCAGACTTTTGAACGAAGGACCACACTCTGCACTTCTAGAAGTACAGGGCACAAGTAAGTAAGGTGATCTCCCTTACAAAACTTACAAGGGAACTTAAGCTTCTATTTGTTTGGTTTGTCGACAATGTCAACTCCCTCAGCATGACTTGTAGTGGCTGATCTGGTGTCTCCAATATGACTCGCAGGAACTGGTGACTTGTCATTAATATGACTAGCAGTGATCAATGACATGTCCTCAACATGACTGACAGTGGTTGAAGACAAAATTTCAGTATGATTTTCAGTGACTAAAAGTTTTCTCCCAGCATGACCTCCAGAGGCTGGGTAGGTGCCCCCTGCATGACTTGCAGAGGCAGGGTGCTTTCCCCCAGCACGACTTGCAGAGGCTGGGTTGCTGCCCCTTTGTTTTGGCATCTTCTTCCTATTCTTCCTCCGTCTATTCCTTCTAGACTGCTGGCTACTAGTATTGCTACTTTATCCACAAGAGGTAGAAGGAGGAGGAGAAGATGTTACTGGCAAAGGAGGCATAGGGTTCTGATGCTCTTGATTTGAGGTGCTCACAAAAGAAGCGTTAGGAGCATGCAAGGCATTCAAAGTGGAAAACAACCAAACCGGCAGCCCAATAGTGAATCCAGAAAAATTCAGAGTAGCCATTAAGGGAGCACCAATGTTTCCAATGAATGGAACAACACAAGGATCCCCTGGAACAGGGGTACCTTGATTGGCACTCACCGGAATGCTAGACATAGTTTCCTACTCGAATGAACAAGAAGTTCTCTAAGGCAAACTAAAACAAGTATCACAAAGAGCACACCACTAAAAAAGGTCCTAGGTAAATCAAACTAGGAAAACATATGCCTTCCAGAGAAGAGTCTGGGATGATGAGGGCCCAGAACAGATCAATGAAGGATGAAGGATAGTTACCCGGGGTCCACAATACAATGACTAAGGGTGCAAGCACTGGAATCACCCAACCGCCCTCCCAAAGAACTGGCAAGGGATTTCCTCCCACGTCTGTCCTAGGAACAACAGATATACCCTCATCATGACTTGTAGTGGTTGATCTGGTGTCTCCAGTATGACTCACAGGAACTGGTGACTTGTCATTAATATGACTAGCAGTGATCAATGACATGTTCTCAACATGACTGACAGTGGTTGAAGACAAACTTTTAGTATGATTCTTAGTGACTAAAAGTTTTCTCCCAGCATGACCTCCAGAGGCTGGGTAGGTGCCCCCTGCATGACTTGCAGAGGCAGGGTGCTTGCCCCCAGCATGACTTGCAGAGGCTGGTTGCTACCCCTTTGTTTTGGCATCTTCTTCCTATTCTTCCTTCGTCTATTCCTTCTAGACTGCTAGCTACTAGTATTGCTACTTTATCCACAAGAGGTAGAAGGAGGAGGAGAAGATGTTACTGGCAAAGGAGGCACAGGGTTCTGATGCTCTTGATTTGAGGTTCTCACAAAAGAAGCCTCAGGAGCATGCAAGGCATTCAGAGTGGAAAACAACCAAACCGGCAGCCCAATAGTGAATCCAGAAAAATTCAAAGTAGCCATTAAGGGAGCACCAATGTTTCCAATGAATGGAATAGCACAAGGATCCCCTGGAACAGGGGTACCTTGATTGGCACTCACCAGAATGCTAGACATAGTTTCCTGCTCGATTGAACAAGAAGTTCTCTAAGGCAAACTAAAACAAGTATCACAAAGAGCACACCACTAAAAAAGGTCCTAGGTAAATCAAACTAGGAAAACATATTCCTTCTGGAGAAGAGTCTGGGATGATGAGGGCCCAGAACAGATCAATGAAGGATGAAGGACAGTTACCCGGGGTCCACAGTACAATGACTAAGGGTGCAAGCACTGGAATCACCCAACTGCCCTCCCAAAGAACTGGCAAGGGATTTCCTCCCACGTCTATCCTAGGTACAGCAGATATACCCTCCGCTGTCACCTATGTATGAACCTATGGTCATATACTAACGATACCACCACACTGAAAACTCTTGGGGGAACAGTCTCTAGTTGAATCAGAAGGCATGGGAAGGGTAACTGAGCCCGAAACTCAAAAGAGTCCCCAAACACGATCCAATCCTGGTATATGCTTGAAACAGAAAGTAGGAGGAGTATTCCCAACAATCTAATCTCACAACACCTACTGCATAGATCCCAGACAAGCTTTGAATGAAGTGGGTTTACCTGTGATAGTCAAACTACGATTTTTGCGTAATGTGTGATCTTGGGTGGTTTAAGGTGTTTTAAACCCATGATCCTAACCAATACTAGTTGGTGTAGTGTAACCTAGAAAAGAAAATGTTGCTAGTACATTTTATTAGGGTTCATTTTAAAGGTTACTTGCTTACTCAAAAAGGTAGTGGGTGTGTGAGAGTGGTTATAGTAGAGATAGAGTACTGAAATGAAATATTTACCACCAAAGAAATATTTTTTTTTCAATGCAAGTCTTAAAATTATGATCTAGAATGCATATGCAAATGCAATTTTAAATATTTCGAATGCAAAAAAGGTAAAATAAAGTCTAAATGTACAAAATTAAACTCAAAACCTAAGAATGTAGCTACTCAAGCAAATAGGTATGAAAAAGAAAACTTGTTCTTTTTGATACAAATCACTCTAAAATCTTTTAAGCCACTTGCGAGGTACTCTATTCAGAAAATGAATCAAAATTCTTTATGCTTTTCAAAGGTAAGAAACAAAACTGAAACTAACCAACTATCAAAGCAAAGCAAAGAAACTTTCAGGTTCTCTCTATTGAAACAGTAAAAGCTACCAAATATGACTTCCAAATTATTATTGATGTAAGCATGCCAACCGTTGGGAAAAGAGTACAAAAACTACTTTTAGACCCAAACGAAGAAAATGACCTACAAAGAAGTATGGTTTGGTAAAGTCAGGTCTGCACATGAACAATGCAAACAAGGTCTTGAACACCAGCCAAAACACTTGAGCTTTCACTACAAAAGAAAACTTAAAAGCATAAGGGAGGATAAAAACCAATCTAAAAGAGAAATTTCATTCAAATAGATACAAACAGGGTCAAGAAGACTCAAGAGGTTTCAAATCCAGTGGAAATGGGGCAAGCAGGTTCAGTCAGATTCAAATTGGGGTACAAAACACCAAACGGGTCCACAACCCCCCAACTTGCGTCAACAAGCCCCAAAAATTTCCAAACAAGCCCAAATTGATCAAAAGAGGTTCAAATCATGAATGTAGGATCAGTACAAGGATGGGAGACCACTTACAGGTGTTTAACACAGACCTAGGGTCATCAGGGACGACAAAAATGTAGCCAGAACCCCCAGATTTGGGTCCACAACCCAAAAACTCAAAAAATTTAAACCCATATTTTGAGCGCTACTGTGTATGAAGGAGACTAGCACCCAGGGTGCTACTGTACTACACAACAGTAGCGTACAGGTTGAAAAAATTGAAAAAATGGGGTTAAAACCCCCCACACCTGGGTCCACAAGGGTTTGCAAGGGCCAGGAAGGGTCTGTAAAAGCCCAGCAGGGTCAAACAGAGCCTACTAACTGATTCTAATCAAGAAATTGAACAAAAACCTTCAAACAAAACTAAAGAAATGACCTTGGATACCCCTAAGCAGTTAGGCTTTCCCTAACGGAGTCGCCATTCTGTTGTGGGGAAAATGCACCTATAATTCAGGGGAGAAACTACCAACTTACGGTGATCAAGATAGACTTACAAACATTCTGCAAGTACAACAAATAAATGAAGAGATTAGGGTTTAGAGATGTATTCACCTCATTCAGAAGGTTGATCCTAGCTTTGCCTCCCTCGCTCTTCAATGCTTATCCAGTGTCGCAATGCCTAGACCTGCAAAACAACTTGATACCTTTCTCAAACACATTTGACTACATATATAAGACTAATATCCATGACATAACAAGACATCAAACTATAATTAAACAGTAATCAAATCAGAGACATACAAGAATAGGTCATATTTGGAAAGGAAAGAACGTTTGATCTTTATTGATGAATGAAAGCAAGTACATAAAGTTATACCTTCCTTCAAGCTTGGCACTTCACGAAACCTAGATTCAAGGTCTCCTGCTTCTGTTCTCCAAGCATTCCAGCCTCTAATCCACTGTGCTAGGGTTTACCAAAAATGAAGCACAAGAGAGGGGGATGAGGGTCTCCATTCCTCCAGCATAACTTTATAATTGGGCTTAGTCCCTTCACATGGCCCTTCTACCCTCCTTATATAGTCAGTGAGGAAGAGGAAAATAAGTTATAACCGCTCAAGAGGTTTCCCAAACCAACTTAACTTACTTGAATTTGAAGATTTTGACCAAAACAGGGGTGTAATCTACTCTACAGTAGACAAAGTAGTGTACATATGGAGTTGAGCACTACTTTAATGAAGCAAAGTAGGGTACACACGCTACTATCATGCCTGTGTACCGGCGCTCATGTTGAAAAATGGCCAAAAACAGGCTTTTCTACTCATTTTTAGGAGATGGTTTGGTCTGGAAAAATGTTCCTAAGGGTCATATACATCAAATGGGTCAAGAATGAGGTAATTTCAACCATTTTTAGTGTCCCAAATGACTCCTCCATCCACAAATGTCCTGTTGTGTGACTGAACTTGATCTAAAGAAATGTCATCATGCAACCAAGGGAAGCAAGTGTCGTCACGGACGGAGAGGTTTCATTTCAAGCTATAACAAGGTGGAGAAGGAGGAGAAGTAAACAAAGTGGAAAACTCAGAGAGAGAAGTAGAGGTAATGGTAACTAATGGCTGCACAGAAATAGTTGGAAACTGCATCTCAGTAACTATTGGTGGTAAGGTTATAGGTGGAACTGGAAAGGTTGGATGTGAAGTAGTGATGGAGGTTGATGTAACAAATAATTCAAATATGGTGGAAGGTGGAAGTGTAACCTCAACAGATGAGGTGGAAGGAATCTCAACAGAGGAGGTGGAAGGAAGCTCAATAGAAGTGAGTGGGGATGAAGGAGTTGATGTAACAAAAGTGTTTCTAACTTCAGGAAAATGAACCTATGAAGTAGTATCGTCCATCACAATGCCATCGAGCAAATCAACAAAAGTATGAGAGACTCCAGTGACTTCTATTATAATAGTTACAGCAGGGAAAAGAGGAAGCCTTTCATCCTCAACATCACCGCCTTCAATATTTAATGTGGGTATTTGAGATGCAGAGGCTTGAATCTTCTATCTTTTGGTTGGGGTACTTCCAACAATCACCTGAGTATCAACCATTGCAGTCATATGCACCAGTTCCTTCTTCACCTCATCAGCTGATTGAATCAACATCTTCTTGACTTGTTGAAAATCCTCCACGAGGACTTTTCCTTTACCTTCATTAGGGTAGGTTAATGTAAGTTTTTCTTAATTTACTTCAATATGATCTAGGATGTTAACTAAGAGAACAACATGTACAACATATCTATAGCATATCAATCATGGACACAATAATGCAAGCACACAAGAGACACATAGGTTACTTGGGGAAAACCATAAAGGTGAAAAACCCCAATAACTTCCTCGGAGATAGATAGAGAAATGATACAACCCAAGCATAAAAGATAGACATCTCCTAGAAGCAGCTTCTCCTCCACAAGTGCGCCACTCTCCAAAGAGTGTGTGAGAGAATAGAATGATGAAATAAAGTGCCTCCCGCACTCTATTTATACTTGACTTAACTTTCCTAATAACCTTTACTAGGTCGGCCTTAACTTAACCAGATAACATAATGCTGACTGGGCCGACACCCAATAAGGTGATCTAATAACCCTTTGACCCACATGGCCGACCCCCAATAGGGTGGTCTAATAACCCTTCGACCCACATGACTTATACATGGCCGACCCCAACAAGGTGGTCTAATAACCCATCAAGTATAAGTTACGACACTTACAATATAAATGATGACACTTCCATATAGAGGAATAATAACATCTCTATAGGAATACAAACACTTCCGTATAGCGAAATAATACCGGAGTACAATATACATATATGAAATACATTCTGAAGTTACATATACATCAACACTCCCTCTTAACTAGGAAGGCATTTCTTGACACAGGTCTTCTAGCACAAGTCTTCTTTTCAGGATCATCATCACTGGATAATCGTCATTGATTCATCGTCATCGTCACTGCTACTGCTATCTCAATCAATCTCTGAATCTACTCGTCATAGGAAGTTCTATAGAGCCAGTCCTTTTTCATACTGGATGTAGGCCCACCACCTGTAAGTCTTCATCATCACTGGCCATACTGTGGAATCCTCGGGACTTATTACGCACGTCACAAAACCTGATTGAAGCATCCCAGGCTGTTACGAGCACTCAGCTCTACCTGTCGGATCTCCCAGGAGCACATTACATGTGACCAATCACAAAACTTGGATGAAGCATCCCAGGTTGTTACGAGCACACAGCTCTACCTGTCGGATCTCCCAGGAGCACATTACATGTGATCTCACCACAAAAAATGGCTGAAACATCCCAGGGTGTTACGAGCACACAGCTCTACCTGTCGGATCTCCCAGTAGCACATTACATGTGGTCCACCACAAAACCTAGCTGAAGCATTTGAGGCCTTTTTCATCCTGTCCAGATCTCCCATGAGCATATTACATGTGGACATGGAAAAACCTTGCAAGAGCATCCCAGCCTATTACAACCACACAGCTCTACCTGTCGGATCTCTTAAGGACACATTACATGCCATAGGACAAACCTCGCAAGAGCATTTGCCAGATCTCCTAGGGAGCTATTATATGCCAGCGACAAAACATAGCAAGAGCATCTGCAAATCTCCCAAGGTGCTATTATATGTCCTCCCAGAGCAATGCCTTGAAAGACCATCTGAGGCCTTTTTCATCCTATCCAGATCTCCCAGGTCTACTTACATGCTCATCTGCACAACCTGTCCATGGCCACAGAGTATCCACTTGATACTCACCATACATCATCCTGATGTACACATGATCATCTTGATCATCATCACTGCACCATCCTGATGCATGTCATTTGGACAAGCTCATCATCCACGATCATCTTGATCATACAATGCATCTACCTGATGCATACCAAGTATCTACCTGATACATATCACCATACACAGTGTATCCACCTGATACATACATAGAGACATGATCCACTCAATGTATCTACCTGATACATATCAACATACATGATCTACCTGATCATACAATGTATCCACCTGATACATATACAGATACATGGTCCAAGCATACAACATGATGCGTACATACATAAATGATCCAACTGATCATATCCAGCATCCAACATGATGCGTAAATACATAAATGATCCAACTAATCATATCCAACATCCAACATGATGCATACATACATAAATGATCCAACTGATCATACAGAGCAGAAACTAGAACATCATCCTGATGTTCATCATCTAGCACTTACATCCACAGCCATGTGAAGGATCCCCCTTCAACCATGCTAGGAATGGCTACAAAAAATGTCTCCACCAATTCTTCCTCAAAGTCTCGTCGATCTGAAGAACACCAATGCTCTCTCTGAAGTACTCGAACTTCACTCTGGCTAGTGGCTTTGTCAATACATCTGCAATATTCTCATCAGTCGCAACATACAGGAGCTTCATTGCTCCTTTCTGCACCATATCCCTGATATAGTGATATTTGATCTCAATGTATTTCGACCTGTCATGGAACACCGGGTTCTCAGACAGCTTCACACAGCTCTGGTTGTCACAAAATATACGAGTAGCCTCCAGTGGTAGATCAAATAACTCAGACAGTAGCTTCTGAATCCATACTACCTCACAACTAGCTGAACAGGCTGCAACGTACTCTGCCTCGGCTATACTCAGTGCTATGTAGGATTGCTTCTTGCTAAACCAAGAGATCACACCTGATCCCCTACTGAAGCAGCACCCAGAAGTGCTCTTCCTATCTGTAGCACTGCCTGCCCAATCTGAATCAACATAACCCTGTAGGTTAAACTTTTGATTCGCATCATACTTGAGCCCATAATCAACTTTAGGTACCTCAGAATATGCTTTACATCAACCAAGTGAACACCTCTCGGATCTATCAGGAACTGGCTCAATGTGTTCACCGCAAAGCAAATATCTAGTCTCATGTTCGTCAAGTACATCAAGGACCCAATCATCTAACGATACATAGTGACATCAACCAGATCAGATGAAGCATCACACCGAAGATTTAGGTTCGATTCCATAGGTGTGGCCATGGTCTTGCTGTCCATCATCCCGAACCTCTTCAGGATCTCTACTGCATACTACCCTTGTCCAAGGAAGATTCCATCTGCACTCTCCCACACCTCCATACCTAGAAAATAGTGCATCATCCACAAGTTCTTCATCTCGAACTCAGCAGCAATCTTCCGCTGTGTGTCGTCAATAAATCTATCTTCACCTGTAATAAACAGGTCATCCACATACAAAAGTAGTATCATTGGATTGCCTTCCTCAACCTTCTAGTAAAGTTTGGAATCCGCTTTACTCTTAGTAAAGCCCAGACTGGATAGAAAGCTATCTATCCTACCATACCAAGTTTTACACATATATGGCTCCCTGTCATGTGTTTCAGAACCAAGTGGTTTCTCCACATACACTTCTTCTTCAACTACACCATTCAAGAAAGCTGTCTTGAAATCCATTTGGTGTATCTTCCACTTCATCACCATAGCCAGAGCAAGTATTGATCTAATGGAAGTGTATCTGGCTACAGGAGCAAAAGCCTCTATGCTACAACCTACAGCATGCTTGATCTTGTAGATTCTCTTGGAAGTCACTACAGAATCCCCTTCAGGTCTTGGGACTGTATCCCAAACATATTCATGATCGAGTGGTACTCCTCGATCTTGGCATTCTTCCCAGATCCTGGGAACTTCAATATTTTCAATAGATAACTTTGTTGCTGAACAAATGTTGTAGTCGTTCTTTTGTAGGTGATGGTATATGATCTTTCCTACACAACAAGTTAAATTGCATGATTAGAAAACATCTCATAGTTTTTCAGAACAAATTCTTACACATAAAGAAATATGTCATACAGTCATGCAATTATCTTATGCAATGCTTCAATACAACATTTATCCATATCCCGTAACTTTCTAGATTCCTTCCAATCTCTACCAAAACATTGTTAAGAGTGTGCACAACTCCCAACATGTCAGCAAAGAGGTTTCATTCTAGATAAGTAGCAATGGAATGTTGTACAGTGTCATAGGCAACTTACCCATGTATATTAGTAGTATAATGTTCATCAATGCAACTATTCTAATATACATAATACACAACCTAATTCTAGGAACATCAGTATATACATTATTGAACAGTATTAAACAATAAAATATGCAAGGAATGATAATTCAAATACTTATCTTTGTTTGTTTGTTGGGTTGACTCCCTCTCACTCTTTGCTTCTTTTCTGCAACTCCATTCTGATGTGGATTGTGAGAGGTGGTCAACTCCCTATGAATATCTGCATCCTTGCAGAAACTACTGAAGTGTGCTCCTTCGTGATCTTTGCTTCCTTGCAGGAACAACTGGAGTGTGCTACCTCTTGATCTTTGCTTCCTTGCATGAACAAATGGAGTGTGCTCCCTCTTGATATTTTCTTCCTGGATTACCTATCCTTGAACTTATATCCATCCTTAATCACTATGCATGCTTATTAATATCATAATTGTGTTATCCTCAAGGTCTCATACATAATCACACATTCATTAGTATAATCTTAATACTATCAAAACACAATAATCTTAAACATGTGTAGTCATGATCATTTCAAACACAGATAATAAACATTAGTATTCAAGGTTTCAGGGAAGTCTTCTTTTACTCATGCATATTCTTATTTGATCATAAGACTCTTCTAGTTAGTTAAATCATCAATCAAGATAAGAGACATAAAATGCATAAACCCTTGATTACTTACATTTCTAACTTTATGAATAAACATAACCAATCATACCAAGTATACTTATATAAGGGATCCTAACACAAGGTAGGATTCTAACTTGATATAGGAAACACATACCTGGATTGGTATGTTAGCTAGTTATGTCTAACATACCCATATGATGTCTTCTTGTTCTCTTCAATGACTTGTGCTAGTAACCTGCATATATCATAGGTTAACCATTATAGAACCAAGTTATACATACCTCGCAAATAGATCTTCTAAGTGATCCATGACAATGGATGAATATTTGTCCTCATGTCATCATGATCATATGTTCTTGAACTAGAACATGATCTGTCTTTCTTGGTGTACCTTTCATGTTAGCGGACAACATAAACCTTATACAACACCATAATGCGTTAGTACAATCATAAGTGTCAACACCCTAATCAATGAATATCCTCTATCATGCATTCATAATTTTATTAAGGTGATATGACAAGTCTAAATTTAATCAAGATTGTACTAATCATAACAACATGAAGACAAACATACCATAAACTTAATCATGCACAAATCTCAAAACATACCTGGATGAGTCATACTTGTCGAGATTGCTTGTAATCTTCTTATGCAAGGCCTTAGCCTCATCTAGCTTTGAAACAGGAACTTCTTCACTTATGCAGGTGACCAATCCATTCTCTTCTAGGATTAACCCAATCAACTTGATTTGTAGGAACTCAATCTGGAGCTGGATTAGAGTTTGTTAGAGAAACCCTAAAAATTCAAACTTTGAATTTCAAACTTCCAAAAGGATATAAATATGCGCCTTGATGAGTTGATCAAGCTGGTATACTCAGTATTTGAAAACTACAAAGTTTCACCCCTCAAATTTGCCTTTGAAACTTCCAAATTCACTTGACATGACCCCGAACTAGGGTTTGATAAATCCCACCCTTCTTCCCAATCAAAAGGTTCGATCCAAAGCTCTAAGCTTCTAGTTTTCTAAGGAGCTTCAAGCCGTGGTAACAGATTTCAAAAATTTCCATTTTTGCAAAAGCCCTAATTTTCCACTTTTCTCATCAAAGTCCCAAACTAGGGTCTGATCAAACCCGGCCTTCATCCCAACCAAAAATTATGATATTGGTCTCTAAATTTCTATTTTGATGAGTAGAATTTATCCGTAGTCTCCGATTACAAAAATTCCAACTTTCTCTGAAACCCTAAATTCCGGAAGCCATGAATGAAGGTGCTCAAAAATAATTATGTTTTGATAGAAATATGTACTTGATTGTTTCTGGTGTAACTCTGAAATTTTTGATCTACACGGTATGAACAATTTTCCTGTGATATCCTGACCTGTCATGTTTCCAACCCCATAGGTCTGACATGAAATTGATTCTCTAAGAGAGAGTTATGCCAAGTGTCACAACCTGACCTGTTTATGGGATAAAACAGGAGAGGGAACTTGTACGGCATGCCACGTCTCATTGGTTCAGTTTCAGCCTCTGAAAAAGTTCCCTGAGCAATTATAGTCTGTGCACTACCTGTCACATTTTACAAAATTTCATTTGGAGCTTCCTAGCCCAAGTTATGACCCTTTTGCATAGGTCACATGTTTATGACTCAGATCTGGAAGAGGCCGAAACCCTAGATTGTATAGATCATAAAACACAAAGTACAACGAATTAGAAGATCTCCTTTGGATACATGGTACATGGGGATCTTAGCTTCGCCCTGTACGATTTTTAGACCTGAATCCTCTCCGAAATGAATTTATAGCGAAAGTGCTACAATGACTGGTTTTTGCTATATCAAGCCCTAGCTTCGCAAGTGCAACAAGTCTCATACATGCCATACCATGCCTTCTTTCAAGCTAGCTCTGAAAGCATGTTATTTTTTCAGAATTTACTTCAATATGATCTAGGATCTTAACTGAGAGAACAACATATCTACAGCATGTCAATCATGGACACAATAATGCAAGCACATACGAGACACAGAGTTTACTTGGGGAAAACCATAAACGTGAAAAACCCCAATAAATTCCTCAGAGATAGATAGAGAAATGATACAACCCAAGCATAAGAGATAGAAATCTCCTAGCAGTAGCTTCTCCTCCTCCACAAGTGCGCCACTCTCCAAAGAGTGTGTAAGAGAATAGAATGATGAAATAGAGTGCCTCCCGCACTCTATTTATACTTGACTTGACTTGCTTAATAACCTTTACTAGGTCGACCTTAATTTAACCACATAACATACTGCTGACTAGGCCGACACCCAATAGGGTGGTCTAATAACCCTTTGACCCACATGGCCGACCCCAATAGGGTGGTCTAATAACCCTTCGACCCTTGAACCATGAAATGGTGTAAGAGTTATCGAATTTGGGTATGAAGTTGTCTGGCTTGTTCATCCAGTATTTTATCATCTCATCAAAATTAAACTGGGTCTTCACCAAATCTAGGAAAGCCACATTGAGAAATTGGGTGGCCGGCATAAGTGCATATGCTCTAACAAAAACCTCTGAGCCGAAAGAAGCCACTTGGGACCCTGTATTATCGTTGAAATAATGGTCTTTAGGGTCTACATGATCGATTATCCATTTCACGACATCTGTGTATGGGAGGAGGGCTGGTCTAGCCACTATAGCATGTAATTGAGAATCCCTAATTTTCTCATAAACACACTGGTTATCCTAGATTTTCGACAGGTCGTCGTTGTCAAAGATTGCGTAAATTCGTGACCAATCCAGCTAATAGGTTTCAAACACTCTATCACTGGTATCAATGAGAATGCCAAAATTAGGGTCTTTGTATATCAAGTCTTTCTAGGCTGTATTGGAACGAGTATTTCTGACATGGTAGAAGACTCGTAATTCTGATAGAATAAAAATAAAACCAATAAAAAATAGTTTGAAATTGAAGGAAATCCGCAAAAAAACAATGGGAATAGACAACAAACCAACCTGTGCTGACAAAAATGGAAGGAAAAATACCCTGGTAAAAACCGACACTAAAAACCCTTGTCGTAGGTGAAATTCTCGAAATTGAGAATGATAAAAGAAAATAGAGAAAATCGAAATATATAACAAAAATGTGGGATGAAATATGGATTGTAGGATCAAGACAAATTGACGGCTAAGATGCAGGATGTGGAAGAAGAGTTGCGGAAATTATTTTTGCAAAAATGTACATCCTTTCTGCAATCCACAATGCAGGTTGCGAGTTGTAGAAACACAACCCTAAATATAAAAATGCCAAAAGTTCTCGCAATCTGCAATTGCGAGTTGCAGGGATGCAAATGAAAAAATTAAAAATGATGTTCTTTCCGCATTCTACAATCCGCAATTGCAGGTTGCGGGTCGCAGAAATGCAAAGAGAACATTTATTTCTCAAACATTTTCCGCAATCTGCATTATGGGTTGCGGGTTGTGGAAACACAAAGTGCGAACTTATTTTTGGAACTTTTTTTCGCAATTGTGGGTTGTTAGTTGCAGAAAAAAATAACCCACTTTATTCAAAACTCATTTTCGCAATCCGCAATCCATAATTGTTGATTGCAGGTTGCGGAAAGAATAAATTTCAAATCCAAAAAAATAAGCTTCCTCAATCCGCATTGCGGATTGTGAGTTGCGGAAAGGACAAATTTTGAAGAAAAATTCATGCTTTCCGCAACTCACAAAAATCCATAAATTTTTTAAGGGAAAATTTATTAGCTGGATTGGAACATGACAACTAAATCAAATATATGATAAAAACCATAACAACCCCAAAATGAGTAAGGGAGTTGAAAATTAGCTTCAAAAAATTAGAGTTGGGGCTCCCATTATTAAATGAAATGATGGGATTTGTTATGCCTACAACAGGGCAGTTTTACCAAGACCGCCTCAAGTCAAAACCGCCCCTAAAGGGGTAAATTGTTGTAGTGTGTTTTTGTTTTCTTTCTCTATAATATTTTTTCTAATAGATCGATCCCTTTTTTGAGCTTACCTTTCCAGATTTCGATAAGTTTCGTCATGGTTAGCTATTTTTTTTATGCCTACGTAAATGTAAATTAAAGCCACCAAGATTATACATGTGTTTTACTGCAACATTTACATACTTGGACACTCGGAAAATTAAATCCCTTATTCTATTTTGAATGTATGTAGACATGATTTTTTGTTAGTGCTTGACTAATAATCGAGGTTCAGGTCTCTACTCGACGTTGTAAGCTCACTATGTTTTATTTTATCTCGGAGTAAAAATCTCGAACCCGAGAATGCTGTGAGAATAATGAAAATCAGTCTTGGGTGGATTTTGTGCCAGCTGTCGTTATGTTAAAATAATGTTAATCTTTTTGTTTTCTCTTCCATCTGAATTAGTTGCATATTTTGAGCACGTCGATTCAACCAAGCTGGGTTGTTCTTTGGAAAAAAAAAACCTTCAATCTCGGTATTTCTGTCTCTGATCTTTATTCGTGTGTTTTAAACTATACCTAACCATTGGTCGATTCGATTGGTGAATGTCCTACTCTCTCTTAAAATATCTTGGAAGTATTGTGATATCCTTGTGACGATGTGGCTGTGCTTTTCGAGATTTCTTTTTTTACCTATGGATTTATTCTTTTTCCCTCTTCATGTTGGTACCAGCTATTATGGAAGTTACTTTAGTTCTCTTGATTAATGGTTGATCGAATCCTAAATTGTGCCGGCGTTGTTCACTTGCTGCATCATCTCTATACTTCACAACCTTTGCTCTTTCCCTTAACACTTCATGCGTAGAACATCAAAAGGGAAACTCGAGCATCTTTTATACCTAGAGTTGTTCTTACCTCTCCGTTGTTATTTGAATTTCATATTGGAGATCAGAGGTATACAACGTTGATTTCCTTTATTCCAAGAATTAGGCCTACTTTTACAAATGTGGTTGCGCAGTAACCTATTTTTTTCCCTTCGCTAGATTACTGCAGGATTTGATATTTAATCTTCTGGCTAGTTACCCTGGGTGTTGTTTTCCTTTGATGGACGTGAAGTCTCGTAAGTTAAAGAGATATGATTCTATATAAATAGGTCTCATGATTTTGTCTAGAAATGAGCTCCCAAGTACGGTTTATACATTGTCCGTCAATCGACTCCTCAATTTATAAGGTGTATTCGGGTAAACTACTTTCTAATTGTCAAATGGATTGCCACGGTACTAGTTGGGGTGTGAATGGTGTTATGAAGGGATTTAAATAGTTACGTAGAATTTATGTGTTGAATTATGTAGGTCGAGAATATCGGTTGGCATATTGATAGGGTCAATATATAAGTGGTTGATATCTATATACGTTTGGGAATTATATTTGGGTATGACTTGTGTTACGAAGGGATTTAAATAGTTAATACATATTTATAATCCTAGATATATGGTTCAAGTACATATCAAGTTCGTACATATTTTCGTACTTTAGACTTGTGTTTCAATATGATGAGTTGAAACATCAGTATATATAGATATATATAAGAATCTTGACAAATTAAGAAATCATTTACGATTTATAGGCATAAAAGAATGAATGTTAGAAAACATTATAGATAAAAGGGCCATCTCATGTCAAGTGAAAAATTATTTAACTGTAATCTCGTTCTAAATTTATAAATTTCTCTTAGAGTGTATCTTACAAGTGTTTTTACCTGGATACGATGAGATAAAAAGGTTACGAAAGTTATAGGTTCAAATTATCGATGATGCTTGTATGTATAAAATGGGGTTCGTTATACCTAGATTTTATGGACAATTTTATGCTTCAAGGTTTATGCAACTGCTTATTTGAATATACATATTTATGTGTAAATCATTTAAGTTATGGAAATGTTAAACGTTTTATTTTAGTATCAAGAAGTTACACAAAATATTAGTCTCTCTAGGTATAATAAAAGTTTTTAAATTTTCCCAAATTTTAGTATATTTGGGGTTGTTACAATCCCATAAAAAATTTAGACAAAAATAGGATTAGATTTTTTTTATTTTTTTCTAAAAGAATTTTATAAAGTAAAAATAGTGATAAGCTATTCAATAGCTTCATCAATTTAGTGATCATTGGCAACTCAAAGACTACAAATACATAAATAGAATAGCTCTATAATTATCGAATACATATGTTATGGAACTATAGGTCGATACCTCACAATCCATGCTAGGTTATTGGACAAGAGGATACCATCATATGGCTAACATGCAGATTGATATCAATTCTCTAGTTTGTCTCTTAATATACTTGACTATGAAAAATAAAGATAAAGTAGGAAAAGATTTCAACATAAAATAAAGAGAAAAAGGAATAAATATATTTCCATAAGTTGTTATCTGAGTTGTAAAGACATCTCTCTACATTTTACTGAGAATATCAACAATGGGAAGAACTCTAAAGAATTTTTCATGAAGCCTAAATAATAAAGTCGAATTCTATCTTGGATTATATCTCTTAACCAATAGTGGAACTCTAAAGAATTTTTTATGAAGACTAAATATTAAAGTTAATATTCAAAGTATTCGAATATGTGCACTTGATCAGATTTTGATAAATATTGAGTACCTTTAGCTCTAAGTCAGCTATTTTTTTCTAGAAACCCTTGTCCATGGTGCTTTGTAGTGGATAAAAATGCAAGTCAAAATGACCTCTAGAAGAGGATACTCCCTCTACTAAAATAGTAACACGTGATTCTCTTGTTGTTGACTCAAACCCTACATCAAAATTGAGAGAATTTCCAAACGGAAATGGCCTTCGTACCACAAATACTAGTAAATAGTAAGATGATCACATGAGAGCCCAAAATGATAGCAAAGACTGAGTAACCAGTAGTTTTATGCAATTTAGATGGGAGACGATGCATTGAAGGGAATTCATTCCCTAACATGAGAATTGGTTGAATAATTGAAGCAAGGTGTGTAAGAGAGCTTTGAAGTAAATTGGATTACCTATATTGATGTTTGTATTGAGCCATTTAACTCTACTTCCATGATCTCCATGTTTCTCCAATCATCATTTTTAATAATCGCAACAATATCTCCAACTACATAATTCAGAAGAGATTGTCCATAGTGACATAAGTCCACGTAGACTAGAGTACACTTCATCATTTATCCTGTGGATAGGTGTATAATGGTTGACCACACCCAAAATGATAAACTTCTGATAAGAACATGTAACACCCATGAAAATAATAAATGTTTTATTATTTCTACTAAAAGACAATTTAAAAATAATTATTATTATTTTATTATTTTTGACTGAAAGGTTAAAGATAAAACAATTGTATTTGAGGATACTATCTTTATTATTTAATTTAATAAAACAGGAGACAAGGATGGATCTAGCTGTTGAGGAGTGTCTATTGAACTACTTGAGGGAGAAGACAAGTGGCAAATGTTGTTAAAGATGCAGGAGGCATCATCCCTGAAAATCAGGTCACCACTCCTAGTTGAGTGCTAAAGAGCAGAAGGCTCATAAATGACCAAGTCCTAGGAAAATACTACAAATAGTAAGTCCATGAGCAGCAGGAGGCTAGCATTGGATAGGGATTGAAAATTTCAATGCAAGAGATGGCACATTGTGGATTTTTCTCACGTAGTTCAGCAAACGAGCTCGAGGGTTCTGGAGCTTGATTGCTCTAGGAGTTTGGTTGGGAGGATTGACAGAGCCATCCTTATTTTCCCCACATTGGTATCAGGTTCTTATGCTATTGCTGTCAATAATATTATTTGGAATTAAATTGTTATCTACAAATTGTACAGTTAGTCTGCAATATTTTGTTAGCTAAATATCGATATTTGATTAGGGTTAAGGATCAAGTATCTAATATAGCAGGTTAGCTTCTGTTACGATGGTTTCTGGTTTTCCTTTCCTTTACATACAATTCTCTTAGTAGTCAGATATATATACTTAGAGATATATATAATAAAGATTATGCATACTTTAATTTGAGCAACTAAATTTTGAAATACAGAATCTTGTGCTAGGAAGTTATTACTTAATAAATATTACATTCATGCATTCAACTTTATTTTATAAAAGAATCCTATAAATCATAATCTCCATTCTAAAATAAAAGCTTTATATTTTCTTTTTTTCCTTTCTTTACTGTCTTAAAAATAGAATCGTGCCATCTTCAGATTTCGATCACTGTTACTTCTAAAACCAAGAATTCGCTTAAAAATCTTGTAATACCTTGTTTTAGATTGAGGGCTTTACCCATTTATTACCTTCTGGTAGTATTAATTCTGATTCCAGGTTTACATTTCAGATTCCATCTTTCACCTTCATGGCCTTACCTTCTTATCTTCAATGAATGAAACTCATCTACAAGATTGAACGTTACCTCTTGAGAGTAACTTTGCCACTATCGTGGGCTTCCTTCTTTCACCCTTTTTTCTTACTATCTATTACAATTACAACTAAACATTTAATTAATCTAGTGAACGCATTTTAATTACACTAATTTTTCTTTTCATTCATACGACCGATTTAGGGTCGAACCCTGTAGGGTTTAAGTTGTGATCAATAAACGTTTGGATCTTGTTATCAAGGAGTCACTTAGGGTTATGATAAAGGTAACGGTTTTAAATCCTCTAGTTAAATTTTATCACTTTCATACAAGGAAGGAAGCCAAACCCAAGCAAAAATTTCTATTTCCATTTATCAAAGAAAATGACAATTAAAATACATGAAGACAAACCCAGAACTTCACTAGGCCTTTCAACCTCATGAAATCGATTCATGGATATGGCTTACAGCCATCACTGTCTCCCTTTAAAGCAAAGATTTAATCCATGAACAAAGACGTAACGAAACCTTTCGTTTAAACAACCAAACTGGTAATTCACCTGCTCTTCAGAAATCACATCTTTTACATTAATTAAAACACCATATCACTTAAACATTCGAAACTTGGTTGAAAAATGAAAAGACTTTGTTTACAATGGTATGGACGGGTGAAACTACAGGTCGGGCTTTCATCCATCAACACAGAAGCTACAGTGGCTTCGCGGATTCAAGAACGAAAGAGTTCAACCCCATTAGTATATTACATTTTTCTCTAAAAACAAAAGAGAATAAAAATTACTTTTAAGTGCACGATTCAACCCAAATATTTTTATAACCTTGCTACGTATATTTATTTCGAAATGCCAACAATATGGAAACAACTCTTAAATATTTTAGAGCCGTAACTTTATCTTTTGCAGACATAGAACAAACCGTCTTGCCAGGGGACTTGTGGACAACTGTGGCTTACTCGGTAGTTTGTACTCGATGCCATAAAGACCTCCCTTTAAGCATGGTAGTCCCTATGCCACCTGCAAAGACAAAGTTTCAGCTTTTAGAAACAACACTTAAATATTTCAAACTTCAACAACCATATAGAGTTCAAGTATTGATACAATACCTTCATCTTGAATGCTGCAACCAGCCAACCAGATGCTCTTATGACGTGTATCGTGACCTTAGTATTGTAATAGCGTAGAGCTCCTCAACCATGGTGGCCGAGAGCCCTCTTCCTTCCCCAATATTTTGTCTAATGTTTTACAAACCCTTGAATACTCCTTTGGACAGTGTAAGTGCTGCATTAAATGCGCCAGTCTGTCCTCCACCCAAGCTTTTATCCCTTCAAATGTTTAATCATAAATTTCATTCAATTCCTTAGTACTTGTTTAAATATGTCGAAATAACTATAATAATGTAGGTTGGATAATCAAGTCTTAATTTTAAGAGAGTTCTCTAGGGGAAACCATTTTTAATCCTTTGAGTTATTACTTAGGACTTCCATCCTTGTTAAGGTCCAAACTCTTGTGCATTAAACCTTTCTTGTAATCAAGTGTTAACACTAGACCTGGTCACAATGATGTTCGGATGTATCCACTTGCAAACCTTGTTCCACAAAGAAAAAAAGGGTGTGTTAGCATTCAAGATAACTAAGCCAAGGGGATCCAAAGAAATTCCCTTAGGCATGAAGGTTGTTCAAGACATTCCATCAACTAGGACTCTAATATAAATAAAGCGGCAGATCTTCTCTTTTATAAATGTCCCATTCATAGTGTTTTTCATAATGCAGTTAAGTTAAATGGATTCAAACTTATAAGTAGACAAGGTGATAGGTTAGACCCTTGAATAATGAAATGTCACACAGATTACTGTATAGTAATCTTTACTTTTCTATGTGTAAAGCAGTAACCAGTAATTGAAAGTTTATAAGTAATATTTATGTTGAAATTTAGTTATGTTGTGGATAAGAAAAAAAAAAAATATTTTATGAATTTTAGGGTTATTACATATGGTATCAGAGCTGTGTTACAACATTTGTCCTAAGGCAGCTCAAAACATTTCCGCTACTGTAAAAAAAAAAAAAAAAAAATTAAACTACTGTTACATTTTGTATTTGCTTTGTACTTTTACTAATTCCAAGTATTAGGAAACAAACTGTGCTATCCAAGAAGAAATGGCAGAGTTCGGGATGCTTGAAGAGACACCCCACCAAAAGGTACTGAAGGAAATAGACTTTGGGTGCCGCTAAATGAAAGCAAAGATAATGTTGAGTAATTAAGGGCAGAGTTAAAAAATGTTAGGGAGTAAAATGAACAGATAATGAAGGCTCAAGAGGAGCTAAATACTATCTTACTAGCCAAGATACATAGTAATTAGTAGGATAAACATAAGGAAGGAAACGAAGCTACACCCCCTAAACAAAAGGGAAGAAAGTTGGATTTTTCCAGCCGTAGGATTGAAACCTCCAGTGATGAATCCTCAAAGCAAGAACATGAAGATTCCAGTGAAAGCAATGACCAACATAAAAGTAAAAGGAAGTACAGACCGTATGAGCAAATTTCAGGGGAATTTAAGAAAATTAAATCCCCCATGTTTAATGGCGAAATTGAAAAAGGTGAAGAAGCTGAAGCTTGGCTATCAGGCATGGAGAAATATTTTCAGATATACAACTATTCTGATGAACTTAAGGAAAAATGGCCATATACAACCTCAGTGGAAAATTTGATATATGGTGGCAGGACTTTAAGAAAGTTAAAGGCATAAAGGAGTGGGGAGTGAATTGGAAAACTTTTAAAAAGTTATTTAAAGAGAAATATCTTTCAGAGCAGTTTTATGAAGAAAAAGCAAAGGAATTCTACAAGTTTAAATTAGGAGCCATGAATATGAAAGAGCTTAGTAGTAAATTTCTGAGTCTAGTCTGTTATGTGCCTTATATAGCTGATGAAAAGACAAAAATACAGCGTTTCCTAAGCTATTTTCCTACCCCGTTCAAGGAATGAATTGAATTTGATAACCCAAAGACATTAGACGAAACCATGAGGAAGGAGAACTACTGTTACAAATAGAGAAAAAATAGAAGAGAAAGTATGCCGAGATGGAATGTGAAGAAAAGGGATAACTTCCAAAGAAACAATAATCATAAATTTCATCGAAATACTGGAAACAATTACAGGGTATATCAGGGTAACAACCACAGAAATTACAAACCGCAACCTCCTACTATAAGAGAAAGAGAACCCTTTAATAAGCATGATGCTCAGAAAGATCCATTAAAATGTTGGGAATGTGGTGACCCACATTATTGTAAGGACTTCCCTAAAAGAAACAAAACTTTTACTAAAGTTCACCCTCTGCAAGAATCCATCAATGTTGGAGATATGGCGAGGAGCATGCCGAGAATCAATGCTGCACTAGAAAATGGCAGGAAGATCACCAAACATCCATGGTTGAAATTCAAGGTATGTTAAAGAATCATCCTATCTCTATATTGATTGATCCGGGTGCAAGTTTAAATTATGTGGCACCCAGGATTGTACAATTATGTAATCTAGTACGTGAAAAATCTAAAAAATAGTGGTTGGTACATTTAGCTATAGGTACTAAACGCAAGGTCACAAGTCATGTTAAAAATTGTGAATTTATGATGAATGAGTTAAAAACGAGTGCAAGTCTGAATATTCTACCTTTAGGTACTTATGATTTGTTGATTGGAATGGAATGGTTAGAGGAACATAAGGTTATACTAAATTGTCTTGATAAAACTTTCACTTGCACAGATACTTTAGGAAATATAGTTAAAGTGAGAGGAATTCCCAAAAAAATCACTCTTAGACAAATATCCGCTTTACAATTAAAAAGGTCTGTAAGAAAGGGATGTAAGGTTTTTGTTGTTTATATAATGGATAGCAAGGAATCTGAAAGTAAATTAAATTTAGATGATATACCAATTCTATAAGATTTTAAAGACATATTTCCAGAAGAAATTCAGGAACTACCTCCAAAAATGGATATAGATTTCACAATTCATCTAATACCTGGAGCAGTACCAGCATCTAAGGCTCCATACATAATGAATGTAATTGAACTCACAAAGTTAAAAACTCAGTTACAAGAACTTTTAGATAAGAAATATGTTCGGCCCAGTGTTTCCCCTAGGGGAGCACCAATTTTATTTCTAAAGAAAAAATACGGAACCTTAAGGTTATCCATAGAATACAGGAAATTCAATAAAATGACTATAAAGAACCGATAGCCCTTGCCTCGGATTGACGATCTATTTGATCAACTCCAGGGGCGATTGTCTTCTCAAAAATAGATTTAAGATCCGGTTACCATCAGGTACGGATCAAGGACGAAGACATTTTCAAAATAGCCCTCCGAACCCATTATGGTCATTATGAGTTTGTTGTAATCCCATTTGGCTTAAAAAATGCACCTACATCTTTCATGAGTCTAATGAATAACATTTTTAACGATTATTTGGATAAATTTGTATTGTCTTCATTGATGACATCTTGATCTATTCGAAGAATGAACAGGAACACAAAGAACATTTAAGAACAGTACTGAAAATTTTAGGAGAACAAAAACTGGTTGCTAAGTTCAGCAAGTGTGACTTTTATAAAGACATAATTCATTATCTCGGACACATAGTGTCTAAGGACAAAATATCGGTCAACCCTGATAAAATTAAAGCTATCATGGAATGGCCAATCCCTAAAAATGTAACTGATATAAGATCCTTTATGGGGATGACAGGCTACTACCGGAGATTCATTGAAGGATTTTCAAAAATAGCTTACCCCATAACCTCGCTACAAAATAAAGGAAAAAGATTTGATTGGAACGGAAAATGCATGGAAAGTTTTAATAAACTAAAAAATATTTTAACTAATGCTGCTATTTTAAAAATTTCCGACCCGTTAAAATATTTCGTTGTATGCACTGATGCATGTAACGAAGGATTAGGCGGAGTATTAACTCAAGAAAACCATGTTATAGCGTATGAATATCGAAAATTAAAGGATCATGAGAAAAACTATGCTACTCATGATTTAGAACTTGCTGCAATTGTTCATGCTTTAAAAATGTGGCGACAATACTTAATCAAAAGGAAATTTTTACTTATGTCAGATAACGTAAGCTTAAAATACTTGTTTGACCAGCATAATTTAAACTCTAGACAAGCCAGGTGGCTGTCCTTTTTAAGTGAATACGACTTTGAAATAAAACATATAAAGGGAAAAGAAAATAAAGTTGTAGATGCTTTAAGCCGTCTTGCAAACTTGTTGTATGCAACCAGTAATTATGAATATGATCTGGAAAAACAGATTTTAAATGTGGAAAATTTTGATAAAGTGCGGTGAACGTATCCGTTCACTAGGTTAATAGTCGAATCCGACTCTATCCGTTCACTAGGTTAATAGTCGAATATGACTCTCATATTGAATAATAGATAAGAATAATATATTAGATGATGTTGATAAATTACAATAAGATCGCCTTTTATAGGGCTTGAGGAAGCATAGTGAAGGGTTACGCCCTTTCACATAGTAACCTAATAAACTATTAATTTATAATTAATAATATTAATTAAATATTCATAGCATTGCCTTCCCCTTTTGAAAATCTTTGTCCTCAAAGCTTGAGTATTTTCCTAATATCGTCCTTCATTCAGATTCAGTGTCGGTATTAGAATCAGACGTGATTTCTTGTGTAGAGACTTGCACTTCCTTTCCATTGATGATTTTGCACTGTATTGTCTGATTGTTCCTACATTTATGGCCTGGGATCCAATCATCACCGCATCAACGACAAATGTTTTTCTTTTTTTTTCTATTATCAGAGTAACTATTAGATGACTTTGATCTATTTTCCATTTCATAGGCATATGATTGAGGTTTGTGGCATTGATGGCCAGGTGACCAAGTATCTGCACAGTACCTACATTGTGTCTCTTTTTCTCGTCGATAATGGTTATCACCTCTTGTTTTTATTCCTTCCAATTTGCATTCTGTGGCTTTTGCTTTATGTCTTGCCACCTCTATGTTAGGTATGTCATGTAACTTTAACTCTTTTTGGAGGTACGGTTTAAGACCTCCTAAATAGGTTTCAAGTCTTTGTTTGTCAGACAACCCAAATACTCGTGTCGATAAGGATTCCCATTGATGTGTGAATTCCTCGACGCTTCCAACCTGTTGTAATTTGGTAAGTTTACTAAAAAATTCATCTTCTTTGATACCTTGAAACCTATTAAAAAAATGATTTTTGAACAAGTTCCAGGTGTAGGCAAAATTGTCTCTCTTCCACCATAAGTACCAATTATAGGCATACCCTTCCATATGCATTGACACATATTTCACCTTCTCCTCGTCAGATTGAATATTCTAAATGTCAAAGTATTCTACTGCTTTGTTTAGCCATGCAATGCATTGGTCTTCACTTCCATTGTATTTCGACAACTCTATTTTTGCCTTAGGTGGGTACACTATGTAAGGGTGATATTGATTCCCTTTTGCTTTATGGTTTGATGGTGGATCGGAACTACTGGATGACGTAAGTGACATATTTGAACTGCTTCGTTGTTGGCGGTGATTTTTGTCATTTTTATTCTCTACTATCTTACTGATAGCTTCTATTTGGCTGTTTAATCGTGCCTCCATATCTGGTAGTACTTTTGTTTCTATCTCTTGCTTAAGCGTCGCATTGTTAATCTTTATTTCTTTTTGCAATTCTTCTTGATTCTTGGCAAGTGCTTCCTGTGTGAAAATATGAAATGAGGCATCTAGCATGTCTGGACTACTGACTTGGTCTGTCTTAGGCGTTAGTCTTTGTAACATATCCATTAATATATTATGGTTCTACGTCAAGGTGCTCAAGTTCTGGGTTATGGTGTTTATGTTTTGAGTCATAACACTCATTTTGTCATCCAAGTCTTTTTGTTTTTCATTCAGAGTGTCAAATTTTTCACTCAACCTTCTTTCTAGTACCAGAACAACTTCATCTTTTATTTATTTTTTAAGCACGGCATTGTTATTTTTCATCTCTTCCTTTAAATCTTCTTGAAACACTTTCTCAAGTTTGTCCATTCTGGAGTTTAGTCCTTCGACGATTTTTAAATCTCTAATTTGATCTTTTTCTAATTTTTCTAGTCGGTCTCGTAACTCAGCCATGGTTCTTGACCTGGTGTGGGGAGGTGAATATTTGGAATCTATTTTGGTGTTGAGAAAAGTGATGAATCAATAATAACTATAATAATAAGATTTACTATAATTTTTTTTGTGTAGTTAAAAAAATAATAATAATAAATATTACATTTAAATATTTTATTTTTATTTTCTTTATAATATGGATTTGTGACTTTTAATAAAATTAAATATTAATATAACAACATTTATATAATATTTAATTTTTATTAAAAATTAGGTTTTACGTGGAGTTTGAACGAGGGAGTGTGGCAGGTTTGACGGGGAGGGAGAGTGGATGGAAGAAGAGGGAGTGTGGAGTGGTGGAGGAGGCCGTGGGCCTTGGGGGCTGCACGGGGTGCTGGGAAGGAGCAGAGCTGGAGGTGAATGGAGTGGTGGTGGTAAAGGAAGAGGAGGCAGCGTGGGGGAAGGATGGAATTGCAGTGAGGGTGCAGCAGGTCGGTGGTGTGAGAATGTGTTTGGAGCTGCAGCCTGTGTGGATGTGCGCGGGAATGGATTGGTGCAGAATGACCGGATTGTGCCAGAGAGAGAGGCTGCGTGAGTGTGAGAGTAAGGTGTAGAGATGGGCGATGAGAGGGAGGCGGTGGGTTGCAGGTCGCGTGGAGGAGGAGGGAAGACGGAGATGGGATGCGTGGGGATATGGTGGTCTGCGTAAAGATGAGAGGAGGTGCTACAGGGGCGAGGGAAGAGAGAGGTGAAGGAGAGTCTGCAGAATGGTGAAGCGGGGCTGATAGTGCAAAATGGTGAATCCGAGCTGACAATGAGTGTGCAGGAGCCTAGGAGCCGATCCGTGAGGATAGGTCAACCGAAACCGAGCTCAATGGTAGGGGGAGCCGAATCTGAGCTCAGGTTGAAGGAGCCGAAACCGAGCTCTGATACAAAATGCGGTGAACGTATCCGTTCACTAGGTTAATAGTCGAATCCGACTCTCATATTTAATAATAAATAAGAATATTATATTAGATGATGTTGATAAATTACAATAAGATCGCCTTTTATAGGGCTTGAGGAAGCATAGTGAAGGGTTACGCCCTTTCACTTAGTAACCTAATAAACTATTAATTTATAATTAATAATATTAATTAAATATTCATAACATAAAGAATACCAGATTTTAAAAAGGAAAACTGTTGAAAATGAGAGTAATCGGTTAAAAACTGATTTCCGTATTAATGAAAGAGGATTATTGTTGTTTAACAGCAGACTTTACATACACAATTCTGCAGAAATTAAGTTGAGTTTCTTAAATGAATTACATAAACAACCCTATTCAGGGCACCCAGGATACCAAAAGATGATTACCATGGCTAGGAAGGATTTCTATTGGCCAAACATGAAAAGAGAAATAGAAGAATACTTAGCCTGTTGTTTAGAATGCCAGTAGGTCAAGGATGAACACCAACATCCAACAGGATTGTTGCAGCCATTACCCGTTCCGAAATGGAAATGGGAAACGATCAACATGCATTTTATAACTGGTTTACCAAGAAATTCTAGACAGCATGATTCGATCATGGTTGTAGTAGACAAATTAAACAAAGCTGCTCACTTTATTCATGTGAAGTCTACATATAAAGCCGTTAACATTGCAGATATTTTACAAGTAATTTACAAGTAATTTCTGGAAAGCATTGTTTAAAGGTTTGGGAACCCAGTTGAATTTCAGCACTGCATACCATCCACAAACGGATGGGCAGACTGAAAGAGTCAACCAAATTATAGAAGACATGCTGAGGATGTATGTTATGAACACACCCGGTAAGTGGGAAGACTATTTACATTTAGTAGAATTTGCATATAATAATAATTTTCAAGTCTCTCCAGGTATGAGGCCATTTGAATTTTTATATGGACAAAGGTGCAATACTCCAATCTCATGGAGCAGCCTAGTAGATAGGCTAATGTTAGGACCTGAACTATTAAGAGAAATGGAACTAACTGTGCAATAGGTACAACAAAATTTAAAAGCTTCCCAAGAAAAGAAAAAAAGTTATGCTGATTTAAAATGCACTCCTAAAGAGTTCCGGGTGGGTGACCATGTTTACATAAAGGTAAAGCCTAAGAAAAGTTCCTTAAGGCTGGGTAAGTATTCCAAATTGGCACTCGTGTTTTGCAGGCCATTCGAAAATTTGGCAAGAATAGGTCTAGTTGCATACCAACTAGCCGTGCCACCTAATATTAGGGTGCATAATGTATTCGATATTTCAATACCAAAAAGATATATTCATAATGCCTCACACATAATTGATTGGAATGTAATCCAGGTGGAACCGGAAGGAGAGTTCCAGATGGGATCCACACGCATTCTCGACAAGAGAGAAATCACTCTCCGAAAATGTATCATCGGACAAGTCAAGGTGCAATGGGAGCACCTTAGTCTGGAAGAAGCTACTTGGGAGCTAGAGAGCGATATGCATGAGGAATATCCAAACTAGTTCGAAGAAGATCTTATGGAGGAATGAATAATTAATGTAACAATGGGGATGTTGTTACCTTCTAAGGGGAGGTGTATGTAACACCCCCAAAAAAATAAATGTTTTATTATTTCTGCTAAAAGACAATTTAAAAAAATTTATTATTATTTTATTATTTTTGACTGAAAGGTCAAAGATAAAACAATTGTATTTGAGGACACTATCTTTATTATTTAATTTAATAAAGTAGGAGACGACGATGGATCTAGTTGTTGAAGAGTGTTTTCTAAACTACTTGAGGGAGAAGACAAGCAACAAATGTTGTTAAAGTTGCAGGAGGCATCATCCCTGAAAATCAGGTCACCACTCCTAGTTGAGTGGTAAAGAGCAGGAGGCTCATAAATGACCAAGTCCTAGGAAAATACTACAAATAGTAAGTCCATGAGAAGTAGGAGGCTAGCATTGGACAGGGATTGAGAATTTCAATGCAAGAGATGGCACATTGTGTATTTTTCTCTAGCAGTTCAACAGACGAGCTCAGGGGTTCTAGAGCTTGATTGCTCTAGGAGTTTGGTTGGGAGGAACGACAAATCCACCCTTGTTTTTCCCACATTGGTATCAGGTTCTTATGCTATTGCTGTCAGTAATATTATTTGGAATTAAATTGTTATCTACAAATTGTACAGTTAGTCTGCAATATTTTGTTAGCTAAAGATCGATATTTGATTAGGGTTAAGGATCTTATCTAATCGAGCAAGTTAGCTTCTGTTATGATGGTTTCTAGTTCTCCTTCCCTTTACATACAGTTCTTTTAGCAGTCAGATATATATATACTTAGAGATATATATAACAAAGATTCTGCATACTTTAGTTTGAGCAACTAAATTTTCAAATACAGAATATTGTGCTAGGAAGTTATTACTTACTTAATAAATATTACATTCATGCATTCATCTTTAATTTATAAAAGAATCCTATAAATCATAATCTCCATTCTAAAATAAAAGCTTAATATTTTCTTTTTTCCTTTCTCTACTGTCTTAAAAAAAGAATCGTGTTGTCTTGAGATTTTGATCACTCTTACTTCTAAAACCGGGAATTCGCTTAAAAATCTTGTAATACCTTGTTTTAGATTTAGGGCTTTACCCATTTCTTACCTTCTCGTAGTATTAATTTTGATTCCAGGTTTACATTTCAGATTCCATCTTTCGCCTTCACAGCCTTACCTCCTTATCTTCAACTAATGAAACTCATCTACAGGATGGGATGTTACCTCTTGAGAGTAACTTCACCACTATCGTGGGCTTCCTTCTTTCACCATTTTTTTTACTATCTATTACGATTAAAACTAAACATTTAATTAATGTAGTGAATGCATTTTAATTACACTAATTTTTCTTTTCATTCGTACGATCGATCTAGGGTTGAACTGGATAGGGTTTAAGTTGTGATAAAAAAACGTTTGGATCTTGTTATCAAGGAGTCAGTTAGGGTTATGACCAAGGTAACGGTTTTAAATCCTCTAGTTAAATTTTATCACTTTCATACAAGGAAGGAAGCCAAACTAAAGAAAAAAATTCTATTTCTATTTATCAAAGAAAATGACAATTAAAATCCATAAGACGAACCTAGAACTTTACGAGGCCTTTCAACTTGGCTAAATTGATTCAGGGATATGGCTTACAACCATCCTTGTCTCCCTTTAAAGCAAATCTTTCATCCATGAACAAAGACGTAAGGAAACCTTTAGTTTAAACAAGCAAACTGGTAATTCACCTCCTCTTCAGAAATCACATATTTTACATTAATTAAAACACCATATCACTTAAACATTTGAAACCTGGGTCAAAACTGAAAAGAGTTTGTTTACAATGTTATGGACCGGTTGAAACCCCAGGTCATGCTTCTAACCATCAACACAGAAACTACAGTGGCTTTGCAGATTCAAGAACGAAAGAGGTCAATCCCATTAATAGATTACATTTTGCTCTAAAAACAAAAGATAATAAAAATCACTTTCAAGTGCAGGGTTCAACCCAAAAAAATTTTATAGCCCTGCTACGTATATTTATTTTGAAATGCCAACAGTTGGGAAACAGCTCCGAAAAATTTCAGAGCCGTAACTTCATCTTTTGTAGACATAGAACAAACCCTCTTGCTAGGGGACTTGTGGACAGCCATGTCCTACCCGGTAGTTTGTACTTGACGCCATAAAGACCTCCCTTTAAGCATGGTAGTACCTATGCCACTTGGAAAGACAAAGTTTCAGCTTTTAGAAACAACACTTAAATATTTCAAACTTCAATGACTGTACATAGTTTAATTATTGATACATTACCTTCATTTTGAATACTACAACCAGCCAACTAGATGCTCTTATGACCTGTATCATGACCTTAGTATTGTAATAGTGCAGAGCTCCTCAGCCATGGCGGCCAAGAGCCCTCTTCCTTCCCCAATATTTTGTCTAATTTTTTACAAACCCTCGAATACTCCTTTGGATAGTGTAAGTGTTGCATTAAATGCGCCAGTCTGTCGTCCGCCCAAACTTTTATCCCTTCAAACGTTTAATCATAAATTTCATTCAACTCTTTAGTACTTGTTTAAATATGTCGAAATCACTATAATAATGTAGGTTGGATAATCAAGTCTTAAAGTTAAGAGAGTTCGCTAGGGGAAATTGTTTTTAATCCTTTGATTTATTACTTAGGACTTCCATCCTTGTTAAAGTCCAAACTCTTGTGCATTAAACCTTTCTTGTAATCATGTGTTAACATTGGACCTCGTCACAATGATGTTTAGATGTATCCACCTGCAAACCTATTCCACAAAGAACAAAAGTGTGTGTTAGCATTCAAGCTAAGTAAGCCAAGGGGGTCCAAAGAAATTCCCTTAGGCGCGAAGGTTGTTCAAGACATTCCGTCAACTAGGACTCTAATATAAATGAAGCGGCAAATCTTCTCTTTTATAAATGTCCCATTTGGAGTGTTTTTCATAATGCAGCTAAGTTAAATGGATTCAAACTTATAAGAAGACAGGGTAATAGGTTAGACCCTTGAATAATGAAATGTCACACAGATTACTATATAGTAATCTTTACTTTTCTATGTGTAAAGCAATAACCAGTAATTGAAAGTTTATAAGTAAGATTTATGTTGAAATTCAGTTATTTTGTGTATAAGAATTTTTTTATTTTATTTTATGAATTTTAGGGTTATTATAGAACACTTATTCAAACACTTCATTTCTCACTCGTTGACTATACTTCAAACTCAAGAGACCTCCATCATGAGATCCAATGAAATGAATTACCATACCAGTACATTGATAGTGAAAGGGATTACCATACCATTACATTGATAGTGAAAGGGAATAGATGCCAGTACCAAGACACCTTACCACGTGAATTGATGAAAATGTGAAGTGAATTACTAAGAAGACCTTACTGTGTGAAGAAAAATGCAACTAGATGGACGACATAAAAATTTGATGCATGGACATTAACATTGAAATTTTCCATTTGAATAGTAGACAAAGAAATTAGCTATAGTGGCAATGGAAGTTTCTCATTGACAAAATTCTTATGGATGACCATTGGGTGAATAAGGTTGTTTTCTATTCTAATAAGTAGGAGTCTTAATTACTTGACATTGTTATTTATCTAATTGGTTTCAAAGAATGTTATATATATATATATATATATATATATATACGAAAGGTATGTGGCATGCATAAGGCTTGCTTTCCATTTCAATATACCGAAGCGTTAATTATTTGAATTTTCTAGAATTTAAAAGGATAGGTGCTAAATGATACACACCATTTCATTCATTATCGATGCAGTGTGAACCTTATGTCATTTACTAATTAGAGTTTCATCTTTTGAATTTTGTTGATAATATATAATTTTCTATTGAAATGAGCATTGTATTTATTAAATCTTGAGTTCAAACACATTCTTATCCCTTGTGAGAACACTACTTTTTGCTTATTGTTAATTTTATTTTTAAGTAGTTGATGATTTAGTTGTTATATATCCACTTGCAAAGGAGTTACAAGGAAGACACGGCT
This sequence comes from Larix kaempferi, assembly GCA_027924585.1. NCBI lineage: Eukaryota > Viridiplantae > Streptophyta > Pinopsida > Pinales > Pinaceae > Larix > Larix kaempferi. Next base: position 102,449 of record BSBM01001038.1, read on the forward strand.
CTCAATAACATAGTGTTGATGAAATATTTATTATTATTAGTATTGTCAATTGGTTCTTGTGTGCACATTATGGTGACCATCTCATCAATTGAATAGAGACTATAACTAATTTTAATGGAAAAGATATCCAAATATTGATTTTTTTTGCATATATACACATTGAATGAGTGATTAAAAGGACTTGTTAATTCATATAGAGAATCTTGTGAATGCCACTAAAATCGTTACAAATTTACAACCCACATGGATATTGCAACCATTACGATGTTTATAAAATTTTACTATTGAATATTTTTAAAAATAGTCTTAATAATATTTATAATTAAACCAATCCATAAAACCCTATTTTACAAATTCCATAAATCAAACTCAATATTACGAGTGCTTAACATATGATCAACACTTCAAGATATGAAAAATATATGATTTTAATCATTAATTTTATCATTTTAATTGAATTTATAATTATTTTTATTATTATTATACCACATTTTTTTATATATAATTTTAAATTATTATTTCAATATTGAATTTCAATTTATTTTTTTTACAATATAATATATAAATTGTATTATATTTATTCAAAAGATATATAATTATTTGAACATATTTAAAAATTATCAATATTTTGATGTAAAAAAAAAATCTCAAAACATATATTATATTTATTATTTAATTTATTTTAAATATTAAATTTATGGATACATTTATATTAAAACCTTATTTTACAAATTCCATAAATCAAACTCAATATTACTAGTGGTAACATATGAGCAACACTTCAACCTATGAGCAACTCTTCACTTTCAATTTATTTATCAAAAATATACAAGATTGTAAATATGGCAAATAATTATTTAGAATTTATGAGAAAATACATAATTTTATTCATTAATTTTATTATTTTAATTGAATTTATAATTATTTTTATGTTTAATTTTTTATCATTATTATACCACATTCTTTTATATATATTTTTAAATAATTATTTCAATATTGAATTTAAATTTGTTTTTTTCACAATATAATATATCAATTGTATTATATTTATTTAATATATATATAATTATTTGAACATATTTAAAAATAACCAATATTTTGATGTAAAAAGAAAATTCTCAAAACATATATTATATTTATTATTTAATTTATTTTAAATATTAAATTTATGGATACAATCATATTAAAATACCATATTTTATTATTTGTTTTATTTTAAATATTAAACTTATGATACAATCATATTAAAATACCATAGCAAGATACAGTTATGTGTCACGGTTATATATATTGTTATGTAAATAAATATAATAGATATAGTGTGACATTATTTTTTAACTAAATATAAGTAATTAAAAATTTCTTAAAATATTTGAGGTTGGCGAATCTTACGGACTTTGAGCATGAAGAAGGAAGCCTCCGCTGTAAAGCTTGGCTTTTGATGTTTCGACTGTGTGGTAGAAAAAAATTAAATAAATTTTTTTAATTAGATAAAAAATAGACTGAGAATTACTATGCAACTAGCGTGTGAAGTGGAGAAGCCCTGCCCACATCTCAGCCTCATCATTCGCTCTGTTCTGTCGGGCTTCATCCACTGCTATGCCTTGTCTTTGCTACCTTAATAATTTTACCAACCTGACTCTGATTCATGAATTTGGTAACTAACCGTGATAGTGCTTTTCTAGAGAGTTTAAAATTAACCGTTAGAAGATAACAATGGTAACTAACCCTCTTAGTGTTTTTCTAGAGAGTTTAAAATTGACCGTTTCAGGAGTTTGAATTAACCGTAGTGAAATTCAAATATTTAACTTTCTTTTGAGTTTGAACTGGTTTGACATTCTAACGGCTAGTGAATTAATTTAACTATCTTTATGGCGATGGATTTTCTCCTTTGCTTTATCTCATTGCTTTATCTTTATGGCATGGATTTTCTCCTTTGCTTTATCTCAGTGTTGTGGAGGGCTGTGCATTTGTCCAGAATGGTAGAGATGTCGAAACCAAAAACAAATCTCCACGGGCACCCTGCTACTAAAGCTAATATCATGACGCAATGGTTTTAGCCATTGGAGCTGCCTTGTCTTCAATTATCGTATCTGATGAAAACCCAATCTGGAAGCAGTTACATAAACCTAATTTTTCTCTTCAAGAAAAAATACCAGCGCTTGGCGACGCCGGCCTCGCCTGGACCCAGAGAGCTTCAACGAATACTTCATCGCCAAATTGGGGTTTAGAATCCCCCAGTGCTGCTCGGAAACTGGCCCGGATCTCATATTTTAATCAAACAGAGCGAATATGTAAGTATCCACGGGGCCTCGAGGCATGCCACAGACCGACTCGGATTTGGAGAGGACGTGCTTGGCTTGCCCCTGAATATAAATAGCGGCGTTTCCGGCGGAGGGCCAGCCGGTCTCAGTCACCACCATGCGGATGTGATCTTGGTGGCTGTTATGACGGCGTCGACGAAAGAATGGAAGAGGTTGGGGTATCTGAGTCTGGTGTCGGCGTCGTCTCTGTAGTTCAACGGCCGGTCTTGGAAGAGCGCGAAAATGCCTCCGAGGCAGAGGACTTCGTTGCCAACGTATTTAAAATTCCAGGATGAAGCAGTTGGGCACGCCGACTATGAGGGAGATTCCCGTGAGCGAAAATGCCTGCGGGATAAGTAATCTCACTGGCCATATTCCTCGTCGTCTCTGCGAGGGGCATATTCAAATCTAACTGGCCAGATTCCTCGTCTATTTGAAATACCCTTGGCGCGGGATGCAGCTGACATCAATGTTTTATCTCACAAATTGTGGGGATTCTTCAATTCCAGGTAGATTCTATTGTTATTTTCTTAGAAGCATTTAGAATCATTCTCATTCATTCCGGTTAATCTCTTGGGCTTTGTAATGAGGGTTGGGTTCTGTTCATGACCGTTGCAATGAGGGTCGGGTTTTGCTCTGAGCTTTTCTCTCAGAAGCAGTAGATGCACTTATGATTTCTGTTTTTCATTGAAATAAATGTTAAGTTCTGCTCTTCTCTCAAAATCCCTAGAAAATCATAGGCATCAATTGTTTAATTCTTTTGAGACTTAACTCATCATAATGAAAATGGCTTGGGTTTTGTTCTGAGCTCTCTCTTTTCCAGCCTCCACCTCTGCGTGTTTACCAATTAAGCATATCGCATCCCACTCCATTCCAGGTTTCTGTTTTCCTTCTTCGGACTGCATATTAATTTTCTTTCTGCCTTTTGCTCTGACTGCAGATTAATTTACATTCTCCCTTAATGTATCTTTGTTCTCAACATTATATCTAGATTCTGTGATATATTTAGAATTACGGTTTTTGGGTTTATTTGTTGCCATCAAATTCGTTTCTGGGCTAGTTTTCGGTTGCTTCTGTGTATGTGATAAAAGTTTTTATGAAAATGGTTTTAAAATTATTTCAATTTTTGTAGATATCATTTAGATTTTAATTTTAAGTTTTCCGTAGTTTATATTGACATGTTTTTAGATTTATATCTTTTTAATATATTTATGAATATAAATGATAATTTTGATTTTATTAATTTAAATATGATGTGTCAAATAAGTTTTATGCGTTTTCTTTTAATTAGATTTTTATGTTAATAACAAATTTTTGACGGCAATGGTTTCACTGCCCAGATTCTATCTATCAACAAGTTCCCTGGTACGATTTCCACGAATTTCGAAGCCTCCCTTACGTTCCTTAAAGTCTCCAATCTCCACGTGCATTTGTTTATTTCCGGGACACACCACTTTTGACTTTTTGATTTGATTTTTTCATAATTTTGGGATCTCCAATTTTCACTTGCATATTTTATATATATATTGTTATTAGTTTTTTTTTCTTAAACAGCTATTAAATTATTCCAAATATTAAAGTTAGAAATTGTTAATTAAAGATTGATTAATTTTGGCATGTGAATGAAAATAGAGTGATTATTAGAATGATAGTGGTATTAATATTTTTTAGAACTTTGTTTTCTCCAAATCTCTTTATTATATTATTGGATTTTATTTAGTTAATAAAATATATAATATAAATATATTGGTTTTTTAATATTATTATGTATGAAAATGGAGAATATAAATATGCACTTTTTAAATATTATCATAGGTAAAAATGGAGTACATATTGTTACCATGTAGTGTAATAATATTATACGAAACTATATAATGCTTAAATATATATTTTGTTAAAAAATATTATTATTAGATGTACATTTAAAGTATATTAAAATTGGGAGGAGTATATTATTTCTATTTTTTTTAATAGTATTATCTATTTATATTATTATAGTATATTATTTTAATATATTTTTATTAGATAAATCTTATACAGGGTTGCATAAGAGAGAGGTCAAAGGAATGGAAGAAACATTGAAGAGGAAGTTACTTAGGTAATTGGGAGAGTTTGGGAGTGGTAAAGGAGGAGAACATGGGAGAGGGGGGTGGGCCGGAATAAAGATGAACATATGAATATGGTGGGTTATAGAAGGAGTAGGTGAGGATGTGGGAAAAAGGAAAGAAAAAAGTATGTAGGATAGCGAACAATTGAAGGGTAGAGGAGGCATGGAGTGGGAGAGGGAAGGGAAAATAGGAAGGGACGAGGAGGCAGGGTAGGGGGTAGCGGTGGAGGAGGGGAAGAGTGGAGGGGGGGAGAAGCAGGGAAGAAGGGGTGGAACAGAAGGGAGGTGGGTATGGGGAGGGGTAGGAACGGAGGGGAAAAGGAGGAGGAGGAGGTGGTGGAGTGGGGGAGGAGAGAAAGAGGGGACAGAGAGTGAGAGGGGGAGGGAGAGGGGGAGGGAGAGGGGGAGGGGGAGGAGGAGGAGGAGGAGGAAGCGGGGGAGGAGGGAGGTGGGGAGGGGGAGGGAGGTGGGGAGGAGTAGGGAGAGGGGTGGGAGGGGAGGAGGAGGAAGAGAGGGGGAGGGTGAGTTGGAGGAGGTAGGTGAAGATGAGAGGGTGAGGTAGAGGAGGAGGGGAGGGGGACGCTGAGGTGGAAGAAGAGGAGGGAGGAGGAGGAGGAGGAGGGAGGTGAGGAGGAGGAGGAGGAGTGGGGAGGAAGCGCACGAGGAGGGAGTTGGGGAGGGGAGGGAAGTTAGGAGGAGTAGGGAGAGGGGTGGGAAGGAGAGAGGTGGGAGGAGGGGTGGGAGGCGAGTGAGGAGCAGGAGGAAGAGTGGGGAGGAAGTGAAAGAGGAGCGAGGTGGGGAGGGAAGGGGAGTTTGGAGGAATAGGGAGAGGGGTGGGAGGAGGGGTAGGAGGGGAGGGAGAAGCAGGAGGGGAGGATGAGGAGGAGGAGGAGGAGAAGGAGGAGGAGGAGAGTGAGGTGGAGGAGGAGGATGGAGGGGAGGATGAGAGGGTGAGGTCGAGGAGGAGAAGGGAGGAGGGGAGGAGGAGGATGAGGTTGAAGAAGAGGAGGGAGGAGGAGGAGGAGGAAGGAGGCGAGGAGGAGAGGAGAGGTGGTAGGAGGAGGAGTGTAGGAAGGAGTAGGGAGGAGGAGTGTAGGAAGGAGGAGGGAGGAGGAGGAGGAGTGGAGGGAGGGGCGGGGAAGTGGGAGCCAAAGGAGGAGGGGAGGGAGGGGCGGGGATTTAATAGGAGGAGGAGTAGATGGAGGACGAGGTGAGGGAGGAAGAGGAGGAGAGGCAGAGGGAGGAAGAGCAGGAGAGAAAGAAGGGACGAAGAGGGATAGGGGGAGGGGGAGGAGGATGAGGAAGGGGAAGCAGAGTGGGGAGAGGGGTGAGAGGAGGAGGGGAGGGAGATAGGTGGGAGGAGGGGTAGGAGGGGAGGGAGGAGCAGGATGAGAGGAGGAGGAGGATATGGAGAGGGTGAGGTGGAGGAGGAGGGGGGTGAGGATGAGAGGGTGAGGTGCAGGAGAAGAAGGTAGGAGGGGGAGGGGAGGGTGAGGGTGAGGTAGAAGAAGAGGAGGGAGGATGACGACGAGGGAGGCGAGGAGGAGAGAGGAGCTAGGAGGAGGAGGAGGAGTGTAGGGAGGGGGATGGAGGAGGAGGAGTAGTGGAGGGAGGAGCAGGGAGGTGGGAGGAGGAGCATGAGTGGATGGAGTGGTGGGGAGTTAAGAGGAGGAGAAGGAGAAGAGGGAGGAGGAGGTGAGGGAGGAAGAGGAGGAGCAAGAGGAGGGAGAAAGATATGGGGAGGGGAGGGGAGAGGGTGGGGTGGAGGGGGAGAAGGAGGAGGGAGGTGAGGGGGTAAGGGGGAGGGGGAAGAGAAGGTTGACTAGGGAGAGGGAGAGGAGAAGGAAGGGAGGGGGAGGAAGAGGAGGAGGAAGGAGGAGGTGGGTGTAGGGGAGAGGGAGAGGGGGAGGAGTGATTGAGGCATGGAAGTGGAGGGGTAGAGGTAGACGAGGAGGGGGAGGGGGAGGAGGAGGAGAATGAGATAAGGAGTAAGGAGGAGCAGGGAAAGGAAGGGGGACATGAAAGGTAGAAGGGTGGGGGAGGGAGAGGGTGTGGAGGAGGTGGGAAGTAGAGTGGAAAGGGGGGAAGTAGACAGAAAGAGGTGGAGTAGGCTAGAGGCAGGTAGGAGAAGTGGAATGGGAGGAGGAAGAGAGAGGGGGGAAGGTAGGAGGAAGGAGGGAGGTCATCGGGGGGAAGAGGAGGAGAGAGGTGGAGAGGATTAGGGGTTGGGAAGCAAGGTGGGGAGTAGGAGAGATAGGTAGAGCATGATTGGGAGGGTGAGTGGTTACAAAGAAGGAAGACGAGGAAAAATGAGGGGGAGTGGAGTGGGAGGAGGAGGTAGAGGGGGTGGTAAATGGGCATGAGGAGGAGGAGCAGTGGGAGGGGGTGGTGGTGCATGGGGATATTTGAAGTGTGAAGTGAAGGAGGGGATTAGGGGAGGGGAGCGGGAGGGAGAGAAGGAGTATGAGGAGGAGAAAAGGGGTACAGGTAGGCAAGGAGAGAAAGAGAAGTAGGGGAAGGGACAGGGGGATGAATAGTGAGGTGGTGACATGGAGAGGACGAGGGAGATGGGGAAAGGGCAAGGGTGAAGGAGAGGAGGATGGGAGGGAGTAAGAGGAGGGGTAGAAGGGAGAAGGATGGGAGGGAGGAGGAGGATGGGTAGAAGGGAGGGGGAGGATGGGTAGGAGGAAGGAGGTGATGAGCGGTAAGGTAGGGGATGGGATGGGGGAAGACAAAGAGGGGAGGATGAGGAGGAGGTGAAGGAGTAGGGTGAGGGGGATAAGGGAGGGGTATGAGGGTATGATCTAAGGAGGAGGGGATAGAGGAGAGGGATGGATAGGGGGGAGGAGGAGGAAGGGTATTAGGGAGGAGGAGGAGAAAGGGAGGAGTGATATGGAGAGGGTGAGGTGGTGGGAGGGGAGGGGGGGTGATAGGGAGCAGGAGGAGTAGGAGGGGCATGGTGAGGTTGGGGATAGGAAGAGGGAGGTGGTTTAAGGGGAGAGGAAAAGAGTTGAGGGGAGGAAAGAGGGAGGAGGGAAAGAGAGGAGCGGGAGGGATATGGGGAGGAGGAGTAGAAGGTAGGGATCGTTGTAGAAGGTATTTTGGGAGAGGTAGGGGATGGTGGAGGGGAGGAGGTTGAGCTGGAGGTGGGGAGAGGGGAGGAGGAGGGGGAAGGGGATTGGGAAGGGTGAGGAATAGAAGGTGGGAGGACGAGTAAGGAGAATGGGGAGGGGGAGGGAGCGATAAGAGTCAAGATGGGTATGGTTAGGGGGGTGGTGTAGGAGGGAGAGTGGGAGGAGGAGGAGGAGGGGTGGGGGTGGAAGGGGATAGGGAGAGGAGAAGACTAGAGGAGTAGGAGGGGGATGGGAGGGGGAGGGGAATGGAGAGGGAGAGGGGGAGGTGGAGGAGGAGGAGGAGAAGGATTGTTGTGGGTGAAGGGCAGGGGTAGAGGGAGAGGGGGAGGGGCAGGAAGTGGATGAGGAGGGAGAGGATGAGGGAGAGGAGGGTGAAGTGGGAGGAGGAGGAGCAGAGGAAGAGTAGTAGGATGTCAAGGGAGGGTGAGATGAATATGAGAAGGGAGCAAAAGGGAGAGGGGGAAGTATAGGGGTAGGGGGGATGTGGATAGTGGGCGGATGAGGAGGAGGTAGGTAAGGAATTTGGCTTGTAGGGGAGGAGAAAGAGGGAGAGGGGGTGGGATATGGAGAGTCTGAGAAGGAGGATAAGTGAAGGGGGGATGGGAGAGGGAGAGCTGGAGGGGGATGGACAGGGGGGAGAGGAGGAGAAGAAGGGGAGCGGATTGGGAGAGGAAGTGTGAGGAGGAGGGGGTATGTAGAGGGGGGAGGTGGAGGAAAAGAGGAGGAGGAGGAGGGGGGGAGATATGGGGAGGAGGATGGAGTTATCATACTTGAGCCTTTTCAAAAATACCGATTCAATGATACAGAACAAGGATTTTTATTTTTCCTTTTTTTTCCTTTGGCCTAGTCTTCTTAACTCATATTGGCATGTGTTTCCATGAATGCAATTAACTTCAATGTCTTCTTAGTTTGCTTCAAAGTGCGCAGTCATGAATATAGTTAGCTTTAATGCCCCTTCCATTTATTTTGACATGCATGGAAGATAGTTCCCATATATATTTATGAGTTGTGTGTGGCATTTTCATTTATCATGGTTCATTGATACTTCCCTTGTCGATCTTATTTTAGTTTTCCAATTTAGAGCATTTTGACTTCATCTAAAATGTCTACCCATTTTCAAAGATTTAATAATTCATTAGGCAGTTTTCATTTGCCGATTTAGTCGCAGTAAGCTAATTTTGTGAAGCTGAAAATAGGAATCAAAATTTGGTAGTTTGAAATGCAAGAATCAAATTTCATGAAATGGTATACACAGTCTTAGTTTAATCAAGGAAATTTAGAGGATACAGTGGTTCCGAAGAGGCAAATTGAATGCCTAGAGTGACAACAACAAAAAAACCTTTCAGTTGCTAACTTCAGTTTGGGTGGAATAATGTAGTGTGAATAAGTCTTCTTTGACCTCACAACTTTGTCAACTTCTACAAGCTCCTAAGTCGATTGAGCAATCTACGATAGATCTTGAGCTTCGGTTATTTTTGCAACCATTAAACCATGCCACAAAGCAAGACCTATCCAACCATGCCGTGGATCTAGACCTCGAGCTTCGGATTTGATTTTCAATTTGTAACTGTCATATTTTCCCAAGATATAAGGGCACATTTTGTATATGCTACCTTTTGTAATGACACTACCCTTTTATACAATAAAAAACCAATTTGTGAAACATTTACATGAGTTCCTCTTTTCTACGATGTGAATATACATTGAATATATGTTCAAAGGTACTTCGGTATTATCGTGTCATTGCAACACTTTTTCCTTTATGAACATATTGTTAGCCATTCTTCTTTAATTTCATCCTTTTCTTTGACATCAATGGACTTTTGATTGCAACTATTATGTTGAAGCTAAAAAAAATATTTACCACTTGAAACTAATACACCATAGAACTTCTCTATCTAAACATGTTCATGTGACCTTTGGCTACTCTATTCCGGTTTCCTTGAATCAACATAGCCTTATGAATTCAAGGGCCTTATTTGAACACTTTAAGAGTCATCAGAATAAGCAACAATTCGCTACTACTAGAAGAGTATTTTAATTATTATCATCAATTGCGTAGGCATGTGAGCATTTATTTACCCATTTTTGTGTGTGCATGGGTGTCTGTAGATGCTTTACAAAAATATTCTTTCTTCTTGCAATATGTGCGTTGTTCCTGTCTAACTATTTTTCTACTCTTTGGCAATTTTGAGCTTTGTGCCCAAATCCATCACAAGCATAGGTCCTTATAGTATAACAATACTTCATAGCATTACCATAATAATTTCATCATAAGCATATTTGTTAATGAAATCTTCTTTTATAATAAGGAAAATTGTAATCATTATCATACGTGAGTTGATTTTGCTTAGATGACCCAACTTGTTGTCGTAACCGGAATATGCTTGTCGTTGTAGACATTTTATGTCATATTGTAGGCAAGACCAAACATGTCTTGTGGTGGCCTTTGGCTATTCAATATCTCATCCAAAATTAATGAGATATTCTTAAATTTATCTTCCACTTTCATGTCAAAAGGATTTTTGTCACCATGTGGATATGTACTATCATTAGTTTTATTCTCAAACCCATTTATTTCAAAAGAACACTTCCTTGGACTCTTCAGACATTGTTCTTCTTTTCTTGATTCAACAAGTTGTGTTGTCATCAACTCATTTCCTATTTTGTTTCGTCGAGTGACGCTTCCAATAATAATTTATTTTCTTCAATCTTCTCAATTGTATTTTGTGCGTAGGCTAGATGCTTCTTAAGTTCCATGTTTTCATTTTTTTCCTCTTCAGGTCACTTTGCTCATAAGTGATTCTTCGATGTTTTGGACTCGGTTTTTTTTCAGCTTTGAGAAACTGATCCTTTTGTATATCTAAGGATTCTTGATATTCCTTTAGGATAACATTCAAATTATGATTTTATTTTTCTTACTTTTCTTAGTTAATCCAAAGCACTGATCAAGTCACCCTCCTAGTCGACTTCTGCATTTTGTTCATTCCCAGAATCAAGGATTTCTTATTTTCTCTTAAACTCTATCTGATAATTACTCATGTTAGGAAAATTGTAAGATTCAACATAGGACTTTGAGGATGAAAAACAAATCCCATTGTCGACATATTTGTTGAGAGTATCTCCAGTAGGATCTGGTTATTTTTCACAAGACTTATTTAAGACTTCCTCCTTACTATAGGATTCATTCTTGATAGAATAGTAGTAGTTATCCTTTTCCTTTGGGCCTTCATATTCAATATATTCTACCATTTCCATAAAGAGTACCTCTCTTGGATTTTCATCACCATCATCTTCATCAAATTAGCTATTGTTCTACTTTGAATACAAGCTCTTCTTCTTTTTATGTTAAGCCTTAGATTGTTGATGCGACTTTCTTCTTTTTCTATAGTTAAGATATTCTTGAATCTCACTATCCATGTATTCCTTTTAGGGACACTTAGAAACAAAGTGACCTACTATAACACATTTAAAACAATTGAAAGGTAATTTACCTTTGTATTTTCCCTGGCCTCTTTCAATATTCTTCACAAAATTGGCTTCTTCATCATTTGAAGCATCAAAGAGATTTTTTATGGACTCTTCCTCGCTTTCTCTTGTCTTCATGGAAACCTTGAATGATGCTTCTTTTATTGTAGGATTTTCCTTTACAGTCCTTATCTCATATGCTCTAAGAATTACATGAATCTCATCCATATTTAATTTGTCCCAATCACTTATGTCCTCCAAAATTGATACCTTGGGATCAAATCTTGTTGGAAAAGACATTAATACCATGTGCACAATTGTCTCTTCATCAATTTGTGCCCCAAGTACTCTAATTTCATTGAAAACCTCATCCACTCGAAGGAGGTAGGATGCAATTTTTTATTCTTGCTTCATTTTGAGGGTTTCAAAATATCTTGAGAAATTTTGCAATTTTTCTTTCTTAACCTTCTCATCTCCTTCATAGATGTTCTTGATTTTGTCCCATGCCTCTTTTGCTGATGTACACTTCATAACATTGGTGAATTTTGAGTCTCTTAATCAACACATTGTTGTATTTATGGCCCTCACATTGAATTCATACTGCCTCTTGTCAATTGCATCAATTGGAGGAATATTGGGAACTTTATAACCACTAAGGACATATTGCCACACATTAGATCCAAGTGATTGTAGATACACCTCAATCCCTATGCTCCAAAAGGTCTAGTCAGATCCATCGAACCTGAATGCTCTATTTGTGGAAAGGCCCTCCTTCCTATCCATTTCAATGCAATGCTATTTATATTCTAGTTGTTAAATTGTTACTGAAGAAACCCACTATGATACCAATTGTTGGAATTATTAATGATCCTCAGAAGCGGTGTGAATCAGTATCATGCACAAATTTACAAATTATTCACTTTTACATGCACCAATTTCAAATTAACACAACATCAATAAAAACAAACTGTGTGCAAATATTTGAAGAAAATTTTGTATATATGTATAAAATATGAATTTACAAAGAAAGATGGGAGACATCGATCTCAACTGATGTGAGCACTAAATCACAAAGACACCCCTCATATTGGGACATCAATCACACTGGAAAGCACCAACTTGAAAACTACAGGCTTCAACCTATGTGGAAACCAATCCTCCATGCAAGAATGAACTTATTGAACCAAGCTCTGACCTGTGAGGAAAACATTCCTCTACACAAGCACCAAATTACAATGTCCAGGAACCAACTTGAGCGGAGAAACTGATCTCCTTTGCTTTCCTTATCCAACCACCTTGAGAAGTAGATAGTACAGATTCCTAAATTTAGGTCTGTGTGCCCAAATGTTTTTGCTTTGCTTTATTGACTACATGCTCTTCCACTGGTTGAAATCAAACTGTTGTCTCTTTTACACTGTATTACACCATTGATCCACTCTACAACATAGATTTTGCACACACATATATCCAAAAACGTTTTTTTCCTTTTCACAAATGCTCATATTTGCACATCTACTCCTTGTGTTTATGCATTTCTTGTTGCTCGCACACTTCATCAAATCATGTTTCTTTTGATTCCCCTAATCATTTCATCTAATCGAAGCTTACCAATTAAAAATATTAATCCATATTTTCTTCCAACCTTACCTTTTCACTTCTTATTTATACTCAAATTGTTCAAACAATATGTCCACAAGTTGGGGATTCTCTAAACGGTAACCCCCTTATTCCTTTCTCTTTGGACAAGCTAACCAAGCATCTTCCATTTGTCTTAACCTGCGAAATTGAGATACCATGACTTTGTGGGTCTTGTTAACACTAGTTCATTAGCATGGTGGGACTTAGACACTCGGGGACTAGCACTAGGTGGGATTAAGGACTTGCACACATATTTTGATATATTTCTTCAAATTGGAAAATAGATAGTAAATCCTCTTTGTCATCAACTTTGCAGTACCATGACTGGGTGGGATTAAGGTATTATGCAATTAGTTGTGCAATTCTTCAAACTAAGACATAGACACTAAGTCCTCTTTGAAATCAATGAGAATAAAAGTTCAACATTGTTTTCATTTCTTTGAACAATTTTCTAAGGGTTCAATTATTTTAGAATTTTTAGCTTCAGGAATGAACCCTTATTCTACAGCAGCTGGATGAGAAACCATACCTGCATCTTTTACCTTCTTTTTTAAATTTCTATACTATTCTAATTGCACTTTCCTTTTTCAATGAGGAAAATGCATAATATGGATAGGTGCATCTCTCTTGATATGAGATAGAACCAACTCAAATTCAAACCCTGAGAAGAATAGAAAATGATCCCATGTTCGATTAACTTTTCCAAGTTCTTCAAGGATCAATAGCTTGATTAGGGATTGGTTATAAAGAGAATTCTATGATTTTGTAGGGTTGGATCTACCCTTATTCGACATTTTCATGAAGCTTCTAAACAAGGAGATAGGAATATTACGTCGATCATCACGAGTAATATGCAGTACGCATTTGATACAAATATACAAATGGATATCAACCTTCCCCTGTAAAGAACCACTCAATACATTATAAAAGTTCCTTCCATTCTTGCTTTAAACAAACCTTAGGTATACATTTCGCCACATCTATAGCAAGCGTGGCTTCTGTCAGTGGAAAATTCATATCCCCCATGTTTGCAATTTTGCCATGAAAACCTGCTACAAGGGCTTTAGCCGCTACATCATGATATACATATAGCCTTTGATGAAATTCTAAAAACCATGCAGCCCTAAAATTATATCCAAACTCGGGATATTCCTCAATAATCTCTGCTCCAAGGTATTGATGTTGCTTCACCTGGCCACTAGGATTTGGGGATGACATGAGTGTCAGGTGTTGAAACTACAACAATCATAAAACATTAAAACTCTTATTCACTGGAGACATAAAGTATTATGAGATGTCAAAACATAAAATTTGAAACGTATGAGAAAATGAAATTAGAAATCATATCCCCCACAAAATCATTTTATTGAAGAATGTGCTGGTAGAGTTAAAACATCAATCACACCATTGGATACAGATTATATAATCTTGATAAATTCTTAGCATTACAATTCTCTAAATTTCATCATTATGCATGATCAACGCAATCCACTAAGTTCAAAATCTCATGGCATTCAATCAGTTAAATACCAATATGAATTATTTAGCAAAACTTTAGTATTGTTGCGGACTTCACAATTTTGTAGCGGTAAACACTAAAATTCTATGAGTTTCATTGCATAATTGATTTTGCAGCATTTTTGTCCCAAAAACAACTAGTTCCACTACAAAATGGCATTCTGATTCATGAGATGCTAAAATCATCATTATTTCAAAACATCACTAAAATTATTATAATTCTACGGTTCTGATGCCATGTAAGAATTTATACAAGCCAATATCTTGAAACACAGAAGTCGTCACTAAAATATTGCTTAGAGATTAGCATAATTGAGAATAAAAGTTGAGGTAGAAATATGTGAGACTGAACACAATTAATGTCAATTCCATAATGATAACATTCCTTAATGAGAATACAATAAATAATACATCCAAGGAGAGAAAATAGAATTCCTTGAAGGAAATTTGAAAAGCTCATAAAAGGTAGCCTTACTAGAAGCTAAAAAACCCTAGGTAGAAAAAACACTTTCCAAATCAGTCTAAAGGATAACGAATTGGAAAAAGTCGTATTGGAATCTCATGAGTAAAGAAAAAGGAAAGTGATCATGGATTTTTGAGAGAAGAGATAGATGGTGAATTGGCGAAATAAAGATAGTTTCCAGGTCAACTAGCCTTATCCTTATCCACTTTAAAGTAAAAAAAGTAGGAAAAAAATATCTAAAGAAGGAAGGTGCAATTACAATTCTAGGATAGGCATAAAATAATATAGAATGAGACATAATATTATCTAGAATCTATCCAAGTGAAATCCTATGGCTAAAGATAGCAAGTGGTGGCATAAGAAGACAAATTGAGGCCAACTACCTATTCTAAACATAGGAAATTAATATTATTAAATTATTAGTGGGTTTTTAATGTTCCAACAAACCCACTTAAGACTGACTTAGTGTGAGTATTGGTGCCCAAGAAAAAAAGTATTATGGTCACCCCTTTATAATAATTATGCCCATGTGAATTGAGGAAACACGGAAAAAATCATGGGAATAAAATCCTCCCTCAAAAGTGGACATGTGGATAGAAAAAATGTCTCTTCTCCAAACTCAATTAGGTGTGAACTTGATCAATTGTGTGGAGGTATATTCCTCTTGGGAAGAAGTGAATCATGCTCCAAAATCTTGTGCTTGGATTATCCATCAGTGGATGCAAGCAAATCTACACAACAAAATTTGAACCCAAAATCCAACGAGAAAATCCGACGAATTCCCACGAAATTGACCATGTCGTTGGATTTCACCTTTATAATTACAAATTTTAATTAATTTTTTTAAAATTGATATCTACAATTGTCAAATATTCGACGCCTGTCGGATATCCGCTGATATATGTCACATATCCAACGAATGTCGTCGCATATCCGACGGATAGATTATAACGTTAACTATGATAATGTCATCGGATATGGGACAAAATTTTATTTTTAGAAAGTATAAATTATAGAAACATTCCAACATATTTGCTATATAACTGATGGTTTGAAGAAATTACAATCTTCGCACGGACTGTTTTCCATACAAAAATCCACAATTATTTCAATTGTTACTGTGATTAAAAATAGTGAGGTGTGGACCTTTATTTTATAATATCGATAATCATGAGTCAAGATCTGTATCAGAAAATGATACATAACAATATTTTGGATCGAGACGAACAAAATCGACATTTGCTTGCTAAATTATGGGATGGAGGAACAATATTTCGGATCAGAAAATATGACATAACAATATTCCAGATCCATGTAGTGAATGTATGGGCTTTAAAAGGAGAAGAATAAAGATCAAAACGGGAAGAAGACATTGCAGGGGACATGGACACGCTAAGGGGGGGCATGGATATCATCCATTAGTAAGTTTTTCATTATATATGTCTTTATATTGATCGGTTTTGTAAATATAGGTATCATTTTAATATTTCTTATATTAACTAATATATATTGATGGTTTGAGGTAATTATAAAGGAAATACATCCTACGGCATATCACCCGGAGGATGTGCTTTCAGAACAAGTACCAGAGGAACATGGAACTATGAATAATGGAGAACAAGTTAATGATCATATTGAATAAGATGATCATACTGATAACATAGTTGGAGATGATGGTACAAATACATTGATCCATGATACATTTAATGTTAGAATGGATGATTATGAATATGATCATGAAAATGATGACTTTGATGATGTTCATGATTTACCTCTTCTCGAGAAGGAATATGAACCCCTTTATGAGGGCTCCATGTAGGGCCCCTCCTGTAGGGTCCTCGCGAACTTAACCTGAAACTTGACAGACTAATACAAAATAGATTAGCTACCACAATCATTAGAAAAAAATAAAAAATTATTTGAATAACTTAGCAAAAATAGAGAAAACCATAACCTGTCGACCGTAGGTCGTGACCATTGCCAAAGGAGAAGTTGTCGTTAACTCTTCCCATCTTGTGCATTGTCGTCTGCATCTTCCGTAGGATCCCTCCAACAAAGCTCGATTTAACCATAGCGTCATGCTTTCAGTCGCATGGCCACCCCCGAGCTTTGGGTCATAGAGCTCACACACACAATTTCAAGAAAATCCTTTATGTGTTTCCCCCCCACAAGAATTTCTAGCCAAACCCCAATAGCAGCAAGTCACTCACTATTTCAAGATTACAATAACCATCCAAAACTGGGTCCTTTACCCATCCCCAAATCTCCTTAAATAGTAAATTGCCCTACAACACATGTCGCTTCATGCAAAATACCCAATTTCTCAATATTCAAAAAGTAATTTAACTCACAAATCCAGGTGTCAAGTTTCCTAGAAGAATACACCTACTTTCCTAAATTTACTCAAGTTTGTCTCTAAGATGCTCACTCTAAATTCTATTTTGTTGGTGCATGTGGTGTTAGTTAATAACTCAAGCGTAGGATTCCATTTTTCTCCCAATATAATTATTTCTAATATTTTAAATACTAAAAAGTATTTACATGTGCAAATGCCTGAAAATAATTATTTCTTTTATTTTTAATACTAAAATGTATTTTCATGAACAAGTATTCTAAATGCAATTTTATATGGTTTTTATGCCTAAAGTTTACCAATTCATCCCTTCTAGGACCTAGGTGCCACACCATTGGGCCCATCTGTCCTTTATGATCATCTTTCGACATGGTACCACTCTGTCGGGTCCATTTATCCGTCGTATCCATTTCTCGGCAATGTACCACATCGTTGGATCCTTGTGTCCATCCTTTCCATTTCTCGGCAAGGTACCACACCGTCGGGTCCTTCTACTGATATCTTTTCATTTAACTTGCGGGAACTTGATGTAGGGTTTTAGGATCCGTTACCGTAAATCCTTCATCTTCACGCTATTGGCGACTAATGGTGTTGAGGAGTAAGTCCATTCTTACTGCGCTCCCCCCAGCTCGTACATGACCAAATCCGTCATGGTCCACATCACACAACTTCACACGACCCTGAGTAAGCGGATAAGGGATTTTGAACTCATCCATGGGATCTGTTGGAAGCCGACACCATCATTGTCCTTCCGTGTGTGATTTACCCATACTCTACGACCCTTCAATTCCTTTGTGTGTCCGTCGGTGAACCGTTTCACTTGTCACTACACACATCTCAGAAACATATATTAATAGTCTTATTCTAATTTGTCATATTTCAATCCATAAACCTTCTAATCGTTAAGCAAATTACAGTTTACTCATAACATAGTACATTTTATTAATTAGTAAGGCATTTCATGAATATGTATTTCTTTTGTTCTCATCTCATAATTCATAATACAACTATTTGTTTAAGAATCATATTCACATAACACCTTTTTCACAATCAAGGCTAATCATTAAGCAAGATGTAATCAATCAATTATTCCACTCCACACATATCATTTAATTCATTAATTCATTTATCAATTATTGTCGTCATTCACATCTTCAGGTTTTCCTCAATCAATTAAGTCATATAAAGGCTCAAGAGACCACTTTATCAAAGTTGTTCATCTGAGTCACTCGACATGTGCCCTTAATGTCCACAATCATTTTGGGGGCATTACATACAACCCCTCTTATATAGAACTTCGTCCCGAAGTTAATTTTTGTTCTTGTAATTTCGATACTAGGATTTTCTTTAGTTTTCCATTTTCATCTTCTTGTCATTCTCTTCTATATTTCTCAAACAATCATCGCCATAGGTTCTAGCGGTTCTAGTCATTAGTTTTCTATTTCATCAACATTGTTCCAATACTTCCTCTGAAACTCAATCATAATTTCGCAGAATGCAAATCCAATAATACCTTTATAATTGTTATTTCCAACTTTAGATTTCTTATATATCCTATTCATCCACGAATATCCATGGTATCCAATTTATTTACTAGTTATAATGCGTCAATAGTCACCCAAAAGTTATTGAATCAGCTTGTGCATAACGAATCTGAATAATAATCCAAATCCATTGGTTATACCTTCCTCCAAGATGAGAAGGTAATTTCATACCATATTCAGTAAAATACTGATGGTAATTTATAATCATAGTTTTGACAAATCATGAGTGATTTTCAAATAGTCCAAAAATCGATTCCCATAAGACTACTCCAATTCCGTGTCACAACTTAACGACTTAGTCGAGCATATTAAAATTTAACTTCTAGTCCTTTCATCAGTATCATCATGTCCAAGTTAATGAGCTTATCACATTCTTACCTCATACCAAATGTAGGGCTTAGTTAGGCAAGGGAATTTTTTTTTTTTTCACAACAATACTCATAGATACCAATCTCCCAAGCTAAGCTTCTATCATATAAAAAATTAATCAAAACTCGTCCCTACATTTATCATGGCCAGCACTATACCTTAAACGTTACACTTCCAATTATAGATTGGCACAATATTCATTCTGCCCTATCATAAGTAAATTAATAATCATATCATTCTATTTATGGCACAATAACTATTCCATTATATTTTAAGGGTACACCCCTAATATAACTTCATTAAAGATGAAATATTCAAATGATCAATTAGCAATATAAAGTTACTCTAACCACCTTTCAATTCTATAGTGAGTGCATATTATTAATAGTATAAATTCATTTAAAACTCTGCATCCTACAATTACATCGGAGTTACCCTATCCACTTTATTCTTCTTCATGAACATATAAATTCATTGAAGAAAAATATATTCTCATTCTATTTCAAAAGAACAATTATATGACTTCATTAAAGATATAGATATATATTCAAAGGAACAATATATAAATTCCTTAGAGGATATATGTATCCTTATTCTACTTCAAAAGAACAACATATAAATTCTTTGAAGAGATATATTCAATGAACAATAAATAAATTCGTTAAAGGATTATATATATTCTTTTCTATTCAAAAGAACAATGCTACAATTCATTCCAGATATAAATTCAAGGGACAAAATACAAATTCATTAAAGGATATATATGTTTTTTTTATGCAAGAGAACATTATAAAAATTCATTAAAGATATAAATTTAAGGGACAATATACAAATTTCTTGAAGGATATATATATTCTTTTCTATTCAAAAGAACATTACAAAAATTCATTAAAGAAATAAATTTAAGGGACAATATACAAATTCATTAAAAGATATATATATTCTTTTTTATTCAAAAGAACATTACAAAAAATTCATTGCAAATATAAATTCAAGAAATAGTATACAAATTCATTAAACGATATATATATATAGATTCCGCTATGGTCGGTGGGATTCGTAAAAATCATTCATTCGGGTGGCCACAATATAACTTATGCACATACTTCAATTCATGCTTATTAAAATCAGACGTAAACTTTTCCCTACAACTTCTACCCCTAACTAATTTAGAGGTCAATTAAATATTTTGAATCCACTACCCACAAGGAATCTTTTAAAATGAAACCATAACCTTTCTTCTTGATACCCCTATCCAGGACTTATACTATGTGCCGCTTAATCTATGTGTTGACAATTATAAAATATGTATAAAACAGATGCTCCCATGAATATACTTTTCCACCATGATATTCACGACCTAAACTTAAACTAAGCATACTTATTCTACTTCCAATTGACACATATGACAATCTCATATTTTAACTAACAATTAATTAGAATAAAGTGAAGTGTACGTCAATCCATTTTCTCTATAAATTTTCTACTAATTAAGTGACATATTATTTAATAACCTATCCCAAATTTTTATTTGACTCAAATGAGTAATAACATATAATATAAAACGGTATTAAGAAGTAGAGCATGGTTAGACGTTTTGTCAATCACTAAAATAAAACAGAGTTACAAGGAACCGTAAAACGTTCAACTACCCTAATCGACCTTCGCACGATTTCCTCTCAAATCCTTGCCGAGCATCATTTACCATCGGATGAGTCTAAAGGAAGGTCGAATTTAGGTGGTAGTGTTGTGATGCCCGAGAGCTTCACACCCCGTCGAGTATCTGTCTAAGGAGCCAATTGACCGGATCACGACGTTTAGAGAAAAGAAGGTCAAGATCACAACAAGCTTTGCTAGTTATCGAAACGTTATGAAGGATGGGAGTTCTCTTTCCCAGTCCTGCGGATTTAGCAATTTAATAGAAACAATTTCTAGTCTGAAGTTGACCCTGAATGCAATGGGATTTATCAACCCGTCTTACATCTGTTGGTCGTGAAAGATGAGAAGGAGGGTAAGCAGTTTCAATTCATGAATGAGAAATGATTGAGATGCAATACCGGATCATTACATAGTTAAATGGACGGAGGAGATACTGTAGAATGTGAGATTTAAATCTTGTTCTCAATGGGGATATTGCCGATCCACGCTGAGTGTAGTCAAATAATCTGAGCCAGCTCAGTTAATAGATCAACAATTGGGTTGTAGGCTTGCATAAACGCGGATTTAGCAATTTAATAGAAACAATTTCTAGTCTGAAGTCGACCCCGAATGCAATGGGATTTACCAACCCGTCTTAAATCTGTTGGTCATGGAAGATGAGAAGGAGGGTCAGCAATTTCAATTCATGAATGAGAAATGATTGAGATGCAATAGTGGATCGTTACATAGTTAAATGGACGGAGGAGATACTGTAGAATGTGAGATTTAAATCTTGTTCTCAATGGGGATATTGCCGATCCACGCTGAGTGTAGTCAAATAATCTGTGCCAGCTCAGTTAATAGATTAACAATTGGGTTGTAGGCCTACAGAAACGTAGAGATCAAAGGTAGCACCAGGAACCTAATAAATGATCCGATGCATGAACTATAGAAAAGCCATTCATGTGTAATATCACGCATAAACATAAAGACGTTATACTCCCGTTCGATCAGCAGATCTTATTGACTGATGAAAGTTATCTCGTTGCTGTAGATTTGATCTGCCCTGGATACAATCATTACTTGAATTTATAAATACCAATAAAGTATTAAACTAACGCCATATTTCAATTAAGTGGTGGGATTTAATTGTATCTGCAATCATCCAGTTTCTCAGCCGAGTCATCCAGTTTCTCAGCCGAGTCGAGAATATTGCGGTGGAACGAGATTAGTTACCCAATAGATCCGTCTCTCAAATTTACAGGAAAATAATTAACATTTTACAGCAGGGCCATACTCAGAGATCCTAGAATGCAGGCTAGTTTTGAGTGTAGTGAATTTTATGTCGAGGAAAGGGAGCTCGAAGCATAAGGGCACGTGAACATAAATATGTAAATTACTCTGCCAAACTCTATGGAGGGTAGTTGAATACCACCGATGGGTTAATTACTCCACTATCTAGCATTAGATTTCATAAAGAAAATCTCTACCAAACTGGTGAATGGATGGATCAGGTTCAGCAAGTCGCAGTAATATTCGCATTAGATACATAGAGCTGGATCAATAATAATATTTGGACAATAAGACGTGCATTTTACAAAAAGAAGTATAAATACGTACTGCATAGGTATAGAAGTAGGATTCATGCGATCTGGGTAGGGCCATCAATTTTGAGAGAGATTTCAATAATACAATTCAGAGATATAAGTAGATTCAAAACTTAAACAAACTGGCAGAGAATCTACGCTGTCCTCATAGGAATATGCAGAGATTTCAATCCTACAGTTTGTAGATATATGTACATTGTTTTCAGAAATAATTAAAAAGGGCTTAGATTTTTTTTTTGAAAACTCGGAATCTCTCTAAGATGTAACCCAATTTCAGAATTCGAATTCTCTGTCAACAATTTAAACTGAAACGAATCTTTAATTTAACACCGAAAAATAAACAGCAAATACCCAGTTTCAGAACTCAAAATATCTCTGAATAATTCAAATTGAAATAAATACTCCTAAAACGGAGAGGGATACAGTCTCGCCCTCGAGATTAGCTTCACCCACTGAGATGGGTGCAATTGAAAATTGAAGTGGAGATTTTTTTTTTTCACATATAAATTTATCTTACTATTAATAAAGTGAAATAGTAAATAGGAACAATACATCAAATCAACAGTCTCCAAGAACATATGAGCATAAAGCATATGGGCCTGTATGCCCCTAAACCATGGGCACAAGAGCCCCATAAAAACATACGGGCACATGCGCCCCCAATCACAGACCAACATCAACCATGACATCTGCCAGTACAAAAACTACCATGACATAATCGTCCGACTAGTCTGAAAGTAGCAATGTTTCAAGGTGTCAATACAAAAACATGTAATGTCTGCATATATAGAAGTCCAAAACAGCCCAGAGGCCTGGACACATAGGTCAGTATATATAATAGAGCCGCTATAACATAATCAGATCAAAAGACCAATAGAGCCGCAAAACCATAACCAAATCAAAAGTCCAACGAGTAGTTGGAGAAGGGTGGACTAAGTACCTGCACCAAAAAACCGCATATAATCAAGAGGAAAAAATACCATACAAACCAAAACATACACGATCACCAAAACTGGAGATTTAAATTCACATACAGAGATGGATGTAGATTAGAATCGATCTGGATATTTGCTTACACGACAGTGATTGGTGTAATTTAAAGTCGATCTGGAGAATAGGTTACACGAACATCGATTGGTGTAGATTAAATCGATCTGGAGATTTGACTTCATAAACGGAGATGGATGTATTTAAAATTGGTCTGGAGATTTACGCTTGCATAAACAGAGTTTCTCCTTTCTTTTTTTTTATAAAACAGTTAAACACAGAGGTACAACCCTTCAATAAATTCTTGGATTCGTGACAGAATCCTTAAATAATTAAAACAGAACTGCGAATGTCTTAGTCTATCATTAATATCATACAGAGTCAAAAAAAAATAATTAACACAGAGGTACAATTTTTCAGTAATCCCCAGATCAAGTTTTATAAAAAGAAAAGAATACCCAAATACAGAGATACAACTTTCCAAATCCCGGGATCAAGTTTTTAAAGGAAATAATCAATATAGAGATACAACTTTTCAGTAATAAACCTACACAATTCATATTCATACATTCAACCATAAGAAATTTAACAAAAGGAAAAATAGTAGACGAGATAGGTGAACCTGTTTTTGGTGATCAGTCGTATGTTGGTAAGTTTGATGAAATATCATCAGACCCGAAGCGACACTTGCTTGACGATTCACTGAAGAACACCTGATTAATATGAGTCCAATGCCCTCAAGGCTTGACCGGCTCTCATACCAAAGGTAGGGCCCCTCGTGTAGGGTCCTTGTGAACTTAACCTGAAATTTAACAGGCTAATACAAAATAGACTAGATACTATAATCATTAGAAAAATAAAATAACTTAGCTGAATAACTTAGCAAAAATAGACAAAACCATAACCTATCGACCGTAGGTGGTGACCGTTGTCGAAAAAGAAATTACCGTTAACCCGATCCACCTTGTGCGTTGTCATCCGCGTCTTCCGTAGGATCCCTCTAGCAAGGCTCGATTTAACCATAGGCGAAGCAACTGTTAGCTTTTTGACCCAACCATAGGCTCATGCTTTGAGTTGCATGGCCACCCCTGAGCTTTGGGTCGTAGAGCTCACACACACAATTTCAAGAAACTCCTCCATGGGTTTCCCCCCCACAAGAATTTCTAGCCAAACCTCAATAGTAGCAAGTCACTCACTATTTCAAGATTACCATAACCATCCAAAACTAGGTCCTTTACCCATCCCCAAGGCCTTCCTTAAATAAGAAATTCCCGTGCGACACATGTCGCTTCATGCAAAATCCCCAATTTCTTAATATTCAATAATTAATTTATCTCACAAAACCATGTGTCAAGTTTCCAAGAAGAATGCACCTACTTTCCTAAATTTACTCGAGTTTGTCTCTAACATACTCACTTTAAATTCTATTTTGTGTTTGCATGTGGTGTTAGCTAATAACTCAAGGCCGGGATTCCATTTTGCTCCTAATATAATTTTTTCTAAGATTTTAAATACTACAAAGTATTTACATGTGCAAATGCCTAAACATAATTATTTCTATTATTTCTAATACTAAAATGTATTTTCATGAGCAAGTGTTCTAAATGCAATTTTATATGCTTTTTATGCATAAATTTTACCAATTCATCCCTTCTAGGACCTAGGTGCCACACCGTTAGACCCATATGTCCTTTATTCTCATCTTTCGACATGGTACCACTTCGTTGGGGCCATTTATCCGTCGTATCCATTTCTCAGAAATGTACCACATCGTCGGGTCCTTGCATCCATCCTTTATGTTTTTGGGCAAGGTACCACACCGTCAGGTCCTTCTGTCGATATCTTTTCATTTGACTTGAGGGAACTTCATGTAGGGATTTAGGATCCATTACCTTCAATCCTCCATCTACAAGCTACTAGCGACTAATGGCGCTGAGGAGTAATTATGTTCTTACTGCGCACCCCCCAACTCGTACATGACCAACTCCGTTGTGGTCCACATCGCACGACTTCACGCGACCTCGAGTAAGCGGATAAGGACTTTTGAACTCGGCTATGGGATCCGTTCGAAGTCGACACTATCATCATCCTTATGTGTGTGATTTACCTGTACTCTAAGACCCTTCAATTCCTTTGTGTATTCATCGGTGAACCGTTTCACATGTCGCTACACACATCTCACAAACATATATTAATAGTCCTATTCTCATTTCTCATATTTCAATCCATAAACCCAATCGTTAGGCATATTACAGTTTACTCATAACATCATACATTCTATTAATTAGTAAAGCATTTCATCAATATGTATTTCTTTTGTTCTCATCTCATAATTCATAATACAACTATTCGTTTAAGCATCATATTCACATAACACATTTTTCACAATCAGGGCTAATCATTAAGCAAGATGTAATCAATCAATTATCTCTCTCCACACATAACATTTAATTCATTAATTCATTTAGCAATTATTTTCGTCATTCACATCTTCAGGTTTTCTTCAATCAATTAAGTCATATCAAGGCTTAAGAGACTAGTTTATCTAAGTTGTTCAGTCAGGTCACTCGATAGATGCCCTTAAGGTCCACAGTCATTTTAGGGGCATTAGACTCCAACTGAAATCTTCTCTCTGTTATATTTTTTATAATGAAATTGAAGGTTATGAATGGTCTTTCAAACACATCAATCACACGGATGTTAAGGTATGTAATATATTCCATCACATATATATGATCGTGATAAATGTTATCTTTATTCCTATTATAATTTTATTGTTAATTAATTAGTAAAATTAATAGGGATGAAATATCTTTCATTAATATTGTTTATATTTTATATTAACTTATTTTTTATGTTAATTTGTTGTAGCTTGATAGCTGAATTATTGTTGCCACCGTCAAATATTTTACCTTGCGCATATCGAAATCTATCTATCATCATGAAAGAAATTGGAATGCATTATGAAGCAATTGATGCATGCCACGATGATCATGTTATATATTATAATCAACATGAATTTGAAAAGGAATTTCCAAAATGTCATATCAGTATATCTCAAACATATCAAGTAACAAAAAAGGTGCCTCGCAAGGTTCTTCGTTATATTCCCATTATTCCATGTTTGCAACAACTGTTCAGGTGCAAAAACATAGCTCAATTTATGGATTACCATGCGTGGAACAAAAGTTAAGATGACATTATTCGAATGCTTGCATATGGTTTTGCATTTAGAGATATGGAAGAAAAATGGCCTCACTTTAAAGAAGAAGCTCATAATGTTAGGATTTCTTTGGCAGCAGATGGTGTCAATCCATTTGCAGAGATGAGATCCATTTACTCGATGTGGCCTATTTTTGTTATCAACAATAACATTCCTCCATCATTCTCAATAAAGAGGGAGCACATATTGTTTGGAATGATTATTCCAGGTATGTGTCTGCAACAATTTTTTTTTAATGTAGTGGCATCTCATTTGTCGTATTTTGTTAGATACAGTCATATATATAATTTTTAATTTCCTTTTGTGTATTATTTATATATCTAAATGGTTGTAATAATTATATATTTTATATATTTAAATCAATCAGGTAAGTACCAAGTTAAATATATGAATGTATATATTGAACCTCTTATTGACGAGCTACTAAAGCTATGGAATGGAATCACTATGTATGATGTATCTATACCAATACGACAAAGTCAATTTCAATTCTATGCAATACTTGTATGGACAATACACGATGCCCCAGGGTTAACCCATTTTTGCGGTTTGTAATTATAAGTTTCACTTTAATTGTATTTAATTTTATGAACTAGTTGATATATTATGCACGCATGTCTTCTTAAATAATCCATTCATTTTATATATAATTATAATTGACACAATTTGTCCATCTCTTTATGTAGATCTTCAAACAAAGGGAAATTTTGCATGTCCATTTTGTGGTCCTAAGATCAAATCTCCACAGGGGATTCTCTCAATGACTACCTACCATAACACGTTCGTTCATGGCATATGAAACAATACCCCTAATTTAAAAAAAAAAAAAATATTGGAAAAAACCTCCCAAAATCATTTTTTTAACCCCCTCCCAATATGCCTTCCCAATTTTAAAAAACCCCTATTTTCCCTATATATTGTATGTATCCATTTTTTCATTTACATTTTTTATACCCCTTTATATATCTACCTAGTATATTGTCATGATACCGTGGGCTTGACTAAACCTCCTAAGGCTTATAACAGGCACAAGTGGTTGGGTATTCAAGCCCCCAAGGCATATCGAGGGCCTATAACAGGCCTTGGAGGTTCCGTGGAGGCTTAGAGCCTCCCAAGGCACCCTAGGTGCCTAGACACCTTCATCTCCGCCTTTAATCACGACACTGCTCTTTCTAAAATGCTTTCCATTGACTGGAACAAACCCACTACTGCCTATGCTTTCAAGAACAATTGCCACGACACCTTCACGATGTTTGCTTTCATTTCATCAAAGACAACCATATTAATTTAAAGTATCCATGGAAACAAATGCATCACCAACTATTTTTCTACAAGAATTATCAACAAATTTAGCTATTATAATTAGTTGATGTCATTTTGTCTTGAAGTACACAAACCAACAGTATTGAAGATACAGCAAAAGATTACCAATGTATACTTCAACTTGCTCAAAATTGTACTAATGGATGGATCCTTTATGCACAAATTACAATTTTTGCTCTGTCCAATAGTGAAAACCACACCATTTAAGTCTACATGTGGATTTTGGCAATAAAAATAAAAAACAATTTAACAATTTAAGCATGTTGGCAAATTCACAAAAAGCACACAACTTCACATGAACATCACATATAAGTTAATTTGTATTTCCTACTGCATATTCTCTGTAAAATATTATATCAGCCCCCAAGCAGTGTAGCAAAAAAATATAAGTGTAGAAGGTTACCAAAATAGCTTCTAGGAACAAAGCCAATCTTGAAATGCAAGGGAGAATTTAAGGCCAATGGTAATCGAAAAGTACAAAAATCCAACAAGAAGTGAGCACTAATAGTCATTGACAGAAAAAATATTCCAAAAAACATGTCAGACATCTGTATAAGCTATACATGCTATGCTATTTTAATCTTAGCTAGCAGGTGTACTGTAGCAGAAAGCACTAAAGACTTCACTTCAACCTTGGCATAATGGGGGTGGTGGGATAAAGTTTCATCAAAACACATCTTTTTCCAGCACAAAATCCTGCACATTTCCAACTGGAATCCAGCAGCCAATCAATACCCCACCCCGGAAACACCATTATCTCATAATTTAGAAATTCCTTGGGGGTTTTCAGCTTCTCCAGATTGATATGTGAGCTCACCAAGATGTATTTCCTCTGAATCAACCAAACAGGCCAAAATTGCTTTTTTAGAATCCAGCTAGATGACCAAGAAAGGTGTACTTTGATATATGCATTGAACAGTAAGATGCCAGAGTGATGGCTAAGTTTTGCTTTCACTACTTCTAAGATGATGACCAGGAAAGGCGTACTTTGATATATGCATTGGATAGAAAGATGCGAGAGTGATGGCTAAGCTTTGCTTTCAGTACTTTTAAGATTTTAAATTTCAACAATATTGTCAACAATAATTACTAACGCAAACGTATCAATTCTGCAACAAGTTTGAGTTGAAGGGAAATGGCAGCATGCTACACCATTAAATGGAGTAAGCCAACAAAAAACATTTGAATATGACCACAAGTACCCAGTCAGAAAGAAGTGAGAAATATCATCATTGAAAAAACTTAAACCCTCAAATCGACTGGATGTTTTATTGGTACCAGCTAAAGAGTTCTCATAATGATATGTTGGACATCACTAATATACATCTCACTATATTTTGCTGGTGAAACTCAGCCTGCGAAATTTCTGTTGTATTAAACACACTTTGTTCTATTTCTGATTATCACTGTACCATTATAGAACCAATGGGAATCTTTCCTCTTGATGGTTCTACAATATGAAAGATTGCTTGAATAAGAGTAGATTTTCCACTCCTTATCTGCCCCACCACTCCCACCTTCATTCTTCCTGGAAAAGTGCATATAAGTCCTTTCAAAACAAGTGGAAGATGTGAAGCATAGCGCACCTGATAAGATAACCCCTTCTATCAGTCTAGCATACTTATGTGAATAGTAAATTATTAACCATAAATACAAGAGAAAATAATTTTCTACTACTTGTACTGACCTGAAGATAAAAAAGATCTATTGTTTCTTTTACTGGCCAATCAGAGTTTGTCCTTGACTCCTCTATGACAAGGGGTGGCTCCAGGCTCACTAGGATAATGTGAATACTACAATATACTTTCCACTGATATAAATTCATTCTCCACATTACATAAGAGCCAAATCACCCATTCCAGTAATGAACTCAGGTTCATCCCATATGTTATTGCCAAGCCAACAATGCCTGAAAAGGTACCCATCAAATAACTTATTATCATAGAAGTGTGTTTTTTTCTTTGACATAAGCTCATCAAACAAAATATAATGCATCTCAACATAGCCATGGTTTTTGTGTACTCACTTGCATCAATGGACCCTTGTGGTAAACAAACCAAGGAAACGCCAAATACAAAAGTTGACAGAAAATCCATCCTAAAGCATAGCCATTTTGTGGATGCACCTCTGTGAAAATTAGGTCTAGAAAAGACATCAATCAAATATAAATTTATGCTGATGAATCGGTCTTCGTCATCAAAACCTCTAATTGTGGCTGCACCAGAGATTGATTCATAAAAATGTTGAATTATTGGATCTCTACAAACACCTACCAACCGTGCCAATTCCCTGGCTATTACTATATGATATTGCTGCAAGCAGAAAATATTAAGTTACAAGAATCCCATTAGTTCCTAAAATATTGTGATTTGAAAGGAAAAATGTGAAGTCAGTTGTAAAAAGAGACCGGAATAACATATCTATGAATATTTAATAACCTAATTAACTGTATCCCACTTCGCATTACAATATGATTAGAGAGTTAACCTCACTATGTAGTTGAACTAAGAATATGGCTATGATATCCCTAGTATTTGTTGCGCATAAGAAAATTAGGTAATAAGGTTTCAGAGACAGACAAAGTTTCAAGGACATACATCATACCTGGTACCATATGGAAATTGTGGCAATAGGTAAAAACACAAGAAAGACCTTCCAAGCAACCTGAGACATAACTGTAGTGAATCCCACAAGACGTATAAAAGCAAAAGCAAAACATCCAAGTTGAAAAGGAACTGTTAGGTCTACTGCACTCTAGTTCGGTCATTAATATATTTAATGATCTGCCCATCCCTATCCCATATATCTATAATTAAGTTCTTTGAGAGGGTAAAGGAGGCAATTACCAGTAAATTACCATAGGTAATTTTGAGAGACAAACCTCTAATTGAAATCTACTGCAATCATCTTGATCTTGATACTAGCTTCAACTTGAATCCCAATTTTCTCTCAAACACCACTTGGATGAATAATTGTCTTTTTAAACTGGACATTATTCTTAGTTCTCGATATTGAATAGATATCGACTTTACTCATAATTTGTAATACTCCATTTTAGCAATAGAGCACAAGGTCAATTTCTCTTTTGTCTTTTCTATGTATTAAACTTATTATGGTATATGTGAGTAAATTTCTAATAAAAATTCTATGCTTTTAAGTGAAATTTAGTATACTGTTTCGTCTTTAACAATCATACATTCATATGTAAAAATAAACTAACATATCAATATTTTCCTTCAATTTGTTTCAGCAAAAGAATATGTTTCAGAGTAATAAATCAGTAAATAACAAGGTATATGTATGTTTCAGAGTATGTTTCAGCATAATAATCAAATAAAATAAATAAGAAGGAAATTACCTGATGCTGATACTAGTAGACCGTAGGTTGTAGTAGGTTGTAGCAGGTTATGCATATATTCTCTTAGTCAGCCAAGATGATGTGTCCACCCTACCGACCAGCTATTATCTTGCTGTCCCTTGGAAATCAAAGGATTTCCAAGCACCCGAGCTCACAAACTGATAATCCCGAGAGCGGTGTTTACTGCCTTCTCAAACCCTTTCTTTGTTCTCAAAACCTTTCTCCACTTAGAGATGTCCCCCCCATTACCTCATAATTTTCTCCCAATATAATCTCTCCGTCAAAATCCAACCCCTTCTCCTACCTTCACTCTTCCCTAGTATTTGTTGCGCATAAGAAAATTAGGTAATAAGGTTTCAGAGACAAACAAAGTTTCAAGGACATACACCATACCTGGTACCATATGGAAATTGTGGCAATAGGTAAAAACACAAGAAAGACCTTCCAAGCAACCTGAGACATAACTGCAGTGAATCCCACAAGACGTATAAAAGCAAAAGCAAAACATCCAAGTTGAAAAGGAACTGTTAGGTCTACTGCACTCTAGTTCGGTCATTAATATAATTAATGATCTGCCCATCCCTATCCCATATCTCTATAATTAAGTTCTTTGAGAGGGTAAAGGAGGCAATTACCAGTAAGTTACCATAAGTAATTTTGAGAGACAAACCTCTAATTGAAATCTACTGCAATCATCTTGATCTTGATACTAGCTTCAACTTGAATCCCAATTTTCTCTCAAACACCACTTGGATGAATAATTGTCTTTTTAAACTGGACATTATTCTTAGTTCTCGATATTGAATAGATACCGACTTTACTCATAATTTGTAATACTCCATTTTAGCAATAGAGCACAAGGTCAATTTCTCTTTTGTCTTTTCTATGTATTAAACTTATTATGGTATATGTGAGTAAATTTCTAATAAAAATTCTATGCTTTTAAGTGAAATTTAGTATACTGTTTCGTCTTTAACAATCATACATTCATATGTAAAAATAAACTAACATATCAATATTTTCCTTCAATTTCTTTCAGCAAAAGAATATGTTTCAGAGTAATAAATCAGTAAATAACAAGGTATATGTATGTTTCAGAGTATGTTTCAGCATAATAATCGAATAAAATAAATAAGAAGGAAATTACCTGATGCTGATACTAGTAGACTGTAGGTTGTAGTAGGTTGTAGCAGGTTATGCATATATTCTCTTAGTCAGCCAAGATGATGTGTCCACCCTACCAACCAGCTATTATCTTGCTGGCCCTTGGAAATCAAAGGATTTCCAAGCACCCGAGCTCACAAACTGATAATCCCGAGAGCAGTGTTTACTGCCTTCTCAAACCCTTTCTTTGTTCTCAAAACCTTTCTCCACTTAGAGATGTCCCCCCCATTACCTCATAATTTTCTCCCAATATAATCTCTCCATCAAAATCCAACCCCTTCTCCTACCTTCACTCTTCCCTATATACATTTCCTTCCTCGAGAAGACTTTGGGCTTACTCCACCACCCCAAACTCCCTCTCTTGAGCCCCTCAAACATTTACTCCCCTCACTTAGTTCATTCATACAAGTTACATTATAAAAGTATATTTTCACACTCAATGTACCGAACAATCAATTATACTCACAGTAAATTTATTGGATTTTGACTGTTGGTTGTAAGTATTTATTATGGTAGGAATCATTACCCAAAGGTTATCTATTCGAGACAAAGTTTATTAACTAGTAGTCTATTCGACACCTTTGTATTTAGTGTCATTAGGATAAAATAATAAAATAATATATAAATACTTGACCTTTTCAGTTTGGACAAGGTGTGTCTTAATGGTTTACCTCATCCGTCAAGATAACTTATCTTGAAATTAAATTCTAAGATTCATATTGAATAAATAAATAGTTTTAATTCATTTTCCATCACATCATATCCATTCAAGAATTGTTATCCTATTATGTCTAACTTAGTAATGGAAATAATCGCACACTAATCATTTATTAATCAATATTTTAAATTTTACCTATATTGCAATTGTTAAAATAGGAATACTAATATTATTATAATAACATTAATTAAGTAATAATATTAATTAAATCACCACGAAGTAATAATAAATGGTGAATTAATAACAAAGTTTTTAAATTCATTTGTTTATCACATGAGTACCCTAGCATTAGCATAGTATCCTCGTTCTTCTAAACAAAGCACCCTTAAGGGCTTAAACAATCTTACTAATTAATTAAACAGTACCATTACCTTATTTACAACAATTCTCAGATGACAATGTTAACTAACGACACTTGTCTCAATTGTTTATTACAATGTTTACCAAAAATTAATACATAGCTTAATTGACTTGTTTTACACATATTAAATAACTTTATATTCATTATCTAAATTCGATCAATGCATGATTAACATATTTACTTATGACAATTTATATAGTTATTCAATATGTTAAGTGTTTGTATATCGATACTAGTGTACATGTGCAAAGTGTGCATGTGTTGCCAACATATGCATAGGTCGGATACGTACTATAAAAAAACCCCATCCCACCTATGCATACCTGCTAACTAATAATAGTATTTACCCCCATGTAGAAGAGCAAGCATAATATATAGTACAATTACTTTTAACATCCTCAGTTATTTAACAGTTAACCGTTTACGATTTCACATCATTATTTTTATGTTTACATTAGTTTAAACAATTATGTACAAGGACGGGTACCTTTTACCACTAACTTAGAATCAAGGAATACCCAACCCTCAACAGTACTAAATCTCGATGTATGGTCTCTACGTCCTCCCAGGTAGTAGACCTTGGGCTATACTTGTCCCATTGGACCTTAACTTGGTCCACATGGTGACTACGGAGCTATCGAACCCTACGATCAAGTATACATAATGGTTTGACCCTGAAGGTTCCCTCGTCCGAGACCTGCAATTCCTTCCAATGAAGTTTGTGAGTCTCATCATCTATGTAATGTCGTAATACAGAAACATGAAATACATTAGGAGTTTTATGCAAGTGGGGTGGTAGCGCAAGACAATAAGCAACTGGTCCGATTTTCTCAAGAATCTCAAATGGCCCTATAAAGTGAGGTGACAACTTGGTACCCTTCCCAAACCGAATGGTACTTTTATCTGGTCTGATGAGAATAAATACACGATCCCTTACTCCATAACTTCTATATGATTTGTGTGCATCAGCATAACTCTTTTGCCTATCCTGTGCTTCCTTCAACCACTGCCTAATCTGTACCACTTGTTCCTTCATTTCCTAAATCAATTCAGGCCCAATTAAAAATTGATCCTCTAGCCTATCCCAACTGAGTGGCATCCTACACGATCTCCCATACAGTGCCTGAAATGGAGGCATACCAATGGAGGTGTGATGACTATTATTGTATGCAAACTCCACTAAAGAAAGATATTTCTCCCACTGTGCTTGTTGATCCATAACATACATCCTAAGCATGTCCTCCATCACTTGATTCACCCTTTCTGTCTGTCCATCTATCTCAGGGTGATAAGCTAAGATTAAGTTCAACTATGCCCCTAATGTTGACTGCATGCTTGCCCAAAATATGGAGGTGAACTTAGGGTCTCTGTCAGAGATTATTTTTTTAGGAACTCCATGAAGACGTACAATCTCATTTATGAATACCCTAGCCACATCCGTCACATCATAGGTGTCTTTGACTAGAATGAAGTGAGTGCTTTTGGTCAGTTTGTCGACTACCACCAAAATAACATTATGTCTCATAGATGTGAGTGGTAATCCTACAACGAAGTCCATGGAAATAAATTCCCATTTAGTCATAGGAATATCATGCGGTTGTAAGAGACTAGCCGAGTAATGATGATCTACCTTAACCTATTGACACTCAAGGCACTTCGAAACAAAATCCACTACATTCCTCTTCATACCTGGCCGGAAGAAAAGTTTCTTCATGTCAGTATACATATTCTTCACCCCTGGGTGTGCACAATAATGTGATCTATGGGCCTCCCTAAGAATTGTTTCCTTGATATCACCTTTCTTAGGAACATACATCCTTCCTTGATACCGCAACAATCCATCTTCCTTAAGATGGTACCCATCATACTTCAATTCCTGTTCCTTTCCATTATGAATAGCTGAGGTTAGTTTTAGATACCAACTATCACCCAATAGTTTTCCTTGTACTCTTTCCATCAAGTCAACCTTCAAGGGAATTAAGGAGAAAAGTCTAGGTCTTCGGCTTAGAGTGTCTGCCACAACATTCTCCTTTCCTTTGATGTAAGAGATACCAAAGTCATACTCACCCATGAACTCACTCCATCGCCTTTTCCTAGCATTCAAATCCCTTTGGGTAAAGATGTACTGCAAGCTCTGATCGTCTGTTTTAAGGGTGAAGCTTCTACCAAGTAGGTAGTGCCTCCATAATTTTAGTGCAAACATTACTGCTGCCAATTCTAGATCATGCATGGCATACTGCTCCTCATGAGGTTTCAACTTTCGAGATGCATAATCTATTACCCCACCTTCCTGCATCAACACTGCTCCTAGTCCTTGCTTCGAGGCGTCGGTGCATACCATGAAATCTTTATCCATGTATGGTACCCACAATATCGGTGCACTTGTCAACAACCTCTTTAACTCTGTAAAAGCGACATCGCATTCATCGGTCCATTCATACCGGATTCCCTTGCATTGGAAGGTGGTAATAGGTTTTGCAATTTTAAAAAATCCTTCCACAAACCTCCAGTAATAGCCTACTAACCCCATGGAGCTGCGCACCTCATGAGCATTCTTTGGAATTGGCTAATATTCAATGGCCTTTACCTTTTTCGGGTCTACAGATATCCCTTCAGCTGAGATGATGTGCCGTAAGTAGTGAATCTCTTTTGCAAGAAGGAACACTTTGACAATTTACCATATAGTTTATGTTCCCTTAAGCATGTCAAGACTAACCGCAAGTGTTCCTCATGCTCCTTCTCATTCTTAGAATAGATAAATATATCATCAAAGAATACCTGAACAAAGTGGTCCAAGCATTTTCAGAAGACACCATTCATGAGGCTCATGAATACAGCTGGAGCATTGGTCAAACCAAATGGTACCACTACAAACTCATAATGCCCAAATCGAGTTCGAAAGGTAGTCTTAGGAATGTCGCCTTCCTTGATCCTCAATTGGTGATACCCAGATCGTAACTCAATCTTTGAGAAGACTGACTCAACTTTCATTTTATCAAAGAGGTCATCAATTCTTGGTATGGGATATTTGTTCTTCACTGTGGCTTTGTTCAAATCTCTGTAATCTATGCACAGTCGCAGAGATCCATCCTTCTTTTTAACGAAGATCACTGGTGCTCCCCACGGTGAGATACTAGGTCTAATCAGTCCCAAATCTAGAAATTCTTTTAACTGGATATGTAATTCATGGATCTCTAGAGTTGTCATTCTATAAGGAGTATTTGAGATAGGCTCTGCACCAAGTTTTCGTTCGATTGTGAAATCGAGCTCTCTTTCTGGAGGTAATCCTGGCAATTCCTTCGGAAAGACATCCTTGAACTCGGAAAGTACTAGGTAAGAATTCAAGGAAGGTCCTTTACTGTCGCTCATGACCTCCACTATGAACAACTGGAATCCTTGTCTTAGGCACCACTTAGCTTTCATCACAGAGATGAAACAGAGGGATACCTTCCTCTTCAAGCCTTAGATTTGAATTGTCCTTCCCTCGTCATCGAGGCACAACACCTTCTTCGCATAGCAGTCTAAGAAAGGTCTATGGCCTTCTAACCAATACATGCAAATAATGAGGTCATAAGTTCCCAAATTGGTGACATAAGCATCCAACTTAGTGGTGCACACTCCTAAGTGAACCTCACAACTCCTCACTTTAAGACCTACTATTGGCTTAGCTCCTGAATCCATTTCAATTAGTTTGAAGTCATCGTGCTCATAGGCTTCCAAACCACATTTATCTAATGCAAATGGTGAAATAAAACTATCAGTTGCACCCGGATCAAACAAAATTTTAAGTTTGACATTGTTTACTTTACCAGTGGATTCTAGTATGGTAGATTGATGTTCTGCTTGGTGGTTATGAACCGCTGCATGAATCCGATGATTGTTACCTGAACTATCCATGGCTACTTTTCCTTCCCTATGCCTGCTGCTTGACTGGCCCTTAGGACAGTCCCACTGGAAATGAGGACCTCCGCATCCCCAACAAGAGATATTGGGAGGGGCTTGCATGTTGCTTGGAGGAGTCCTCTGAGATGAGTTCCTTCCCCTGGGTCCTCTAGAACCCCTTTATCCTCTATAGGAACTTCCTTATGTACGTCCCTGGCTTTGGTGGGTTGCGGACGATGCCTACGAGACTGATTTAACTGAAGTATTACCCCTTGGTGTGAACTTGTTATCGTAATGAGGAGGTCTAGATTGTCCTCCCCTGAAGTAAGGACTTGAGGCCTTCCCTGAAACATACTGATTGGTTCCTGTCAACTTACTACCCCCTTTTCAATCTGACATATTAGCTGCATAACGAGCATACTGAACTGCCATGGCAACTGAAGTTGGCTTCCACATCCACACAGTAGACCCAATCTTGTAGTTAAGTCCATACACAAAACGCTCTACGTGACAATCATATGCATCTAGGTAAGGAACATATTTTACTAGTTCCATAAACCGAGATTCATACTCCTCCACCATCTTGTCTCCCTGTACTAAGGCATGGAGTGCACCTGCCTGTTCTTCATTGTAATAATTTGGCAAATACTTCTTGTGGAACCTCTCCTCGAACAATTCCAAATAAGTTGTAAGAGGAGTAAGGTGCAACTGCTTGTCAAGATCTGACCACCAATTCAAAGCATCACCTTTAAGCTGAAAGACAACCATCCTAGCCTTGGCACTGGGTGTATACTCATACAATGCGAAGCATCTTTTCATTCCTTCCAGCCATGCTTCGGCATGCTTACCGGGTCATCCTCCTGAAAAATATGTAACCTTTATCTTTTGCAACTCCCTCGATATGTCCTGAACCAGTTCCTGTCTGGGGCCCTGTGCCCTTTCAGAGTTCTCTCGACTCACTTGAGTGGTTTCCACCTGGACGACCCTTTCCGATTGCATGTTCATCATGGTCATAATAGCCTCCAAAGACCTCATTATGATCTACATTTCTGGTGTTGAGGTTGGTCGTGGCGGTGTTGGAGGCGATGACGGTGGCGGAGGCAGTGGTGACGGTGGTCGACCTTGGTCCTGGCTTTTTCATCTGTGTGTTGTTACCATGACTAATCATGATTCATGGAGTAAAACATCACATTGTTAGTTTCTAAGGAGCGTCTTAGTTGATTTTCAAATAGATGCGTTTCAGAAAATAAGCTATAGTTCAGTGCTTTTTGATGAGGCCATCTTGTACTAAGTCTACTAAATAACTCTACATAAATTTATGCAGTGGATTCCATGTAATTTCCATAAGGTTCAAATCTAAATTGACATTTGAAATAACGTTTCTATGAGCATTGGTGCTAGCATTTATTTAAATTTAAACGTTTAGGCTTTAATCTAATTTAATCTCATAATTATTATCCATATTAACATTATATGTTTAACTCTTAATGTAATCATGATTAACCTTATAATTAAAATTTATGATTAACTTTACAATAAAAACTTTATGATAAATTTTATACTTTTAATATTAAATTATGTATATGGATAAATTTTAATTTTATTTAAATTAATAGAAATAATTAATAAAATAAATAAACCAAATAAACTAAATAAATAAGGAAAATCTATACTATAATGAGGGGATTTATAGCAATCATTTTATTTTTGTTTTTATAATTCATTTATCCTAACCCTACACCCTACACTGCCTCTCCACTAGTCCACCTCCATTCACCGGGTTATATGTGTGAAGGCCACGCGTCCTTTGACCACCATGCAAAAGGAGTAAGCATGAATGGGCACGTGGTCTCTCCAAGCAACCCACAGGAAACCCTAAATAGGGTCAATCCCCAAGGCACGGCAATTTCTTCCCTCTCTCTTGGAATTTTAGCTCTGCAAGTCTATGCGAGCTTGCTTAGGGTTTTAGACATGAAAGAGATAGCACAAGCCAGAGGAGGTCATGGTTACATGTATTTCGTAATTTGGCTGGCGTTTACGCTGGCTGCATGTTTGCCAGTATTTGTTGTTTGTAAAAAAAAAAATGTTTTGTTTCAAAACAAGGATGGATAAATCCTTTTACTACAGTTTTCACATAGGATTTCGCTACAACATTCGGGTGGTGTACGCAGAACCTAGTTCGCTTCTGATGTTGTTTGGAAAAACAAGCATCGCAGCCGGAACTTAAAAAAAAATGTGCAGTCTGGAGAACCGAGATGGCATTTTCATTCTCACTCTTTTAGGCGAGGGAGAGCATCTCTTGAATCCCTCCTTCATCGACTCCATTCTTTCGGCCTTGGCCCACGTCAACACAAATGCCCACCTCGCCTCCACACTCATCATCACAAACTACAGGAAATTCTTCTCCAATGGAATAGATCTCCAATGGGTTTATGAATTCAGCAGCACCAGAGAGAATCGAACTCAGCTCATCGGCCTCAAATTCGTGTAGCTCCTATCAGCCATCATGGAACTGAAGCTGCCGTCAATGCCGCCATTTGTGCTTCCGCAAGGGCATTCATTTTCGTGTTAGCCCATGACTACAGATTTATGAGGAGCGACAGAGGGTTTCTCTACATGAGCGAGGTAAGCGTGGGTATTTCCATTCCTCCCAGCGTCATGTCCATCATCCCGAGCAAGGATGATTCTCGTCACTTGACATAATTGTTGCTGCACGGACGCAAGTACACTGCTCCCATGGCCTTGAAAGCAGGTTACGAAGCATTTTATCCTTTCTTTACTGAACCTATTTTATTATTTGAACTGATAGAGAATGTATGGGGAAATTAGTAATAGATCTCATAACTATTTAGTCGTAAGCATTCATCACTCACTATTCGGTAGGCGTAGTCTCGGTGGGTTAGTGCGTTTAACTCAACAGAATAAGGAGTACCCTAGCAGCTAAGGCGCTATTACTGTGATGGCTCAATCTTTACATCCGGATTCGCCAACTATCCTGGGAGGCAACTGTCTGGGTGGTGTAGTTGGTTATCACGTTAGTTTCACATAAAGAGTAGCAAGATATAGGAATATTGTGGGAATAATAATTGATATCTATTATTTTCCCTTGGCTCATACAAAATTTTGATGATTCTTCTAATCAATTAAGACTGTATCTTGCTTTTATTACAAGTAAAAAAATGAAGTTTATGATCAAACTAAGGGAAAAAGGAAAAAGGAGGTATGCTCCATAGTACCTCTACCCTGGAAATTATTGGAATCCCCTTTATGTCTTGGGCAGCTACTCAAGATCTTCGCTTCCTCTACTTCCCCTTTTGTTTTCATGGAACCTAGTTCCATTGTATAATATTTTCATTTCGATTTTATTTTGAAACCATTTTCTACCAAACAAGGGGTTTTATTATCTATGTAAAGCTCTGTAAAATATTGTTTTAATTTGGGTAAAATTTCTATCGCTTTATGTGTGTTTTTTTTTTAAGGTAAATAACCCATATTTTAGAAAAAATTTAAATTTATTTGGTGAGTGCCACAAGCTTTGGGTAGTAGCTTAATGTTTTATTTTGAAAATGTTTTGCAAAATCACGGGACAGAGTTTCAGTAACTTCTTTCGTGCCCTTCGCTTAAGGGTAAGATAGAGAGGTTTTCCCTGGGGATTAATTCCCCTTGTAATCATTTTTTGTTTGGTATACAATATTTTTTTTCTTATAGTGGTAAGCCCTGGCTCTATATTTGGAAGCCTGGCTCTGATACCAAGTGTAATACTCCATTTTAGCAACAGAACACAAGGTCAATTTCTCTTTTGTCTTTTCTATTTATTAAACTTATTTCGGTATATGTGAGTAAATTTCTAATAAAAATTCTATGCTTTTAAGTGAAATTTAGTATACTGTTTCATCTTTAACAATCATACATTCATATGTAAAAATAAACTAACATATCAATATTTTCCTTCAATTTGTTTCAGCATAAGAATATGTTTCAAAGTAATAAATCAGTAAATAACAAGGTATATGTATGTTTCAGAGTACGTTTCAGCATAATAATGAAATAAAATAAATAACTAGGAAATTACCTGATGCTTATACTAGTAGACCATAGGTTGTAGTAGGTTGTAGAGGGTTATGTATATATTCTCTTAGTTAGCCAAGATGATGTGTCCACTCTACCAACCAGCTATAATCTTGCCGACCCTTGGAAATCAAAGGATTTCCAAGCCCCCGAGCTCACAAACTGATAATCCCGAGAGCAGTATTTACTCCATTCTCGAACCCTTTCTTTGTTCTCAAAACCTTTCTCCACTTAGAGCTATTGCCCCGTTACCTTCAAATTAGCTCCTAATATAATCTCTCCCTCAAAATCCAACCCTTTCTCCTCCCTTCACTCTTCCCTATATACATTTCCTTCCTCGAGAAGACTTTGGGCTTAATCCACCACCCCAAACTCCCTCTCTCGAGCCCCTCAAACATTTACTCCCATCACTTAGTTCATTCATACAAGTTACATTATAAAAATATATTTTCACACTCAATGTACCGAACAATCAATTATACTCACAGTAAATTTATTGGATTTTGACTGTTGGTTGTAAGTATTTATTATGGTAGGAATCATTACCCAAAGGTTATCTATTCGAGACAAAGTTTATTAGCTACTAGTCTATTCACGACCTTTGTATTTAGTGTCGTTAGGATAAAATAATATATAAATACTTGACCTTTTCAATTTGGACAAAGTGTGTCTTAATGGTTTACCTCATCCGTCAAGATAACTTATCTTGAAATTAAATTCTAAGATTCATATTGAATAAAAAAATAGTTTTAAATCATTTTCCATCACGTCACATCCATTCATGAATTGTTATCCTATTATGTCTAACTTACTAATGGAAATAATCGCACACTAATCATTTATTAATCAATATTTTAAATTTTACCTATATTGCAATTGTTACCACAGGAATATTAATATTATTATAATAACATTAATTAAGTAATAATATTAATTAAATCACCACGAAGTAATAATAAATGGTGAATTAATAGCAATGTTTCTTAAATCATTTTTTTATCACATGAGTACCATAACATCATCATAGTATCCTCGTTCTTTTAAACAAAGCACCCTTAAGGGCTTAAACAATCTTACTAATTAATTAGACAGTACCATTACCTTATTTACAACAATTCCCAGATGACAATGTTAACTGACGACACTTGTCTCAATTGTTTATTACAATGTTTACGAACAATTAATACATAGCTTAGTTGACTTGTTTTACACATATTAAATAACTTTATATTCATTATCTCAATTCGAGCAATGCATGATTAACATATTTACTTATGACAACTTATACACTTATTCAATATGTTAAGTGTTTGTATATCGATACTAGTGTACATGTGCAAAGTCTGCATGCATGGCCAGCATATGCACAGGTCGGATACATACTATAAAAAAACCCCATTCAGCCTATGCATACCTGCTAACTAATAGTAGTATGTACCCCCATGCAGAATAGCAAGCATAATATATAGTACAATTACTTTTAACATCCTCAATTATTTAATAGTTAACTCTTTACGATTTCACATCATTATTTTTATGTTTACATTAGTTTAATCAAATATGTACAAGGAAGGGTACGTGCTACCACTAACTTAGAATCAAGGAATACCCAACCCTCAACAATACTAACTAACATATCCTCCCATCGTAACCTACGTCCCACATCCTCCCTATCCTTCCTCTGCTAGTACAAAAGTGGATGTCGTACTCACCGACCTGACCAAATAGAACCTGAGAGCGATAGCATCGGCTAAACAATGGACCTATCCTCTCCTAGCAGGAATCCGACCATCGTCATCACAACAACATGGGGAGTGTGTCTCAGCACGGCCCTCCCACGACCTCGGGTGTCATGGAAACATAGGGTGGGAAACACATCCATCCCTCTCAACATACTCGGCCTACGTCCTTATCAACCCATACTTCACTGCTATCGAGATTATCAATTTGTGTTATCGTATCATAATTTTGGATGCTAAGTTTTACTGTATGAACAAGTTCTTGTCCCATATATCAGATCAAGTAACTAGCTATCCCATAGCCCTTGTGTCCTGTAGGTTAGTATTTCACAAAACACAAATTTATAGAAAGCATTTCCCATTGATCACCAACTGATCCATGTTATCAAAATCATTTTATTTCATGTAACCTTTTTAGTTCATCATAGATGCATATGACATATAACACTTCAATAAATCACATAGTAAAATGATATCCATGTACTGCATCATATATTTCACATCTTATAAATGAAAACATATAAACATATACTGAAATCATAAAATAAAGGAATCCTATGATAATCATGACATCGTAACCACATAATATAGTAACATCATAATCATAGTGAAATCATAAAACAAAGTAACATCATATAATCAGGTCCATCATGCCATAATATAGTTTACTCAACCAAGCTTAGTTCAACAGAATATAAGAAAATAAAGTATAGTGTGTCTAACTGATAAATATGCCTAATCAAAATATGGGGCGTTACATAATTTGAGCTAGACATCTCACTTAGTAGCCATCTAATATTGTAGAAAACTTCATCTCTATTGTCGGAATCTACTGAAACAAGAAGTCATAGCTCCAATTAAGGAACTATCTAAACTTTGAAACTAAGGAAAGGGTGTGTTAGCACTGGGATTGTGCTAATATTCAAGAGAGGTTTCAGGTGAGGAGATGGGTTTGATGAAACTAGGAAAGCTTTCATCCGTGCCCACTAAATGTCAAAAATCTGGGCCACGCGCAGTAAAGTTGACCCAAAATAAGAAGCACTTG
This sequence comes from Larix kaempferi, assembly GCA_027924585.1. Taxonomy (NCBI): domain Eukaryota; kingdom Viridiplantae; phylum Streptophyta; class Pinopsida; order Pinales; family Pinaceae; genus Larix; species Larix kaempferi. The sequence goes on from BSBM01001038.1 coordinate 146,459, forward strand.
AATAGAAATTAGGGATTGGTGATAGCAGGAGGGAAGGAGCTTAGAAGAAGTGCAGCCTTGTTTTCGGTCGGCTAAGATAAGCCATCGGTATTGGACGCGATGAGATCCAGGGTCATGATATTCCATCGCAGGATAAAGTGGCGGAGTTTTAAATGCAGGTGGGTCGTTTGTCGGCGGATGTGTAGGAACTAGATCGACGGTGGGCGATGAAGATCAACGGCTCGTATTCGGTTTGCAATCTGAACTTGCGCAAAGAATGTCATGACCCAGATTTGTGAAGTTGTGTTATGGTGCCACACCTTTCAAAAATGGAGATTAAACCCGATCCATATCTGCGCAAAGGGGAATCTATTGTCAAGAGAGCTTCGCAGATTAAAGACGCGGCCAAAGTAGCATGTAACAGGATTGTAGGTCATGAAGATGTTTTAAAAATAGGAATAGGAAGGAGGATCTGCGGCTATAAATCGCCAACATGGATGAACGACTGACATGTCTCCATCATTAGCGTATTTGTAAAGAAGGTATTGGTCATTCCATAATATAAAAACCAGGTCTGCACAGGGATCCACACTGGTTTTGTCTTGTGCACATTGGGTAGTGGAGAGAGAGCTAACTGTGCAGAGCTAACTGGCCAACCAGACGCTTAGAGGATCTCCCAGTTTTCGGATGACCAGGTAATCCGTTCCTCATCGAAAGCTATTTAAATGGCAGAATCTGTAGAATCCCCTAGTTTTGAATCCCCCGAGTTGACCGACCTAGTAGAAGACAAAGATTATGATGTTTTTGATACAATGTTGGTCAGTTGCCCCCAAGACACCATTAAAGAAAAGTTAGAGGCTCTAAATACCGGCCATCCAGATACCCATCAAGTTTACCAGTATTTCTTCTACCTATTCACTATACCCCAAACCCCTAGTTGCCCCGAATTTGTGGAATGGTGTGCGAGCCGTTACTCCCCTGAACAGAGAGTCGTCCTAGATGCATTAGGCACCAAAATATTATACTACATAAACACCCCAGCCATTAGGAGAGCCCTTTCCATTCCCCCATATTTTTGTCATAAAGCCCAAGATTATAAAATGGAATCCCTTATTTAGTATTTTCGTCAAGCCTCTGAGGATCTTAAGAAAAGATTCTACAAGGAAAACCTAATTCCCACCCTTTTCCTTCCTGAAACCCCTTTTCCTAGTGAGGCCGAGGTGTTAAGAGAGGATTCTAAATACGTTATCTCCATGCTAGCCCAGTTCCTAGGGTTGGATAGAGACAGATACATTAACGAGCCACTAATCAGCCTTATGTTTGTCTTGGGTACTTGCCCTATTGAGCTCTCTGACCCTAACTCACTCACCCAGTGCTCCTGCTTAAAATTCGACGAAGCCCTAGCTGATAGTATCCATGCCCAACTTGTTGAATTCCCTAGAACTAGGTCTTTCAGGTTTCAGTCATATCTATTGAAGATCTTCCTAGTAGCGCAGGAATAGAACCTACAGGGACCTGAGCTAGAGATCACTGAAGAAATGTACTCAAGTTTTCAGGTTTTCATGGATTATCTCATGTCAAAGATCTATTTTGTGTTTTTCCAAGAGAAGCTACCTAGAGTCCTTCCATAAATGAAAGACCTGTTACAACCTTCTATGGAGAAGAGAAGCGGGGACTGGTTCCTATTGAAAAAAGACACTGTAATCAGGGTATATGGCTTCTCTCATGCCCCCTACGTATTGCCATTTTTTTTAACTCCCAGATTGTTCACCCTAGAATTCATAAGATAGAAGCTAAAGGTGGAATGTGAGCATTTCTTGAAGGACAAGAATTCCTCCGATATCAGTTTCCCATGGGAGGTGGGTCTTTTCGTTGTCAAGAATAAGGCTGCCCTTCCTAACATTGAGCGCATGATGAGCGAGTTTGGTTTCTCCTCCAAAGATGCAATACACTATGATCCTCACCACATAATCTTTGAGAGGAGAAAGGCGACGGGAAGGAAGGGATATGAGCATTTGGAACTCCCTAGCCTGGAAGAAAGGGAAAATGGGCTAGAATACATAGAAAAAGGCCAGATGGACTATTAGCACCTAATTACTTTGCAGCATAAAATACTGAAGGTGAAAAGTGGAGGGTTAGAAAGCTACCTGATGGAAGCCTGCAGTGCTCTCCATTCTCCATAGCCAGGTGCTAAGGCATGAAAGAAATGGTATAGAAGGATCCAATGTAATAAAGATAGGAGAGTTTTGAATTAAGGGTATTAATAGGAAAATTAAATAACCAGAGGGAGGTGAGAAGTCCCAAAAACCTATAGTCGATCACATGCTGATAGAAGATCTACAGCTCTCGTCGATGATCGCATGGTCGAGTTTCCCGAAAGGGATGGAAGATAGGCGGTTGCGACGAGTAATACCATTGGACAGGTGTCGTCTCCAGAGGGCATCGCAAGGAGGAAAGGCGGTAAGAAGAACCGTCTCGAATGCATGTGATGGTGGGGATGGGGCGCTAGCATCAATGGCGGAGGTTCATCATCTTGAGATCTGATGGTTCGGAAGAGTGAACTTTAGCAAAGGTCCATGTCTCCAGGGGATCGATGGTGTGGCGTACGAGGGATCAAACCAAAGGAAGTGGAGGTTATAAGTAGCATGGGAGATAGTGGTAAGGACCCCACTAACGAAGAAGTTGAGTACGTGGCGGATCCCCACCAAGGATGCATACCATTCGAAGCGATCAACGGTTTGCGTTGATCGTCGCATCAAGAAACTTGCAGGGAGGATAAGCGACAAAGCGGTCATGACAATAAAACCGACTGGATAGGTGTTAGCACCTGAGCTCGTCGCGAGCTGGAAGGGTGTTATGAGAAACCACTTTAAGTCTATGCGATGCTGCCCTGTGGGCCCGTGCTGACAAGATGAGCGGCACAGATGAGCGCTGGAAGGATGATCCAATGACGGGAACAAAAGGGTGGTCAAATCATGTTAAAGGGGGTCAGATCTGGAGAGCCGAGATCGACACACTTGAGATCAATAGATAAAAAAAGTGGACAGCTTGCGAAAGAGACTGAGGGTTATGTAAATAGGGTTATATATATATAAGCGCACGCAAAAGGGTTGACAATTGCTCCTCATCCCTGTAACAGTCGGAAGCCTCTAGGCCTGCAGAAGCCAAAGAGGATGATAGGAGGAGGTGTGCTCAAGGATTTCAGTGACACGTAAGATCTTGTAACCTCCATTTTCCGCAAATACAAGTCTGTTATAGTCATAAAGGGAGGAAGAATAGGTTTCTACCAGTTCTAGGGTCAGTGTTTCCCTATAGGATAGGGACACCAATGTGTTTGACACATACCTTCGACTCCCTATCTTGGAGATTAAGAAAAGGTTACAGGCCTTACTTGGGAAAGGTATGGATATACATGGGGTTTTTAGATCATCATTTATTTTCTTTTGCCTTGACCAGGTAGTACCTTTCCCTAAATTCATGTTGTGGTGTTCGCAAAATTACTCAGAACCCCAAAGGATAATCATGGATGCCCCTCAGTCATTAGGAACTCTTTTATCATTCCCGAGTCATAGGGCCTTGAGTTAGAGGGTTTTTCTGGAGAGTCGGTCATCGCCTTGTTCCGCCAAATTACCCGTGAAAGCCGCCAAGATTTTTTGGCTACATGTCTAAAACCCGGCTTAGAAATCACAGAAACCCCTTAGCCTTTAGATGTCAACATTTTTTATGACAATTCCCAATTGGTCCTTTCTTTGTTGGCTCAATTTCTAGGATTAGATACAGATTTGTGGGTAACCGAGGTTCAGTTGAGTCTACTTTGTAGGATTAGCATATGTTTGTCGAGGTTTGAAAATGGGCCCGTCCCATTCCTCAAGTTCGAGGAATTTTTGGCCGAAATGATACATCTGCAATTAAGCAAATTCCCAAACACTAGGTATTTCAGGTATCAGACATAGCTACTGAAAATGGTAATGTGTAGCGGTGCATAAAATTTGCACTTTTCCCCATTACTTGACACAGATCCTTTGGAAGATAATGTCTTTAAATACGTGAACTATATTTTGTCTGTTGTGTATAAAGTCATTTTTGGGAAGGAACTACCTAGGGTGTTTCCAGAGATGGAATCAATGATGCAGTTGAAGCAGGAACTGGTAGTTGGTGATTGGTTTCTGTTGAAAGACGTTATAGTGATCAGGTTATACGATTTCACACATGAGCCCTATATCTTACCCACCTTCTTGACTCTGATGGTTTTTACTCTCAAGATCGTTAGGAAAAAGCTAAATTTGGAGGATGAAGAATTCCTGAAATTCAAGAAAGGCATAGATGTCAAGTACACATGGAAAGTGGGCCCTTTTGTTATAAAAAGAAAGGATGCTGGGTATAGGTAGAGAGGCTGCTAGAAATTATGGGGTTTAAAAAGGACGTCGCAATTGCATATGATCCCCTGCACATTATTTCTAACAGGATAAAGTTATGTAACCTAAGCGGTTTTGAGCACCGGGAGACAGACGGATTGTTAAAGGGGCAGAATTTACTTCGAAGTGAACCTGAGGAGGAGGAGGTCGTGAATTTACAAGTAGGTGACCTATTTTTGTCATATTTGGAAATGGATGTAGAGCAAGTGCTAAATACTTTGGAGGTTGGAAAGAAAAGGGACTTGCATGAAGTTCTGGATTCAGATGCTAAGGAAGAAAATGAAGAAAAAAGGTTTAAAATCGATCTCTTGGATGAATTGATTGTTTTGGAAGGCAATGAAGGACGCCATGAAGACCAGGGACTAAATGTCGGGATGCAGGATGAGTTGGTGACCTCAGCTAGAAATGTTAAATGTGAGGAAGAAGAGCCTTCGGCTCCAAAGGTCCAAATTCGAGAATACAATTTTCAAGAGGTTAGAGAAGGGGATGAAGCTAATAAATTTTGATCCAGGGCCGACCTATGCAAACAGTATGAACAAAATAAACAGGTTTTAGCCCAAAAGTTGTTTGATTTGATGCCCAAGAGCCAGGAGTTTGTCTAGTTCTGAAGCTTCTTTGACAACCGGCAGAGATATCAGGGATAACACTTTGAACCTGGCAATATTGACAAAAAACAAGGTGATCGAAGTTGATAGAAAAGGATAACATGATTTAGAAGCTACAAAAAAGGGGAAAGGTCCCAAATATAATGTTGATCCAAGATCCAGAGGAAAAAAACCTGGAGATTTTTGATGTATTTGTAACTTTGGAATGTATTTCCTATATGTATATTATATTCCTATACAGATGTTATTAATCCTCTATATGGAAGTGTTTGTATTCCTATAGAGATGTTATTATTCCTCTATACGGAAGTGTCGTCATTTATATTGTAAGTGTTGTAACTTATATTTGATGGGTTATTAGACCACCTTGGTGGGGTCGGCCCTGTATAAGTCATGTGGGTCAAAGGGTTATTAGACCACCCTATTAGGGGTCGGCCCAGTCAGCATTATGTTATGTGGTTAAGTTAAGGCCGACCTAGTAAAGGTTATTAGGCAAGTCAACTCAAGTTCAAATAGAGTGCGGGAGGCACTCTATTTGATCATTCACTTTCTCTCTCACACACTCATTGGAGAGTGGCACACTTGTGGAGGAGGAGAAGCTGCTGCTAGGAGGACTATCTCTTATCCTTGGGTTGTATCATTTCTCTATCTATCTCTGAGGAAGTTGCGGGATTTTTCACCTTATTAGTTTTCCCCGGTGAAACTCTGTGTCTCTTGTGTGCTTGAATTATTGTGTCCATGATTGATATGATGTAGATATGTTGTAGATATGCTGTACATGTTATTCTCTCAGTTAAGATCCTAGATCAGATTGAAATTTCTGAAAAACTAACATGGCATCAGAGCTAGCCTGAAAGAAGGCATGGTATGGCATTTATGACACTTGTTGCACTTGCGAAGCTAGGGCTTGATATAGAAAAAACCATTCATCGTAGCACTTTCTCTATAAATCCATTTCAGAGATATTTTTGGATCTGAAACTCTTACAGGTTGAAGATAATATCCTCGTGTACCTTGTGTCTGAAGCACAACTTCTAATTCAATGTACTTTGTGTTCTCTGATCTGTACAATCTAAGGTTTCTGCCTCTTCCACATCTGAGACATAATTAGGTGACCTAGGAAAAAAGGTCATAACATGGGATAGGAAGCTCCAAATGAAATTTCATAAAATGTGACAGGTAGGGAACGGACTTTAATTTCATAGGCCGAAGGTTCAGAGGCCGAAAGTGAACCAGTGACACGTGGCACTCTGTACAAGTTCGCTCTCCTGTTTTATCCCATAAATACGTCATGTGGAATAAGTCTCTCTCAGAGAATCCAATTGAGGTCAGACCTATGGGGTTCGAAAGATGACAAGTCATGCTACCATAGGTAGAATTTTTAGACCTCGTGGATTCGTAATTTTGGAGTTACACAAGAAAAAATCAGGTGCATATTTCTGTCAAAACAGAATTGGATTTTGAGCACCTTCATTCATGGCTCCACGAATTAGGGTTTCAGAAAAAGTTGGAATTTTTGTAATCGGAGACAATGGATGAATGCTACTCATCAAAATTGAAATTTAGAGACCAAGTTCAAATTGTTTAGTTGGGCAGAAGGCCGGGCTTGATCAAACCCTAGTTTGGGACTTTGATCGAAAAAGTGGAAAATTAGGGCTTCGACAAAAGTTGGAATGTTTGAAGTCTGTGACCACGGTTGGAAGCTCCTCAGAAAAATTGAAGTTTAGAGCTTTGGATCGAACCTTTTGGTTGGGAAGAAGGGTGGGATTTATCAAACCCTAGTTTGGGATCCTATCGAGAAGATCCTGAAGTTTCAAAGGAAATTTTGAGTGGTGAAACTTTGCAGTTTTCAAATTCCGAGTATACCAACTTGATCAGCTCATCAAGGCGCATCTTTCTATCCTTTCAAAAGTTTTAAATTCAAAGTTTGAATTTTTAGCATTTTTCTGACAAACCCTAATCCAGCTCGAGATCTAGTTTCTACAAATCAAGTGGATTGGGTTAATCCTAGAAGAGAATGGATTTGTCACCTGCATAAGTGAAGAAGTTCCAGTTTCAAAGGGAGATAAGTCTAAGGCCTTACATAAGAAGATTACAAGCAATCTCGATAGGTATGACTTATCCAGGTATGTTCCAAGATCTGTTCATGATTAAGTTTATGGTATGTTTGTCTTCATTAAGGTTAGAACAATCTTGATTAACTTTAGACTTGTCATATCAACTTAATAAAATTATGAATGCATGATAGAAGATAATCATTGATTAGGGTTTTGACACTTATGATTGTACTAATGCATTGTGGTGTTGTATGAGGTTGATGTTGTCCACTAACATTAAAGCTACATCAAGAAAGACAAATCATGTTCTAGTTCAAGAACATATGACCATGGTGACATGAAGACAAAGGTTCATCCATTGCCATGGATCACATAGAAGATCTACTTACGAGGTATGTATAACTTGGTTCTATAATGGTTAACCTATGAGATATGCAGGTTACTAGCACAAGTCATTGAAGAGAACAAGAAGACATTATGCGGGTATGTTAGACATAACTAGCGAGCATGCTAATCTAGTTATGTTTTTCCTATATCAAGTTAGAATCGTACCTTGTGTTAGGATCTCTTATATAAGTATACATGGCATGATTGATAATGATTATTCATTGAAGTTAGTAATCACGGGTTTAGGAATATTATGCTTCTTACTCTGATTGATGATATGACTAACCAGAAAAGTCCTTTGGTCAAATAAGAATATACATGAGTAAAAGAAGTATTCCCTGAAACCTTGAATACTAATGTTTATAATCTGTGTTTGAAATGATCATGACTATACATGTTTAAGATTATTGTGTTTTGATTATACTAATGAATGTATGATTATGTATGAGATCTCGAGGGTAACACAATGATGATACTAGTAAACATGAATAGTGATCAAGGATGGATATAAGGTCAAGGACAGGTAATCCAGGAAGCAAAGATCAAGAGGGAGCACACTCCAGTAGTTTCTGCAAGGATGCAGACATTCAGAGGGATTTGACCACTTCTCACAATCCACATCAGAATAGAGTTCCAGAAAGAAAGCAAAGACTGAGAGGGAGTCCACCCTACAACCAAACAAAGATAAGTATTTGAATTGTCATTTCTTGCATATTTGTTTGTTTAAATAATATTGTTCAATGATGTATATTCTTATGTTGCTAGACTTAGGGTGCATATTATGCATATTAGAATAATTGCATTAATGAACAGTATACTACTAATATGCATCTAATGGGTAAGTGTCCTATGGAACTGTACAACATTCCATTGCTACTTATCTAGAATGAAACCTCTTTGCCGACATGTTGGGAGTTGTGCACACGCTTAACAATGTTCTGGTAGAGATTGGAAGGCATCTAGAAAGTTACGGGATATGGATAACTGTTGTATTGAAGCATTGGCTAAGATAATTGCATGACTGTATGACGTATTTATTTATGTGTAATAATTTGTTTTGAAAACTATGAGATGTTTTCTAATCATGAAATTTAACTTGTTTTGTAGGAAAGATCATATACCATCACCTACAAAAGAACGACTACAACATTTGTTCAACAACAAAGTTATCTATTGAACATATTGAAGTTCCCAAGATTCGGGAAGAATGCCATGATCGAGGAGTACCAGTTGACCATGAAGAATTATGTTTGGGATGCAGTCCCAAGACCTGAAGGGAAGTCTATTGTGACTTCCAAATGGATCTACAAGATCAAGCATGCTGCAGATGGTAGCATAGAGAAATACAAAGTGAGATTTGTAGCTCATGGCTTCTCCCAGAAAGAGGGGATAGACTGTGAAGAGACTTTTGCTCCTGTAGCCAGATACACTTCCATCAGATCAGTACTTGCTCTGGCTGCAGTGATGAAGTGGAAAATACACCAGATAGATGTCAAGACAACTTTCTTGAATGGTGTAGACGAGGAGGAAGTGTATGTGGAATCCACTTGGTTTTGAGACACATGACAAGGAGTCATATGTGTGCAGATTGAAGAAAGCCTTGTATGGCTTGAAGAAAGCTCCTAGGACTTGGTATGGTAGGATAGACAACTTTCTATCCAGTTTAGGCTTTACTAAGAGTAAAGAAGATTCCAGCCTTTACTACAAGGTTGAGGAAGGCAATCCTGTGATACTACTCTTGTATGTGGATGACATGTTTGTAACAGGAGAGGATGGATTGATTGCCGATACCAAGAGGAAGATTTCTACCGAGTTCAAGATGAAGGACTTGGGTATGATGCACTACTTTCTAGGCATGGAGGTGTGGCAGAGTGCAGATGGAATCTTCCTTGGACAAGGGAAGTATGCAGTAGAGATCCTGAAGAGGTTTGGGATGATGGACTGTAAGGCAATGGCCACACCTATGGCATCGAACCTGAATCTTCTATGTGATGCTTCATCTGATGCGGTTGATGTCACGATGTATCGTTAGATGATTGGGTCCTTGATGTACTTGACAAATAAGAGACCAGATATTTGCTTTGCAGTGAACACATTGAGCCAGTTCCTGACGGATTCTAGAGGTGTTCACCTGGTTGCTGTAAAGCATATTATGAGGTACCTGAAGGGTACAATTGATTATGGGCTCAAGTATGATGCGATTCAAAAGTTTAACCTGCAGGGTTATGTTGATTTAGACTGGGCAAGCAGTTCTGCAGATAGGAAGAGCACATCTGGGTGCTACTTTAGTATGGGATCAGGTGTGATCTCTTGGTTTAGTAGGAAGCAGTCCTGCGTAGCACCGAGTATAGCCAAGGATGAGTATGTTGTATCTTGTTTGGCTAGTTGTGAGGGGGTATGGCTCTGGAAGCTACTATCTGAGTTATTTGATCTCCCACTGGAGGCTACTAATATATTTTGTGACAACTAGAGTTGTGTGAATCTGTTTGAGAACTGTTTGAGAAATATCTATCATTTTCAGCATTTCTAGTTTATAAATTTACCATATTTTCATATTCCTTTATTCATTGTTTAAGAGGAGATCATTTCCCCTTTTCAAGAAACGTTCAAGACACACCCCATCATCCTAAAATGATGAAGAATATCCCATAGAGCATACAGTGCTTAGCACCTCTTAAGTCTGTACACTCCCTGGTCGATAATTAAAGTATGCTTTTGGTTTAGCTACCCTAATTAGGTTTCGTTCCTGGAGTCCACCACTTTTTGGTTCCGTTTTCGGGGAGTTGCTTAATCCATAAGAGACATCTTTAAAAGAAAAACATACAAAAACAACCAGAAACATAAAATTTTTACCATGAATGCCTAAACGACAGAGAGATAGATTTGGATGCTTTCTGCCTACCCGCCCTATCAGCAACAATAGTTCTGATAATTCTGAATTTGAGTTCCTTAACTCAGAAGAAGAGGCTATTTCTAGCTACGATCCACACAGAGATAACTTCTTTGCTAGCTCTAGCTCAAACACCACTATGGCAGAGGAAGAGGATGAACCTAGAGAACTATTCACCTTTCCTATCAGTGTACCTCTTGGAGGTGCCAAGATGAAGAATATAAACCCTAATAACCTACCAAACTTCCATCACCTAACCTTAGAGGATCCTGACACATTCCTATTTGAGTTTGAGGTAATCTGTAGGTCATTTGGCTACACCACTGATGCACAAAAACTAAGACTCTTTCCTTGTACATTGAAAGATCTATCACTCAAATGGTTTATGAGCCTAGAAGGGAACAACATTTTGACATGGGAACAAATGAAACAAACTTTCCTAGAAAAGTACAAGGACTACTGTAAGGAAAAAGATACAAGAGATGAAATCTTGAAAATGCAACAAGGAGAAAGAGAATCATTACAAGATTATTCCCAAAGATATCAGATCAGCTACAAGCGAGCTAGCCACTGCACCTTAGATCAAGAATCAATGAAACTTGTCCTTCTCATTGGGATAAAAGAAGAAAATCTAGAAGTTTTAAACCTTCTAGGAGATGGAGATATATTTTACAAAACTTATGACCAAATCCTGTAAAATTTCAAAAACTTTTCTAGATCTAGGAAAGGTAAAAGTGGGATGAGGGATTCACACCCATTTACTGGGGGATCAACTTCTTCAGGACCAAACCTTACAAATTCTGATCTAGGGAACCTTTTAGATGACATGAAGACCGATATCCTACAATCCCTGGCCATGCAACTTGATGCACTTCAAATTAAGAAGAAACACGACGAAATAAACCAAGCTTCGGCAGTCTTTTGTCCATGCTACAGGAAGAAGCATGAGAAGGGGCAATGCACACTAAACACCATAGAAATATGTGGCCTCTTTACTAACGATCACTCTACTGATAAGTGTCCTATGTTACCCTCATGCAAAGCTTCTATTCAAGAGCCCAAAACTAAAGGTGCAATAGAACAACTATGTTTCGTAAATCAAAGGAGAAATAACTTTGCTAGGCCTTACCAACCCAACAACCAAGCCTACTATAATCAAGGAAGTAACCAGCAAAATTGGAACTCAATACTAGGCCCATGGCCATCTCAGCCAAGCCCAAACAAGTGGCAGCAAAGCCAACCATATCAACAACCTTATTACCCACAATCTTACTCTCCATAGCCCCCACCTCTTGCTCAACCAACCATGAATTATGGAAATCAATATCCTTATTCATCAAATTGGAGGACTCCATTACAGCATCAATAACCACTCATCATGCCGCCACCACAAAACCAACCACCCCCCATACCTCCACCAATTCTTGCCCAGCCAATTCCAAACCCTAACAATAATAGGCCAGGGCAACAACAAGCCTACAATACTGAAATGGTGCAGTTTCCAACTTATGTTGTGGATACGCTAGAGATAAACGAAATTAATCTAAGGTTTGGCAAAACATTACAAAATACACACACATAGAATAATCAAGAAGATGAGGCTCACGAACAAACAACACAACCTCATATTCAACATCCTGATGAGCCAAGCCCTCAGAAGGAAGAAATTTGACTACTCACACAACATAGAAACCCTCCATTCCCTGAAAAACTTGTATGAAATACAAGAGAAGAAGAGGAAAATGCAATTCTGAATGAATTGAAACATTTGAATATCCAAATTCCAATTTTACAGGCCATCAGAGATGTGCCTATCTGCAACAAGTTTATTAAAGAAAATTGTTTGAAAAGACCTAGTAGAAGAAGACGTGACCCACCAACGATAAATGTAGTAGGCGAGTTAGCATATTTAATGCTAGGTATTGTTGTTAACCCCAAATATCTTGATCCAGGAAGACCAGTAGTAAACGTGACCATCAACAACAAACATATCGCCAACAGCCTAATTGATTTAGGGGCTGCAATAGATGTAAATACTAAGGATACCATGATAGCCCTGGGACTACAATCGATGGTTAGACCAACAACTACCGTCCTATGGCTAGCTGATACATCAACAGTAAAACCTGAAGGGATGCTTGAAGACATAATTATAAACATAGAATCTTGGGAATACCCAGCTGATTTCATAGTCATCGAAGTAAAGAGTAAACTTAGTGGATAACCAATAATACTAGGGAGACCCTGGATGGCAACTGCAGATGATTACATAGGGTGCAAATCGAGCAACATGACAATCACCAGTGGCCAAGCTAGGAAGAAAATCATGATTTATCCTCCAACAAGGAAGTGTTCAGACCTAGAATATTAGAACTGGACAGACAATTATGATGACACATCCAACCAACACATACGACTTGTCCTTACAATTGAAGCTGCCCTATCACTAAAAGCCATCGATGAAGAAGTCATTTAGATAGGTTTATTCAAAATGATTTTTCTAATCGAAATATGTTTGAATATTTTCTTGGCACAGGTCAGGAGTAAGGAGAGGAAACATTAAACCACGATCCTGACAAAATGTGGGCAGAGGTACTCACACTTAAACAACAACCAATTCAGATAAAAACAATCGAGATAATGCCTAGAAGGACGGTTAATATTAACTCCAATTTGGAGCTAGGAAAAGAATAGCAATTACTGAAGGTACTGACAGAAAACAACAAATCCTTTGCATGGACGTATACTTACATGAAGGGTATCCACCTAGACATCTGTAAGCACTATATCTATATAACGGAAGGCATTGTTCCTATCAGGAAACCACAGAGAAGAATGAATGCAACATTAAAGGACATAGTTAAGATGGAATTACAAAAGTTGTTAGATGCAGGGTTCATATACCCAATATCAGATAGTGAGTGGATATCACCACTGGTCATAGTTCCTAAAAAAGGAGGGAAGTGGAGGATTTGTGTGGACTATAGAGAGCTCAATAAGGAAACCAAGAAATATCGCTTTCCTCTCCCATTTATTGACCAAGAACTAGATACATTAGCTGGGAACAAGTTTTTCTCATTCTTGGATGGGTTCAGTGGGTACAACCAAATCCTCATTCACCTAGCTGATCAAGACAAAACAAAATTCACATGCCCATGGGGCACTTATCCATACATAGTGCTTCCATTTAGGCTTTGTAATGCCCCAACAACGTTTCATAGGGCAATCTTAAGTATATTCCATGATTTTATTAATGAACAAATGGAGGTCTACATGGATGAATTCACACCCTATGGCCAGAATTTCGACCAAGCACTAAAACATCTAGAACTGGTTTTCAAAAAATGTATCCTAATGAGCTTATGCCTTAGCAACGATAAATGAAGAATGCTCATGGAAGAAGGCATCGTGCTTGGACACCATATTTCACAGAGGGGAATAGAAGTTGATCAGGAAAAAGTCACAGTCATCAAAACACTGCCACCACCTATGAAACAAAGAGATGTGAGAAGTTTTCTTGGACAAACAGGATACTATAGTGTGAAAATCCTCACATCAGATCTAAGAGTTGATGTATACCTCACAATGAAAGAATTTAGTAGTAAGATTAAGAGTGGTCAATGTAGTAAAATGAGCAATAGAATAATAATACAGTAGAACTCGGATAGAAGCAAAATAACTTCACACACACTAATTCATTAATCACAATATGGACAAATAAGTAGTACAATGCATGAGGATTCGAATGCCAAGGTGGCAACTCGAATTATCCTTCATGGAGTGATCAAAAGATCACTAGAGTGTCATCCGAGCACAACTAGAAGTCTTCATCATCATTAGTGGAGTCATCAATGCTCAAGTAACTTTCAACCATCAGTCAAATTGAGTCTAACTAAGTGTGGTAGGTGTAACTAAGTGTAACTGGCACTAATTGAATGAAGGAGGCTTAGTGGAGGGTGCATGAGGAGCTGACTAGAGTCAGAATGGGCAATCGAGTCTCACTAGAGGTCCACCAGAGTGATACAGTCAGTTGAGAGTCAATCTAGCCTTATATCAAGGAAAGAACTGATGATAACTCAATTAACTGAAGTGCAACTGAGTGGTAGGTAAGAGAGGATGAGTGGCTTCCTTAAATCAAGGAGGAAGGGAACACTAAGTTCTAGGAGGGCTAAAACTTATCTAAGAGAAGCTCCGAGGGGCTAGCTAACTGAGTCTAGGTGCTGGGATTGATGACTGGGATGCATGCAATTGCATGCATGCATGCATGCAGAATGCATGCTGCATGCAAAAATGCATGCAATACTGAAAATGCAAATAATGAAAATGTTGGTAGGACTAGGATGGAGTATAGGAATATCCTAACACCCCCGCTTAATCCATCATGGGCCCTAGTAACTGAGACCAAAGGTCACCCAATACAATGAATAATAACAGTCAATAAACTGAGGAAATGGGGAAAACCTCATGGGAAAAATAGCCCCCCTCAAAATAGATTGTAAGGCTCACACAAAAATAAATGCTCCAAACTCAAGTAGGTGTGATGATTTGTCATATGTCTAGAGGTATCTTCTTCTTGGGAAGAAGTGGTTCATTCTCAAAAGGCATGTGCTTGTACTTTCTCTTCAGATCGAATGTGATGACAACAAATCCAAAAGTATGAGGATGATCCTTGAACCTGTGATTTGAATCAGCTGAGGTAGGATCAAATCTATGAATATGCAGATAGTCTTTTGTCTTCTCCTTTGAACCATCATGGGTGAGATTATGCCCAAAGAGCGATCAAATATCAGTGATTGCTTGGAATACAAATCAGATCGAAGACTTGAATCATGGTTGCTTAAGATCTCCTTTGAACCATTAGAGGTGAGATCTAAACCCATAAATGCATGAGAAATTATCCCAAGCGAATGGAAATGGTTTCTTGAGATCTCCTTTGAACCAATAGAGGTGATATTAAAACCATGATATGCATGAGAAATTATCCCAAGCGAATGGAAATGGCCATAATCTTCAATAACCTTCGGAAAACATGAAATAATGATCATATAGTAGTACATAAGAGGTGAGTGATCAAGGAGAGCTAATGCATTACCTCCAATGGCTGATTTTACCTCCGAAACATTCAATAGATCATGATGCAAACCAACAAACTCTGGTGCAAGAGAGGATTTAGGACCTTCTGCAATTTCTAGAGTGTGAGCTGGCACAGAATTCGAAATAGAAGAAATTTGGAGCATGAGTGTAGAATCTGCAAGTTCTTCTTCTTTGTGGACAACTTCAATATGAGATATGTTTGATACTAATTCATGATCAATAAGATAATCAAGGAGGGTGAATGCATCACTGGGCTTGCTCTCGAAAGGGTTTGGACCAATCCCTTCATTCTGTCTGCCAAATCTTTCATCCAGGTGGGTCCATAGCTCTTTTGGAGATTCAACATCATCAAGAGAGTGGAATACCATGCTTCGAGACATAGCATACATCATGGCTGCAATGGCTCTTTCACCTTTAGCTAACCAGTCAATCTCTTCTTTAGAGGATTCGAATTCTCTTTGAAAACAATAATCAAAGAGATCATGTCTCTTCAAATATGCTATCATTTTTTGTTTCCATTGAACATAGTCGAATAGATAAAGAGGAGGGATTTATTCTGAAAACATGGAAGCTGTAGAAGACCTACAAAAACCAATAGAAAATATCTGCAACTGCTACTACTGCAAAAATGCAGAAACTACTGCAACTGCTGCACTCGAAATCTGGATAATAACCTGCAAAAAACTCTAAGGAATGGAGATAAAAAATACTCTCAAGACACTCTTATACCATGTGAAAATCCCACAGCATATCTAAGAGCTAATGTATACCTCACAATGAAAGAATTTAGGAATAAGATTAAGAGTGGTCAATGCAGTAAAATGAGAAACAGAATAATAATATAGTAGAAATCGGATAGAAGAAAAATAACTTCACACACACTAATTCATTGATCATAATATGGACAAATAAGTAGTACAATGCATGAGGATTCGAATGCCAAGGTGGAAATTTGAATTAGCCTTCATGGAGTGATCAAAAGATCACTGGAGTGTCATCGAAGCACATCTAGAAGTCTTCATCATCATCAGTGGAGTCATCAATGCTCGAGTAATTGTCAACCATCAGTCAAACTGAGTCTAACTGAGTGTGGTAGGTGTAACTGAGTGTAATTGGCATTAACTGAATGAAGGAGGCTCAGTGAAGGGCACATGAGGAGCTAACTGGAGTCAGAATGGGTAGTCTAGTCTCACTGGAGGTCCATTAAAGTGATACAGTCAGTCTAGCCTTAAATCAAGGAAAGAACTGATGATAACTCAATTAATTGAAGTGCAACTGAGTGGTAGGTGAGAGAAGACAAGTGGCTTCCTTAAATCAAGGAGGAAGGGTGCACTAAGCTCTAGGACGGCTAAAACTAATCTAAGAGAAGCGACCCGAGGATAGCTAATTGAGGCTAGGTGCTAGGACTGATGACTGGGATGCATGCATGTATGTAGAATGCATACTGAAA
Organism: Larix kaempferi; assembly: GCA_027924585.1. Classification (NCBI taxonomy): domain Eukaryota; kingdom Viridiplantae; phylum Streptophyta; class Pinopsida; order Pinales; family Pinaceae; genus Larix; species Larix kaempferi. The sequence continues at coordinate 163,336 of BSBM01001038.1, forward strand.
ATGCAAACAATGAAAATGCTGGTAGAACTAGGATGGAGTATAGGAATATCCTAACATATAGAAGATTCATTAAGAGTTATAGCAAGATTGTTCCACCAATGTTTTCCCTTCTCACAGAAGACATAGAATTTAATTGGACAAAACATTGTATGTTATGATTTGACAAACTCAAGGAGAAAACAATTACAACCCCAGTACTCCAAGGACCAAATTGGGCACTTCCATTCCACGTCCACTCTAATGCATCAGATAAGGCCATTGGATCTGTCCTTGGACAAGAAAGAGAGAAGAAGCCATATGCCATATTACTATATCAGCAAAAACTTGGCAGGAGCAGAATTAAATTATACAGTCACAGAGAAGGAGTTTTTCGTTGTCATACATGCCATTAACAAATTCCGGCACTACATAACTGGATACCAAGTGTTTGTCCACACAGAGCATTCAAAAATCAGGTATCTCATGAACAAACCTAACACAAGTGCTCGAATCATTACATGGCTACTCCTCTTCCAAGAGTCTGACATCACAATTCTGCATAAGCTAGGTAAACATAATGTAGTGGCTGATTTTCTATCTAGGCTAACCCATGGACAAGACAATGAAGTGGTAAATGACAATTTTCCTGATGAGTATCATTTTTAAATATCCATAAGAATCCCATGTCTTGTTGACATAGCGAACTACTTAGTGTCTCAAGAATTCCCACAGCATTATAACCACCAAGAGAAGAACAGCATCATAAGGCAAAGTGCCATCTGCACATGGATAGAAGGCATGCTTTTCAAAAAAGGACCAGACCAAGTATTGAGAAGATTCATTAGGGAAGATGAAGTCCATGACATACTGCATGCCACCCATAATGAACCATGTCGAGGACATTATGCTGCAAAGAGGACAACCTACAAGATATTGCAGACTAGATATTATTGGCCAACACTCCACAAGGAAATCTATGAATATGTTTCACATTGTGATGACTATCAACGAATGAGGAAGCCTACACAACGATAAGAAATGCCTCTCCATCCCCAAATATCATTGGAACCATTCATGAAATGGGGATTTGATTTCGTTTGCCCATTCAACCCACAATAAAATCAAAATAGCTACATCCTTGTATGCACTGACTACCTTACAAAGTGGGCAGAAGTAGCAACACTTGCAGCAGGAAATGAAACTAATGTGGAAAAGTTTTTTACAGAGAAAATCTTCCACAGATTTAGAGTCCCACGAGAACTATTTTTTGAACAGGGCCCACAATTTACATCAAACCTTATAGAGGACCTGCTTAAAAGAAACAAGGTTAAACACAGAAAATATACTCCCTGCCACCCTCAGGCTAATGGTCAAGTTGAGGTGACAAACATAGAAATAGAAAGGATCTTGACAAAAACTGTACAACTCCACAAAAGAGGTTTTGAAGACAAACTAAGTGAGGCAGTCTGGGATTACAATACTACATGTAATACAACAACATGATTCACCCCATATGAGATAGTGTATGGAAAGAAAATAATGCTACCCATTGGGTTTGAGATCAAAACATTGAGGATTGCAACTGAGTTGAGCATGGAACTTTCAAACATCTAGCAAGAACGAATACTACAATTAAATCAGCTGGATGAGAAATGCCAACAAGCACTTGGCCACACTGAAATCATCCAACAACAAAGAAATAAATGGCATGACAAGAACATCAAGTAGAAGAAGTTCAAAGAAGGTGACTGGGCACTAGTCTATGACTCCATATTTCACACATTCAAAAGCAAAATGACAACCAGATGGCTTGTACCCTACATCATTGAACACATCTATGACAATGGAGCTGTCAGAATTACAACAATAGATGAGGAAAAATTCCCCATGATTGTGAATGGACATAGACTCAAACTCTATAAGACACTGAAATCCAGAGAAGAGTTCACACAAACACTTTATCAGGAGAATCTAATGTTGATAGAGAGCCTAGAACATCATTGAACATTTCTTGATTCGAAGAGAACAATTGAAAAATGAAAAATAAATGAAAAAAGAAAAAATGAAAAATGAAAAAATGAAAAAAAATGAAAATGAAAAAATGAAAAAAAAATAGAAAAAATAGAAAAAAAAAGAAAAGAAAAAAAGAAAGAAGAAAAAAGAAAAAATGAAAAAAGAAATACAAAACAACAGAAAATGAAAACATGATCCACTCAGGATCTCACAAACACAATTGATGGACTTGATCCATCCCCATGCACAACTAATGGCAATTTTTTAGCAAAGCTAGCAACAAGTAGATTCAAGCGAACCAGAAAATAATCAAGCAAGCCAGCAATATCAATCAAGCGATCCAGCACTATCAATCAAGCGAGCCAGCAATTCAATCAAGCGATCTAGCACTATCAATCAAGAAAACCAACAAACATTTAGCAGCTGAATGAAATCCAACATCAAAAGAAATACAAACAAATATCAACTTTCAGAATCTAAGTTGAGCAAGCCAGCAACAAGTTAATTCAAGCGAGCCAGATCACCAGTAAGCTACCACTATAGAAATCGAATCACCATTTAAAGAATCACTACAACACAATGTTGAACACAATGAAAAGTCACATCAGCAAGATTTCATGAAAATCAAGCAAACAAAGGAAACATTTCTAGCTGAAAGGCAAAAAAAAAAAAAAAAAAAGACGCGACTACTGACACGCCGAAAATGACTATAGACGTAGCTCATCTCAACTAGAATCATACAATCAGGTACGCAAAGCATGGAAGGTAATCACTTAACTCTCTATTTTATTTTCAAATCAAATCAAAACCCCCCACAAAATGGTTATTTTCCAAAGTTGAGGACAACTTTTAAGTTAATTTGGCGGCACGGTTCAAGAGTAACCTCACAGAATCATGATTACTTACCATCAGACATGTCACTGAATGACAACACCCGCATCTAGTTACCATATTCCCCAATGATCAGAGCAGAAGTGCAATGTACAAATGATGAAAAATGATGAGAGAGGAAGTGCAAGGTACAAATGATGAAAAATGATCAGAGCGGAAGTGCAATGTACAAATGATGAAAAGAACGCAGGGTGCAACAATGGAAAGGAATGTATAAGGAAACAAGTACGATGCATGATGATCAGGATAAGTGCATGAAAAAAGCTAAATAAGGTAGCATAATCTACAAAAAGGACCCAGTCTTGCAATACAAATATTTCCAGAAGCAGGAAGACCAAAAATTCATTTTGTCACTTAGCCAGCAACTTGCCCTCGAACCTGTGATCAATCCTGACCAGTTGAGTTAAGTCATCCACACTCAAAGTTTTTGGTTTGTTGATTATAGTAGAAGATTCAAGATGACAAAGGGGTTGAAAAAGAGTGAACCAAAACCCACAGGTTCTATCAATCCTCCGTAATGCGGGTAGGATGCCCTTCATCTCAAGGCTGAGAGGGTCTAATACAGAGGTAGCTTTAGAATTCACAAGGAACTTGAATCACATCAAAGATGAACAATTCATCACCCAGGTAAGGGGACTACAAATCTAACTGGATGAGGAGGAAATTGCAAAATACATAGGGCTTCCCATGGGTCTACAGTGGAGCAGGGATGACCGGGAAGCCAACCAAAGTGCAAAGGAAACCTTCTTCGGACCAGGAGAAGTTTATGAAAAATTCAAAAATGGGGTCAAGAGAGTCACCATGCCCACACCCTGGCACGAAATAGTTGTTGTCATTCAAAAATATGCAACGTGTACACGGAGCCTGAGCTATGTCCCTCTTTTCCACTTTCGAATTCTGGATCTTCTGAGGCGCCGGAGCCATATCACGCCAAATAACAACATCAGCATCCCCTATTATATTCTCTTGTCTCTGGGAGAAATGAGCAAAAAAGTAGTTGATGGAAAAGAAGATGCGTTAGCCCACCATGGGCTAATCAAGTTGATCATTTGTGAAGAGTTAACGGTATGGGTTCCAGAACTTTCATGGGAGGAGTTTGCGGTAATCTAGACAGATGATGTGCTGAGAATGAGGGGTACACCTAATGTAGGCATACCCCTAGCTTCAGCGTCAAAAGAAAAATCCACTTCTGTATCAGGGGCAAAGAGAAAGATCAACCTGGACAGTGATAATGAAATTATGGTCGATACCCTGATTAGAATAAAACATTCAAAAGATGCCTCTCGCCAAAAAGAATCAGGGGTTTCCACCAGCAAGCAAGGGGAAAAACGATGAAGTAAGAGGATCCCACAGCAGCCCAAGAGTGAATAGGCAAAGAAGGTGGAAAATGTGCCCATCCCAACAATTCAAAACGTATCTGACGATGATGACAATCGGGTGGACTAGGATGAACCAACCACACCTGAAGGATAGGTTGATGACCAATGGAACCCCACTGGTCAAGATTTAAACCCTACTAATCAAAATACAAACCTTGGAGCCACTGACTAGCTAGCTGAGGCACTAATGGAGTTAGAAAAAGTCAGGGAAGAGTTGGAAGCATTAAAAATTGAAGCAAGGATTCAGAGAAGCCAGCCAACATCACCAGCACCTCCACTATTTGTATAGGAGAAGAACCAGATATTGAAGATGCAGCATGTAGGGGAGTTGAAGCTGGAAGAACAACAAAATGCAGCACTAATGGAGAAATTAGGCCAAGTTCGGATAGAATTGGATCAGAAGGACCATAAAATCCAACAATTAGAGGACACATTGACTGTCACTACAAAAATCTATGAGGGAATATTGCAAATTAAACCACCATCTAGAATCTACATGGTATACTTAAAGGAAAAGTGGGGAAGGTTACAACTGCAGAGGGTGAAACAAGGCCTTCCTCTGGAGTTGAACACTCCAAAGTAATTTGTGGATACTTCTCTGAATTGCATAGATTTGGAAAAGGATCAATTATATGAATTCTTCTTGCACAACTTCGTGGTGCCAAGCACACCTAACTGGTCACATAATCCCTACGTAGGCGACTTCCAGCTAAGAGCATTATGCTCCTGGATGAACCACAAGGTGGAAAGGGCACAAGATGATCATATATATCTTGCAGACAAGTGGCAGAATCCATTATGGATCATGGCTGAGGAATCTCACCCTAAAAAGGTAATTCAGGATCACCAAACTATCATCACTAACGAAGAGTTAATTCCTATCTTGCTTGAAAAATAGCAGGAAGCAGTAATGCATTTTGATCTCACCCTTTAATGCGCATACAAAGAGGTACAGGAGGCCATAAGTGAGAGGTGGGAAAGGATTGGAGATGATTTGAAGAAGAAGGAGCCTCACTCCCCCCTCAGGTTAGAAATGGCACTCACTAAGGCCAAATTATACACGGAATCCTTGATCAAACACCAGCTCAGATGGATTGGGATGAAGCTCAGTCCACCATTCTTTCTCCCATTAGGTATCAAAGCACACATTGACAAGGGGGAAGAGAAAAGAACATGGTCCAGAGATGATCGAACCCATGGCTATCATAGGCAGGTAGGGACTCCCAGGATCATTGCTTGGGACATCAAAGAAGCTATCCATGAACAAAATGTGTCACCCAAGGATAAGTGAATACTTTAGTATGGGGGAGATGATGTGTTGATGTATATGTAACTTCGGAATGTATTTCATCAGTGTATTATATATATATTTATTGTACCCTTGAAAGAGATGTGTTATTCCTCTATAAGGAAGTGTCGTCATGTGGATTGACAAGTGTCGCAAGTGTGTGTACTTGCCAATGGGTTATTAGACCACCTTATGGGGTCGGCCCTATTTAATATATAATATAATGTGGATGTACTCAAGTAGACAAGTCGGCCCCAGTAGGTCACTGGGCAAAAAGGTGAGTATAAGTAGAGATAGGAGATCTCTATTTTACTCACTCGAAAAAGTATCTATCTCTCTCTCTGAAAAGTGGCGCACTAGTGAGGAGGAGGAGGATCATCTGCTAGGAGACTATCTCTGTATTATTTGGTTGTATTTTGGTTGAGCCATTGCTCTCTCTATCTCTGAGGAAGTTGTGGGGTTTTTCACCTTAGGGTTTTCCCCACGGAAACTTTGTGTCTCTTGCTTTTGATTCTTGTGATGCTTGTGATGCTTGTCATATTATGATTGTCATGCATTGATATACTGTAGATGTTATTCTCTCAGCAAAGATCCTATATTATTGTGATTTAATACTAAAAATTTAACATGGTATCAGAGCTTAACTGAGAAGAAGACATTTTGCAGTGACGGAAGCTTGTATTCCTTGTTTATTGGGTTTCTCTCCACAGATTTTTGAAATTCAGTATAGTAGATTGGATCTACTCATCAATGTGCATCTTTATGTCCAATCAGATTTCAGTTCCGAGCATTTTCAGTTTTGGCCCTAAAAATTAGGGTTTCCACAAAAATAGGAATTTCTGTAAACTAAAGGTACAGCTGGAAGCTCCTTGCAAAAATCGAAGGTTTGAGCTTTGGATCGAGATTTTTGGCTGAGTAGATCTCCGGGAAACTCAAACCCTAATTCAGGGCTCTCCCTAGTGAACCCGGGAGGACAAAAAGGCAATTCTGAAGGGCAAGACTTTGCTGATCTCAAATTCTGAATGTACTAGGCTGATCAGCTCTCCAAGGTGCATCTTTCTATCCTTTCGGAATTTTGAAATTCACATTTTGAATTTTTAGGGTTTCTCTAACAAACCCTAATCCGGGACCAGATCCAGTTTTCAGCACTTCAAGTGGTAAGTTCTAAATCTTTTCTATTTCCATTTGAAGTACTCTTAAAGATGTCTCTTCACACCAAGCTTGAGGATAAGCTTGAAGGGGCTGATAACTTCCGAGCCTGGAAGTATAGGATTGGGCTAATCCTGGAAGAGAATGAGTTGGACTCATATGTGAAAGAAGACATCCCTATCCCAGAGGATGAAGAGGCCAAGGTATTGCACAAGAAGAACTTGGTCAAGGCAAAGAGAATCATTGCTGATTCTATCAAAGATCATCTCATTCCCCATGTGTCTTCTCTCAAGACACCCAAAGAGATGTTTGAATCTTTGACCAAGCTATTTGAAGGAAAGAACATAAATCGGAAGATGACCCTGCGGAACCAATTGAAAGCAGTGAAGTTTCAGAATGGAGAAACCATTCAATCTTACTTTTCAAGGGTCTCTCAGATCAAGGAACAATTAGAAGCAGTAGATGAAATGGTGGAGAATGGTGAGGTGGTGATGACCACTCTAAATGGCCTACCTAGGTCATGGGATTCCTTTATTCAAGGAATTTGTGCAAGGAAGAAGTTGATCTCTTTCAGTAGGCTTCGGGAAGAATGTTCTCAAGAAGAATCTAGACTTATAGCTCGTGAGGAAAAGATGGGAGGTGAAGATCAAGCTCTTGCAGCTCACACCAAAAGAAGTAAATCCAAGAAGGAATCATCTCATAATAGAAGATTCTCTCACCATCATCATTATCATAAAGATAAGAAAGATCTCAGATGCTTCACTTGCAATGAGAAGGGACATTTTGCTTCAGATTGTCCCAAGAAGAAGAAAGACAACAACAACAACTTCAGTAATAAGAAGAAGGGCAGCAAAAGAAGATTTCATGCTCATGCTGCCGAAGATGATGAACCCCCAAAGAAGAAGGCTAAGGCAGAAAGCAGTAGTGATGATGACTCATCAAGTGAAGAAGAGTATGTTTTAATCTCTGCACTCACTGGTACCATCTCCCATGGTTGTAATGATTGGTTGATTGATAGTGGGGCTTCCAAACACATGACTGGGTTCAAGGAATCTTTTATGAACCTTTCTAAACATGAATCACCCCATAAGGTGAAACTTGGGGATGATTATCAATATCCAATCAAAGGAAGTGGTGAAGCTTCTTACAACCTAGATTCTGGAAAATCTCTGAAGATGAAGGAAGTCCTCTATGTACCTGGACTCAAGAAGAACTTACTCTCCATCTCTGCTTTAGATGCAAAAGGTATGAGGGTTGCATTTGTTGATGGCCAAGTACTAATGTGGCCAAAGGGAAAGACCATGGATGATGCAGTAGTGATTGGAGAGCAAGAGGGAGGCTTGTATAAACTAAAGGGTCAACCTGAACATGCCATGATACATGAATCCATGGAGGCAAGTGAACTTTGGCATAGGATACTTGCTCACATGCACTATAGAGCACTTCCAATTGCAAGCAAGGCTGTAGAAGGTCTTCCTGAAATCAAGACCAAACATGAAGGTGTTTGCAAAGGATGTGCAAAAGGTAAGAACATTAAGAAGGCTTTCCCAAGCAGTGAAAGCAAGGAAAAAGACATCCTGGAAATCATCCACTCAGATGTATGTGGCCCCATGTCATCCAGTTCCCTAAGTGGGTATGTTTACTATGTGTCATTTATTGATGACTTCTCCAGGAAGACTTGGGTATACTTCTTGAAGGGCAAAGATGAGGTGCTTGATAAATTCAAGGAATTCAAAACCTTGATGGAGAATCAAACTGACAAGAAAATCAAGACATTCAGATCTGACAATGGTGGAGAATTCACCTCAAATGACTTCAAGAAGCTTTGCAGTAATTCAGGGATTAAGAGGGAGTTGACTGCTCCTTATAATCCTCAACAGAATGGAGTTGCAGAAAGGAAGAACAGAACTATCATGGAAGCAGCAAGGGCAATGTTGCATGACCAGGATCTTCCTATGCATCTATGGGCAGAAGCAGCTAGAACAGCTGTATATGTGCAGAATAGAACACCCCACAAGATATTGGACAACAAGACACCAGAAGAAGTCTTTTCTGGTAAGAAACCTGAAGTCAGCCATCTCAGAATATTTGGTTGTCCAGTATACACTCATGTCCCAAAGGAGAAGAGGACTAAACTAGATCCTTCAGGAAAGAAGGGTATCTTTGTGGGTTATAGTGAAAGCTCGAAGGCTTACAGAATATATTTTCCAGGGTTCAAGAAGATTGATGTCAGCAGGGATGTAACATTTGATGAGAATTCAGCATTCATCAAATCAAGAAAGGCACCTACCAAAGTTTATGAAGAACCTAAGGAAACAAGATTTCAGGACACTACCATGACTGAAGCAGTTCCAGAAACTGCTCGTGAGTTTGAAGATCCACAAGAACCTGTAGATCCACCCCGTGAGGATAACTCTCACAAGAGGAAACCTGTATGGGCTAGAGAGCTCATTCATGATGCAGAAAGATTTGGCATTCCAGAAGAAGAACACAGAGCAAAGAAGAGAACCAGATCACACACCAGTTATGTTGCTTTACTCTGTGACATCATGAACAAAGAGCCTTCCAGTTATGAAGAGGCAGCAGAAAAGAAAGAATGGAAGGATGTTATGGTTGAGGAATACCAATCAATTATGAAGAATGATGTTTGGGATGTTGTCCCAAGACCTAAAGGGAAGTCTGTTGTGACTTCCAAGTGGATCTACAAAATCAAGCATGCTGCAGATGGCAGTGTGGAAAAATATAAAGCAAGATTCGTAGCTCGTGGTTTCTCTCAGAAGGAAGGAATAGACTATGAAGAAACCTTTGCACCTGTAGCCAGATATACTTCCATCAGAACAGTACTTGCCCTGGCTGCAACAATGAAATGGAAGATACACCAGATGGATGTCAAGACTGCTTTCCTGAACGGTGTAGTAGAAGAGGAAGTATATGTGGAACAGCCACTCGACTTTGAAATACATGACAGGGAATCTTATGTATGCATATTGAAGAAAGCCTTGTATGGCTTGAAGCAAGCTCCCAGAACCTGGTATGGTAGGATGGACAGTTTCCTATCTAGTTTGGGCTTTACCAAGAGTAAAGCGGATTCCAACCTTTACTACAAGGTTGAGGAAGGGAATCCTGTGATTCTACTACTATATGTGGATGACCTATTTGTGATAGGAGATGACAGAATGATTGCAGATACCAAGAGGAAGCTTGTAGCTGAATTCGATATGAAAGATTTGGGAATGATGCACTATTTCCTAGGTATGGAGGTGTGGCAGAATGCAGGTGGGATCTTCCTTGGTCAAGGGAAGTACACAGTAGATATCCTGAAGAGATTTGGGATGATGGATTGCAAAGCCATGGCCACACCTATGGCATCGAATCTGAAGCTTCTTTGTGATGCTTCATCTGAGCCAGTTGATGTTTCTATGTATCGTCAGATTATTGGGTCCTTGATGTACCTGACGAACACGAGACCAGATATTTGCTTTGTTGTGAACACATTGAGCCAGTTCCTGACGGATCCGAGGAGTGTTCACCTGGTTGCTGTAAATCATGTTCTGAGGTACCTGAAAGGTACAGTGGATTATGGGCTCAGATATGAGGCAAATCAAAAGTTTAACCTGCAGGGTTATGTTGATTCAGATTGGGCTGGCAGTGCTGCAGATAGGAAGAGCACATCTGGGTGTTGCTTCAGTATGGGATCAGGTGTGATCTCTTGGTTTAGAAGGAAGCAGTCCTGCGTAGCATTGAGTACAGCTGAGGCAGAGTATGTTGCAGCCTGTTCAGCTAGTTGTGAGGCAGTATGGCTACGGAAGCTACTGTCTGAGTTATTTGATCTCTCGTTGGAGGCTACTGGTATCTTCTGTGATAACCAGAGTTGTGTGAAGCTGTCCGAGAACCCAGTGTTTCATGGCAGGTCGAAACACATAGAGATCAAATATCACTATATCAGGGATATGGTGCAGAGAGGAGCTGTGAAGCTCCTGTATGTTGCGACGGACGAGCAGATTGCAGATGTGTTGACGAAGCCACTAGCCAGGGTGAAGTTCGAGTACTTCAGAGAGAGGCTTGGCGTTCTTCAGATCGAGGACACTTCGAGGAAGAAGTGATGGACACATTTGCTGAAGCCATTCCAAGCATGTTGGAAGGAGGATCCTTCACATGGCTGTGGATGTAAGCGCTGGATGATGAGCATCAGGATGATGTTCTGGTTTCTGCTGGATATGATCAGCTGGATCATTTTTGTATGTATGTACGCATCATGTTGGATGCTGGATATGATCAGGTGGATCATTTTTGTATGTATGTACGCATCATGTTGGATGCTGGATATGATCAGTTGGATCATTTTTGTATATATGTACGCATCATGTTGGATGTTGGATATGATCAGTTGGATCATTTTTGTATGTATGTATGCATCATGTAGATGTTGGATATGATCAGTTGGATCATGTGTATGTATTTTGTATATGCATCATGTTGGATGCTTGGACCATGTATCTGTATATGTATCAGGTGGGTACATTGTATGATCAGGTGGATCATGTATGGTGATATGTATCATGTATTTGTATTTGTATCAGGTGGATACATTGATGATCAGGAGGATCATGTATGATGATATGTATCAGGTAGATACTTGGTATGCATCAGGTAGATGCATTGATGATCAGGAGGATCATGTATGATGATATGTATCAGGTAGATACTTGGTATGCATCAGGTAGATGCATTGATGATCAGGATGATCATAGATGACGAGCTTCAGGATGTTGCTCCAGATGACATGCAGCAGGATGTTGCAGTGATGATGATCAGGATGATCATGGATACATCAGGATGATGTATGATGAGTATCAGTTTGATACTCTGTGGCCGTGGATCAGGTTGTGCAGATAAGCATGTAATTTGTGCCCTGGGAGATTTGCAGATGGTCTTTCGAGGTTTTGCCTATGGCATGTAATTTGTGCCCTGGGACATCTGGCAAATTCTCTTTCGAGGTTTTGCTTGGGAGGACATATAATTTGTGCCCTGGGAGATCTGCAGATAGTCTTTCGAGGTTTTTCCTATGGCATGTAATTTGTGCCCTGGGATATCTGGCAGATGCTCTTTCGAGGTTTTGTCCTATGGCATGTAATTTGTGCCCTGGGAGATCCGATAGGTTGAGCTGTGTGCTCGTAATCAGTCCTGGGATGCTCTTGCGAGGTTTTGCCATGACCACATGTAATTTGTGCCCTGGGAGATCCGATAGGTTGAGCTGTGTGCTCGTAATCAGTCCTGGGATGCTCTTGCGAGGTTTTGTGGTGACCACATGTAATTTGTGCCCTGGGAGAGCCGATAGGTTGAGCCGTGTGCTTGTAATCAGTCCTGGGATTCTCTTTCGAGGTTTTGTGGTGAGGTCACATATAATTTGTGCCCTGGGAGATTTGCAGATGGTCTTTCGAGATTTTGCCTATGGCATGTAATCTGTGCCCTGGGACATCTGGCAAATGCTCTTTCGAGGTTTTGTGACGCACGTAAAAGTCCTGAGGATTCCACAGTATGGCCAGTGATGACGAAGACCTGCAGGTGGTGGGCCTACATCTAGTATGAAAAAGGACTGGCTCTGTAGAACTTCCTATGACGAGTAGAGACAGAGATTGGATGAGATAGCAGCAGCAGTGAAGATGATGATGACAATGCATCGATGACGATGATCCAGAGAAGAAGACTTGTCTAGCAGATCTGTGTTGAGAAATACCATCCTAGTTAAGAGGGAGTGTTGATGTATATGTAACTTCGGAATGTATTTCATCAGTGTATTATATATATATTTATTGTACCCTTATAAGAGATGTGTTATTCCTCTATAAGGAAGTGTCGTCATGTGGATTGACAAGTGTCGCAAGTGTGTGTACTTGCCGATGGGTTATTAGACCACCTTATGGGGTCGGCCCTATTTAATATATAATATAATGTGGATGTACTCAAGTAGACAAGTCGGCCCCAGTAGGTCACTGGGCAAAAAGGTGAGTATAAATAGAGATAGGAGATCTCTATTTTACTCACTCGGAAAAGTATCTATCTCTCTCTCTGAAAAGTGGCGCACTAGTGAAGAGGAGGAGGATCATCTGCTAGGAGACTATCTCTGTATTATTTGGTTGTATTTTGGTTGAGCCATTTCTCTCTCTATCTCTGAGGAAGTTGTGGGGTTTTTCACCTTAGGGTTTTCCCCACGGAAACTCTGTGTCTCTTGCTTTTGATTCTTGTGATGCTTGTGATGCTTGTCATATTATGATTGTCATGCATTGATATACTGTAGATGTTATTCTCTCAGCAAAGATCCTATAGTATTGTGATTTAATACTAAAAATTTAACATGATGAGCCCCAAATTAGGTACTTTATAAGCCTTTTGATGCCACACAAGCACAATAATGGATATGGAAAATGCCTTTGTTTATGGGGTTTAATGATTCGTTTTGATTATTTGATAAAATAGTTTAGAGTTTATTCTTTAATGCTTAAAAGAGTTTTCTATGAGCTAATCATATGGAAATAAGTGTGTATGAGCAGGCACAGGTAATCCAAGAGACAACCATCAATTCCAGCGCAAGGACTGAAAGACCATAAGCGGCTCAACGCCTTTTTCCTGATTTGTAGAAGATAACTCTTGTTCAGCATAATCGAAATTTAAATTATAGAGTTAGGTTATGTTCCAAAATAGATATATATATGGGCATCTTGGTCAGCAAGAGCTTCCTGTTGGCATTTTTGTATAACTTACATTTTAGTATATATTATTTGAGACAATTCTGTGTTAAGACTTTTCTAAACATGAGATTACGATTTTAATGGAAGAAGTAACGTTGTTTCAAGCTTTGCGTTTATAAGACTTTTCCCACTCCTGAAATACAAGTTGGAGAGGGTCCCTCCAACACGTAGTTCAGGAGCTTTGTTTCCATTTCAGGTATTTTTCATATGGACTGTGAATTGATTTAAATCCTTATCGTATATGAAGTACTTTGGTAATGTTTGAATGACATGGTTTTATTTTGGTTAAGAAATCCTTTCATTTCAACACTTTTTATCTATAGTTCTCCAACATTGATTCTATAGTTCTATAATACACTTCTTGTAGTCCTATACACGTATTCTGTGTAGGCGTAATTACTTATGTTTTCCAGCTTGCTATATTAATCTTAGACCATGATTTAGATCTGCGATACCATGAATATTTCTTTTATCATAGTTCAGTTATATAGGAGTTAATCGTTTTAGTTCTTTGGATTTGAATAGAATAGATGATTATTACTTTTAGCATTGGATTTGAATGAGATCAAGTTTGATTAATTTTCAGCATTGAATTTCTAGTTAAACCTCCATCTTTCAGCACTTTATTTCTAGATCAAGTTTCCCAAGCTCTCGACATTTGATTTCTTAGATTAGATTTACAGTCTTTCACTATTTAATTCTTAGCATAAAGATCCATTAGTTTCATCATTTCTAGTTTATAAATTTACCATATTTTCATATTCCTTCATTCGTTGTTTAAGAGCATATCACTTCCATTTCCTTTTCGAGAAACCTTCAAGACACACCCCATCATCCTAAAATGATGAAGACTATCCTATAGAGCACATACAGTTCTTAGCACCTCTTAATTTTGTACACTCCCTGGTCGATAATTAAAGTATGCTTCTGGTTTAGCTACCCTAACTAGGTATCCATTCTTGGAGTCCACCAGTATCGACGTCCCCCGTTCGAAATCGGTGCATGAGAAAGGTGGTGAACCTAGAAGCCCAAGTATTGTTTCCATTAGGATCCGATCATGGAGAAGGAGCAGGGAGCCGAGGTGGTTTTCATGCCAGAGTAGGCGTGGTATGAAGTGGATGAAGAGCATGTTCCTTTGCCTCCTGTAGTGTTTGACTGCGTGGAAGAGAGTTCAGCAAGCGATATCGAGGAGAGACAACTGTGCAAAAGGGTGCAATGTCAAAATAAGAAAAAGGAAACCCAAGAAGAGGAGCGGGACACCCTCCAAGTTGAAGAGATTCTTGAAGACTTCATCCTCTCTGCTCCAGAAGCGACACCTCCTCCCCCAGCAGAAGAAGCACGAATGGAAGAGTCATATTAATATGTTTTGAACTACATTTATATGTAATATTTCTCAATTTTTGAGGTTGTTAGAGTCCGTACGCCTACTGATAGCGCATGTGAAATAGATCATGGTTTACCCGTTAGCAATCCTTTTCATTTTGTGATTTGTTGTCAAAGGTGGCGAGCTGGACCCTTAGGTGGCAACAAAGTTTTAACTGTTTTCTAACAGTCGACTCAAGGCTGAGAGACGATAAATATCTATGTAATAGGAGTAGAATGGGTTGGAAAATCAATGGGTTGAGGCTTGAGAGAACTAAGCATTGTTTTGAGGCATAATCTTTAATAGAATTGCAATGCCTGAGGCTGATTTCGACAAAGATTCATGTGTTCTTTAGTTTACAGTCTGTTTCTTTCTTCTTCTCATGTGGATGTGCTTCTTGTTATTTACTTCCATTTTGTTTGCTCTTTTCATGTTTGAAACTAGTTTATGGTAATGCATAATTATTTTTATAAGCTCTAGTTATCATTTCATAAATCCACCAATTATTTCTACTAAAGCTAGCATAGGATTCATCCGTGTTAGAGGCCCATGCTTATGGACTGTTCATTTTTTCTTCTTTTATCACTAGAAAACAACATTTTGACTGTAAATGGATGGCTATCTTCCCTATGTCCTGATATTTCATGCTGCACCACTGTTATTTTGTGTATGTGTTAGGTTTTGACTCCATTTCCCAATGTTTCTCTCATGATTGTCTTACCAAACCCTCAAAAAACTATTGTCCCATTAGAAATATGACCTTTTGAGCATGTTTTGATTGAATAAATCGAGTAAGAAGGCTGGTGTGTTTCTCATTGATTATTTTTCAGTCTTATATAAAAATGTAAGAGAGATCCCTTTCTGATTGCATTGGGCCAGAAGTGAAATCTGAAGTGGTTTTGTGGTTACCCCGAAGTGTCCTCTTTCCACCACCTTGGGGGTCAATTTGGGTTCTAACAAATTGGCACCGCTGCTGGGGAACAAAAGTATTATCATCCCTGGGCAGAACGACAAAGTTTCAGAACTGATTATTGATGGTGAACATCAGTCAGACATTAAGAAGGTTGTATACCTTTCACCCGACGACTCCACTCATTGGGATTTCATTATGAAGGAAGCTCCACTGGGGAAGATTGGTGACTCCATGCTAGGATTTAGATGTTGAAGATATTATGCTGACTCCACTATGGATGTGATCAGTTGTATTAAATATGGAAGGGACAAGATCTAGGTATCCCGATATGAATTCTCTCAAAGAGGTCTTTTTCTTTTTCTTTGGTTTCCTTTTACCTTTATATGTTTATATCAGAATATTTCTGCTTCGCAGAAGGGCTCTCAGTCAGGAGAGAATTTAGTTTGTATATTCTTCACTAGATCTTGCAGATGTACATTCCTCTTTCACTCCTAGATCTTTCCCTATTCCTTCTTTCCACCCCTCTAAGGTCCCTAATCAGTCCTGCGATTCCCATAAAAGTGAGGCTCAGGACATTCTTCCTATGCATACCCCTCTGCCTTCTAGACCTCAGCAGAGGTATATCCCTTTGAAGCTACCCGATGTCCTTCATGGATATCCTACCAAATACCATACATACCTCCCTATTTTTTATGGAGAAAATGGCAGCCTCACAGCCGAAATAAATCTTCAAGGTTTTGATATTTTTTATACCTTTTTGAAATAGAACATGATGATATTTGTATGAGGGTTTTTTCCCAATCCTTCCAAAGAAATGTTAAGAAGTGGTTTAGGCCCTTGCTACCTGTTTCCATTGATACATGGGAGGGTTTTTCCAATTTCTTTCTGGAGTTTTGGGGTGAAAGAAGGTCTTTGGACCGGGTGCTTTTAGAGTTTTATTCCATAAAGAAGCAGAAAAATGAAACCATGTCTAGTTTTAACAGGAGGTTCATGAACTTTTACTATAACATGCCAAAGGAAGTTCATCCTTTAGAAAATGCTGCTAAGCTACAATTTGCCTCTATCCTTCCCCCAGATTTGTCTTTCCTTCTATTGGAGAGAAGGTCTCCCACATTGCAGTAGATGTTCATTGATTCATTGGAGGTGGAAGAGAATATTAGGATGTCTAGAAAGGTCTCGGAGCAAGGCAGTGAAAATGGGATGGAGAGGAGATTAGAGTCTGAGGAGGAGCATGAGCCGAAAAACCCTGTTTTATTTTCCCATAGTGAGCAGGGAGATGGGCAGCCCATCCATGTGCAGGAGGAGGAGGGTGCTGGTTTGTTTTATGTGGTTTTCATTGAGCATGTTGAGAGTTCTGTGATGCAGAGTTTTGAAGGAGGGTTTGGTCCACCCATATATGATGAATATAGAGATGAATATGTCGTAAGAGCTCTGAAAGTGGAGGAGAAGAAGTTTCCAGCATACAATCAGTCCCACTATACAGAAGAGCCAACCATGAGAAGGAGCTTAAGTAAAACTCCTGGTTTCATCATTGAGAGCCATGGAGGTATTGAGCCTGAGGGTGATGGAACCCAACATCCTAAAACTTAATTATTTTCCAAAATAAATACGATTCTTAAATCCATGAACGACGAAAGTTTAAAGACCCTGCATGAGGGACTTGGCCCTCACCAAAGCGAAGAAGAAGGGACACATGGGAGTTTCCAGCAGGAACAATTTTTTCCCTTGGAGGAAAATGAGACTGAGTTTGAGGCCCATGAAGAATTTCTTGAGTTTGACACACACCTCCAACAAGATGACGAGATAGTAGATATGTTGGCGGAAGACCAGGGTGTTCGATATAGTTCTTATTCACATCTTTTAGGCCTAGTATGCCGACTCTAAGAAGAAGTTCTTCTTCTAGATCCATTTGAAAGTCAGGGTGGAATTTCTTTTGAAGCACCAGAGTAGAATCATGTTTTTAACCGAGGAATTCTAGGAAATCCAGGAGATGATGATGCTGATAGACCACATATTGAAATACCCTCTCATGTTACAGAGTTGTAGTCTCATCCTAGGGATGCACTTGAATCTGATTATTTCGATCCTATTAGGGTGTATAATGGCCCGAGCAGGCACGATGTCCAGGTTCCACTCGAAGTTTTCCATGAGCATCCAACCCCTATGCCTAGTGTGAATGACAGAAAGGATGATCATACTACTTGGAGTCTTTCTGAAACAAAATTTTCCAGGCTGTAAGAAAATTTACAGTTTGATAAAGTGCGAGGGAATTTACAGCAGGGGTAGACTTGTCTTGCCAGAGGAAGGTATGGAAAAATTGGAGGATACCATGTTTTATATGATCCAATAGCTGAGTATATGGAAATATTCTTCAGTTGGGGTAAGAGGTTTTTTTTTTGTCAAAAATATCACACCTATCATCAATACTTTTTGCCATTATGTTCTTATCCTCTGATTTTAGTTACGCATGATGTGGAGGTTTTCCTGTTGGATCAATTGTTGGATTCGATACATTGGCACTTTCATATAACTTGATATGACAACCATTTCAGTAGCATAGGGTAGAGTAGTTTTGTGTCTAAATAAGCTTGGTACGATGAGCACTTTTTCAGCATTTCAGTTGCAGTAAGGTTTTGCAGTCTTCAGTTCAGTTCCCAGTATGTACAGTTCAAGTGTGTTTTTCAAATTCAGTCTTCGATGGAGAGTTGCAGGTAGCTGGTTTTTTATGATGAGAAAGGCCCAATGGATAAGGCACTGGTCTACGAGGTTCTTTGCTACCTCACATGGAGGATAGCATCCCCAATAAGAGCCAGTTGTTAGCACCATATTTGTTCTAAATTTTTTGGAGGGGTTTTGAAAGATCGAAAGGTGACTATTCATGAAAATAACCAAAGAAAAACTCTACTCATAGCCCGCATGTCCCAAAGATCAGGAGCTCAAGGGTCTGCGTGATGGTTTTGGGTTTAGAAAAGAGGCAGTGGTGGAAATGTAAGGTTTTAATGGTGTCTAGAGGGTTAAATAACAAAGCAATGCACCCTCAGTGTATAATGGCGCCTTTGGAAGGCTCGGATCAAGAGCAAGGAAGATCAACGGTCGCAAGCACCCTTCACGGTAGAAGTTGGAAGTTATATAATCATGGGAAGAGATGTTAATCGGTGGGCGAATTAGAGAGTGATTGACGATAGAGGGTATAGATCGACGACCAAGGATTTGTTCGCGTTTTTAACATGCGCGAATAAATACAATTTGCAAATTTGCGAACTTTGGGTAGAAAGGCGCAAGTTCGAATGGTATGGATGTGACGGAATTCATATCTACGACTGCGATTTAGTTCGCAGATCTTACTTGTGCAGGCAATCAGCTAAGCCAAAATTTGTGAACATGGTAAAAGCACAACATTCGACGGACCAAATGCATTTAAGGTTAAAGATCTACGATCCTGGTTCGTTCATGTTATTAGATGTCGTGTGGCATCTCTACAGCAGGTGACCGATAGCCAATGAGACTAAAGCCACCTCAGCACCGTCGTATATTTCTCCCACCTATCTGGAAAGCCTGGCTGATCATGTTTTGTGTCAACTCAAGTGGTAGACATCATTGATGCTCGATTGGGAGATTCGGTTAGGCCATCATGTTGAAGGTGATCACGCGTGGCTTCTGCCATTATCTCGATTGTTATAGGAATGGTCCCGACATCCCCCATTTGAAATTGGTGCATGAGAAAGGTGGTGAACCTAACAGCCTAAGTTATGTTTCAATTAGGATCTGATCATGGAGAAGGAGCAAGGAGCTGAGGTGGTTTTCATGCCAGAGCAGGCATGGTCTCAAGTGGACGAAGATCACCTTCCTTCACCTCCTGTAGTGTTTGACCGCGTGGAGGAGAGTTCAGCAAGCGAGCCTGAGGAGAGACAGTTGTGCAGAAGGGTGTGACATTGAAACAAGAACAAGGAAACCCGAGAAGAGGAGTGGGACACCCTCCAAGCTGAAGAGATTCTTGAAGACTTCATCTTATCCACTAAAGAAGAGACACATCCTCCCCCATCAGCCCCAGTAGAAGAAGCACGAGTGGAACATTCATTGATGATAGAAGACTTTTTCGATCAACAGGGCCAGTTGAAGACTCAGGAGTGAGGTGACAGCCTTTTCCCTAGTTTTCTATGACCTGTCATATTAATATGTTTTGAACCATATTTATATGTAATATTTCTCAATTTTTGAGGTTGTTATAGTTTGTACGCTTGCAGATAGCACGTGTGAAATAGATCATGTCTTACCTGTTAGTAGTCCTATTAATTTTGTGATTTGCTGTCAAAGGTGGTGAACTAGACCATTAGGTGGCAGCATAGTTTTAACTGTTTTCTAACAGTCGACTCAAGGATGAGAGCCTATAAATATCTATGTAATAGGAGTAGAATTGGTTGGAAAATCAATGGGTTGAGGCTTGGGAGAACTAAGCTCTGTTTTGAGGCATAATCTTTAATAGAATTGCAGTGTCTAAGGTCGATTTTGACAAAGATTCATGTGTTGTTTAGTTTACAGTCTGTTTATTTCTTCTTCTCATGTGGATGTGCTTCCTATTATTTACTTCCATTATGTTTGCTATTTTCATGTCTAAAACTAGTTTATGGTAATGCATAATTTTTTTATAAGCTTTGGTTATCATTTCAGACATCCACCAATTATTTCTGCTAAAGTTAGCATAGGATTCATCCCTGTTAGACGCCCATGATGATGAATTGTTCATTTCTTCTTCTTTTATCACCATACAATAGGCTTTTGACTGTAAATGGATGGATATCTTGCCTATGTCATAATATTTCATGTTGTAAGACTGTTATTTAGTTTATGTGTTAGGTTTTGACTTCATTGCCCAATGTTTCTCTCATGATTGTCTTACCTAACCCTCAAAAATATATTGTCCCATCAGAAATCTGACCTTCTAAGCATGTTTTGATTGAATAACTTGAGTAAGAAGGCTGGTGTGTTTCTCATTTTTTATTTTTCAGTCTTCTATAAAAATCTAAGAGAGATTCCTCTCTGATTGCATTGGGCCATAAGTGCAATCTGAAGTGGTTTTGTGGTTACCTCGAAGTGTCCTCTTTCCATAACATTGCGGGTCAATTTGGGTGCTAACAGCAGGTATTACAATTGTGTCTTGGGTTGGTTGTTCCGTAGATGTAGATTCCTGTGTGTGGCTCCTAGTAACAACTAGTGATCTTGTTGGAGGAGGTCTACTGGTGTTTTGTCTAGGCATGACTAGTTATGGCCCTCCTTCTAGCGCCATTTGTTGAAGCCTTGGGTATGTAAGTGCTGTAATCTTTTCCAAGGCTAGCAACAGAGGGTGACAGCCCACTCTGAAAGGCTTCAAACAACTCCGCACAAGAGCAATTCTATCCCTAGATTGTTTGGTGTGGTTGACTCCCATGGATATAAGTCCTCCGCTGGAGCTTAAGAGGGTTGATACTGATGGATCTGTCTTCTTATGAGGGAATATCAAAAGAGTTCTATGTCTAAGGTAAGTAGTGTTGCTTAAGGTAAATCTAAGTAAGTTAGACATAACTTAAGATAGTGTGTTTGATATGTGCAGAACAATCTGATATGAAAGATTGGTTAAATTATTTCACCAACACATAGACATATGAATTGGATCCAATTTAACCAGCTTTAAATAAAATATGCAATTACAATAGATTGATTTCACTTAAAGAGTTAAGTACATTTAAGATTGTTATGTTAAACCCCGCCAATTGACAAACTAGCAGTAATGAAGCTATAAGCATTTATCATTTGCAGAAATAGATAAATGAATTAAATGAAAAAATTCACTTAATACATAATAACATCCAGATTGTAAGTTCAAATAAATTTAATCTACAAATACGATGCATTCATAAAATTGCAAAAGATAAAACAAAGTTGATTTAATAATTAAGGTGAAAAATTGGAAATCATCGAAGAAATTTGACAAAATAGACAAAGAAGATGACAAAAGAAACTAACATTGATTCATCAAGTTTGCAAAACATTACAATATCTCAGGTGAAACAATGTTTCTCCAGTCCTTCTCTGGCGATTTCGCCCTCCTCACCCTATGATATCTCTACCCCTTTAATAATAATTACAATAAAGATACAAAGGGCCGACTTCCCATAAAACAGGGATCACAAAATCAATCTAATCTAAGAATGACCAAGGGCACCTTGCCACTTGGCCCAGAATTCTAACAGCTCATCCACATCAGGATATTTATCCAACTCGAGTCCTAACTCGGCATCACACGTGAAATATTCATTCTCATTCTTGCTTAATTTGTGCCAAGTACACAGAAAGAGGTGGATCTTGTTCTCCAGACTGACAAGTTGCTTGATGAATTTCTCAACTTCCGAAATCTGTATGTACTCGAGGTCCTGAATCTGTTCTTTGACCTACACACACCTACTATCCACCTGCTCAATCATCAGCTTTGGTGGACAAGCCTTCTCAATAAGGTCCATAGTGGGAAATTGTAGCATTACCATGATGTTGTCTGAAGCATACCATCTTCTTCCACAAATTTCTTGTGCCTTCTTAATTGTTTCTTCAACCATCTCACAAGCATTCTTCCAAGCATCTAAAGATGTTCTTATTCTCTTGAACTTGAAGCTATCCAATACTGGGATATCCTTAGGTTTGTCCTTGATATACCTTTTCCAATCAACAATGTCATCAATGGCCTTGGAAGCTTGTTGCCTTTTTTTAATTTGGTGCTCAAGAATAACATAAATTTTCTCAAAAACATTATAAGTTTCCTGAATATTATTCAGGGAACTAAATAACTCATCTAAGATTTTTTGATGCTCCACATTAAATTTGAATCCAAATCCTTGATCTCTTTCTCAGAGAATCTAGGGAATGAAGAAGTGGCTGCATTGGAAATTGCATCCTTAAGTTGTTTTTCCAGTACTACTATCTTCTCAATATTTTCAGTCTTTTGGACCTATGTATCATGTAGTTGAACCTGGAGAGAAGTGTTCTATTCTTGCAGATCATTGAGTTGACTTTCATATTCATTCCTTAATTCATGAAGCTGAGATTCATGTTCTTCATTAGTTTTGATCTGCTGCTCCTGGAGCTTCTTCAATTATTCTTTCTTGATGTCAATCTCCTTATTCAGCAAAGTCACTAAATCATAATTGGCTCCAGCAAATTCTCCCATTGCTGCAGCAGTGTCTAATTCCTTCTACTAGATGTCAACATACTGGTTTTCCCAAATTATTTGATTGCGGACAGGTGCTTGCAACATTGTTGGTTCCTTGTTGAACTTTTATTACCTCTTTTCACCACTGCTTTGGCTTATCTACTGTAAAAATATTGCCGAAAGGAAAATACAGCATCATCTTCACAATCAACTATCAACTCTATTGAAGATGTGGCAATATTACATGTTGCAACTAATGGAGTTGTTTGGGTAACAGTGGAATTACGGATGGACATAGTGATTTGGGAGGTAGATGTAAAAGAGGTAGTGGCAGCAGAAACTAAAGGTGGAGAAGGAGGAGAAGTAAACAAAGTCGAAAACTCAGAGAGAGAAGTAGAGGCAATGGTAACTAATGGCTGCACAGAAATAGTTGGAAACTGCATCTCAGTAACTATTGGTGGTAAGGTTATAGCTGGAACTGGAAAGGTTAGATGTGAAGTAGTGATGGAGGTTGATGTAACAAATAATTCAGATATGGTGGAAAGTGGAAGTGTAACCTCAAAAGATGAGGTGGAAGGAATGTCAACAGACGAGGTGGAAGGAAGCTCAATAGAAGTGAGTGGGGATGAAGGAGTTGATGTAACAAAAGTGTTTCTAACTTCAGGAAAATGAACCTCTGAAGAAGTATCGTCCATCATAATGCCATCAATCAAATCAACAAAAGTATGAGAGACTCTAGTGACTTCTCTTATAATAGTTACAACATGGAAAAGAGGAAGTGTTTCATCCTCAACATCACCGCCTTCAATATTTAATGCGGGTATTTGAGATGCAGAGGCTTGAATCTTCTATCTTTTGGCTGGGGTACTTGCAACAATCACCTGAGTATCAACCATTGCATTCATATGCACCAGTTTCATCTTCACCTCATCAGCTGATTGAATCAACATCTTCTTGACTTGTTGAACATCCTCCATGAGGACTTTTCCTTTAACTTCATCAGGGTAGGCTAATGTTAGTTTTTATTAATTTACTTCAATATGATCTAGGATGTTAACTCAGAGAACAACATGTACAACATATATATAGCATATCAATCATGGACACAATAATGCAAGCACACAAGAGACACAGAGTTTACTTGGGGAAAACCATAAAGGTGAAAAACCCCAATAACTTCCTCAGAGATAGATAGAGCAATGATACAACCCAAGCATAAGAGATAGACATCTCCTAGTAGCAGCTTCTCCTCCACAAGTGTGCCACTCTCCAAAGAGTGTGTGAGAGAATAGAATGATCAAATAGAGTGCCTCCCACACTCTATTTATACTTGACTTGACTTTCCTAATAACCTTTACTAGGTCGGCCTTAACTTAACCACATAACATAATGCTGACTGGGCCGACGCCCAATAGGGTGGTCTAATAACCCTTTGACCCACATGGCCGACCCCCAATAGGGTGGTCTAATAACCATTCGAACCACATGACTTATACAGGGCCGACCCCAACAAGGTGGTCTAATAACCCATCAAGTATAAGTTACGACACTTACAATATAAATGACGACACTTCCGTATAGAGGAATAATAACATCTCTATAAGAATACAAACACTTCCATATAGAGGAATAATACCATCTCTATAGGAGTACAATATACATATATGAAATACATTCCGAAGTTACATATACATCAACACTCCCTCTTAACTAGGAAGGTATTTATCGACACGGGTCTTCTAGCACAAGTCTTCTTCTCTGGATCATCGTCACTGGATAATCATCATCGAGTC
Organism: Larix kaempferi; assembly: GCA_027924585.1. Classification (NCBI taxonomy): domain Eukaryota; kingdom Viridiplantae; phylum Streptophyta; class Pinopsida; order Pinales; family Pinaceae; genus Larix; species Larix kaempferi. Next base: position 188,030 of record BSBM01001038.1, read on the forward strand.
ATCGTCATCGACACTGCTACTGCTATCTCAATCAATCTCTGAATCTACTCATCATAGGAAGTTCTACAGAGCTAGTCGTTTTTCATACTGGATGTAGGCCCACCACCTGCAAGTCTTCAACATCACTGGCCATACTGTGGAATCCTCAGGACTTATTACATACGGCACAAAACCTGGCTGAAGCATCCCAGGCTGTTACGAGCACTCATCTCTACCTGTCGGATCTCCCAGGAGCACATTACATGTGACCAATCACAAAATCTTGATGAGGCATGCTAGGCTGTTACGAGCACACATCTCTTCCTGTCGGATCTCCCAGGAGCACATTACATGTGATCTCACCACAAAAACTAGCTGAAACATCCCAGGGTGTTATGAGCACACAGCTCTACCTGTCGGATCTCCCAGGAGCACATTACATGTGGTCCACCATAAAACCTGGTTGAAGCATCTGAGGCCTTTTTCATCCTGTCTAGATCTCTCAGGAGCATATTACATGTGGTCATGGAAAAACCTTGCAAGAGCATCCCAGGCTGTTACGAGCACACAGCTCTACCTGTCGGATCTCTCGAGGACACATTACATGCCATAGGACAAAACCTCACAAGAGCATTTGCCAGATCTCCCAGGGAGCTATTATATGCCAGCGACAAAACATATCAAGAGCATCTGCAAATATCCCAATGCGCTATTATATGTCCTCCTAGAGAAATGCCTCGAAAGAGCATCTGAGGCCTTTTTCATCCTGTCCAGATCTCCCAGGTCTACTTACATGCTCATCTGCACAACCTATCCACGGCCACAGAGTATCCACTTGATACTCACCATACATCATCCTCATGTACACATGATCATCTTGATCATCATCACTGCATCGTCCTAATGCATGTCATTTGGAGAAGCTCGTCATCCACGATCATCGTGATCATACAATGAATCTACCTGATGCATACCAAGTATCTACCTAATACATATCACCATACACAGTGTATCCACCTGATACATACATAGAGACATGATCCACACAATGTATCTAGCTGATACATATCAACATACATGATCTACTTGATCATACAATGTATCCACCTGATACATATACAAATACATGGTCCAAGCATCCAACATGATGCGTACATACATAAATGATCCAACTGATCATACAGAGAAAAAAGTAGAACCTCATCCTGATGTTCATCATCCAGTGCTTACATCCACAGCCATGTGAAGGATCCCCCTTCCACCATGCTAGGAATGGCTACAACAAATGTCTCCATCAATTCTTCCTCGAAGTGTCATCGATCTAAAGAACACCAAGCCTTTCTCTAAAGTACTCGAACTTCACTCTAGCTAGTGGCTTCTTCAATACATCTGCAATATTCTCATCAATCGCAACATACAGGAGCTTAATTGCTCCTCTCTGCACCATATCCCTGATATAGTGATATTTGATCTCAATGTGTTTCGACCTGTCATGGAACATTGGGGTCTCAGACATCTTCACACAGCTCTGGTTGTCACAAAATATACCAGTAGCCTCTAGCGGTAGATCAAATAACTCAGACAGTAGCTTTCGAAGCCATACTACCTCACAATTAGCTGAATAGGCTGCAACTTACTCTGCCTCAGCTGTACTCAGTGCTACGTAGGACTGCTTCCTACTAAACCAAGAGATCACACCTGATCCCATACTGAAGCAACACCCAGAAGTGCTCTTCCTATCTGTAGCACTGCTTGCCCAATCTGAATCAACATAACCCTGTAGGTTAAACTTTTGATTCACATCATACCTGAGCCCATAATCACCTATACCCTTCAGGTACCTGAGAATATGCTTTACATCAACAAGGTGAACACCTCTTGGATCCGTCAGGAACTCGCTCAATGTGTTCACCACAAATCAAATATCTGGTCTCATGTTCGTCAGGTACATCAAGGACCCAATCATCTGATGATACATAGTGACATCAACCAGATCAGATGAAGCATCACACATAAGCTTTAGGTTCGATGCCACAGGTGTGGCCATGGTCTTGCTGTCCATCATCCCAAACCTCTTTAGGATCTTTACTGCATACTTTCCTTGTCCAAGGAAGATTCCATCTGCACTCTGCCACACCTCCATACCTAGAAAATAATGCATCACCCACAAGTTCTTCATCTCGAACTCGGCAGCAAGCTTCCACTGCGTGTCAGAAATCAATCTATCTTCACTTGTAATAAACAGGTCATCCACATACAAAAGTAGTATCACTGGATTTCCTTCCTCAACCTTGTAGTAAAGGTTGGAATCCGCTTTACTCTTGGTAAAGCCCGAACTAGATAGAAAGCTGTCTATCCTACAATACCAATTTCTACACATATATGACTCCCTGTCATGTGTTTCGGAACCAAGTGGCTAATCCACATACACTTCTTCTTCAACTACACCATTCAAGAAAGCTATCTTGAAATCCATCTGTTGTATCTTCCACTTCATCACTACAACCAGAGCAAGTATTGATCTAATGGAAGTGTATCTGGCTACAGGAGCAAAAGTCTCTATGCTACAACCTACAGCATGCTTGATCTTGTAGATTCTCTTGGAAGTCACTACAAACAACCCTTTAGGTCTTGGGACTGCATCCCAAACATCTTCATGATCAAGTGGTACTCCTCGATCTTGGCATTCTTCCCAGATCTTGGGAACTTCAATATTTTCAATAGATAACTTTGTTGTTGAACAAATGTTGTAATCCTTCTTTTGTAGGTGATGGTATATGATCTTTCCTACACAACAAGTTAAATTGCATGATTAGAAAACATCTCATAGTTTTTCAGAACAAATTCTTACACATAAAGAAATATGTCATATAGTCATGCAATTATCTTAGCCAATGCTTCAATACAACATTTATCCATATCCCGTAACTTTCTAGATGCCTTCCAATCTCTACCAGAACAATGTTAAGAGTGTGCACAACTGCCAACATGTCAGCAAAGAGGTTTCATTCTAGATAAGTAGCAATGGAATGTTGTACAGTGCCATATGCCACTTACCCATGTATATTAGTAGTATACTGTTCATCAATGCAACTATTCTAATATGCATAATACACAACCTAATTCTAGGAACATCAGTATATACATTATTGAACAGTATTAAACAATAAAATATGCAAGGAATGATAATTCAAATACTTATCTTTGCTTGTTTGTTGGGTTGACTCCCTCTCAGTCTTTGCTTCTTTTCTGCAACTCCATTTTGATGTGGATTGTGATAGGTGGTCAACTCCCTATGAATATCTACATCCTTGCAGAAACAACTGAAGTGTGCTCCTTCTTGATCTTTGCTTTCTTGCAGGAACAAGTGGAGTGTGCTCCCTCTTGATCTTTGCTTCCTTGCAAGAACAAATGGAGTGTGCTCCCTCTTGATCTTTGCTTCCTGGATTACCTGTCCTTGAACTTATATCCATCCTTAATCACTATGCATGCTTATTAATATCATAATTGTGTTATCCTCAAGGTCTCATACATAATCACACATTCATTAGTATAATCTTAATACTATCAAAACACAATAATCTTAAACATGTGTAGTCATGATCATTTCAAACATAGATAATAAACATTAGTATTCAAGGTTTCAGGGAAGTCTTCTTTTACTCATGCATATTCTTATTTGATCATAGGACTCTTCTAGTTAGTTAAATCATCAATCAAGATAAGAGACATAAAATGCATAAACCCTTGATTACTTACATTTCTAACTTTATGAAGAAACATAACCAATCATACCAAGTATACTTATATAAGGGATCCTAACACAAGGTAGGATTCTAACTTGATATAGGAAAAACATACCTGGATTGGTATGTTAGCTAGCTATGTCTAACATACCCACATGATGTCTTCTTGTTCTCTTCAATGACTTGTGCTAGTAACCTGCATATATCATAGGTTAACCATTATAGAACCAAGTTATACATACCTCGCAAATAGATCTTCTAAGTGATCCATGAGAATGGATGAATCTTTGTCCTCATGTCATCATGATCATATGTTCTTGAACTAGAACATGATTTGTCTTTCTTGGTGTACCTTTCATGTTAGCAGACAACATAAACCTCATACAACACCATAATGCATTAGTACAATCATAAGTGTCAACACCCTAATCAATGAATATCTTCTATCATGCATTCATAATTTTATTAAGGTGATACGACAAGTGTAAATTTAATCAAGATTGTACTAATCGTAACAACATGAAGACAAACATACCATAAACTTAATCATGAACAAATCTCGAAACATACCTCGATGAGTCATACATGTCGAGATTGCTTGTAATCTTCTTATGTAAGGCCTTAGCCTCATCTCCCTCTGAAACAGGAACTTCTTCACTTATGCAGGTGACCAATCCATTCTCTTCTAGGATTAACCCAATCAACTTGATTTATAGGAACTGAATGTGGAGCTCGATTAGGGTTTGTCAGAGAAACCCTAAAAATTCAAAATTTGAATTTCAAACTTTCGAAAGGATAGAAATATGCGCCTTGATGAGCTGATCAAGCTGGTATGCTCACAATTTGAAAACTACAAAGTTTCACCCCTCAAATTTGCCTTTGAAACTTCCGAATTCACTTGACATTACCCCGAACTAGGGTTTGATAAAGCCCACCCTTCTTTCCAATCAAAAGGTTCGATCCAAAGCTCTAAGCTTCTAGTTTTCTAAGGAGCTTCGAGCCGTGGTAACAGATTTCAAAAATTTCCATTTTTGCAGAAGCCCTAATTTTCCACTTTTTCGATGAAAGTCCCAAACTAGGGTTTGATCAAGCCCGACCTTCTTCCCAACCAAAAATTCTGATATTGGTCTCTAAATTTCTATTTTGATGAGTATCATTCAGCCGTAGTCTCTGATTACAAAAATTTCAACTTTCTCCGAAACCGTAAATTCTGGAAGCCATGAATGAAGGTGCTAAAAAATAATTCTATTTTGATAGAAATATGTAGCTGATTGTTTCTAGTGTAAGTTTGAACTTTTCGATCTACAGGGTATGAACAATTTTCCTGTGATAGCCTAACCTTTCATGTTTCCAACCCCATAGGTCTGATGTGAAATTGATTCTCTGAGAGAGAGTTATGCCAACTGTCGCAACATGACCTGTTTATGGGATAAAACAAGAGATCAAACTTGTACGGCATGCCACATCTCATTGGTTCAGTTTCGGCCTCTGAAAAGTTACCTGAGAAATTATAGTCTGTGCACTACCTATCACATTTTACAAAATTTCATTTGGAGCTTCCTAGCCCAAGTTATGACCTTTTTGCGTAGGTCGTGTGTTTATGACTCAGATGTGGAAGAGGCCGAAACCCTAGATTGTACAGATCATAAAACACAAAGTACAACGAATTAGAAGATCTCCTTTCGATATGTAGTACATGGGGATCTTAGCTTATCCCTATATGATTTTCAGACCCTGAAACCTTGCCGTAATGAATTTATAGTGAAAGTGTTACAATGACTAGGTTTTGCTATATCAAGTCCTAGCTTCGCAAATGCAACAAGTGTCATACATGCCATACCATGCCTTCTTTCAGGATAGCTCTAAAACCATGTTAGTTTTTCAGAATTTACTTCAATCTAATCTAGGATCTTAACTAAGAGAACAACATATCTATAGCATATCAATCATGGACACAATAATGCAAGCACACAAGAAACACAGAGTTTACTTGGGGAAAACCATAAAGGTGAAAAACTCCAATAACTTCCTCAGAGATAGATAGAGAAATGATACAACCCAAGCATAAGAGATAGAAATATCCTAGCAATAGCTTCTCCTCCTCCACAAGTGCGCCACTCTCCAAAGAGTGTGTGAGAGAATAGAATGATGAAATAGAGTGCCTCCCGCACTCTATTTATACTTGACTTGACTTGCTTAATAACCTTTACTAGGTCGTCCTTAACTTAACCACATAACATAATGCTGACTAGGTCGACACCCAATAAGGTGGTCTAATAACCCTTTGTCCCACATGACCGACCCCAATAGGGTGTTCTAATAACCCTTCGACCCTTGAACCATGAAATGGTGTAAGAGTTATCGAATTTGGGTATGAAGTTGTTCGACTTGTTCATCGAGTATTTTATCATCTCATCAAAATTAAACTAGGTCTTCACCGAATCTAGGAAAGCCACATTGAGAAATTGAGTGGCCGGCATAAGAGCATATGCTCTAACAAAAATCTCTGAGCAGAAAGAAGCCACTTGGGACCCTGTATTATCGTTGAAATAATGGTCTTTAGGGTCCACATGATCGATTATCCATTTCACGACATCTGTGTATGGGAGGAGGGTTGGTCTAGCCACTATAGCATGTAATTGAGAATCCCTAATTTTCTCATAAACACATTGGTTATCCTCGATTTTCGACAGGTCGTCATTGTCAAAGATTGCGTAAATTCGTGACCAATCCAGCTGATAGGTTTCAAACACTCTATCAGTGGTATCGGTGAGAATGCCAAAATCAGGGTCTTTGTATATCAAGTCTTTCTGGGATGTCTTGGAACGGGTATTTCTCACATGGTGGAAGACTCGTAATTCTGATAGAATAAAAATAAAACCAATAAAAAATAGTTTGAAATTGAAGGAAATCCGCAAAATACAATGGGAATAGACAACAAACCAACCCGTGCTGATGAAAATGGAAGGAAAAAAACCCTCGTAAAAACCGACACTAAAAACCCTTGTCGTAGGTGAAATTCTCGAAATTGAAAATGATAAAAGAAAATAGAGAAAATCATAATATTTAACAAAAATGTGGGATGAAATATGGATCGCAGGATCAAGACAAATTGACGGCTAAGATGCAGGATGTGGAAGAAGAGTTGTAGAAATTATTTTTGCAAAAATGTACATCCTTTCTGCAATCCACAATGCGGGTTGCGAGTTGCAGAAACATAACTCTAAATATAAAAATGCCAAAAGTTCCCGCAATCTGCAATTGCGGGTTGCAGGGATGCAAATGAAAAAATTAAAAACGATGTTCTTTCTGCATTCTGCAATCCGCAATTGCAAGTTGCGGGTTGCGGAAACGCAAAGAGAAGATTTATTTCTCAAACATTTTCCGCAATCCGCAATCCGCATTGTGGGTTGTGAGTTGTGGAAACACAAGTGCGAACTTATTTTTGGAACTTTTTTCCGCAATTGTGGGTTGCTGGTTGCGGAAAAAAATAACCCACTTTATTCAAAACTCATTTCCGCAATCCGCAATCCATAAATGTTGATTGCACCTTGCGGAAAGAAGAAATTTCAAATCCAAAAAAACAAGCTTCCTCAATCTGCATTGGGGATTGCGGTTTGCGGAAACGACAAATTTTGAAGAAAAATTCATGCTTTCTGCAACTCACAAAAATCCATAAATTTTTTAAGGGAAAATTTATTAGCTGGATTGGAACATGACAACTAAATCAAATATATGATAAAAACCATAACAACCCCAAAGTGAGTAAGGGAGTTGAAAATTAGCTTCGAAAAATTAGAGTTGGGGCTCCCATTATTAAATGTTTTACCAAGACCGCCTCAAGTCAAAACCGCCCCTAAAGGGGTAAATTGTTGTAGTGTGTTTTTGTTTTCTTTCTCTATAATATTTTTTCTAATAGATCGATCCCTTTTTTGAGCTTACCTTTCCAGATTTCGATAAGTTTAGTCATGGTTAGCTTTTTTTTTATGCCTACGTAAATGTCAATTAAAGCCACCAAGATTATACATGTGTTTTACTGCAACATTTACATACTTGGACACTCGGAAAATTAAATCCCTTATTCTATTTTGAATGTATGTAGACATGATTTTTTGTTAGTGCTTGACTAATAATCGAGGTTCAGGTATCTACTCGTCGTTGTAAGCCCACTATGTTTTATTTTATCTCGGAGTAAAAATCTCGAGCCCGAGAATGCTGTGAGAATAATGAAAATCAGTCTTGGGTGGTTTTGTGCCAGCTGTCGTTATGTTAAAATAATGTTAATCTTTTTGTTTTCTCTTCCATCTGAATTAGTTGCATATTTTGAGCAGGTCGATTCAACCAAGCTGGGTTGTTGTTTGGAAAAAAAAAACCTTCAATCTCGGTATTTCTGTCTCTGATCTTTATTCGTGTGTTTTAAACTATACCTAACCATTGGTCGATTCGATTGGTGAATGTTCTACTCTCTTTTAAAATATCTTGGAAGTATTGTGATATCCTTGTGAGGATGTGGCTCTGCTTTTCGAGATTTCTTTTTTTACCTATGGATTTATTCTTTTTCCCTCTTCATGTTGGTACCAGCTATTATGGAAGTTACTTCTAGTTCTCTTGATTAATGGTTGATCGAATCCTAAATTGTGCCGGCGTTGTTCACTTGCTGCATCATCTCGATACTTCACAACCTTTGCTCTTTCCCTTAACACTTCATGCGTAGAACATCGAAAGGGAAACTCGAGCATCGTTTTCCCTCTTTACCTAGAGTTGTTCTTACCTCTGAGTTGTTATTTGAATTTCATATCGGAGATCAGAGTTATACAACGTTGATTTCCTTTATTCCAAGAATTAGGCCTACTTTTACAAATGCGGTTGCGCAGTAACCTATTTTTTTTCCCTTCGCTAGATTACTGCAGGATTTGATATTTAATCTTCTGGCTAGTTACCCTGGGTGTTGTTTTCCTTTGATGGTGAAGTCTCGTAAGTTAAAGAGATATGATTCTATATAAATAGGTCTCATGGTTTTGTCTAAAAATGACCTCCCAGGTACGGTTTATACATTGTCCGTCAATCGACTCCTCAACTTATAAGGTGTATTCGAGTAAACTACTTTCTAATTGTCAAATGGATTGCCACGGTACTAGTTGGGGTGTGAATGGTGTTATGAAGGGATTTAAATAGTTACATAGAATTTATGTGTTGAATTATGTAGGTCGAGAATATCGGTTGGCATATTGATAGGGTCAATATATAAGTGGTTGATATCTATATACCTTTAGGAATTATATTTGGGTATGACTTGTGTTACGAAGGGATTTAAATAGTTAATACATATTTATAATCCTAGATATATGGTTCAAATACATATAAATTTCATATATATTTTTGTACTTTAGACTTGTATTTCAATATGATGACTTGAAACATCAGTATATATAGATATATATAAGAATATTGACAAATTAAGAAATATTTACGTTTTATGGGCATAAAAGAATGAATGTTAGAAAACATTATAGATAAAAAGGTCATCTCATGTCAAGTGAAAAATTATTTAACTGTAATCTCGTTCTAAATTTATAAATTTCTCTTAGAGTGTATCTTACAAGTGTTTTTACTTGGATATGACGAGATAAAATTATCGATGATACTTGTATGTATAAAATGGGGTTCGTTATACCTATATTTTATGGACAATTTTATGCTTCAAGGTTTATGAAACTGCTTATTTGAATATACATATTTATGTGTAAATCATTTAAGTTATGGAAATGTTAAACGTTTTATTTTAGTATCAAAGAAGTTACACAAAATATTAGTCTCTCTAGGTATAATAAAAGTTTTTTAAATTATCCCAAATTTTAGTATATTTGGGGTTATTACAATCCCATAAAAAATTAAGACAAAAATAGGATTAGTTTTTTTTATTTTTTTCTAAAAGAATTTTACAAAGTAAAAATAGTGATAAGCTATTCAATATTTAGAGATCGCAATGATAAGCTTCATCAATTTAGTGATCATTGGCAACTGAAAGACTACAAATGCATAAATAGAATAGACATGCAGATTGATATCAATTCTCTAGTTTGTCTCTTAATCTACTTGACTATGAAAAATAAAGATAAAGTAGGAAAAGATTTCAACATAAAATAAAGAGAAAAAGGAATAATTTTTCTCCAGATCATATATATTTCCATAAGTTGTTATCTAAGTTGTAAAGACATCTCTCTACATTTTACTAAAAATATCAACAATCGGAAGAACTCTAAAGAATCTTTCATGAAGCCTAAATAATAAAGTCGAATTCTATCTTGGAGTATATCTCTTAACCAATAGTGGAACTCTAAAGAATTTTTTATGAAGACTAAATATTAAAGTTAATGTTCAAAGTATTCGAATATGTGCACTTGATCAGATTTTGATAAATATTGAGTACCTTGAGCTCTAAGTCAGCTATTTTTTTCCAGAAACCCTCATCCATGGTGCTTTGTAGTGGATAAAAATGCAAGTCAAAATGACCTCTAGAAGAAGATACTCCCTCTACTAAAACAATAACACATGATTCTCTTGTTGGAGAATTTCCAAAAGGAAATGGCCTTCATACCACAAATACTAGTAAATAGTAAGATGATCACATGAGAGCCCAAAATGCTACCAAAGACTAAGTAACCAGTAGTTTTATGCAATTTAAATGGGAGATGATGCATTTAAGGGAATTCATTCCCTAACATGAGAATTGGTTGAATAATTGAAGCAAGGTGTGTAAGAGAGCTTTGAAGTACATTGGATTACCTATATTGATGTTTGTATTGAGCCATTTAACTATACTTCCCTGATCTCCATGTTTCTCCAATCATCATTTTTAATAATCGCAACAATATCTCCAACTACATAATTCAGAAGAGATTGTCCATAGTGACATAAGTCCATGTAGACTAGAGTACACTTCATCATTTATCCTGTGGATAGGTGTATAATGGTTGACCACCCAAAATGATAAACTTCTGATAAGAACATGTAACACCCATGAAAATAATAAATGTTTTATTTATTTCTGCTAAAAGACAATTTAAAAACAATTATTATTATTTTATTATTTTTTACTGAAAGGTCAAAGATAAAACAATTGTATTTGAGGATACTATCTTTATTATTTAATTTAATAAAACGGGAGACAAGGATGGATCTAGCTGTTGAGGAGTCTCTATTGAACTACGTGAGGGAGAAGACAAGTGGCGAATGTTGTTAAAGATGCAGGAGGCATCATCCCTGAAAATAAGGTCACCACTCCTAGTTGAGTGCTAAAGAGCAGAAGGCTCATAAATGACCAAGTCCTAGGAAAATACTACAAATAGTCAGTCCATGAGCAGCAGTAGGCTAGCATTGGACAGGGATTGAAAATTTCAATGCAAGAGATGGCACATTGTGGATTTTTCTTAGGTAGTTTAGGAGACGATCTCGGGGGTTCTGGAGCTTGATTGCTCTAGGAGTTTGGTTGGGAGGAACGACAGAGCCATCCTTGTTTTCCCCACATTGGTATCATGTTCTTATGATATTGCTCTCAGTAATATTATTTGGAATTAAATTGTTATCTACAAATTGTACAGTTAGTCTGCAATATTTTGTTAGCTAAATATCGATATTTGCTTAGGGTTAAGGATCAAGTATCTAATATAGCAGGTTAGCTTCTGTTACGATGGTTTCTAGTTTTCCTTTCCTTTACATACAATTCTTTTAGTGCTCATATATATATACTTAGAGATATATATAATAAAGATTCTGCATACTTTAATTTGAGCAACTAAATTTTCAAATACAGAATCTTGTGCTAGGAAGTTATTACTTAATAAATATTACATTCATGCATTCAACTTTATTTTATAAAAGAATCCTATAAATCATAATCTCCATTCTAAAATAAAATATTTATATTTTCTTTTTTTCCTTTCTTTACTATCTTAAAAATAGAATCGTGCCATCTTTAGATTTCGATCACTGTTACTTCTAAAACCAGGAATTCGCTTAAAAATCTTGTAATACCTTGTTTTAGATTTAGGGATTTACCCATTTATTACCTTTTGGTAGTATTAATTCTGATTCCAGGATTACATTTCAGATTCCATCTTTCGCCTTCATGGCCTTACCTTCTTATCTTCAACTAATGAAACTCATCTACAGGATTGAACGTTACCTCTTGAGAGTAACTTCACCACTATCGTGGGCTTCCTTCTTTCACCCTTTTTTCTTACTATCTATTACAATTACAACTAAACATTTAATTAATCTAGTGAATGCATTTTAATTACACTAATTTTTCTTTTCATTCATACGACCGATTTAGGGTCGAACCCTGTAGCGTTTAAGTTGTGATAAAAAAACGTTTGGATCTTGTTATCAAGGAGTCACTTAGGGTAATGATCAAGGTAACGGTTTCAAATCCTTTAGTTAAATTTTATCACTTTCATAAAAGGAAGGAAGCCAAACCCAAGCAAAAATTTCTATTTCTATTTATCAAAGAAAATGACAATTAAAATCCATGAAGACAAACCCAGAACTTTACCAGGCCTTTCAACCTCGCGAAATCGATTCATGGATATGGCTTACAGCCATCCCTGTCTCCCTTTAAAGCAAATCTTTAATCCATGAACAAAGATGTAAGGAAACCTTTCGTTTAAACAACCAAACTGGTAATTCACCTCCTCTTCAGAAATCACATCTTTTACATTAATTAAAACACCATATCACTTAAACATTCGAAACCTGGTTCAAAACTGAAAAGAGTTTGTTTACAATGGTATGGACCGGGTGAAACTGCAGGTCGGGATTTTATCCATCAACGCAGAAACTACATTGGCTTCACGGATTCAAGAACGAAAGAGTTCAACCCCATTAATAGATCACATTTTTCTCTAAAAAAAAAGAGAATAAGAATTACTTTCAAGTGCAGGATTCAACCCAAATTTTTTTTATAACCCTGCTACGTATATTTATTTCAAAATGCCAACAATCTGGAAACAACTCTTAAAAATTTTAGAGCCATAACTTCATCTTTTGTAGAGATAGAACAAACCCTCTTGCCACGAGACTTGTGGACAGTTGTGGCTTACTCGGTAGTTTGTACTTGATGCCATAAAGACCTCCCTTTAAGCATGGTAGTCCCTATGCCACCTGCAAAGACAAAGTTTCAGCTTTTAGAAACAACACTTAAATATTTAAAACTTCAACAACCGTATAGAGTTCAAGTATTGATACATTACCTTCATTTTGAATGCTGCAACCAGCAAACCAGATGCTCTTATGACCTGTATCGTGACCTTATTATTGTAATAGCACAGAGCTCCTCAACCATGGTGGTCGAGATCCCTCTTCCTTCCCCAATATTTTTTCTAATGTTTTACAAACCCTTGAATACTCCTTTGGACAGTGTAAGTGCTGCATTAAATGCGCCAGTCTGTCCTCCACCCAAGCTTTTATCCCTTCAAACCTTTAATCATAAATTTCATTCAATTCCTTAGTACTTGTTTAAATATGTCGAAATAACTATAATAATGTAGGCTCGATAATCAAGTCTTAATGTTAAGAGAGTTTTCTAGGGGAAATCATTTTTAATCCTTTGAGTTATTACTTAGGACTTCCATCCTTGTTAAGGTCCAAACTCTTGTGCATTAAACCTTTCTTGTAATCAATTGTTAACACTAGACCTGGTCACAATGATGTTCGGATGTATCCACCTGCAAACCATGTTCCACAAAGAACAAAAGGGTGTGTTAGCATTCAAGCTAACGAAGCCAAGGGGGTCCAAAGAAATTCCCTTAGGCGCAAAGGTTGTTCAAGACATTCCATCAACTAGGACTCTAATATAAATAGAGCGACAGATCTTCTCTTTTAGAAATGTCCCATTCGGAGTGTTTTTCATAATGCAGATAAGTTAAACGGATTCAAACTTATAAGTAGACAAGGTAATAGGTTAGACCCTTGAATAATGAAATGTCACACAGATTACTGTATAGTAATCTTTACTTTTCTATGTGTAAAGCAGTAACCAGTAATTGAAAGTTTATAAGTAAGATTTATGTTGAAATTCAGTTATGTTGTGGATAAGAAAAAAAATAAATTATTTTATGAATTTTAGGGTTATTACATATGGTATCAGAGTTGTGTTACAACATTTGGCCTAAGGCGGCTCAAAACATTTCCGCTACTATAAAAATTAAAAAAAAATTAAAAATAAAAAATAAAACTACTGTTACATTTTGTATTTGTTTTGTACTTTTACTAATTCCAAGTATTAGGAAACAAACTGTGCTATCGAGGAAGAAATGGCAGAGTTTAGGATGCCTGAAGAGACACCCCACCAAAAGGTACTGGAGGAAATAGACTTTGGGTGCAGCTGAATGAAAGAAAAGATAATGTTGATGAATTAAGGGTAGAGTTAAAAAATGTTAGGGAGTAAAATGAACAGATAATGAAGGCTCAAGAGGAACCAAAACATTATCTTACTAGCCAAGATACATAGTAATGAGAAGGATAAACATAAGGAAGGAAAGGAAGCTACATCCCCTAAACAAAAGGGAAGAAAGTTGGATTTTTCCAGCCATAGGATTGAAACCTCCAGTGATGAATCCTCAAAGCAAGAACATGAAGATTCCAGCGAAAGCAATGAACAGCATAAAAGTAAAAGGAAGTACAGACCGTATGAGCAAATTTAAGGGGAATTTAAGAAAATTAAATCCCCCATGTTTAATGGCGAAATTGAAAAAGGTGAAGAAGCTGAAGCTTGGCTAGGAGGCATGAAGAAATATTTTCAGATATATAACTATTCTGATGAACTTAAGGAAAAAATGGCCATATACAACCTCAGTGGAAAAGTTGATGTATGGTGGCAGGACATTAAGAAAGTTAAAGGCATAAAGGTGTTGAATATTGTAACTTCAAAGAATATTATATTTGTACTTTATTATTCCGGAGATGTTTCATTCCTCCGAGGTAACCCTATCATGTATCTGGAGATCTTTATTCCTCCAGGGGTTTGTATTAACTAGGGTTGTTAGACCCACCATGTGGGGGTCGGCCCTGTAGTTATATTTTAGGGGTTATTAGACTTCTCCAAGATAGGTCGGCCCCATTAGGTCTTTTAGTCAGTTGGGGGTCAGTATAAATAGAAGAGGTGAACTCCTCATTAGATCACTCACTCACTTGTGGAAGAGTGCGCACTTGTCTGGGAGATCTGCTAAGGAGTCAAAGAAGGAAGGAGCACATCTTGTATTTTGGTTGATCATCTTATTGAGGAAAGCTTTGCTGGGTTTTCTACCCCATGAGGGTTTCCCAGGGTATATTCTGTGTCTATCTTGTGATTATGTTTCTTTCAGTGATCTTGCTAGTCTATTTGGTTTAAACTTAACATGGTATCAGAGCTAGACTGAATAGGACATCTTTCACAAGGTAAGAATACCTCTCTCTCTCTCTCCGGTGAAGTTAGGGTTTCAGCCCAAAGTTGGTATTATTGAATTTTGGTTGCATGGCTGGACAGCCCTTTTCAAGACCATTCTTTTAAGCCCTATATCGAACTTTTTGGTTGGGTAGAACTCCGGGAAAGTCAAACCCTA
Source organism: Larix kaempferi (assembly GCA_027924585.1). Taxonomy (NCBI): domain Eukaryota; kingdom Viridiplantae; phylum Streptophyta; class Pinopsida; order Pinales; family Pinaceae; genus Larix; species Larix kaempferi. Next base: position 203,355 of record BSBM01001038.1, read on the forward strand.
ATTCTACCAAAAGTGCGATAAGTCAGAATTTGGTTTTAGAAAAAAAGTTTGCCTTTTTTATTTCTGATTACATGGCTGGATAGCCCTTCTCAAGACCATTCTTTTGAGCCCTAGATCGAACTTTTTGGTTGAGTAGAACTCCGGGAAAGTCAAACCCTAATTCTACCAAAAGTGCAATAAAATTTTGTTCCAGATTCCGGAAAAGTGAAAAGTAACTTTTCTAGGTAAGTCTGCTCTATCTCTTGGACTCCCTCAAGAGAAGATGGCTCCAAACACTAAGCTTGAAGACAAGCTAGAAGGTATAGAAAATTTCTGGGCTTGGAAATACAGAATTGGTCTCATCCTTGAAGAGAATGATCTTGCTCATTATATCAAGGAAGAAGTTGTAGAACCAGAAGGAGATGGAGCCAAAGAAAAGCACAGGAAGGATCTGATTAGGGAAAAGAGAATCATAGACGATTCTATTAAAGACCACTTGATTCCCCAAATGGCCTCCAAGAAGACTCCAAAGGAAATGTATGATGCCCTAGGAAGAATGTATGAAGGAAAGAACATCAACAGGAAGATGAACCTAAGGTCTCAGTTGAAGAGTACCAAGATGCACAAAGGAGAATCCAGTCAAGACTACTTCTCAAGGGTCTCTCTAATCAAGGAGCAATTAGATGCCATTGGTGATACTCTTGATGAAGATGAACTTGTGATGATTGCCTTAAATGGTCTCACTAGACCTTGGGAATCTTTCATACAAACCATGTGTGCCAGAAAAGAAAGCATGAAGTTTGATGTAGTATGGGAAGATTGTGTTCAAGAAGAGGCTAGGGTTGCCAACAGAGAATCTCTTCTCAAAGAGGATGACCAAGCTTTGGCCACCCACACCAAAAGAGGAAAGAGAGGGTACTTCAAGAAAGTGAACTTCAAAAGGTTTGAACCTTCTCATAGATTCAAAAGGAAAGGAGGAGACACCTCCACAGTCCAATGTTTCAATTGTCTTAAGCTAGGACACTATGCTAGAGACTGTACCCTACCAGAGAAGAAGAAGAAAAGGTTTGTCCACAAAAGACATCATGCTCATATGGAAGAATATGATAGTGAAGAAGAAGAAGAAGAAGAAGAAGTGGAGGAAAGGCCTCAAAAAAAAAGATCTAGAGTGAAGAAAGAAGATCCAGAAGAATATGTACTATTCTCTGCTCTCTCTGGATCTGTGTCTCCTGGTGAAGGCACTTGGCTCATTGACAGTGGTGCTTCAAAGCACATGACAGGTCATAAGGAAACTCTCTCTAGGATCGAAGAAAAGTCCTCACCCCAAAAGGTATCTTTAGGAGATGATTATCAATATCCCATCAAGGGAATTGGTGAAGCAAGCTACAAGCTTGATTCGGGAACACCATTAAAAATGAAAGAAATTTTATATGTCCGAGGTTTAAAGAAGAATCTACTCTCTATCTCAGCACTAGACAAGAAAGGTTTTAGAGTAGCCTTCATAGATGGACAAGTACTCATGTGGTCCAAAGGAAAATCAATCAAAGATGCAATTGTCATTGGTGAAGAAGAAGGAGGACTTTATAAACTCAAGGGTCATCCAGAATCTGCCCTTGCTCATGAAGCTTCTAGTCCCAGTGAGCTATGGCATAGAAGACTAGCTCACATCAACTATAAAGCCTTACCCTATGTAAGCAAGGTGGTTATAGGTTTACCAGACTTGAAGGCTGATCATGATGGCTGATGTAAAGGATGTAAGAAAGGGAAGAATGTCAAGAATCCCTTTCCGAAAAGTGAAACAAAGACTAAGAACTCTCTAGAGCTAATACACTCAGATGTATGTGTACCTATGCCCACCACTTCTCTAAGTGGGTTTGAATACTATCTCTCATTCATTGATGACTATTCAAGGAAAACTTGGATATACTTCCTAAAAGGTAAGAATGAAGTCTTTGGAAAATTCAAAGAGTTCAAGGCCCTAATAGAAAATCTCTCAGATAAGAGAATCAAGATTCTCAGAACAGATAATGGCGGAGAATATACTTCAAAGGAATTTGAAGACTTTTGTAAAGAAGCTGGAATTAAGAGGGAACTAACCACTCCCTACAATCCCCAACAAAATGGGGTAGCTGATAGGAAAAATAGAACTATTATGGAAGCTGTAAAGACTATGATACATGACCAAGATCTTCACATGTATCTATGGGATGAGGCAGCCAAGACAGCAATATATGTACAAAATAGACTATCTCATAGTGCTCTTGATTTCAAAACTCCAGAAGAAGTATTTACAGGAAAGAAGCCTGAGGTAAGTCATCTTAAAATATTTGGGTGTCCTGTGTACATCCACATTCCAAAAGAAAAGAGAACCAAGTTGTATCCCTCAGGTAAGAAGGGAATCTTTGTTGGTTATTGTGAAACCTCCAAAGCCTTCAGAATCTACATACCAGGTTTCCATCATATAGAAATAAGTAGAGATGTAACCTTTGATGAGGAAGCAGCTCTCAAGAAATCCAGAAAGTGTCAACTTGAAGAAGTTTATGAATAAGATTCATCTCCCAGAATCTCAGAGACTGTTCACATCCGTGAAGAGGATGCACCAGAGGATCATGACATGCTAGAACCACAAGAACCCCCTGTTGCAGAATTATCTAGGAAAAGAAGACCCGCATGGGCTAGAGACATTATTCAAGGAGCTGAAAGATATGGTGCTCCTGAAGGCTCCACTAGAGAAAGGAAGAAACCAAAACTGGTGTCCAACTATATGGCCTTGATGTGTGATCTTGTGGATCAACTACCTACTAGCTATGAAGAGGCAGCTCAGAAGAAAGAATGGGTATAAGCAATGACAGAAGAATATCAATCAATAATGAAAAATGATGTTTGCGATATAGTTCCTAAACCGAAAGATAAAGTGTGGTTTCTTCCAAATGGATTTTCAAAATAAAACATGCTGCAGATGGAAGCATTGAAAAATACAAAGCAAGAGTTGTAGCCAGAGGATTCTCTCAAAAGGAGGGAATTGACTATGAAGAAACATTTGCACCAGTTGCCAGGTATACTTCAATTAGAACTATCATGGCACTTGCATCCATGATGAAGTGGAAATTACACCAAATGGATGTTAAGACAGCTTTTCTAAATGGTGTAATTGAAGAAGAAGTATACATAGAGCAACCACAAGGGTTTGAGGTTAATGACGGAAAGACTCATGTATGCAAACTGAAAAAGACATTGTATGGGTTGAAACAAGCTCCCAGGGCCTGGTACAGAAGGATTGACAATTTATTAACTAGCATGCGCTTTACCAAGAGTAAAGCTGACCCAAACCTTTATCTCAAAGTGATGGATGATGAACCAGTTATACTATTATTATATGTAGATGATCTATTTCTAACTGGAAATGAGAAACAAATTATTGAAAGCAAGAAGAAGCTTTCTTCAGAATTCGAGATGAAAGATCTTGGATTAATGCACTACTTCTTAGGCCTAGAAGTATGGCAAGAACCAAGAGGAATCTTTTTAAATCAAGGTAAATATGCTGTGGAGATTCTGAAACGATTTGACATGTTGGAGTGCAAACCCATGGCCACTCCCATGGACTCCAACTTGAAGATTTTGGTTAATGACTCATCAGAATTAGTGGACCTGACTCTATACAGACAAATCATTGGGTCACTAATGTATTTAACAAATACTAGGCCAGACATATGATTTGCCGTAAATACCCTAAGTCAGTATTTAGTAGAACCTAGAAAGGTTCATCTAATAGCTGCAAAGCATGTAATGAGGTACCTAAAAGGTACATTAGATTTTGGTCTACTTTATCACAGAAGTCATGAACTCAAGTTACATGGTTACTCAGACTCTGACTGGGCAGGTAGTGTCTCAGATAGAAAGAGTACTTCAGGAGGATGTTATGGTCTTGGATCCGCCATGATCTCATGGTTCAGCAAGAAACAATCTAGTGTGGCCCTCAGCTCTGCTGAGGCAGAATATATAGCTGCTTGCTCTACCAGCTGTGAAGCAGTATGGCTTCGGAAACTACTATCTGGAGTGTTTGACTTAGAAATGGATCCCACTGTAATTATGTGTGATAATCAAAGCTGCATCAAGATGATAGAGAATCCTGTGTTCCATGATAAGTCAAAACACATAGAGATCCGATACTTCTATATTTGAGATATGGTGCAGAGAGGAGCTATCAAGCTCGAGTATGTGAGCACTGAAGATCAAATTGCTGATATCCTGACCAAACCTCTGTCTCGTGTGAAATTTGAATACTTTCGAGACAAGCTTGGTGTTGTTCAAAAGGACCCTCCTAGAAAGGGGGAGAAGCATGATCCCTGATGACAAGCTTGTCTCATCAATAATGAGACTTCACCTAGCCACTTAGAAATAGTTCGATTTAAGAATACTATATTTAGAATACTTAAGTTTTACTTTTACATGATTTTGATATTAGATGTATTAGTGAGAATACATGCTAGATGTATACATGCTTTTGATGATAGATGTCTTAGTGAGAATACATGCTTTTGATGCTAGATGTATACATGCTTTTGATGATAGATGTATTAGTGAGAATACATGCTTTTGATGCTAGATGTATACATGCTTTTGATTATGATGTATACATGCTTTTGATGATAGATGTATTAGTGAGAATACATGCTTTTGATGCTAGATGTATACATGCTTTTGACAATGATGTATACATGCTGTTGATGATAGATGATGATACATGTATTGATTAATGTACTTGTAACGGATGTGGATACTTGTACTTGTATTGATGAGAATACATGTGGGGATTGTATCATCCTTGAACACTTGTTCTAAAATGAGCTGTAGACAGAAGTCTCCGAGAAAGAAGAGGGATTGTATCATCCTTGAACATCTGTTCTAAAGAGAGCCGTAGATGTATGTCTCCGATAAATGAAATCCTAAATTAACAGGTAGGGGATTGCATCATCCCCGGACTGATGTCCCAGAATAGAGCCGTAGACATGATGTCTCCGGTAAATGAAATCCTGAATTAACAGGTAGGGGATTGCATCGTCCCCGGACTGATGTCCCAGAATAGAGTCATAGACATGATGTCTCTAATAAATGAAATCCTGAATTAACAGGTAGGGGATTGCATCGTCCCCGGACTGATGTCCCAGAATATAGCCATAGACTGGGTCTCCGATAATGAAGTCCTGAATGAATAGGCAGGGGATTGCATCGTCCCCAGACTGAGGTCCCATAATAGAGCCGTAGACTGGGTCTCCGATAATGAAGTTTTGAATGAACAGGCAGGGGATTGCATCATCCCCGGACTGAGGTCCCAGAATAGAACCATAGACTGGGTCTCCGATAATGAAGTCCTGAATGAACAGGCAGGGGATTGCATCGTCCCCGGACTAAGGTCCCAGAATAGAGCCGTAGACTGGGTCTCCAATAATGAAGTCTTGAATCGACAAGCAGGGGATTGCATCATCCTCAGACTGAGGTCCCAGAATTGATCCGTAGACTGATGTCTCCGAGAATTGAAGATCAGATTGTATCATCCCTCGACCTATGTCCTAAAATGAGCAGGATTGATCATCCTAGAACATGATCGTGTGATGACGATGCTGATGATCGTGTGATGACGATGCTGATGATCGTGTGATGACGATGCTGATGATCGTGTGATGATGATGCTGATGACGATGTTGATGATCGTGTGATGACGATGCTGATGATCGTGTGATGACGATGATGATGCTGATGATCATGTGATGATGATGCTGATGACGATGCTGATGATCGTGTGATGACGATGCTGATGATCGTATGGTGACGATGCCGATGATCGTAGTGATATCAACACTGTTGACATTGATGTTACAGTAACTGGTTGAGTTACTGATGAAGATGAATTGAAGAAAGTTCCGATGATATATAGATGTATCATGTATGATAACTCGTTGCTCCTGCAGATGTTGTTATAATATCCTTCTCGTTAAGGGGGAGTGTTGAATATTGTAACTTCAAAGAATATTATATTTGTACTTTATTATTCCGGAGATGTTTCATTCCTCCGAGGTAACCCTATCATGTATCTGGAGATGTTTATTCCTCCAGGGGTTTGTATTAACTAGGGTTATTAGACCCACCATGTGGGGGTCGGCCCTGTAGTTATATTTTAGGGATTATTAGACTTCTCCAGGAGAGGTCGACCCCATTAGGTCTTTTAGTCAGTTGGGGGTTAGTATAAATAGAGGAGGTGAACTCCTCATTAGATCACTCACTCACTTGTGGAAGAGTGCGCACTTGTTTGGGAGATCTGATAAGGAGTCAAAGAAGGAAGGAGCACATCTTGTATTTTGGTTGATCATCTTATTGAGGAAAGCTTTGCTGGGTTTTCTACCCCATGAGGGTTTCCCAGGGTATATTCTGTGTCTATCTTGTGATTATGTTTCTTTCAGTGATCTTGATAGTCTATTTGGTTTAAACTTAACAAAAGGAGTGGGGAGTGAATTGGAAAACTTTTAAAAAGTTATTTAAAAAGAAATATCTTTCAAAGCAGTTTTATGAAGAAAAAGCAAAGGAATTCTACGAGTTTAAATTAGGAGCCATGAATATGAAAGAGCTTAGTAGTAAATTTCTGAGTCTAGTCCGTTATGTGCCTTATATAGCTGATGAAAAGACAAAAATACAATGTTTCCTCAGTTGTTTGCGTACCCTGTTCAAGGAATGAATTGAATTTGATAACCCAAAGACATTAGAAGAAACAATGAGGAAGGCGAACTACTGTTACGAATAGAGTAAAAATAGAAGAGAAAGTATGCCGAGATGGAATGTGAAGAAAAGGGATAACTTCCAAAGAAACAATAATCATAAATTTCATCGAAATACTGGAAACAATTACAGGGGATATCAGGGTAACAACCACAGAAATTACAATCCCCAACCTCCTACTATAAGAGAAAGAGAACCCTTTAATAAGCATGCTGCTCAGAAAGATCCATTAAAATGTTGGGAATGTGGTGACCCACATTATTGTAAGGACTACCCTAAAAGAAACAAACATTTTACTAAAGTTCACCCTCTGCAAGAATCCATCAATGTTGGAGATATGGCGAGGAGCATGCCGAGAATCAATGCTGCACTAGAAAATGGTAGGAAGATCACCAAACATCCATGGTTGAAATTCAAGGTATGTTAAAGAATCATCCTATCTCTATATTGATTGATCCGGGTGCAAGTTTAAGTTATGTGGCACCGAGGATTGTAGAATTATGTAATCTAGTACCTGAAAAATATGAAAAATAGTGGTTGGTACATTTAGCTACAGGTACTAAATGCAAGGTCACAAGTCATGTTAAAAATTGTGAATTTATGATGAATGAGTTAAAAACGAGTGCAAGTCTAAATATTCTACCTTTAGGTCTTTATGATTTGTTGATTGGAATGGATTGGTTAGAGGAACATAAGGTTATACTAAATTGTCTTGATAAAACTTTCACTTGCACAGATACTTTAGGAAATATAGTTAAAGTGAGAGGAATTCCCAGAAAAATCACTCTTAGACAAATATCCGCTTTACAATTAAAAAGGTCCATAAGAAAGGGATGTAAGGTTTTTGCTGCTTATATAATGGATAGCAGGGAATCTGAAAGTAAATTAAATTTAGATGATATACCAATTCTACAAGATTTTAAAGACATATTTCCAGAAGAAATTCAGGAACTACCTCCAAAAATGGATATAGATTTCACAATTGATCTAATACCCGGAGCAGTACCGACATCTAAGGCTCCATACATAATGAATGTAATTGAACTCACAAACTTAAAAACTCAGTTACAAGAACTTTTAGATAAGAAATATGTTTGGCCCGGTGTTTCCCCTTGGGGAGCACCGATTTTATTTGTAAAGAAAAAATACGGAACCTTAAGGTTACGCATAGAATACAGGAAATTGAATAAAATGACTATAAAGAACCGATACCCCTTGCCTCGGATTGACGATCTATTTGATCAACTCCAGGGGGCGACTGTCTTCTCAAAAATAGATTTAAGATTCGGTTACCATCAGGTACGGATCAAGGACGAAGACATTTTCAAAACAGCCCTCTGAACCCGTTATGGTCATTATGAGTTTGTTGTAATCCCATTTGGCTTAAAAAACGCACCTGCATCTTTCACGAGTCTAATGAATAACATTTTTAACGATTATTTGGACGAATTTGTCATTGTCTTCATTGATGACATGTTGATATATTTGAAGAATGAATAGGAACACGAAGAACATTTAAGAACAGTACTGAAAATTTTAGGAGAACAAAAACTAGTTGCTAAGTTCAGCAAGTGTGACTTTTATAAAGACATAATTCATTATCTCGGACACATAGTGTCTAAGGACGGAATCTCTGTCAACTCCGATAAAATTAAAGCTATCATGGAATGGTCAATCCCTAAAAATGTAACCGATATAAGATCCTTTATGGGGATGATGAGCTACTACCGGAGATTCATTGAAGGATTTTCAAAAATAGCTTACACCATAACCTCGCTACAAAAGAAAGGAAAAAGATTTGATTGGAACGGAAAATGTATGGAAAGTTTTAATAAACTAAAAAATCTTTTAACTACTGCTGCTATTTTAAAAATTTCTTACCCCTAAAAATATTTTGTTGTATGCACTGATGCATGTAACGAAGGATTAGGCGGAGTATTAACTCAAGAAAACCATGTTATAGTCTATGAATATCGAAAATTAAAGGATCATGAGAAAAACTATGCTACTCATGATTTAGAAATTGCTGCAATTGTTCATGCTTTAAAAATGTGGTGACACTACTTAATTAGAAGGAAATTTTTACTTATGTCAAATAATGTAAGCTTAAAATACTTGTTTGACCAGCAGAATTTAAACGCTAGACAAGCCAGGTGGTTTTCCTTTTTAAGTGAATACGACTTTGAAATAAAACATATAAAGGGAAAAGAAAATAAAGTTGTAGACGCTTTAAGCCGTCTTGCAAACTTGTTGTATACAAGCAGTAATTATGAATATGATCTCGAAAAACAGATTTTAAATGTGGAAAATTTTGATAAAGAATACTAGATTTTAAAAAGGAAAATTGTTGAAAATGAGAGTAATCGGTTAAAAACTAATTTCCGTATTAATGAAAGAGGATTATTGTTGTTTAAGAGCAGACTTTACATACCCAATTCTGCAGAAATTAAGTTGACTTTCTTAAATGAATTACATAAACAACCCTATTCAGAACACCCAGGATACCAAAAGATGATTACCATGGCTAGGAAGGATTTCTATTGTCCAAACATGAAAAGATAAATAGAAGAATACTTAGCCCATTTTTTAGAATGCTAGTAGGTCAAGGATTAACACCAACATCCAACAGGATTGTTGCAACCATTACCCGTTCCGAAATGGAAATGGGAAACGATCAGCATGCATTTTATAACCGGTTTACCAAGAAATTCCAGACAGCATGATTCAATCATGGTTGTAGTAGACAAATTAAGCAAAGCTGCTCACTTTATTCATGTGAAGTCTACATATAAAGTCGTTAACATTGCAGATATTTTACAAGTAATTTACAAGTAATTTCTGGAAAGCATTGTTTAAAGGTTTGGGAACTCAGTTGAATTTCAGCACTACTTACCATCCACAAACGGATGGGCAGACTGGAAGAGTCAACCAAATTATAGAAGACATGCTGAGGATGTATGTTATGAACACACCCGGTAAGTGGGAAGACTATTTGCATTTAGTAGAATTTGCGTATAATAATAATTTTCAAGTCTCTGCAAGTATGAGTCCATTTGAAGTTTTATATGGACAAAGGTGCAATACTCCAATCTCATGGAGCAGCCTAGTATATAGGATAATGTTAGGACCTGAACTATTAAGAGAAATGGAACTAACTATGCAACAAGTACAACAAAATTTAAAAGCTTCCCAAGACAGGAGGCTCATAAATGACCAAGTCATAGGAAAATACTACAAATAGTAAGTCCATGAGCAGCAGGAGGCTGGCATTGGACAGGGATTGAGAATTTCAATCCAAGAGATGGCACATTGTGGATTTTGCTCCGGCAGTTCAGTAGACGAGCTCGGGGGTTCTGGAGCTTCCTTGCTCTAGGAGTTTGGTTGGGACGAACAACAAAGCCATCCTTTTTTTCCCCACATTGGTATCAGTTTCTTATGCTATTGCTGTCAGTAATATTATTTGGAATTAAATTGTTATCTACAAATTGTACAGTTAGTCTGCAATATTTTGTTAGCTAAAGATCGATATTTGATTAGGGTTAAGGATCTTATCTAATTGAGCAAGTTAGCTTCCGTTATGATGGTTTCTAGTTTTCTTTCCCTTTACATACAGTTCTTTTAGCAGTCAAATATATATAACAAAGATTCTGCATACTTTAGTTTGAGCAACTAAAATTTCAAATACAGAATCTTGTGCTAGGAAGTTATTACTTACTTAATAAATATTACATTCATGCATTCAGCTTTAATTTATACAAGAATCCTATAAATCATAATCTCCATTCTAAAATAAAAGCTTAATATTTTATTTTTTCCTTTCTCTACTGTCTTAAAAATAGAATCGTGTTGTCTTTAGATTTTGATCACTCTTACTTCTAAAACCGAGAATTCGCTTAAAAATCTTGTAATACCTTGTTTTAGATTTAGGGCTTTACCCATTCCTTACCTTCTAGTAGTATTAATTCTGATTCCAGGTTTACATTTCAGATTCCATCTTTCGCCTTCACAGCCTTACCTCCTTATCTTCAACAAATGAAACTCATCTACAGGATGGGACGTTACCTCTTGAGAGTAACTTCGCCACTATCGTGGACTTCCTTCTTTCACCCCTTTTTTTAACTATCTATTACGATTAAAACTAAACATTTAATTAATCTAGTGAATGCATTTTAATTACAGTAATTTTTCTTTTCATTCATACAATTGATCTAGGGTCGAACCCGGTAGGGTTTAAGTTGTGATAAAAAAACGTTTGGATCTTGTTATCAAGGAGTCAGTTAGGGTTATGACCAAGGTAACAGTTTCAAATCGTGTAGTTAAATTTTATCACTTTCATACAAGGAAGGAAGCCAAAGTAAAGAAAAAATTTCTATTTCTATTTATCAAAGAAAATGACAATTAAAATCCATGAAGACGAACCCAAAACTTTACCAGGCCTTTCAACTTGGCCAAATTAATTCATGGATATGGCTTACAACCATCCTTGTCTCCCTTTAAAGCAAATCTTTCATCCATGAACAAAGATGTAAGAAAACCTTTCATTTAAACAAGCAAACTGGTAATTCACCTCCTCTTCGAAAATGACAGCTTTTACATTAATTAAAACACCATATCACTTAAACATTCGAAACCTGGTTCAAAACTAAAAAGAGTTTGTTTACAATGTTATGGACCGGCTGAAACCACAGGTCATGCTTTTAACCATCAACGCAAAACTACAGTGGCTTTGCAGATTCAAGAACGAAAGAGGTCAATCCCATTAATAGATTACATTTTTCTCTAAAAACAAAACATAATAAAAATCACTTTCAAGTGCAGGGTTCAACCCAAATTTTTTTTATCGCCCTGCTACGTATATTTATTTTGAAATGCCAACAGTTGGGAAACAGCTCCTAAAAATTTCACAGCCGTAACTTCATCTTTTGCAGACATAGAACAAACCCTCTTGCTAGTAGGGGACTTATGGATAGCCGTGGCTTACCCGGTAGTTTTTACTTGACGCCATAAAGACCTCCCTTTAAGCATGGTAGTCCCTATGCCATCTACACAGACAAAGTTTCAACTTTTAGAAACAACACTTAAACATTTCAAACGTCAATGAATGTACATAGTTTAATTATTGATACATTACCTTCATTTTGAATGCTACAACCAGCCAACCAGATGCTCTTATGACCTGTATCGTGACCTTAGTATTGTAATAGTGCAGAGCTCCTCGGCCATGGCGGCCGAGAGCCCTCTTCCTTCCCCAATATTTTCTCTAATGTTTTACAAACCCTCGAATACTCCTTTGGACAGTGTAAGTGTTGCATTAAATGCGCCAGTCTGTCGTCTACCCAAACTTTTATCCCTTCAAACATTTAATCATAAATTTCATTCAATTCTTTAGTACTTGTTTAAATATGTCGAAATCACTATAATAATAATGTAGGTTGGATAATGAAGTCTTAAAGTTAAGAGAGTTCGCTAGGGCAAAGCGTTTTTAATCCTTTAAGTTATTACTTAGGACTTCCATCCTTGTTAAAGTCCAAACTCTTGTGCATTAAACCTTTCTTGTAATCATGTGTTAACACTGGACCTCGTCAAAATGATGTTCAGATGTATCCACTTACAAACCTATTCCACAAAGAACAAAAGTGTGTGTTAGCATTAAAGCTAAGTAAGCCAAGGGGGTCCAAAGAAATTCCCTTAGCCGTGAAGGTTGTTCAAGACATTCCATCAACTAGGACTCTAATATAAATGAAGCGACAGATCTTCTCTTTTATAAATGTCCCATTTGGAGTGTTTTTCATAATGAAGCTAAGTTAAATGGATTCAAACTTATAAGAAGACAAGGTAATAGGTTAGACCCTTGAATAATGAAATGTCACACAGATTACTGTATCGTAAACTTTACTTTTCTATGTGTAAAGCAATAACCAGTAATTGAAAGTTTATAAGTAAGATTTATGTTGAAATTAAGTTATGTTGTGTATAAGAATTTTTTTATTTTATTTTATGAATTTTAGGGTTATTACAGAACACTTATTCAAACACTTCATTTCTCACTCGTTGAATATACTTCAAACTCAAGAGACCTCCATCATCAGATCCAATGAAATGAATTACCATACCAGTACATTGATAGTGAAAGGGAATAGATGCCAGTACCAAGACACCTTACCACGTGAATTGATGAAAACGTGAAGTGAATTACCGAGAAGACCTTACTGTGTGAAGAAAAATGCAACTAGATGGACGACACAAAAATTTGATGCATGGACATTAACATTGAAATTTTCCATTTGACTAGTAGACAAGGAATTTAGCTATAGTGGCAATGGAAGATTCTCATTGACAAAATTCTTATGGATGACCATTGGGTGAATAAGGTTGTTTTCTATTCTAATAAGTAGGAATCTTAATTAATTGACATTGTTATTTATCTAATTGGTTTCAAAGAATTGTATATATATATATATATATATATACGAAAGGTATGTGGCATGCATAAGGCTTGCTTTCCATTTCAATATACCGAAGCGTTAATTATTTGAATTTTCTAGAATTTAAAAGGATAGGTGCTAAATGAGACACACCATTTCGTTCATTATCGATGCAGTGTGAACCTTATGTCATTTACTAATTAGAGTTACATCTTTCGAATTTTGTTGATAATATATAATTTTCTATTGAAATGAGCATTGTGTTTATTAAATCTTGAGTTGAAACACATTCTTATCCCTTGTGAGAACACTACTTTTTGCTTATTGTTAATTTTATTTTTAAGTAGTTGATGATTTAGTTGTTATATATCCACTTGCAAAGGAGTTACAAGGAAGACACAGTTCTCAATAACATAGTGTTGACGAAATATTTATTATTATTAGTATTGTCAATTGGTTCTCGTGTGCACATTATGGTGACCATCTCATCAATTAGAGACTATAACCAATTTTAAAGGAAAAGATATCCAAATATTGATTTTTTTTTGCATATATACACATTGAATGAGTGATTAAAAGGACTCGTTAATTGCGAGTGTTTCATATAGAGAATCTTGTGAATGCCACTAAAATCGTTACAAATTTACAACCCACATGGATATTGCAACCATTACGATGCTTATAAAAGTTCACTATTGAATATTTTTAAAAATAGTCTTATTAATATTTATAATTAAACCAATCCATAAAACCCTATTTTACAAATTCCATAAATCAAACTCAATATTACGAGTGCTTAAGATATGAGCAACACTTCAACATATCAGAAATATATGTTTTTAATCATTAATTTTACCATTTTAATTGAATTTATAATTATTTTTATCATTATTATACCACATTTTTTTATATATAGTTTTAAATTATTATTTCAATATTGAATTTCAATTTATTTTTTTCACAATATAATATATGAATTGTATTATATTTATTCAAAAGGTATATAATTATTTGAACATATTTAAAAATTATCAATATTTTGATGTAAAAAGAAAATTCTCAAAATATATATTATATTTATTATTTAATTTATTTTAAATATTAAATTTATGGATACAATCATATTAAAACCTTATTTTACAAATTCCATAAATCAAACTCAATATTACGAGTGATAACATATGAGCAACACTTCAACCTATGAGCAACTCTTTACTTTCAACTTATTTATCAAAAATATACAAGATTGTAAATATGGCAAATAATTATTTCAAATTTATGGGAAAATACATAATTTTATTCATTAATTTAATGATTTTAATTGAATTTATAATTATTTTTATGTTTCCTTTTTTATCATTATTATACCACATTTTTTTATATATATTTTTAAATAATTATTTCAATATTGAATTTAAATTTATTTTTTTCACAATATAATATATGAATTGTATTATATTTATTTAATATATATATAATTATTTGAACATATTTAAAAATTACCAATATTTTGATGTAAAAAGAAAATTCTCAAAACATATATTATATTTATTATTTAATTTATTTTAAATATTAAACTTATGGATACAATCATATTAAAATATCATATTTTATTATTTGTTTTATTTTAAATATTAAACTTATGATACAATCATATTAAAATACCATAGCAAGATACAGTTATGTGTCACGGTTATATATATTGTTATGTAAATAAATATAATAGATATAGTGTGAAATTATTTTTTAATTAAATATAAGTAATTAAAAATTTCTTAAAATATTTGAGGTTGGCGAGTCTTACGGACTTTGAGCATGAAGAAGGAAGCCTCCGCTGTAAAGCTTCGCTTTTGATGTTTCGACTGTGTGGTAGAAAAAAATTAAATAAAATATTTTAATTAGATAAAAAATAGACTGAGAATTACTATGCAACTAACGTGTGAAGTGGAGACGCCCTGCCCGTCTCATCATTCGCTCTGTTCTGTCGGGCTTCATCCACTGCTATGCCTCGTCTTTGCTACCTTAATAATTTTACCTCCCTGACTCCGATTCATGAATTTGGTAACTAACCGTGATAGTGCTTTTCTAGAGAGTTTAAAATTAACCGTTAGAAGATAACAATGGTAACTAACCCTCTTAGTGGTTTTCTAGAGACTTTAAAATTGACCGTTTCAGGAGTTTGAATTAACCGTAGTGAAATTCAAATATTTAACTTTCTTTTGAGTTTGAACTCGTCTGAAGTTCTAACGGCTAGTGAATTAATTTAACTATCTTTAGGGCGATGGATTTTCTCAGTCACCAGCATGCGGATGTGATCTTGGTGGCAGTTATGACGGCGTGGACGAAAGAATGGAAGAGGTTGGTGTATCTGGGAAGAGCGCGGAAATGCCTCCGACGCGGAGGACTTCGTTGCCAACGTATTTAAAATTCCAGCGGAGCGTCTCGCTCCGTTTGGAAGGCAAGCGCTGGATGAAGCAGTTGGGCACGCCGACTATGAGGGAGATTCCCGTGAGCGAAAATGCCTGCGGGATAAGTAATCTAACTGGCCAGATTCCTCGTCCTGTGAAATACCCTTGGCGCGGGATGCAGCTGACATCATTGTTTTATCTCACAAATTGTGGGGATTCTTCAATTCCAGGTAGATTCTATTGTTATTTTCTTAGAAGCATTTAGAATCATTCTCATTCATTCCTGTTAATCTCTTGGGCATTGTAATGAGGACTGGGTTCTGTTCATGACCGTTGCAATGAGGGTTGGGTTTTGCTCTGAGCTTTTCTCTCAGAAGCAGTAGATGCACTTATGATTTCTGTTTTTCATTGAAATAAATGTTGAGTTCTGCTCTTCCCTCAAAATCCCTAGAAAATCATAGGCATCAATTGTTTAATTCTTTTGAGACTTAACTCATGATAATGAACATGGCTTGGGTTTTGTTCTGAGCTCTCTCTTTTCCGGCCTCCACCTCTGCGTGTTTACGAATTAAGCATATCGCATCCCACTCCATTCCAGGTTTCTGTTTTCCTTCCTCGGACTGCAGATTAATTTTTGACGGCAATGGTTTCACTGCCCAGATTCTATCTATCAACAAGTTCTCATACTCCCTGGTACGATTTCCACGAATTTCGAAGCCTCCCTTAAGTTCCTTAAAGTCTCCAATCTCCACGTGCATTTGTTTATTTCCGGGACACACCACTTTTGACTTTTTGATTTGATTTTTTTCATAATTTTGGGATCTCCAATTTCCACGTGCATATTTTTTATATATATTTTTATTAGTTTTTTTTCTTAAACAGCTATTAAATTATTCTAAATATTAAAGTTAGAAATTGTTAATTAAAGATTGATTAATTTTGGCATGTGAATGAAAATAGAGTGATTATTAGAAAGATAGTGGTATTAATGGTTTTTAAAACTTTATTTTTCTCTTTATTATATTATTGGATTTTATTTAGTTAATAAAATATATAACATAAATATACAGTTTTGTTAATATTATTATTTGTGAAAATGGAGAGTATAAATATGCACTTTTTTAATATTATCATACGCAAAAATGGAGTACATATTGTTACCATGTAGTGTAATAATATTATACGAAACTATATAATTCTTAAATATATATTTGATTGAAAACTATTATTATTAGATGTACATGTAAAGTATATTAAAATTAGGAGGAGTATATTATTTCTATTTTTTTAAATAGTATTATTTATTTATATTATTATAGTATATTATTTTAATATATTTTTATTAGATAAAACTTATATAGGGTTGCATAAGAGAGGTGAAAGGAATGGAAGAAACATTGAAGAGGAAGTTACTTAGGTAATTGGGAAAGTTTAGGAGTGATAAAGGAGGAGAACATAGGAGAGGGAGGGTGCATTGGAATAAAGATGAACATATGAATATGGTGGGTTATAGAAGGAGTAGGTGAGGATGTGGGAAAAGGAAAGAAAAAAGTATGTAGGATAGCGAACAATTGAAGGGTAGAGGAGGCATGGAGTGTAGGCATAGGTGGAGGAGTGGGAGAGGGAAGGGAAAATAGGAAGGGATGGGGAGGCGGGGTAGGGGTAGCGGTGGAGGAGGGAAAGAGTGGACTGGGGGAGAAGTAGGGAAGAAGGGGTGGAAGAGAAGGGAGGTGGATATGGGGAGGGGTAGGAAGGAAGGGGAAAAGGAGGAGGAGGTGGTGGTGAAGTGGGGGAGGAGAGAAAGAGGGGACAGAGAGGGTGAGGGGGAGGAGGAGGAGGAGGAAGCAGACGCGGAGGGAGGTGGGGAGGGAAGGGGATTTGGGAGGAGTAGGGAGAGGGGTGGAGGGGTGGAAGGGGAGGAGGAGGAGGAGAGGGGGAGGGTGATTTGGAGGAGGGAGGTGAAGATGAGAGGGTGAGGTGGAGGAGGAGAAGAGAGGAGGAGGAGGAGGAGGAGGAGGGGAAGGTGAGGTGGAAGAAGAGGAGGGAGGAGGAGGAGAAGGAGGGAGGCGAGGAGAAGGAGGAGGGGGAGAAGTGGGGAGGAAGCGTAGGAGGAGGGAGGTTGGGAGGGGAGGGGAGTTGGGAGGAGTAGGGAGAGGGGTGGGATGGAGATAGGTGGGAGGAGGGGTAGGAGTGGAGGGAGGAGCAGGAGGAGAGGAGGAAGAGGAGTGGCGAGGAAGTGCAGGAGGAGGGAGGTGGGGTGGGGTGGGGAGGGGAGGGGAGTTGGGAGGAGTAAGGAGAGGGGTGGGATGGAGAGAGGTGGGAGGAGGGGTAGGAGGGGAGGGAGGAGCAGTAGGAGAGGAGGAAGAGGAGTGGCAAGGAAGTGTAGGGGGAGGGAGGTGGGGTGGGGTGGGGAGGGGAGGGGAGTTGGGAGGACTAGGGAGAGGGGTGGGAGGGAGGGAGGTGGGAGGAGGGGTAGGAGGGGAGGGAGGAGCAAGAGGAGAGGAGGAGGAGGAGGAGGAGGGGAGAAGGTGGAAGAGGAGGAGGAGAGGGGGAGGGTGACGTGGAGGAGGAGGAGGGAGGGGAGGATGAGAGGGTGAGGTTGAGGAGGAGAAGGGAGGAGGGGAGGGGGAGTATTAGGTGGAAGAAGAGGAGAGAGGAGGAGCAGGAGGAAGGAGGGGAGTTGGGAGGAGTAGGGAGAGGCGTGGGATGGAGATAGGTGGGAGGAGGGGTAGGAGGGGAGGGAGGAGCAGGAGGAGAGGAGGAAGAGGAGTGGCGAGGAAGTGCAGGAGGAGGGAGGTGGGGAGGGGAGGGGAGTTGGGAGGAGTAGGGAGAGGGGTGGGAGGGAGGGAGGTGGGAGGAGGGGTAGGAGGGAATGGAGCAGCAAGAGGAGAGGAGGAGAAGGAGGAGAGGAGAAGGAGGAGGAGGAGGAGGAGGAGGAGGAGGAGAGGGGGAGGGTGAGGTGGAGGCGGAGGAGGGAGGGGAGGACGAGAGGGTGAGGTCAAGGAGGACGAGGGAGGAAAGGAGGGGGAGTACGAGGTGGAAGAAGAGGAGGGAGGACGAGCAGGAGGAGGGAGGCGAGGAGGAGAGGGGAGGTGGTAGGAGGAGGAGTGTAGGGAGGACAAGGGAGGAGGAGGAGAAGTCAAGTGAGGGGAGGGGAATTGGGAGGCGAAGGAGGAGTTTAGGTAGGGGTGAGGATTTAAGAGGAGGAGGAGTAGAGGGAGGAAGAGGTGAGGGAGGAAGAGGAGGAGAGGGAGAGGGAGGAAGAGGAGGAGAGAAAGAGGGGATGAAGAGGGAGAGGGGGAGGGGGAGGGATGGATGGATGGGTGGGGAGTTAAGAGGAGGAGGAGGAGAAGAGGGAAGAGGAGGTGAGGGAGGAAGAGGAGGAGCAGGAGGAGGGAGAAAGATACGGGGAAGGGAGGGGAAGCAGAGGGAAAGAGGTGGAGTAGGCTAGAGGCAGGTAGGAGAAGTGGGATTGGAGGAGGGAGAGAGAGGGGTGGGGAGGTAGGAGGAGAAGGGAGGTCAGCGAGAGGAAAAGGAGGATGGGGAGGAGAGAGGTGGAGAGGATTAGGGGTTGGGAAGTAAGGTGGGGAGAAGGAGAGATAGGTAGTGGAGGATAGGGAGGGTGAGTGGTTACAAAGAAGGAAGAGGAGGGGGGAGGAGGGGGAGGAGGAGGCGGAGGGGGGGTTGTAACGATTGGTTAATTGAAAGTGGGGCTTCCAAACACATGACTCGGTTTAAAGAATCTTTTGTCAACTTATCTGAACATGAATCACCCCATAAGGTGAAACTTGGGGATGATTATCAATACCCTATCAAAGGAAGTGGTGAAGCCTCCTACAATCTAGACTCTGGAAAGTCTTTGAAGATGAAAGAAGTTCTTTATGTACCTGGTCTCAAAAAGAATCTACTCTCCATCTCTGCATTGGATGCAAAAGGCATGAAGGTGTTTGCAAAGGATGTGCAAAAGGAAAGAACATAAAGAAGCCATTCAAAAACAGTGAAAGCAAGGAAAAAGGTATCTTGGAAATTATCCACTCCGATGTATGCGGTCCAATGTCATCCAGTTCTCTGAGTGGGTATGTGTACTATGTCTCTTTCACTGATGACTTCTCCAAGAAGACTTGGGTTTACTTCTTGAAGAACAAAGATAAAGTATTTGATAAGTTCAAGGAATTCAAAACCTTGATGGAGAACCGAACTGATAAGAAGATCAAAACATTCAGATCCGATAATGGTGGAGAATTCACCTCAAGTGACTTCAAGAAGCTATGCAGTGATTCAAGAATTAAGAGGGAGTTGACTGCTCCTTACAATCCACAACAGAATGGAGTTGCAGAAAGAAAGAACAGAACAATCATGGAAGCAGGAAGGGCAATGCTACCTGACCAAGATCTACCTATGCATCTATGGGAAAAAGCAGCTAGGACAACTGTATATGTGCAGAACAGAACACCCCACAAGATATTGGACAACAAGACACCATAAGAGGTCTTCTCTGGTAAGAAACCTAAAGTCAGCCATCTCAGAATATTTGGTTGTCGAGTATACACTCATGTCCCAAAGGAAAAGAGGACCAAGCTAGATCCTTCAGGAAAGAAGGGTATCTTTGTGGGTTACAGTGAAAGCTCGAAGGCTTACAGAATATAAAAATATTGATGTCAGCAGGGATGTGACATTTGATGAAAACTCAGCATTCATCAAATCAAGAAAGACACTTGTTGAAGATTATGAAGAACCTAAGGAATATAGATTTCAAGACACTACTATGACTGAAGCAATTCCAGAAGCAAATCGTGAAATTGAAGATCCGCAAGAACCTGTAGATCCACCTTGTGAGAATATCTCTAACAAGAGGAAACCTACATGGGCTAGAGAGCTCATTCAATATGTATAAATATATTGTAATGTCCCTTATTAAGAATTTTATTAAAATTACAATTTTCCACTTTTTTTCCCTAGTTCGACCTTTGACTAGTTTGGATCTCTAGGTCCCAAATTTGCTCCAAATGCCTTCAAATATTCAAGGAAGGTGTATGAATGATATTAGAACTTGAATATTATGTTTATGGATGACATATGTCCACCAAAAGACCTCTGCAAACTCTCTTAATATTCTGGACCAATTATGCAATTTTACTAGTGATTTGGGGTTCAAATCCCCCTGGGGTAAGTACTGAAAATGGCTTCCCAAATGCCTCCAAACCCACTCAAATTTATGAACAGAGGTATGTAATGTGTTAATTATTTTATTAAATTCTCATATGCACCATTAATGGATTATTACAATTGTTCTCACCGTCTCCCATTCAACTGCAAAAATCCCCAATTCGACCCTTGGGGAAATGGCACTATTTCACCTCCCAATAGAACTAAACTGAGTAAAAATGCTTCAAATGCTCAGGTACAGTACATGAAACTTGTAGAATACATACATGGAAGTATATTGATCACAAATATATCATATAATCATCCATTCATTCGAAATCATCATCAATACATTGGTTCACAACAAGGTAGTGGGGAAATGGCATTGTTCTTCCATTAAAAATGAGATTTATACATTTCTACTTGGAATTTCGACCTGAAACTTTTTGGATATGAAGAAAAGAGTATTTACTTCATATTACAAAAGAAATGGGGCATTAAAAGCTTCCCCAAAGAGTACAATAGCTCGCCAAAAACGCCCTCCCTCAAGGATCAAGAATATGCCATCAAAACTGGAAATGGTTGAAGGAGTGAGCTACAATAGAAGAAACGATGAGCTGCCCTGTAGCTTACACCTGAAAATAAATACTCCATTAAAGCTCCAAATGAAAGGTCTGAATGGCCTTTCCAATTACCAACTTGGATGGGAATCTTTCACCCTCGAAATTGGCTAAAGCAAGAAACTAGTCATCCACTAGCTCTCCCTCTTCACAAATGCAATTGCAAATTCTACAAATGATCAAAAGCTGGTTTCATTCTTTGTTATTGACATTTATAAACTTCTAATGTCCTCCATGGGTCGAATTCCTTCCAAGAGACTCATGCCAACTCAAGTTGGGAAGAGATTCCAAAGAACGCCACTTGTACAACAATTCCTAGTCTCCCACTTCCACCAAATCACATGTGGAAGCATATTAGCTGCCCTAACACCCTTGAGCACCCTCTTGGAGTCTATTTTTATCCCTGACATGTCATATATGTCATATGTCAGCCTTCAAGTCTGATTTGTGTCATAGGTGTCATAGCATCTTCATCATTGTTGTCATAGAGCCAGGGAATCTAGCCCAAGTGTCTCACTAGCTCCAAATTGCCTCTTCCTCTTCCATGGGAGTTACTCTTCCTCTATATTTAGACCTTAGATGAGTCATGCAATGAATAATACCTTTTGGAATCCCCCAAGTATTTTACCATTCACCTTGAATTCGAATTGGTGAGAGAATGATGCCAAATGTAGTGGGGAAATCTAGCCATATGTGGGTCCCACTTCCTCCATGTGTCTTCATGATGAAATGCCACTTTGATTTTCACTTTTATATATTTATTTAGATCCTTTATTAAATATTTATGCCATTCTAATGTTCAAACATCATTTATTATCCCCATTATTCCAAATCCAAAAGCTTCCACCCCAAACCTAGGAAACTAGTAATTTTCCTCCTTGGCAATTATTTGACCTTTAGCAGCAATTTGACAAACTCTAATGAATAGAGCCAATGTGATTAGGCCATTGTGACCCAATACCAAATTTGGGACATGACAAATCCTCCCTTCCCAATATTGCTTGTCCTCAAGCAATTTTAAATGTGGGTGTTGAAGAACCTGCTTTCTGTATAATTCTTTGAAGTTGCCATTGAATTGCCCAACCTCGAGTCTTTGAGTTTCCATGAAGATTTTAGAGAGGAACCACCATGCTTGCTGCTGCACTACTCTGATAAAATTCACTTTATTAAGTGGGAAATCCATCTCCCATACTGCTTGTTTCCCAAAAAAAAATTCAAACCAATGAGACAAAAATTATTCCAGGGTCCCATTGCTTGTATTGCACCCCAACAATTAAAAGTGCTCTCCAACCCATACCATCAGATAAGAGGATTCCTGGATCCCATTTTCTTATATGCATTCTTCCAAACATCATGAGTACAAAATATATATCATCAAAGTACATAACAACATAATGAAAATGTACATCAAGAAGATGCTTCATCAAAGAATCATGAAAGTGTTTATACCTCCAAGTAAGTAGACCACCATTTGCTAGGTGCATACAATCTTCAAGTGACCAATCAAATCTGCTCCAATGACATAGGTGAGGATCCCATGTCCGATAGTGCTGCTCCAAAAGAACGTGATATGCATTAAAATATTTAGCCATGCATTCTTTCATCCAAGAAGTGAATGAAGAATCTCCACTAAAATCTGAACCAAATAATGAGCAGAAAAAACAAGGAGACTTCAAAGGACTCAAAGAAGTCTCATCCATACATCCATGAGGATATGTATCATCATAAGGTAAAGCAATATGCTTCTGCGATTCTAAATAATGAGGTGCTCTATTCATGTCATCATCAAAAGGAGAGGTAGGAGTTTCATACCCCTCATGTGGCACCACTAGGAAAAAAACCTTTCACCCAATTTTCATCCCAAAGTGATGTGGCTGGACAAGAAGTGTGGGGTGAGGAATTATGAACCAACTTTAATTCTTTACAACTCTTACCCATTGAAATATTTAATTCATCTTCTCCATAATTGGCTGGTCCAACTATTGTGAGATCATGTACCTCTTCCAAGGCTTTGCAACTCTCTCCATGAGGCAACTCATAATCCCTTTGAACAAGGACAAGTGCTTTTCCTTCTTCTTGTTTTAGTGTAGCATCTTCAAGAACCTGCATATCAACATGTACCTCATGTTCCACAATTACATTAGGTTCCTCTTTTGTGGCATAAATTGTTTCATCCTTTTCCTTGAAAAGAGAACCATTGCTCATTATTTTTTTCGAGTTGCTTCCAATTTCACTAAGCAACAATATGAACTCTTGAAAGTATTGTCTCCACTTGTCTTCAAAGGATGGTTCAAGTAATTTCCTAAACTCCTCATTCTCCTTTAAGGATCCTTTCTCATCCTTACTCATGGTGACCAATGAATGCACTTCTTCTCCTACTTCTTCCCTTTCACCAAAGTACATCCAGTTTCAGTTTCTAAGGGTGGTGGCTTATTTCTTTGAATCCTAGTCTTCATTAATGTTCTACCACATCAGGTGCCAAGACCATGCTCTGATACCACTGTAATGTCCCTTGTTAGGAATTTTATTAAAATGGCAATTTTTCACTTTTTCCCCTAGTTAGACCTTTGACTAGTTTTGATCTCTAGGTCTCAAATTTGTCCCAAATGATCCCAAATCTTTTGAGAAGGTATATGAATGATATTAGAACATAAATATGTGTTTCAGGGATGCCTTTAGACCTTTAAAATACTTCTACAAATCCTCTTTCAATTCTGATCAATGTAGGTAACAATACTAGTCAAAGGAAAATCACTAGTAAAGTTACCTACATTGATCAGAATTGAAAGAGGATTTGCAGAAGTATTTTAAAGGTCTAAAGGCATCCCTGAAACACATATTTATGTTCTAATATCATTCATATACCTTCTCAAAATATTTGGGATCATTTGGGACAAATTTGAGACGTAGAGATCAAAACTAGTCAAAGGTCTAACTAGGGAAAAAAGTGAAAAATTGCCATTTTAATAAAATTCCTAACAAGGGACATTACAGATATGGAATTCTAGAAGAAGAACATAGAGCAAAGAAGAGAACTAGATCACATACCATCTATGTTGCTTTACTCTGTAATATCATGAACAAATAACTTTCCAGTTATGAAGAAGCAGCAAAAAAGAAAGAATGGAAGGACGCCATGGTCAAGAAATACCAATCAATAATGAAGAATGATGTTTGGGATGTTGTCCCAAGACCTGAAGGGAAGTCTGTTGTGACTTCCAAATGGATCTATAAGATCAAGCATGCTGCAGATGGCAGCATAGAGAAATACAAGGCAAGGTTCGTAGCTCAAGGCTTCTCTCAGAAAGAGGGAATAGATTATGAAGAAACTTTTTCTCCTATAGCCAGGTACACTTCCATCAGAACAGTACTTTCTCTGGCTGCAGTAATGAAATGGAAGATACACCACATGGATGTCAATACTGCCTTCTTGAATGGTGTAGTTGAAGAGGAAGTGTATGCGGAGTATCCACTTGGTTTTGAAACACATGACAGGGAGTCATATATGTGCAAATTGAAGAAAGCCTTGTATGGCTTGAAGCCAGCTCCTAGGACTTGGTATGGTAGGATGGATAGTTACCTATCTAGTTTGGGCTTTACCAAGAGTAAAGTGGATTCCAACATTTACTTCAAGGTTGAGGAAGGAAATCCTGTGATACTTCTCCTATATGTGGATGACCTATTTGTAACAGGAGATGATAGACTGATTGTCGATACAAAGAGGAAGCTTGTTGCCGAGTTCGATATGAAGGACTTGGGGATGATGCACTATTTCCTAGGTATGGAGGTTTGGCAGAGTGCAGATGGGATATTCCTTGGACAAGGGAAGTATATAGTAGATATCTTGAAGAGGTTCGGGATGATGGATTGCAAGGCCATGGCTACACCTATGGCATCAAACCTGATGCTTTTGTGTGATGCTTCATCTGAGCCGGTTGATGTCTCCATGTATCATCAGATGATTGAGTCCTTGATGTACCTGACAAATACAAGACCAGATATTTGCTTTGCGGTGAACACATTGAGCCAGTTCCTGACGGATCGGAGGAGTGTTCACCTAGTTGCTGTAAAGCATATTCTGAGGTACTTGAAGGGTGCAATTGATTATTGGCTCAAGTATGATGCGAATAAAAAGTTTAACCTGCAGGGTTATGTTGATTCAGACTGTGCAGGCAGTACTACAAATAGGAAGAGCACATCTGGGTGCTACTTTAGTATGGGATCAGGTTTGATCTCTTAGTTTAGTAGGAAGCAGTCCTGTGTAGCACTGAGTACAGCCGAGGCAGAGTATGTTACAGCCTGTTCGGCTAGTTGTGAGGTAGTATGGCTTCGGAAGATAAGGTCTGAGCTATTCGATCTCCCGCTAGAGACTACTGGTATCTTTTGTGACAACCAGAGCTGTGTGAAGCTGTCTGAGAACCCCGTGTTCCATGATAAGTTGAAACACATAGAGATCAAATATCACTATATCAGGGATATGGTGCAGAGAGGAGTAGTGAAGCTCCTGTATGTTGCGAAGGATGAGCAGATTGCAGATGTGCTGATGAAACCACTATCTAGAGTGAAGTTCAAGTACTTCAGAGAGAGGCTTGGTGTTCTTCAGATTGATGACACTTCGAGGAAGAAGTGATGGATACATTTGTAGGATCCATTCCAAGCATGATGACAGGAGGATCCTTCCATGGCTGTGGATGTAAGTGCTGGATGATGAGCATCAGTATGATGTTCGAGTTTCTGCTCTATATGATCAGTTGGATCATTTACATATGTATGCATTATGTTGGATGCTGGATATGATCAGTTGGATCATTTATGTATGTATGCATCATGTTGGATGTTGGATATGATCAGTTGGATCATTTATGTACGCATCATGTTGGATGGTGGATATGATCAGTTGGATCATTTGTATGTATTTTTGTATGTGCATCATGTTGGATGCTTAGACCATGTATCTATATATGTATCAGGTGGATATGTTGTATGATCAGGTAGATCATGTAAGTTGATATGTATCAGGTATGATTAGGTGGATCATGTATTTGTATATGTATCAGGTGGATACATTGTATGATCAGGTAGATCATGTATGATGATATATATTAGGCAGATACTGTGTATGCATAAGGTGGATGCATTGTATGATCAGGATGATCATGGATGACAAGCTTCAGGATGTTGCTCCATATTACATGCATCAGGACGATGCAGCGATGATGATTAGGATGATCATGTGTACATCAGGATGATGTATGGTGAGTATCAAGTTGATACTCTGTGGTCGTGGAACGGGTTGTGCAAATAAGCATATAATATGTGCCCTAGGATATTTGCAGATACTCTTTCGAGGTTTTGCCTATGGCATGTAATTTGTACCTTGAGATATCTGGCAAATGCTCTTTCGAGGTTTTGCTTGGGAGGACATATAATTTGTGCCCTGGGAGATTTGCAGATACTCTTTCAAGGCTTTGCCTATGGCATGTAATTTGTGCCCTGAGATATATGGCAAATGCTCTTTCGAGGTTTTGTCCTATGGCATGTAATTTGTGCCCTGGGAGATCCAATAGGTTGAGCCGTGTGCTTGTAATCAGTCCTGGGATTCTCTTTCGAGTTGTTTCCATGACCACATGTAATTTGTTCCCTGGGAGATCCGATAGGTTGAGTCGTATGCTCGTAATCAGTCCTGGGATGCTCTTTAGAGGTTTTGTGGTGACCACATGTAATTTGTGCTCTGGGAGATCCGATAGGTTGATCCATGTGCTTGTAATCAATCCTGGGATTCTCTTTCAAGTTTTTGTGGTGGGGTCACATGTAATAAGTCCTATAGATCTGGACAAGATGAAAAAGGCCCCAGATGCTCTTTAGGGTTCTTTCTAGTCAAGAGACTCTTTTAAAGTTTTGTGACGCACGTAATAAGTCCTGAGATTTACACAGTATGGCTAGTGATGATGAAGACATGTAGGTGGTGGGCCTACATCTAGTATGGAAAAGGATTGGCTCTGTAGAAATTCTTATGACGAGTAGATTCAGAGATTGGTTGAGATAGAAGCAGTGACAATGATGATGTTTCAAGGCCAATGCATCGATGACAATAATCCAGAGAAGAAGACTTGTGCTAGTAGAGCTGTGTCGAGAAATACCTTCCTAGTTAAGAGGGAGTGTTGATGTATATGTAACTTCAGAATGTATTTCATTTATATATTTATTGTACTCCTATAGAGATGTATTATTCCTCTATACAGAAGTGTCGTCATTTGTATTGACAAGTGTCGCAAGTGTGTTAACTTGCCAATGGCTTATTAGACCACCTTGTAAGGGGTCGGTCCGATATAATGTAATATGAAGTTATTGTACCTAGATTGACAAGTCAGCCCCATAAGGTTATTGGGCAAACAGGACAAGTATAAATAGAGATCGAGAGATCTCTATTTGGATCACTTAGAACTCACACTTCCTTCACTCAGAAAGTGGTGCACATGTGAGGAGGAGGGTCAGCTGCTAAGAGGAGTCTATCTCTTTTACTTTGGTTGTGCTATTGCTCTATCTATCTCTGAGGAAGTTGTGGGGTTTTTCACCTTAGTATTTTCCCCACAGAAACTCTGTGTGTCTATTGTCTCTCATGCTTTTGATTATTGTGATGATTGACATGCTTGTTATGATTGATATGCATTAATATACTGTACATGTTGTTCTCTTAGTAAAGATGCTAGAGTATATTGAATTAATGCTCAAAATTTAACATTTAGTTTTATTCTCAAACCCATTTATTTCAAAAGAACACTTCCTTGACCTGTTTAGATGTTGTTCTTCTTTTCTTGATTCAACAAGTTGTGTTGTCATCAACTCATTTCCTGTTTTGTTTCTTCGAGTGATGCTTCCAATAATAATTTATTTTCTTCAAGCTTCTCAATTGTATCTTGTGCGTAGGCTAGATGCTTCTTAAGTTCCATGTTTTCATTTTTTTTCCTCTTCAAGTCACTTTGTTCATAAGTGATTCTTCAATGTTTTGGACTCGATTTTTTTTCAGCTTTGAGAAATTGATCCTTTTGTATATCTAAGGATTCTTGATATTCCTTTAGGATAACATTCAAATGATGATTTTATTTTTCTTACTTTTCTTAGTTAATCCAAAGCACTGATCAATTCACCCTCCTAGTCGACTTCTGCATTTTGTTCATTCTCAAAATCAAGGATTTCTTATTTTCTCTTAAACTCTATCTGATAATTACTCATGTTAGGAAAATTGTAAGATTCAACATAGGACCTTGAGGATGAAAAACAAATCCTATTGTCGACATATTTGTTGAGAGTATCTCCAGTAGGATTTGGTTATTTTTCAGAAGACTTATTTAAGACTTCCTCCTTACTGTATGATTCATTCTTGATAGAATAGTAGTAGTTATCCTTTTCCTTTGGGCCTTTATATTCAATATATTCTACCATTTCCATAAAGAGCACCTCTCTTGGATTTTCATCACCATCATCTTCATCAAATGAGATATTGTTCTACTTTCAATACAAGCTCTTCTTCTTTTTATGTTAAGCCTTAGATTGTTGGTGTGACTTTCTTCTTTTTCTATAGTTAAGATATTCTTCAATGTCACTATCCATGTATTCCTTTTAGGGACACTTAGAAACAAAGTGACCTACTATAACACATTTAAAACAATTGAAAGGTAACTTACCGTTGTATTTTCCCTAGCCTCTTTCGATATTCTTCACAAAATTGGCTTCTTCATCATTTGAAGCATCAAAGAGATTTTTGATGGACTCTTCCTCGATTTCTCTTGTCTTCATGGAAACCTTGAATGATGCTTCTTTTATTGTAGGATTTTCATTTACAGTCCTCATCTCATTTGCTCTAAGAATTACATGAATCTCATCGATATTTAATTTGTCCAAATCACTTATGTCCTCCAAAACTGATACCTTGGGATCAAATCTTGTTGGAAAAGACATTAATACCATGTGCACAACTTCCTCTTCATCAATTTGTACCCCAAGTACTCTAATTTCATTGAAAATATCATCCACTCGAAGGAGATAGGATGCAATTTTTTATTCTTCCTTCATTTTGAGGGTTTCAAAATGTCTTGAGAAAGTTTGCAATTTTTCCTTCTTAACCTTCTCATCTACTTCATAGATGTTCTTGATTTTGTCCCATACCTCTTTTGCTGATGTACACTACATAACGTTGGTGAATTTTGAGTCTCTTAATCAACACATTATTGCATTTATGGCCCTCACATTGCATTCATACTACCTATTGTCAATTGGGAACTTTATAACCACTAAGGACATATTGCCACACATTAGATCCAAGTGATTGTAGATACACCTCAGTCCCTATGCTCCAAAAGGTGTAGTTAGACCCATCGAACCTGAATGCTTTATTTGTGGAAAGACCCTCCTTCCTATCCATTTCAATGCAATGATATTTATATTCTAGTTGTTAAATTGTTACTGAAGAAACACACTATGATACCAATTGTTGGAATTATTAATGATCCTCAGAAGCGGTGTCAATCAATATCATGGACAAATTTACAAATTATTCACTTTTACATGCACCAATTTCAAATTAACACCACATCAATAAAAATAAACTCTGTGCAAATATTTCAAGAAAATTTTGTATATATGTATAAAATATGAATTTACAGAGAAAGATGGGAGACATCGATCTCAACTCATCTGAGCACTGAATCACAAAGACGCCCCTCATATTGGGACATCAATCACACTGGAAAGCGCCAACTTGAAAACTACAGGCTGCAACCTATGTGGACACCAATCCTCCATGCAAGAATGAACTTATTGAACCAGGATCTGACCTGTGAGGACAACAATCCTCTACACAAGCACCAAATTACAATGTCCAGCAACCAACTTGAGCGGATAAACCGATCTCCTTTGCTTTCCCTATCCAACCACCTTGAGAAGTAGATAGTACAGATTCCTGAATTTAGGTCTATGTGCACAAATTTTTTTTCTTTGCTTTACTGACTACATGCTCTTCCACTGGTTGAAATCAAACCGTTGTCTCTCTTACACTGTATTACACCATTGATCCACTCTACAACATAGATTTTGCACACACATATATCCAAAAACGTTTTGTTCCTTTTCACAAATGCTCATATTTGCACATCTACTCCTTGTGTTTATGCATTTCTTGTTGCTTGCACACTTCATCAAATCATGTTTCTTTTGATTCCCCTAATCATTTCATCTAATCGAAGCTTACCAATTAAAAATATTAATCCATGTGTTCTTCCAACCTTACATTTTCACTTATCAACTTCACTTCTTATTTATACTCAAATTGTTCAAACAATATGTCAACAAGTTGGGGATTCTCTAAACGGTAACACGCCTTATTCCTTTCTTTTTGGACAAGCTAACCAAGCATCTTCCATTTGTCTTAACCTGCGAAATTGAGATACCATGACTTTGCGGGTCTTGCTAACACTAGTTCTTTAGCGTGGTGGGACTTAGACACTCAGGGACTAGCACTAGGTGGGATTAAGGACTTGCACACATATTTTGATATATTTATTCAAATTGGAACATAGACAGCAAATCCTCTTTGCCATCAACTTTGGAGTACCACGACTGGGTGGGATTAAGGTATTGCGCACTTAGTTTTGTGTAATTCTTCAAATTGAGATATAGACACTAAGTCCTCTTTGACATCAATGAGAACCAAATTTCAACATTGTTTTTATTTCTTTGAAGAATTTTCTAAGGGTCAATTATTTTAGAATTTTCAGCTTCAGGAATGAACCCTTATTCGACAGCAACTGGCTGAGAAACCATACCTACATCTTTTACCTTCTTCTTTAAATTTATATAATATTCTAATTCCACTTTCCTTTTGCAATGAGGAAAATGCATAATATGGATAGGTGCATCTCTCTTGATATGAGATCGAACCAACTCAAATTCAAACCCTGAGAAGAATAGAAAATGATCCCATGTTCGATTAACTTTTCTAAGTTCTTCAAGGATCAATAGCTTGATTAGGGATTGGTTATAAAGAGAATTCTATGATTTTGTAGGGTTGGATCTACCCTTATTCGACATTTTCGTGAGGCTTCTAAACAAGGAGATATGAATATTACATCGATCATCACGAGTAATATGT
Source organism: Larix kaempferi (assembly GCA_027924585.1). Lineage (NCBI taxonomy): Eukaryota > Viridiplantae > Streptophyta > Pinopsida > Pinales > Pinaceae > Larix > Larix kaempferi. Next base: position 234,850 of record BSBM01001038.1, read on the forward strand.
ACTAAAAACCACATTTGATACAAATATACAAATGAATATCGACCTTCCCCTGTAAAGAACCACTAAATAAATTATAGAAGGTCCTTCCATTCTTGCTTTAAACAAACCTTAGGTATACGTTTCGCCACATTTGTAGCAATCGTGGCTTCTATTAATGGAAAATTCATATCCCCCATGTTTGCAATTTGGCCATGAAAACTTGCTACAAAGGCTTTAGCCACTAAATCATGATATACATATAGCCTTTGATGAAATTCTAACAACCATGCAACCCTAAAATTATATCCGAACTCAGGATATTCCTCAATAATCTCTGCTCCAAGGGATTGATGCTGCTTCACCTGGCCACTAGGATTTGGGGATGACATGAGTGTCAGGTGTTGAAACTACAACAATTATAAAACATTAAAAATCTTATTCACTAGAGACATAAAGTATTATGAGATGTCAAAACATAAAATTTGAAATGTATGAGAAAATGAAATTAGAAATCATATCCCTCACAACATCATTTTAGTGAAGAATGTGGCGGTGCGATTAAAACATCAATCACACCACTGGATACAGATTATATAATCTTGGAAAATTCTTAGCATTAGAATTCTCTAAATTTCATCATTATGCATGATCAAAGCAATCCACTAAGTTCAATATCTCATGACATTCAATCCGTTAAATACCAATATGAATCAATTTAGCAAATTTTATTATTGTTGCGGACTTCACAATTTTGTAGCGGTAAACACTAAAATTCTATGAGTTCCATTGCATAATTGATTTTGTAGCATTTTTGTCCCGAAAACAGCTAGTTCCACTACAAACTGATTCATGAGATGCTAAAATCATCATTATTTAAAAACTTCGCTAAAATTATTATAATTCTATGGTTCTGATACAATGTACGAATTTCTACAAGCCAATATCTTGAAACACATAAGTCTTCACTAAAATATTGCTTAGAGATTAGCATAATTGAGAATAAAAATTGAGGTAGAAATATGTGAGACTGAACACAATTAATGTCAATTCCATAATGATAATATTCATTAATGAAAATACAATAAATAATACATCCGAGGAGAGAAAATAGAATTCCTTGAAGGAAATTGGAAAAGCTCATAAAAGGTAGCCTTACTAGAAGCTAAAAAACCCTAGGTGGAAAAAACACTTTCCAAATCCGTCTAAAGGCTAACGAATTGGAAAAAGTAGTATTGGAAGCTCATGAGTGAAGAAAAAGGAAAGTGATCATGGATTTTTGAGAGAAGAAAGATATGGATGGTGAATTGGCGAAATAAAGATAGTTTACAAGTCAACTAGCCTTATCCTTATCCACTTTAAAGTAGAAAAAGTAGGAAAAAAATATCTAAAGAAGGAAGGCACAATTACTATTCTAGGATAGGCATAAAATAATATAGAATCAGACATAATATTATCTAGAATCTATCCAATTGAACTCCTATGGCTAAATATAGCAAGTGGTGGCATGAGAAGACAAATTGATGCCAACTACCTATTCTAAACCTAGTAAATTAATATTATTAAATTATTAATGGGTTTTTAATGTTCTAACAAACCCACTTAAGACTGAATTAGTGTGAGTATTGGTGCCCAAGAAAAAAAGTATTATGGTCACCCCTTTATAATAATTATGCCCATGTTAACTGAGGAAGCACGGAAAAACTCATGGGAATAAAACCCTCCCTCAAAAGTGGAAATGTGCATAGAAAAAATGTTTCTTCTCCAAACTCAATTAGGTGTGAACTTGATGAAATGTGTGGAGGTATATTCCTCTTGTGAAGAGGTGACTCATGATCCAAAATCTTGTGCTTGGATTATCCATCAGTAGATGCAAGCAAATCTAGACAACAAAATTTGAACCCAAAATCCAACGAGAAAATCTGACAAATTCCCACGAAATTGACCATTTCGTCGGATTTCACCTTTATAATTACGAATTTTAATTAATTGTTTTAAAATTGATATATGCAATTGTCAAATATTCGACGCCCGTCAGATATCCGATGATATATGTCGCATATATGGCGAATGTCGTCACATATTTGATGGATAGATTGTAACGGTAACTATGATAATGTCGTCGGATATGGGACAAAATTTTATTTTTAGAAATTATAAATTATAGAAACATTCCAACATATTTGCTATACAACAGATGGTTTGAAGAAATTACAATCTTCGCAGAGACTATTTTCTGTACAAAAATCCACAATTATTTCAATTGTTACTGTGATTAAAAATAGCGAGGTGTGGACCTTTATTTTATAATATCGATAATCATCAATCAAGATCTATATCAGAAAATGATACATAACAATATTCTGGATCTAGACGAACAAAATCGACAAGTGCTTGCTAAATTATGAGATGCAGGAACAATATTCCAGATCAAAAAATTTGACATAACAATATTTTGGATCCATGTAGTCAATGTATGGGATTTAAGAGGAGAAGAATAAAGATCAAAACAGGAAGAAGACATTGCAGTGACATGGACACGCTAAGGGGGGGCATGAATATCATCCATTGGTAAGTTTTTCATTATATATGTCTTTATATTGATCAGTTTTGTAAATATAGGTATCATTTTAATATTTCTTATATTAACTAATATATATTGATGGTTTGAGGTAATTATAAAGGAAATACATCCTACGGGATATCACCCGGATGATGTGATTTCAGAACAAGTACCAAAGGAACATGGAGCTATGAATAATGGAGAACAAGTTAATGATCATATTGAATAAGATGATCATACTGATAACATAGTTGAAGATGATGGTACAAATACATTGATCAATGATACATTTAATGTTAGAATAGATGATTATGAATATGATCATGAAAATGATGACTTTGATGATGTTCATGATTTACCTCTTCTCAAGAAGGAATATGAACCCCTTTATGAGGGCTCCATGTAGGGACCCTCTTGTAGGGTCCTCGTGAACTTACCTTGAAACTTAATAGACTAATACAAAATAGATTAGCTGCCATAATCATTAGAAAAATAAAATAAATTAGCTGAATAACAAGTAGCAAAAATAGAGAAAACCATAACCTGTCGACTGTAGGTCGTGACCATTGTCGAAGGAGAAGTTGTCGTTAACCCTATCCATCTTGTGCATTGTCGTCTGCATTTTCTGTAGGATCCCTTCAACAAATCTCGAGTTAACCATACGCTCATGCTTTCAATCGCATGGCCACCCCCGAGATTTGGGTCATAGAGCTCACACACACAATTTCAAGAAAATCCTTTATGTGTTTCCCCCCCACAAGAATTTCTAGCCAAACCCCAATAGCAGCAAGTCACTCACTATTTCAAGATTACGATAACCATCCAAAATTGGGTCCTTTACCCATCCCCAGAGCCTTCCTTAAATAGTAAATTTCCCTACAACACATGTCGCTTCATGCAAAATACCCAATTTCTCAATATTCAAAAAGTAATTTATCTCACAAATCCATGTGTCAAGTTTCCTAGAAGAATGCACCTACTTTCCTAAATTTACTCAAGTTTGTCTCTAAGATGCTCACTCTAAATTCTATTTTGTGGGTGCATGTGGTGTTAGCTAATAACTCAAGCCTAGGATTCCATTTTGCTCCTAATATAATTATTTCTAATATTTTAAATACTAAAAAGTATTTACATGTGCAAATGCCTAAAAATAATTATTTCTATTATTTTTAATACTAAAATGTATTTCCATGAGGAAGTGTTCTAAATGCAATTTTATATGTTTTTTATGCATAAAGTTTACCAATTCATCCCTTCTAGGACCTAGGTGCCACACCATTGGGCCCATCTGTCCTTTATGCTCATCTTTCGACATGGTACCACTCTGTCGGGTCCATTTATCTGCCGTATCCATTTCTCGGCAAGGTACCACATCGTCGGGTCCTTGTGTCCATCTTTTCTGTTTCTCAGCAAGGTACCACACCATCGGGTCCTTCTGCTGATATCTTTTCATTTAACTTGCGGGAACTTGATATAGAGATTTAGGATCTGTTACCTTAAATCCTTCATTTGCACGCTATTGGCGACTAATGGCATTGAGGAGTAAGTCCATTCTTACTGCACTCCCCCCAACTCATACTTGACCAACTCCGTCGTTGTCCACATTGCACGACTTCATGTGACCCCGAGTAAGCGGAGAAGGGATTTTGAACTCGGCCGTGGGATCCGTTGGAAGTCGACACCGTCATCGTCTTTCCATGTGTGATTTACCCATACTCTATGACCCTTCAATTCCTTTGTGTGTCTCTCGGTGAACCGTTTCACTTGTCGCTACACACATCTCAAAAACATATATTAATAGTCTTATTCTCATTCGTCATATTTCAATCCATAAACCTTCTAATCGTTAAGCAAATTACAATTTACTCATAACACAGTACATTTTATTAATTAGTAAGGCATTTCATCAATATGTATTTCTTTTGTTCTCATCTCATAATTCATAATAAAACTATTCGTTTAAGCATCATATTCACATAACACCTTTTTCACAATCAAGGCTAATCACTAAGCAAGATGTAATCAATCAATTATTCCACTCCACACATATCATTTAATTCATTTATCAATTATTGTCGTCATTCACATCTGGAGGTTTTCCTGAGTCAATTAAGTCATATAAAGGCTCAAGAGACCACTTTATCGAAGTTGTTCGTTCGAGTCACTCGACAGGCGCCCTTAACGTCCACAATAATTTTAGGGGCATTACATACAACCCCTCTTATAAAGAACTTTGTCCCGAAGTTACTTTTTGTTCTTGTAATTTCGATACTAGGATTTTCTTTAGTTTTCCATTTTCATCTTCTTGTCATTCTCTTCTATTTTTCTCAAACAATCATCGCCATAGGTTCTAGCGGTTTAGTCATTAGTTTTCTATTTCATCAACATGGTTCCAATACTTCCTCTGAAACTCAATCATAATTTTGCAGAATGCAAATCCAATAATAGCTTTATAATTGTTATTCCCAACTTTAGATTTCTTATATCTCCTATTCATTTTTGAATATCCATGGTATCCAATTTATTTACTAGTTATAATGCATCAATAGTCACCCAAAAGTTATCGAGTCATCTTTTTCATAACGAATCCAAATAAGAATCCAAATCCATTGGTTATACCTTCCTCCAAGATGAGAAGGTAATGTCATATGATATTCGGTAAAATACTAATGGTAATTTATAATCATGTAGTTTTGACAAATCATGAGTGATTGTCAAAATCTATTCCCATAAGACTACTCCAATTCCGTGTGGGAACTTAACGACTTAGTAGAGCATATTAAATTTAAATTCTAGTCCTTTCATTAGTATCATCATGTCCAAGTTAATGAGCTTATCACATTCTTACCCCATACCAAATGTAGGGCTCCGTTAGGCAAGGGAATTTTTATTTTTTTTTGCACAACATTACTCATAAATACCAATCTCCCAAGTTAAGCTTCTATCATATAAAAAATTAATCAAAACTCATCCCTACATTTATCATGGCCAGCACTAGACCTTAAACTCTACACTTCCAATTATAGAATGGTACAATATTCATTCTGCCCTATCATAAGTAAATTAATAATCATATCATTCTATTTATGGCACAATAACTATTCCATTAGATTTTAAGTGTACACCCCTAATATAACTTTAATATAACTTCATTAAAGATGAAATATTCAAATCATCAATTAGTAATATGAACTTACTCTAACGACCATTCCATTCTATAGTGAGTGCATATTATTAGTAGTATAAATTCATTTAAGACTCTGCATCCTACAATTACATCGGAGTTACCCTATCCACTTTATTCTTCTTCATGAACATATAAATTCATTGAGGAAAAATATATTCTCATTCTATTTCAAAAGAACAATTATATGACTTCGTTAAAGATATAGATATATATTCAAATAAACAATATATAAATTCGTTAGAGGATATATGTATCCTTATTTTACTTCAAAAGAACAACATATAACTTCTTTGAAGAGATATATTCAATTAACAATAAATAAATTCGTTAAAGGATTATATATATTCTTTTCTATTCAAAACAACAATACAACAATTCATTCAAGATATAAATTCAAGGGACAAAATACAAATTCATTAAAGGATATATATGTTCTTTTTTATTCAAGAGAACACTACAAAAATTCATTACAGATATAAATTTAAGGGATAATATACAAATTTCTTGAAGGATATATATATTCTTTTCTATTTAAAAGAACATTACAAAAATTCATTAAGGATATAAATTTAAGGGACAATATACAAATTCATTAAAAGATATATATATTCTTTTCTATTCAAAAGAACATTACAAAAAATTCATTAAAAATATAAATTCAAGAAATAATATACAAATTCATTAAAGGATATATATATATATATATATATATATATATATATATATATATTCCGCTATGGTTGGTGGGATTGGTAAAAATCATTCATTAGGGTGGCTACAATATAACTCATGCACATACTTCAATTCATGCTTATTAAAATCAGACTTAAACTTTTCCCCGCAACTTATACCCCTAACTAATTTAGAGGTCAATTAAATATTTTGAATCAACTACCCACGGGGAATCTTTTAAAATGCAACTATAACCTTTCTTCTTGATACCCCTATCCGGGACTTATACTATGTGCCGCTTAATCTATGTATTGACAATTATAAAATATGTATAAAACAGATGCTCCCATGAATATACTTTTCCACCATGATATTCATGACCTAAACTTAAACCAAGCATACTTATTCTACTTCCAATTGACACATATGACAATCTCATATTTTAACTCACAATTAATTAGAATAAGTGTACATCAATCCATTTTCTCTATAAATTTTCAACATATGAAACCTTAGCGTTTATCATATATTCTACTAATTAAGTGACATATTATTTAATGACCTATCCCAAATTTTTATTTGACTCAAATGAGTAATAACATATAATATAAAACCATATTAAGAAGTAGAGCATGGTTACACGTTTCGTCAATCACTAAAATAAAACAGAGTTACAAGGTCAATCACTAAAATAAAACAGAGTTACAAGGAACCGTAAAACGTTCAGCTACCCTAATCGACCTCCGCGAGATTTCCTCTCAAATCCTTGTCGAGCATCATTTACAATCAGATAAGTCTAAAGGAAGGTCGAATTTAGGTAGTAGTGTTGTGATGCCCGAGAGCTTGACACCCCGTCGAGTATCTGTCTAAGGAGCCAATTGACCGGATCACCGCGTTTAGAGAAAAGAAGGTCGAGCTCACAACAAGCTTTGCTAGTTATCGAAACGTTATGAAGGATGGGAGTTCTCTTTCCCAGTCCTGCGGATTTAGCAATTTAATAGAAACAATTTCTAGTTTGAAGTCGACCCCGAATGCAATGGTCGTGGAGGATGAGAAGGAGGGTAAGCAGTTTGAATTCATCAATGAGAAATGATTGAGATGCAATACCGGATCATTACATAGTTAAATGGACGGAGGAGATACTGTAAAGTGTGAGATCTAAATCTTGTTCTCAATGGGGATATTGCCGATCCACGGTGGGTGTAGTCAAATAATCTGTGCCAGCTCAGTTAATAGATCAACAATTGGGTTGTAGGCCTGCAGAAACGCGGATTTAGCAATTTAATAGAAAAAATTTCTAGTCTGAAGTCGACCCCGAAGGCAATGGGATTTATCAACCCGTCTTAAATCTGTTGGTCGTGGAAGATGAGAAGGAGGGTAAGCAGTTTCAATTCATCAATGAGAAATGATAGAGATGCAATAGCGGATCGTTACATAGTTAAATGGACGGAAGAGATACTGTAGAATGTGAGATTTAAATCTTGTTCTCAATGGGGATATTGCCGATCCACGCTGAGTGTAGTCAAATAATTTGTGCCAGCTCAGTTAATAGATTAACAATTGGGTTGTAGGTCTGCAGAAACGCAGAGATCAAAGGTAGCACCAGGAATCCTTCTACACCGGTGAGGACATTCTTTTACTGATGACAGAAAGCCTAATAAATGATCGGATGCATGCACTATAGAATAGCCATTCATGTGTGATATCACGCATAAACATAAAGACGTTATACTCCCGTTTGATCAGCAGATCTTATTGACTGATGAAAGTTATCTCGTTGCTGTAGATTTGATCTACCCTGGATACAATCATTACTTGAGTTTATTAAATACCAATAAAGTATTAAACTAATGCCAGATTTCAAGTAAGTGGTGGGATTTAATTGAATCTGCAATCATCCAGTTTCTCAGCCGAGTCAAGAATATTGCGGTGGAATGAGATTAGTTACCCAATAGATCCGTCTCTCAAATTTACAGGAAAATAATTAACATTTTACAGCAGGGCCATACTCCGAGATCCTAGAATGCAGACTAGTTTTGACTGTAGTGAATTTTATGTCGAGGAAAGGAAGCTCGAAGCATGAGGGCACGTGAACTTAAATATGTAAATTACTCTGCCAAACTCTATGGAGGGCTCGATGCTCAACAGGAACATAAGCGCAGTAGTTGAATACCACCGATGGTTAATTACTCCACTATCTAGCATTAGATTTCATAAAGAAAATCTCTACCAAACTGGTGAATGGATGGATCAGGTTCAGCAAGGTCGCAGTAATATTCGCATTAGATACATAGAGCTGGATCAATAATATTTGGACAATAAGACGTGCATTTTTACAAAAAGAAAGTATAAATACGTACTGCATAGGTATAGAGGTAGGATTCATGCGATCTGGGTAGGGCCCATAAATTTTGACAGAGATTTCAATAAGACAATTCAGAGATATAAGTAGATTCAAAACTTAACAAACTGGAAGAGGATCTACGCTGTCCTCATAGAAATATGCCAGAGATTTCAATCCTACAGTTTGTAGATATATGTACATTGTTTCCAGAAATCATTAAAAGGGGCATAGTTTTTTTTTTTTAAACTGGGAATCTCTCTAAGATGTAACCAAATTTCAGAATTCGAAATCTCTGTCAACAATCTAAACTGAAAATGAATCTTTAATTTAACACCGAAAAATAAACAGCAAATACCCAATTTCAGAACTCGAAATATCTCTGAATAATTCAAATTGAAATAAATACTCTTAAAACGGAGAGGGATACAGTCTCGCCCTGGAGATTAGACTTCACCCACTAAGATGGGTGCAATTGAAAAATTGAACTGGAGATTTAAATTCACATACAGAGATGGATGTAGATTAGAATCGATCTCGATATTTGCTTACACGACAGTGATGGGTGTAATTTAAAGTCGATCTGGAGAATAGCTTACACGAACATCTATGGGTGTAGATTAAATCGATCTGGAGATTTGACTTCAGAAACGGAGATGGATGTATTTAAAATTGATCTGGAGATTTACGCTTGCATAAACATAGGTTCTCCTTTCTTTTTTTTTATAAAACAGTTAAACACAGAGGTAAAACCCTTCAATAAATTCTCGGATTCATGACAGAATTCTTAAATAATTAAAACCGAACTGCAAACGTCTTAGTCTATCATTAATATCATACAGAGTCAAAAATAAATAAAAATTAACACAAAGGTACAATTTTTCAGTAATCCCCGGATCAAGTTTTATAAAAAGAAAAGAATACCCAAATACAGAGATACAACTTTCCAGTAATCCCGGGATCAAGTTTTCAAAGGAAATAATCAATATAGAGATACAACTTTTCAGTAATAAACCTACACAATTTGTATTCATACATTCAACCATAAGAAATTTAACAAAAGGAAAAATAGTAGACGAGATAGGTGAACCTGTTTTTGGTGATCACTGGTATGTTGGTAAGTTTGATGAAATATCGTCCGATCCGAAGCAACACTTGCTTGATCCGAAGCAACACTTGCTTGACGATTCACTGAAGAACACCTGATTAATATGAGTCCAGTGCCCTAAAGGCTTGACCGGCTCTCATACCAAATGTAGGGCCCCTCGTGTAGGGTCCTCGTGAACTTAACCTGAAATTTAACAGGCTAATACAAAATAGACTAGCTACCATAATCATTAGAAAAATAAAATAACTTAGCAAAAATAGACAAAACCACAACCTATCTACTGTAGGTCGTGACCATTGTCGAAGGAGAAATTACCGTTAACCCGATCCACCTTGTGCGTTGTCGTCTTCGTCTTCCATAGGATCCCTCTAGCAAAGCTCGTTAGCTTCTCGACCCAACCATAGGCTCATGCTTTGAGTCGCATGGCCAACCCTGAGCTTTGGGTCATAGAGCTCACACACACAATTTCAAGAAACTCCTCCATGGGTTTCCCCCCCACAAGAATTTCTAGCCAAACCCCAATAGCAACAAGTCACTCACTATTTCAAGATTACGATAACCATCCAAAACTAGGTCCTTCACCCATCCCCAAGGCCTTCCTTAAATAGGAAATTCCCCTGCGACATGTATGCAAAACATCCAATTTCTTAATATTCAAAAATTAATTTATCTCACAAATCTATGTGTCAAGTTTCCTAGAATAATGCACCTACTTTCCTAAATTTACTCGAGTTTGTCTCTAACATACTCACTTTAAATTATATTTTATGTGTGCATGTGGTGTTAGCTAATAACTCAAGCCTAGGATTCCATTTTGCTCCTAATATATATATTTCTAATATTTTAAATACTACAAAGTATTTACATGTGCAAATGCCTAAACATAATTATTTCTATTATTTTTAATACTAAAATGTATTTTCATGAGCAAGTGTTCTAAATACAATTTTATATGCTTTTTATGCATAAAGTTTACCAATTCATCCCTTCTAGGACCTAGGTGCCACACCGTTGGGCCCATCTATCCTTTATTCTCATCTTTCGACATGGTACCCACTTCGTTGGGTCCATTTATCCGCCGTATCCATTTCTCGGAAATGCACCACATCGTCAGGTCCTTGCATCCATCCTTTCTATTTCTCGGCAAGGTACCACACCGTGAGGTCCTTCTGTCGATATCTTTTCATTTCACTTGCGGGAACTTCATGTAGGGATTTAGGATCCGTTACCTTCAATCCTCCGTCTACAAGCTACTAGAGACTAATGGTGCTGAGGAGTAATTATGTTCTTACTGTGCACCCCCCAACTCGTACATGACCAACTCCATCATGGTCCACATCGCACGACTTAACACGACCCCGAGTAAGCAGATAAGGACTTTTGAACTCGCCTGTGGGATCTGTTCGAAGTCGACACCGTCATCGTCCTTATTTGTGTGATTTACCTGTACTCTATGACCCTTCAATTCGTTTGTGTATTCATCGGTGAACGGTTTCACATGTCGCTACACACATCTCAAAAACATATATTAATAGTCCTATTCTCATTTGTCATATTTCAATCCATAAACCCAATCATTAAGCAAATTACAATTTACTCATAACATCATACATTCTATTAATTAGTAAAGCATTTCATCAATATGTATTTCTTTTGTTCTCGTCTCATAATTCATAATACAACTATTCGTTTAAGCATCATATTCACATAACACATTTTTCACAATCAAGGCTAATCATTAAGCAAGATGTAATCAATCAATTATCTCTCTCCACACATAACATTTAATTCATTAATTCATTTATCAATTATTTTCGTCATTTACATCTTCAGGTTTTCCTCAATCAATTAAGTCATATCAAGGCTCAAGAGACCACTTTATCTAAGTTGTTCAGTCGGGTCACTCGATAGGTGCCCTTAAGGTCCACAGTCATTTTAGGGGCATTACACTCCAACTGAAATCTTCTCTCTGTTATATTTTTTATAATGAAATTGAAGGTTATGAATGGTCTTTCAAACACATCAGTCACACGGATGTTAAGGTATGTAATATATTCCATCACATATATATGATTGCGATAAATGTTATCTCTATTCCTATTATAATTTTATTGTTAATTAATTAGTAAAATTAATAGGGATGAAATATCTTTCATTAATATTGTTTATATTTTCTAGTAACTCATTTTTTATGTTAATTTGTTGTAGCTTGATAGCTGAATTATTGTTGCCACCATCAAATATTTTACCTTACACATATCAAAATCTATTTGCCATCATGAAAGAAATTGGAATGCATTATGAAGCAATTGATGCATGCCACGATGATCATGTTATATATTATAATCAACATGAATTTGAAAAGGAATTTCCAAAATGTCATATCAGTATATCTCAAACATATCAAGTAACAAAAAAGGTGTCTCGCAAGGTTCTTCATTATATTCCCATTATTCCACATTTGCAACGACTGTTCAGGTGCAAAAACATAGCGCAATTTATGGATTACCATGCCTCGAACAAAAGTTAAGATGACATTATTCAAATGCTTGCATATGGTTCTGCATTAAGAGATATGGAGGAAAAATGGCCTCACTTTAAAGAAGAAGCTCGTAATGTTAGGATTTCTTTGGCAGCAGATAGTGTCAATCCATTTGCAGAGATGAGATCCATTTACTCAGTGTGGCCTATTTTTGTTATCAACGATAACATTCCTCCATGGTTGTCAATAAAGAGGGAGCACATATTGTTGGGAATGATTATTCCAAGTATGTGTCTACAACAATTTTTTTTAATGTAGTGGCATCTCATTCGTCGTATTTTGTTGGATACAGTCATATATATAATTTTTAATTTCCTTTTGTGTATTATTTATATATCTAAATGGTTGTAATAATTATATATTTTATATGTTTAAATCAATCAGGTAAGTACCATGTTAAATATATGAATGTATATATTGATCCTCTTATTGACAAGCTACTAAAGCTATGGAATGGAATCACTATGTATGATGTATCTATACTAATACGATAAAGTCAATTTCAATTCCATGCAATGCTTGTATGGACAATACATGATGCCCCAGGGTTAACCCATTTTTGAGGTTTGTAATTATAAGTTTCACTTTAATTGTATTTAATTTTATGAACTAGTTGATATATTATGCACGCATGTCTTCTTAAATAATCCATTCATTTTATATATAATTATAATTGACACAATTTATCCATCTCTTTATGTAGGTCTTCAAACAAAGGGAAAATTTGCATGTCCATTTTGTGGTCCTAAGATCAAATCTCCACGGGGGATTCTGTCAATGACTACCTACCATAACACGTTCATTCATGGCATATGAAACAACACCCCTAATTTTAAAAAAAATATTGGAAAAAACCTCCCAAAATCATTTTTTTAACCCCCTCCCAATATGCCTTCCCAAAATTAAAAAAACCCCTATTTTCCCTATATATTGTATGTATCCATTTTTTCATTTACATTTTTATACCCCTTTATATATCTACCTAGTATATTGTCATGATACCGTGGGCTTGACTAAACCTCCCAAGGCCTGTAACAGGCACAAGTGGTTGGGTATTCAAGCCCCCAAGGCATATCGAGGGCCTATAACAGGCCTTGGAGGTTCCCTGGAGGCTTAGAGCCTCCCAAGGCACCCTGGGGGTCTCGACACCTTCATCTCTCCCTTTAATCGCGACACTGCTCTTTCTAAAATGCTTTCCATTGACTGGAACAAACCGACTGCTGCCTATGCTTTCAAGAACAATTGCCATGACACCTTCACGCTGTTTGGTTTCATTTCATCGAAGACAACCGTATTAATTTAAAGTATCCAGGGAAACAAATGCATCACCAACTATTTTGCTACAAGAATTATCAATAAATTTACTGATTATAATCAGTTGATGTCATTTTGTCTTGAAGTACAGAAACCAACAGTATTGAAGATACAACAAAGATTACCAATGTATACTTCAACTTGCTCAAAATTGTACTAATGGATGGATCCTTTATGCACAAATTGCAATTTTTGCTCCATCCAACAATGAAAACCACACCATTTAAGTCTACATGTGGATTTTGGCAATAAAAATCACAAACATTTCAGCAATTTAAGCATGTTGACAAATTCACAAAAAGCACACAACTTCACATGAACATCACATACAAGTTAATTTGTATTTCCTACTGCATATTTTCTGTAAAATATTATATCATCCCCCAAGCAGTGTAGCATAAAAATACAAGTGTAGAAGGTTGCCAAAATAGCTTCTAGGAACAAATCCAATCTTGAATTGCAAGGGAGCATTTCAGGCCAATTGTAATCGGAAAGTACAAAAATCCAGCAAGAAGTGAGCACTAATAGTCATTGAAAGAAAAATATTCCAAAAAACATGTCAGACATCTCTATAAGCTATACATGCTATGCTATTTTAATCTTAGCCAGTAGGTGTACTATAGCAGAAAGCACTAAAGAATTCACTTCAACCGTGGCATAATGGGGGTGGTGGGATAAAGTTTCATCAAAACACATCCTTTTCCGGCACAAATTCCTGCACATTTCCAACTAGAATCCAGCAGCCAATCAATACCCCACCCCGGAAACACCATTATCTCATAATTTAGAAATTCCCTGGGGTTTTTCAACTTCTCCAGATTGATATGTGAGCTCACCAAGATGTATTTCCTTTGAATCAACCAAACAGGCCAAAATTGCTTTTCTAGAATCCAGCAAGATGACCAAGAAAGGTGTACTTTGATATATGCATTGGACAGTAAGATGCCAGAGTGATGGCTAAGTTTTGCTTTTAGTACTTCTAAGATGATGACTAGGACAGGTGTACTTTGATATATGCATTGGACAGAAAGATGCCAGAGTGATGGCTAAGCTTTGCTTTCAGTACTTTTAAGATTTTAAATTTCAACAATATTGTCAACAATAATTACTAACGCAAACGTATCAATTTTGCAACAAGTTTGGGTTGAAGGGAAATGCAAGCAAGCTACACCATTAAATGGAGTAAGCCAACATTAAATATTTGAATATGACCACAAGTACCCAATTAGAAAGAAGTGAGAAATATCATCATTGAAAAAACATAAACCCTCGAATCTAGTGGATGTTTTATTGGTACCAGCTAAAGAATTCTCATAATGATATGTTGGACATCACTAATATACATCTCACTGTATTTTGTTGGTGAAACTTGGCCTGCAAAATATCTGTTGTATTAAACACACTTTGTTCTATTTCTGATTATCACTATACCATTACAGAACCAATGGGAATCTTTCCTCTTGATGGTTCTACAATATGAAAGAGTGCTTGAATAAGAGTATATTTTCCACTCCCTGTCCGCCCCACCACTCCCACCTTCATTCTTCCTCGAAAAGTGCATATAAGTCCTTTCAAAACAAGTTGAAGATGTGAAGCATAGCGCACCTGATAAGATAACCCCTTCTATCAGTCTAGCATACTTATGTGAATAGTAAATGATTAACCATAAATACAAGAGCAAATAATTTTCTACTACTTGTATTGACCTGAAGATCAAAAAGATCTATTGTTTCTTTTATTGGACAATCAGAGTTTGGCCTTGACTCCTCTATGACAAGGGGTGGCTCACTAGGGTATTTTTTAAGGATTATAAAAGTATGCTTAAGTGTAGTATTCTAGGTGATGATTTTGGATTGAAAAAAACATAAATATAGATTGGTAGGCGAATATTAAATATGAAACATACAATTTACTACTGCAACTTGCAATTTTTTGTGAATATTATGATAAAAAAACATATTTCATGTAAATATAGGCGATATTAGAGACTAAAAATGACCAAATAGCGAATTTATTTTTTGAAAAAAGGCCCAAAAAATAGCGAATTGGTGAAATTTCGCCCCTAAAAATTTCCCTCTGGCTCACTAGGAATATGTGAATACTGCAATATACTTTCCACTGATATAAATTCATCTCCACATTACATAAGAGCCAAATCATCCATGCCATTCATGAACTTAGGTTCAACCCATATGTTATTGCGAAGCCAGCAATGCCTGAAAAGGTACCCATCAAATAACTTCTTATCATAGAAGTGTGTTCTGTTCTTTGACATAAGCTCATTAAACAAAATATAATGCATCTCAACATAGCCATGGTTTTTGTGTACTCACTTGCATCAATGGCCCCTTGTGGTAAACAAACCAAGGAAAACCCAAATACAAAAGTTGACAGAAAATCCAGCCTAAAGCATAGCCATTTTGTGGATGCAGCTCTGTGAAAATTACGTCTAGAAAAGACATAAATCAAGTATAAATTTATGCTGATGAATCGGTCTTCATCATCAAAACCTCTAATTGTGGCTACACCAGAGATTGATTCATAAAAATGTTGAATTATTGGATCTCTTCAACCAAACACCTACCAACCGTGCCAATTCCCTGGCTATTACTATATGATATTGCTGCAAGCAAAAAATATTAAGTTACAAGAATCCCATTAGTTCCTAAAATATTGTGATTTGAAAGGAAAAATGTGAAGTCAGTTGTAAAAAGAGACCAAAATAACATATCTATGAATACTTAATAACCTAATTAATTGTAGCCCACTCCACATTACAATTTGATCAGAGAGTTAACCTCACTATGTAGTTGAACTAAGAATATGGCTATGATATCCCTAGTATTTGTTGCTCATAAGAAAATTAGGTAATAATGTTTCAAAGACAAACAAAGTTTCAAGGACATACATCATACTTGGTACCATATGGAAATTATGGCAACACATAAAAACACAAGAAAGACCTTCCAAGCAACCTGAGACATAACTGCAATGAATCCCACAAGACATATAAAAGCAAAAGCTAAAGATCCAAGTTGAAAAGGAACTGTTAGGTCTACTGCACTCTAGTCCGCTCATTAATATAATTAATGATTTGCCCATCCCTATCCCATATCTCTATAATTAAGTTCTTTGAGAGGGTAAAGGAGGCAATTCGTCACAGAAATTACCATAGGTAATTTTTGGAGACAAACCTCTAATTGAAATCTGCTGTAATCATCTTGATCTTGATACTAGCTTCAACTTGAATGCCAATTTTCTCTCAAACACTACTTGGATGAATAATTGTCTTTTTAAAGTGGACATTATTCTTAGTTCTCGATATTGAATAGATACCGAATTTACTGATAATTTGTAATACTCCATTTTAGCAACAGAGCACAAGGTCACTTTCTCTTTTGTCTTTTCTATGTATTAAACTTATTTTGGTATATGTGAGTAAATTTCTAATAAAAATTCTATGCTTTTAAGTGAGATTTAGTATATTGTTTCGTCTTTAACAATCATACATTCATATGTAAAAATAAACTAACATATCAATATTTTCCTTCAATTTGTTTCAGCATAAGAATATGTTTCGGAGTAATAAATCAGTAAATAACAAGGTATATGTATGTTTCAAAGTACGTTTCAGCATAATAATCAAATAAAATAAATAACAAGGAAATTACCTGATGCTGATACTAGTAGACCGTAGGTTGTAGTAGGTTGTAGTAGGTTATGTATATATTCTCTTAGTCAGCCAAGATGATGTGTCCACCCTACCGACCAGCTATTATCTTGTTGTCCCTTGGAACTCAAAGGATTTCCAAGCCCCCGAGCTCACAAACTGATAATCCCAAGAGCAGTATTTACTCCGTTCTCAAACCCTTTCTTTGTTCTCAAAACCTTTCTCCACTTAGAGCTGTCCCCCCCGTTACCTTAAAATTTTCTCCCAATATAATCTCTCCCTCAAAATCCAACCCCTTCTCCTCCCTTCACTCTTCCCTATATACATTTCCTTCCTCGAGAAGACTTTGGGCTTACTCCACCACCCCAAACTCCCTCTCTCGATCCCCTCAAACATTTAATCCCCTCACTTAGTTCATTCATACAAGTTACATTATAAAAATATATTTTCACACTCAATGTACCGAACAATCAATTATACTCACAGTAAATTTATTGGATTTTGACTATTGGTTGTAAGTATTTATTATGGTAGGAATCATTACCCAAAGGTTATCTATTCGAGACAAAGTTTATTAACTACTAGTCTATTCACCACCTTTGTATTTAGTGTCATTAGGATAAAATAATACAATAATATATAAATACTTGACCTTTTCAATTTGTACAAGGTGTGTCTTAATGGTTTACCTCATCCGTCAAGATAACTTATCTTGAAATTAAATTCTAAGATTCATATTGAATAAATAAATAGTTTTAAACCATTTTCCATCACAGCACATCCATTCAAGAATTGTTATCCTATTATGTCTAACTTATTAATGGAAATAATCACACACTAATCATTTATTAATCAATATTTTAAATTTTACCTATATCGCAATTGTTACAACAGGAATATTAATATTATTATAATAACATTAATTAAATCACCACGAAGTAATAATAAATGGTGAATTAATAACAATGTTTTTTAAATCATTTGTTTATCACATGAGTACCCTAACATCAGCATAGTATCCTTGCTATTCTAAACAAAACACCCGTAATGGCTTAAACAATCTTACTAATTAATTAGACAGTACCATTACCTTATTTACAACAATTCTCAGATGATAATGTTAACTGACGACACTTGTCTCAATTGTTTATTACAATGTTTACCAATAATAAATACATAGCTTAATTGACTTGTTTTAAACATATTAAATAACTTTATATTGATTATCTGAATTCAATCAATGCATGATTAACATATTTACTTATGACAACTTATACACTTATTCAATATGTTAAGTGTTTGTATATCGATACTAGTGTACATGTGCAAAGTGTGCATGCGTTGCCAGCGTATGCACAGGTCGGATATGTACTATAAACGAACCCCATCCTGCCTATGCATATCTGCTAACTAATAATAGTATTTACCCCCATGCAGAAGAGCAAGCATAATATAAAGTACAATTACTTTTAACATCCTCAGTTATTAAATAGTTAACACTTTACGATTTCACATCATTATTTTTATGTTTACATTAGTTTAATCAATTATGTACAAGGAAGGGTACCTTCTACCACTAACTTAGAATCAAGGAATACCCAACCCTCAACAGTATTAACTAACATATCCTCCCATCATAACCTACGTCCCACATCCTCCCTATCCTTCCTCTGCTAGTACAAAAGTGGATGTCGGACTCACCGACCTGACCACATAGAACCTGAGAGCGATAGCGTCGGCTAAACAACAGACCTATCCTCTCCTCGTAGGCATCCAACCATCATCATCACAACAACATGTGGAGTGTGTCTTAGCATGGCCCTCCCACAACCTCGGGTTTCATGGAAAAATTGGGTGGGAAACACATCCATCCCTCTCAACATACTGGGCCTATGCCCTTATCAACTCATACTTCACTGCTATCGAGATTATCAGTTTGTGTTATCGTATCATCATTTTGGCTGCTAAGTTTTACTGGATGAACAAGTTCTTGTCCCATATATCATATCAAGTAACTAGCTATCCCATAGCCCTTGTGTCCTGTACGTTAGTATTTCGCAAAATACAAATTTATAGAAAGCATTTCCCATTGATCACCAATTGATCCATGTTATCAAAATCATTTTATTTCATGTAACCTTTTTAGTTCATCATAGATTCATATGACATATAACACTTCAATAAATCACATAGTAAGATGGTATCCACATACCGCATCATATATTTCACATCTTATAAATGAAAACATATAAACATATACTGAAATCGTAAAGTAAAGGAATCCTATGATAATCAATCATGACACCATAACCACATAATATAGTAACATCATAATCATAGTGAAATCATAAAATAAAGTAACATCATATAATCAAGTCCATCATGTCGTAATATAGTTTACTCAGCGGAGCTGAGTTCAACAGAATATAAGAAAATAAAGTATAGTGTGTCTAATTGATAAATATGCCTAATCAAAATATGGGGCGTTACATTCACCCACCCTTTGGGAAACTTCGTCCCGAAGTTATGTTGAAAATAATAAGGGAAAATCTCGATGCATGGTCTCTGCATCCTCCCAGGTAGTAGACCCTGGGCTATACTTGTCCCATTGGACCTTAACTTGGTCCACATGGCGACTACGGAGCTGTCGAACCCTACGATCAAGTATACATAATGGTTCAACCTTGAAGGTTCCCTCGTCCAAGACCTGCAATTCCTTCCAATGAATTTTGTGAGTCTCATCAGCTATGTAATGTTGTAATACAGAAGCATGAAATACATTAGGAGTTTTATGCAAGTGGGGTGGCAATGCAAGACAATAAGCAACTAGTCCAATTTTCTCAAGAATCTCAAATGGCCCTATAAGGCGAGGTTACAACTTGGTACCCTTCCCAAATAGAATGGTACTTTTATTTGGTATGATGTGAATAAATATAGGATCCCCTACTCCATAACTTCTATCTGATCTGTGTGCATCAGCGTAACTCTTTTGCCTATCATGTGCTTCCTTCAACCGCTGCCTAATCTATACCACTTGTTCCTCCATTTCTTGAATCAATTCAGGCCCAATTAAAACTCGATCCTCTAGCCTGTCCCAACTGAGTGGCGTCATGCACGGTCTCCCATACAGTGCCTGAAATGGAGGCATACCAATGGAGCTGTGATGACTATTATTGTATGCAAACTCCACTAAAGAAAGATATTTCTCCCACTGTGTTTGTTGATCCATAACATACATCCTAAGCATGTCCCCCATCACTTGATTCACCCTTTTTGTTTTTCCATCTATCTCGGGGTGATAAGCTGAGCTTATGTTCAACTATGTCCCTAATGCTGACTACATGCTTGCCCAAAATATGGAGGTGAACTTAGGGTCTCTGTCAGAGATTATCTTTTTAGGAACTCCATGAAGATGTACAATCTCATTTATGAATACCCTTGCCATATCTGTCACATCATAGGTGTCTCTGACTGGAATGAAGTGAGCGCTTTTGTTCAGTTTGTCGACTACCACCAAAATAGCATTATGTCTCATAGATGTGAGTGGTAATCCTACAACGAAGTCCATGGAAATGACTTCCCATTTAGTCATAGGAATATCATGCGGTTGTAAGACACTGGCCAAGTGACGATGATCTGCCTTAACCTGTTGACACTCAAGGCACTTCGAAGCAAAATCCACTACATCCCTCTTCATACCTAGCCAGAAGAAGAGTTTCTTCATGTCAGTATACATCTTCTTCACCCCTAGGTGTGCACAATAATGTGATCTATGGGACTCCCTAAGAATTGTTTCCCTGATATCACCTTTCTTAGGAACATACATCCTTCCCTGATACCGCAACAATCCATCTTCCTGAATATGGTACCCATCATACATCAATTCCTGTTCCTTTCCATTCTGAATAGCTGAGGTTACTTTTAGATACCAACTATCACCCAATAGTTGTCCTAGTACTCTTTCCCTCAAGTCAACCTTCAAGGGAATTAAGGAGAAAAGTCTCGGTCTTCGTCTTAGAGCGTCTGCCACCACATTCTCCTTTCCTTTGATGTAAGAGATACCAAAGTCATACTCACTCATGAACTCACTCCATCACCTTTTCCTAGCATTCAAATCCCTTTTGGTAAAGATGTAATGCAATCTCTGATGGTCTATTTTAAGGGTGAAGCTTCTACCAACTAGGTAGTGCCTCCATAATTTTAGTGCCAACATTACTGCTACCAATTATAGATCATGCATGGCATATTGCTCCTCATGAGGTTTCAACTTTCGAGATGCATAAGCTATTACCCCACCTTCCTGCATCAACACTGCTCCTAGTCCTTGCTTCGAGGCATCGGTGCATACCATGAAATATTTATCCATGTTTGGTACCCGCAAGATCGGTGCACTTGTCAACAATCTCTTTAACTATGTAAAAGAGGCATCGCATTCATCGGTCCATTCATACTAGATTCCCTTGTGTCGCAAGGTGGTAATAGGTTTTGCAATTTTAGAAAATCCTTCAACAAACCTCTGGTAATAGCCTGCTAACCCCATGAAGCTGCACACCTCATGAGCATTATTTGGAATTGGCCAATCTTCAATGGCCTTTACCTTTTTCGGGTCTACAGATATCCCTTCACTTGAGATGATGTGCCCTAGGTAGTGAATCTCTTTTGGAAAAAGGAACACTTTGACAATTTACCATATAGTTTATGTTCCCTTAAGCATGTCAAGACTAACCGCTAGTGTTACTCATGCTCCTTCTCATTCTTAGAATAGATAAGAATATCATCTAAGAATACTTGAACAAAGCGGTCCAAGCCTTTTCGGAAGACACTATTCATGAGGCTCATGAATACAACTGGAGCATTGGTCAAACCAAATGGTACCACTACAAACTCGTAATGCCCAAATCAAGTTCGAAAGGTAGTCTTAGGAATGTTGCCTTCCTTGATCCTCAACTTGTGATACCCTGATTGTAAATCAATCTTTGAGAAGACTGATGCACCTTTCATTTGATCAAAGAGGTCATCAATTCTTGGTATGGGATACCTGTTCTTAACTATGGCTTTGTTCAAATCTCTGTAATCTATGCAAAGTCGCAGAGATCCATCCTTCTTCTTAACGAAGATCACTGGTGCTCCCCACGGTGAGATACTAGGTCTAATCAGTCCCAAATCTAGCAAATATTTTAACTGGATCTGTAATTCATGTTCGGGTACACAGGGTACTACCAAAGGACCGAACACCAAGAGCAACCACTTCACACAAACAGATCACAGATCAACACACCGATGTTTTGACGTGGTTTAAACCCTCTTGAGGGAAACACTCCACGGCCCCGGCCAAATAGCTTCTACGGGACAATTTATTATGCAAAGAAAGAAAGTTACAAATGAGCTTCTCATAATCGATCAACTAAACAATGACCCTCCATGCTCTTTACATAGAGATCATGGACCAATCGGGTGTTAAGCCACGGATCAAGGTTAGGTTTGATTTAAGAGAAGTTGAGCCGTCGGATCACTCTATGTTGGAAACATATCGTGACCGTCGGATTAAGTATTTACAAATGCATACTAATGCATACTAAAGAAACACACTATCCCTAACGGATATATTACACAAGTTGATCTTAACTAACTCCTAAGTGTCTAAATATCCTAACATCCCCCCTTAAGAACAACTTGGGATAGGATTGAAGGATTTACAAAAGTGACACTATTAGGAGAAGGAAGGAGGCATTAGAGCCTATCCCCCCTTAATGACAAGTTCCTGAACTCCTAACATAGATCGAAGTTTAGAAAACTTCGCTTCTGTAAGAGACTTGGTGAAGATGTCTGCAACTTGATCATCTGTAGGGCAAAAGAGCACTTCAAGAACACGATCATGAACAAGATTTCTGATAAAATGCATATGTAGCTCAATGTGTTTGCTGCGTTGATGTAGAACTGGATCTTTGGCAAGCTTGATGGCACTTTGATTGTCGCACCAAAGTGGAGTAGGCTGCTGCTGCTCGAATCCAAACTCTGAAAGGATCTGTCGAAGCCATAAAGCTTCCTGACTGGCATTAACTGCTGCTCGATATTCTGCCTCTGCTGAAGAAAGAGCAAGAGCTTGTTGTTTCTTACAAGCCCAAGTAATAGGTCCAGATCCCAGACTGAAAACATAACCTACAGTAGACTTTCGATCATCAGGATCGCCGGCCCAATCTGAATCAGTGAAACCAACCAACAAAGGTTTCCCCCCTGTACTGTAATGAATCCCAAACTGAACTGTACCTCGAATATATCGAAGTATTCTTTTAGCTGCTTTCCAGTGACTTTCATGAGGTGTCTGCATATAACGGGCAACTCTACCAACCTCAAAGGAAAGGTCAGGACGGGAATGAGTCAAGTATAAGAGACAACCAACAAGCTGACGATACAAGGTGGCATCGACTTCAGGTGAAGTACAAGTGGCAGAAAGTTTGACTCCAGACTGGAAGGGAGAAGGGGCTGGTGTACAATCTTCCATGTGAAAACGACGAAGAAGGTCACAAGCATACTTAGACTGAGAAAGAAAGATTCCTTCTTTGGTTTGCAGAACTTGGAGACCAAGAAAATAATGCAAATGTCCTAAGTCTGACATTTCAAAAGTTTGTTTAAGACTGGATTTCACATGGGTTATAAGCTTAGGGTCACTACCAGTAAGAATAAGGTCATCAACATATAGAACAAGTATGATGAGATGGTTTCCTACTTTCTTGGTATAGACATTGGGGTCAGAATGGCATCTAGAAAAACCAGTGTCAAGAAGAAAGTTATCCATTTTGGCATACCAAGCTCTAGGAGCTTGCTTAAGGCCATATAAGGATTTCTTAAGGCGGCAGACAAGGCTAGAGTTATTCTGAACATAGCCAGGAGGTTGTTCCATGTAAATTTCCTCCTGTAAATCACCATGTAAGAAGGCAGACTTGACATCCATTTGATGGAATTCCCAGTTGTGTAAGGCTGCAAGGGAAAGAACAAGGCGGATGGAGTTCATTTTGGCGACGGGAGCAAAGGTTTCATTGTAGTCAATCCCTTCAACTTGGGAAAAACCTTTGGCAACTAACCTTGCCTTAAGTCTTTCAACACTTCCATCTGATGCATACTTAGTTCTGTAGACCCATTTACATCTGACAAGTTTTCTTCCTTTTGGAAGAGGTACAAGATCCCAAGTATCGTTCGCCATTAAGGAACGATATTCTTCATCCATGGCTGCATCCCAATCTGGATTCCCTGAAGCTTCTGCAAAAGTTTCTGGATCATGATTCTCGGAAACTTGAGCCAAAAGAGAAGAGGCTCGCTGAAACTGAGAACGTGTTCGACGTTGATCTCTAGGATCACCGGCAAGATCACCAGCTGCTTCACATGTTGAACGGACCCATCGAGGAAGCACTTGTGCTGGTGCAACTGGAGGAACATGAGCAGGCGGAGGTGGATTTTCATCCTCACTGTCATCATCAGAAACTGGAGTTGGAAACCTGTCAAGGAAGTTGGAAGAAGAAGAAGAAGGCACAAACGCCGAATCAGGCTCGCAGGCCAAAGATGGCACACTCGCCGAGTTAGGCTCGCAGGCCAAGATATTTTCATCAAATTTAACATCTCTTCTAATGATTATAGCATGAGAAGGTGGTTGAAGAAGTCTATAACCTTTTACATCTTCAGAATATCCAACAAATATGCACTTTTCACTTTTAGGCTGCAATGCTTTCCGTTTTTCATCCGGAATGTGAGCCCATGCTTCACTACCAAACACACGAAAGTGACTTACATCAGGTTTAATTTTACTCCATGCTTCTTCCGGTGTTATACCTTGTAATGCTTTTGTGGGGGTGCGATTAACTATGTAATTTGCACAATTAATGGCTTCAGCCCAAAATTTAAAACTTAGTCCCTTAGATTGGATCATACAATTAGCCATTTCTTTTAAAGTGCGGTTCTTCCGCTCAGCCACACCATTTTGTTGTGGTGTATATGGAACAGTGTGCTGTTGTTGGATGCCTTGTTCAGTGCAGAAAGTAGTGAACTGTTTGTTAACATATTCTCCTCCATTGTCAGATCTTAACTTAATAATTTGATGACCAGATTGTTTTTCAACAAGGGCCTTGTAGGCCAAGAACATGTTAAATACTTCGCTCTTAAGTTTTAGGAAATAAACCCAAGTGCGTCTGGTGTAATCATCAATGAAAGTTAAGAAATATTTGAAACCAGAAAAGGAAGCAGATGGAAGAGGACCACACAAGTCACTATGCACAAGCTCCAAGGGAACCGAGGCGTGCCAAGAGGCACGTTTGTCAAAACTGTCCCGATGATGTTTTCCGAGTACACAACCGGAGCAAACACCATCTCTGCAAGATACCATCGGAAGACCTGTCACCATATTTTCTTTACATAGTTGTTGCAATGAGCGATAATTTAAGTGACCAAATCGCTCATGCCAAAGTTTGCTCAAGTTATCACTATGAGCAACAAAAACTGAAGGGAAAGGTGATGACCCAAAGTTGTTAAACTTGTACAACCTGGTAATATCATCAACAATTCCGGTAGCTAGAACCTGTTGAGGATCTTTAAAATCCTTGATTACAACTTGGTGAGGTGTAAAGGTCACAGTTTTACCTTCACCAGAATGAGTGATCTGATAGACTGATAACAAATTGCAGAAAATTCTTGGAACACATAGTACATCACTAAAATGACCATTATCTACTGGAACTATTCCAGCTCCTACAACACTTAGAGATCTATCATCACCAACAAATATTTGTTTGGTGTTACATTCATGCATAGTAGAAAATATGGCTTGATCCTTAGCCATATGATAAGATGCTCCAGAATCAATGAGCCATTCATTTGAAGTAGAAGAAGAAGATGCATTATAAGAATAACCAGAAGCACAAAGTGCATGTCCATGAGAGGCAGATTCTGAAGGCGAATCTAGGCTGATGTGGTGCTTCTTCATTGCTGCTTCCAAGGCTGCCATCTTCTTGAAACACTTGGATTCATCATGATTATCTTTCTCGCAATAGTTGCAATGACGCTCAGTCTTCTTGCCTTTTGGCTTGGATCCTTTATCATTTTTTAAAGAAGGAGTTGACTGAGAGGGTTTTGGACCCTTGTTTGACTTATTATTGCGAAAATTTTGTTTCTTGGGAGGCTTGGACTTTTCTTTCTGTTGGGACAATAAGGCTTTCCCAGATGTATCTGCATTGTTAATTATTCTAAGATGAATGAGTTTATCTTGTTCCCTAATCAAGGAATCACAAAAGGATTCAAGACTAGGCTCTTGATAGCTAGCTGCATTCAATGACGCTTTCATGGAGTAAAATGTAGATACAAAAACAGAATATGCAGGTCCAAGTTTGGAAAGAATATGATAAATGCATTGTTTGTCTTCCCTCTCAATCTTACATTCTGCACATAAGAGCTTGAGAGTTTTGTACTTAGATAAATAATCTTGAATGCATGAAAAGTCACTTGGATTTAAAGAAATCAACTCATTTTCGAGTTGGTGACCTCGAATTTCATTGTGTTTACCAAACACAGTTTCCAACTTGTCCCAAGCAGCATTAGGTTCATCAATTCTAGATATGTGGAATCGCAAATCAGTAGAGATTGACATCCCAATCAATCCACGAGCTTCATCACATCTATTTGCCCATTTTATTTTCTTATCATCATCAGTGGGTTCCTTTTCTTTCCCTGTTGTAATTCTGAAAAGTCCCCTACTTCGTAGAACATCCTCCATACGAGATTTCCATGAGAAATAGTTGGAACTGTTAAGTAGAATATCACAAGAGGTGGCCATATTTGTAAATTAATGACTGTAAAAATAGAAACCAATAGCCTGGATGTGAAGATCTCGAAAAAATAGGCAGTTTCAAAAAAAACGGCACTGAAACAGACTCTGTATGATGAAGTTATGCTTGAACAAAGAAACTGTTGAAGATGTCCCCAATAGTGACGTGGCAGCTAGAGAATGTCCAGCAAAAAAAAGAACCCCCCTCTTCCCAAGATGAACCTTTTGACAATCACTTTACAAAAAAGTTGCTTTTAAGTGAATCACTTTTGTAAAATAAGTGATTTCACTTTTACAATGATATTACTTTTAAATAGTGCAACAATAAATAAAAAGCTTAAGTGACTCACTTGTATTTTTATTTTTTATTATTTAAGTGAGATGCACTTTTACAATAAAGTAACTTGAAAATAGAAATTGCATGCACTTTCCTTTTTAAAAGTAACTTCCTAAGACTTGAACTCAAGACCTATTAAGGAATAAAGCAACTTTGGACCAAGTGAGCTAGTTTAAAAGGTATGTAAAATATGGAAATGAGGAAGGGGTTTTTTTTTTTTTTTTTTTTTTTTTTTTTACTCTTCTTGCTCGGTTTGCGTGCTTGCCCTTTTTCCAGCAAAACAAACCACAAAACAAAACAAAAAAACTTTTCCACGCTTGTGGAGTTAGATCTTGTTAGCTTGCCCGGAAAGTCTACGTTTTCTCTCTGTTTCTGATTTGCCGAGATCGCGCAAAGTGCACGGCAAAGAGCATACGCAGCCGAGAAAACCCTTTCCCTTTCTGTTTCTGATTTGCCGAGATCGCTCAAGGTGCACGGCAAAGAGCATACGCAGACGGGAAAGCAACAATCCGAACCAAAAAAAAATCTAACAGTAAAAAAAATGAAATATGAGATTTTTTCTTTTCAAAAAACGAAATAAAAAAATGCGTCACTGTAACATTATACCTTCAGATCTGATGAAAAACGCGTTTCTGGAGCAACTGGGAACCGTTTTCGATCAAACGAAAACTATTTCCCAATGGAAACGACGCTCCGGACGCAATGGAATACCTCCCACAGCCCAGAAATGCACAGAAATATCAGAACTAGAAACCCTTTCGAGTTTCGGCAACAGCAGTTCAAGATCTAGATCACAACCGGAAGCGGCACTTCATAAAAGCTATGATACCATTTTTGGGTACATAGGGTACTACCAAAGGACCGAACACCAAGAGAAACCACTTCACACAAACAGATCACAGATCAACACACCGATGTTTTGACGTGGTTTAAACCCTCTTGAGGGAAACACTCCACGGCCCCGGCCAAATAGATTCTACAGGACAATTTATTATGCAAAGAAAGAAAGTTACAAATGAGCTTCTCATAATCGATCAACTAAACAATGACCCTCCATGCTCTTTAAATAGAGATCATGGACCAATTGGGTGTTAAGCCACGGATCAAGGTTAGGTTTGATCTAAGAGAAGTTGAGCCGTCGGATCACTCTATGTCGGAAACATATCGTGACCGTCGGATTAAGTATTTACAAATGCATACTAATGCATACTAAAGAAACACACTATCCCTAACGGATATATTACACAAGTTGATCTTAACTAACTCCTAAGTGTCTAAATATCCTAACAATTCACAGATCTCTGGAGTTGTCATTCTATAAGAATGCTTTGAGATAGGCTCCGCACCAGTTTTTAGTTCAATCGTGAAATCAAGCTCTCTTTCTAGAGGTAATCCTGGCAATTCCTTCGGAAAGACATGCTTGAACTCAGAAAGTACTGGGTAAGAATTCAAGGAAGGTCCTTTGCTGTCGCTCATGGCCTCCACTACAAACAACTGGCATCCTTGTCTTAGGCACCACTTACCTTTCATCATAGTGATGAAACAGAGGGATACCTTCCTCTTCAAGCCTTGGATTTGAATTGTCCTTCCCTCGTCATCAAGGCACAACACCTTCTTTGCATAGCATTCAAAGAAAGCTCTATGCCAATAATGAGGTCATAAGTTCCCAAATTGGTGACATAAGCATCCAACTTAGTGTTGCACACTCCTAAGTCAACCTCACAACTCCTCACTTTAAGACCTACTATTTGCTTAGCTCCTGAAGCCATTTCAACTATTTTGAAGTCATCGTGCTCGTAGGATGCCAAACCACATTTATCTCATGCAAATGGTGAAAAAAACTATCAGTTGCACCCGGATAAAACAAAATTTTAAGTTTGACATTGTTTACTTTACCAGTGGATTCTACTACGGTAGACTGATGTTCTGCTTGGTGGTTATGAACCGGTGCATGAATACGATTATTGTTACCCAAACTATCCATGGGTGCTTTTCCTTCCCTATGCCTGCTGCTTGACTGGCCCTTAGGACATTCCCACTGGAAATGAGGACCTCCGCATCCCCAACAAGAGAGATTGGGAGGGGCTTGCATGTTGCTCAAAGGAGTCCTCTGAGATGAGTTCCTTCCCCTGGGTCCTCTAAAACCCCTTGATCCTCTATAGGAACTTCCTTGTGTACATCCCTGGATTTGGTGGGTTGCGGACGATTCCTGCAAGACTGAGTTAACTGAAGTATTGCCCCTCAGTGTAAACCTGTTACCGTAAGGAGGAGGTCTAGATTGTCCTCCCCTGAAGTACGAATGTGAGGCCTTCCGTGAAACATACTGATTGGTTCCTGTCAACTTACTACCCCCCTTTTCCATCTGAAATATTAGTTGCATAACGAGCATACTCAACTGCCATGGCAACTGAAGTTGGCTTCCACATCCGCACAACAACCCTAATCTTGTAGTTAAGTCCATACACAAAACGCTCTACCTCACAATCATATGCATCTAGGTAAGGAATGTATTTTACTAGTTCCATAAACCGAGATTCATACTCCTCCACCTTCTTGTCTCCCTATACTAAGGCATGGAATGCAGCTGCCTGTTCGTCATTGTAATAATTTCGAAAATACTTCTTGTGGAACCTCTCCTTGAACAATTCCCAAGAAGTTGTAAGAGGATTAAGGTGCAACTGCTTCTCAAGATCTGACCACTAATTCAAAGCATCACCTTTAAGCTGAAAGATGACCATCCTAGCCTTGGATCTGGATGTATACTCATTCAATGCGAAGCATCTTTTCATTCCTTCTAGCCATGCTTCAACATGCTTACCGGGTCGTCCTCCTGAAAACTTTGGAACCTTTATATTTTGCAACTCCCTCGATATGTCCTGAAGCAGTTCTTGTCTTGGGCCCTGTGCCCTTTCAGAGTTCTCTTGACTCACTTGAGTGGTTTCCACCTCGACGACCCTTTCTGACTGCCTGTTCATCGTGGTCATAATAGCGTCCAAAGAGCTCATTATGATCTGCATTTATGGTGTTGAGGTTGGTCGTGGCAGTGTTGGCAGCGATGACGGTGGCGGAGGTGGTGGTTACAGTGGTCGACCTTGACCCCGACCTTTAACTATGCGTGTTGTTACCATGACTGATCGTGATTCATGGAGTAAAACATCACATTGTTAGCTTCTAAGGAGCATGTTAGTTGATTTTCAAATAGATGCATCTGAGAAAATAAGCTATAGTTTAGTGCGTTTTGATGAGGCCATCTTGTACTAAGTCTACTAAATAACTCTACATAAATTTATGCATTGGATTCCATATAATTTCCATAAGGTTGAAATCTAAATTGACATTTGAAATAACATTTCTATGAGCATTGGTGCTAGCATTTATTTATGTTTAAAAGTTTAGGCTTTAATCTAATTTAATCTCATAATTATTATCCATATTAACATTATATGTTTAACTCTTAATGTAATCATGATTAACCTTATAATTAAAATTTATGATTAACTTTACAATAAAAAATTTATGATAAATTTTATACTTTTAATATTAAATTATGTATATGGATAAATTTTAATTTTATTTAAATTAATAGAAATAATTAATAAAATAAATAAACCAAATAAATAAGGAAAATCTATGCTATAATGAGGGGATTTATAGCAATCGTTTGATTTTTGTTTTTATAATTCATTTATCCTAACCCTACACCCTATGGTGCCTCTCCACTAGTGCACCTCCATGCACCAGGTTATATGTGTGAAGGCCACGTGGCCTTTGACCACCATGCAAAAGGAGTAAGCATGAATGGGCACGTGGTCTCTCCAAGCAACCCACGCGAAACCCTAAATAGGGTCAATCCCCTAGGCGCGGCCATTTCTGCCCTCTCTCTCGGAATTTTAGCTCTACAACTCTATGCGAGCTTGCTTAGGGTTTTAGACAGGAAAGAGTTGGCACAAGGTGGAGGAGGTCATGGTTACATCTATTTCATAATTTGGTTGGCATTTACGCTGGCTGCATGTTTGCCAGTATTTGATGTTTGTAAAAAAAAATATGTTTTGTTTCAAAACAAGGATGGATAAATCCTTTTACTACAGTTTTCACATCGGATTTCACTACAACATTCGGGTGGTGTTCATAGAACCCAGTTCGCTTCTGATGTTGTTTGGAAAAACAAGCATCGTAGTCAGAACTGAAAAAAATATGTGCAGTTTGGAGAATCGAGATGGCATTTTCATTCTCACTCTTTCAGGCGAGGGAGAGCATCGCTTGAATCCCTCCTTCATCGACTCCATTCTCTCGGCTTTGGCCCACGTCAACAAAAATACCCACCTCGCCTCCACGCTCATCATCACAAACTATAAGAAATTCTTCTCCAATGGAATAGATCTCCAATGGGTTTCTGAATTCAGCATCACTAGAGAGAATCGAACTCAGCTCGTCGGCCTCAAATTCGTGCAGCTCGTGTCAACCGTCATGGAACTGAAGCTGCCGTCAATGCCGCCATTTGTGCTTCTGCAAGGGCATTCATTTTCGCGTTAGCCCATGACTACAGATTTATGAGGAGTGACAGAGTGTTTCTCTACATGAGCGAGGTAGACGTGGGTATTGCCACTCCTCGCAGCGTCATGTCCATCATCACGAGAAAGGCTGATTCTCGTCACTTGACAGAATTTTTGCTGCACGGATGTAAGTACACTGCTCCCATGGCCTTGAAAGCAGGTTACCAAGCATTTTATCCTTTCTTTACTGAACCTATTTTATTATTTGAACCTATAAAGAATGTATGGGGAAATTAGTAATAGATCTCATAACTATTTGGTGGTAAGCATTCATCAATCACTATTCAGTAGGCATAGTCTCGGTGGGTTAGTGCGTTTAACTCAACAGAATAAGGAGTACCCTAGCAGCTAAGGTGCTTTTACTGTGATGGCTCAATCTTTACATCCGGATTCGCCAACTATCCTAGGAGGCAACTGTCTCGGTGGTGTAGTTGGTTATCACGTTAGTTTCACATAAAGAGTAGCGAGATATAGTAATATTGTGGAAATAATAATTGATATCTAGTATTTTCCCTTGGCTCATACAAAATTTTGATGACTCTTCTAATCAATTAAGGTTGTATCTTGCTTTTATTATAGGTAAAAAAATGAAGTTTATGATCAAAATAAGGGAAAAAGGAAAAAGGAGGTATGCTCCTTAGTACCTCTACCCTGGAAATTATTGGAATCCCTTTTATGTCTTGGGCAGCTACTCAGGATCTTCGCTTCTTCTACTTCCCCTTTTTTTTTCATGGAACCTAGTTCCATTGTATAATATTTTCATTTTGATTTTATTTTGAAACCATTTTCTACCCAACAAGGGGTTTTATTATCTATGTAAAGCTCTGCAAAATATTGTTTTAATTTGGGTAAAATTTCTATCGGTTTATGTGTTTTTTTTTTAAGGTAAATGACCCATATTTTAGCAAAATTTTAAATTTATTTGGTGAGTGCCACAAACTTTGGGTAGTAGCTTAATGTTTTATTTTGAAAATGTTTTGCAGGAGCACGAGACAGAGTTTCAGTAACTTCTTTCGTCCCCTTCGTTTAAGGGTAAGATAGAGAGGTTTTCCCTAGGGATTAATTCCCCTTGTAATCAATTTTTGTTTGGTATACAGTATTTTTTTTCTTATAGTGGTAAGCCCTTGCTTCCAGATTTGGAAGTCGGGCTCTGATACCAAGTGTAATACTCGATTTTAGCAACAGAGCACAAGGTCAATTTCTCTTTTGTCTTTTCTATGTATTAAACTTATTCCGGTATATGTGAGTAAATTTCTAATAAAAATTCTATGCTTTTAAGTGAAATTTAGTATATTGTTTCGTCTTTAACAATCATACATTCATATGCAAAAATAAACTAACCTATCAATATTTTCCTTCAATTTGTTTTAGCATAAGAATATGTTTCAGAGTAATAAATCAGTAAATAACAAGGTATATGTATGTTTCAGAGTACGTTTCAGCATAATAATCAAATAAAATAAATAACAAGGAAATTACCTGACGCTGATACTAGTAGACCATAGCTTCTATTAGGTTGTAGAAGGTTATGTATATATTCTCTTAGTCAGCCAAGATGATTTTTCCACCCTACCGACTAGCTATTATCTTGCTGGCCCTTGGAAATCAAAGGATTTCCAAGGCCCCGAGCTCACAAACTGATAATCCCGAGAGCAGTATTTACTCCATTCTAAAAACCTTTCTCCACTTAGAGTTGTCCCCCTGTTACCTTCAAATTTTCTCCCAATATAATCTCTCGCTCAACCAACCTCTTCTCCTCCCTTCACTGTTCCCTATATACATTTCCTTGTTCCCTATATACATTTCCTTCCTCGAGAACACTTTGGGCTTACTCCACCACCCCAAACTCCCTCTCTCGATCCCCTCAAACATTTACTCCCCTCACTTAGTTCATTCATACAAGTTACATTATAAAAATATATTTTCACACTCAATGTACCGAACAATCAATTATACTCATAGTAAATTTATTGGATTTTGACTGTTGGTTGTAGGTATTTATTATGGTAGGAATCATTACCCAAAGGTCATCTATTCGAGACAAAGTTTATTAACTACTAGTCTATTCACCACCTTTGTATTTAGTGTCATTAGGATAAAATAATAAAATAATATATAAATACTTGACCTTTTCAATTTGGACAAGGTGTGTCTTAATGGTTTACCTCATCCGTATAACTTATCTTGAAATTTAATTTTTAAGATTCATATTGAACAAATAAATAGTTTTAAACCATTTTCCATCACATTACATCCATTCAAGAATTGTTATCCTATTATGTCTAACTTAGTAATGGAAATAATCACACTCTAATCATTTATTAATCAATATTTGAAATTTTACCTATATTGCAATTGTTACGACAAGAATATTAATATTATTATAATAACATTAATTAAGTAATAATATTAATTAAATCACCACGAAGTAATAATAAATGGTGAATTAATAACAATGTGTCTTAAATCATTTGTTTATCATGAGTACCCTAACATCAGCATAGTATCCTCGTTCTTCTAACCAAAGCACCCTTAAGGGCTTAAACAATCTTACTAATTAATTAGACAACACCATTACCTTATTTACAACAATTCTCAGATGACAATGTTAACTAATGACACTTGTCTCAATTGTTTATTACAATGTTTACCAACAATTAATACATAGCTTAATTGACTTGTTTTACCCATATTAAATAACTTTATATTCATTATCTGAATTCGATCAATGCATGATTAACATATTTACTTATGACAACTTATACACTTATTGAATATGTTAAGTGTTTGTATATCGATACTAGTGTACATGTGCAAAGTGTGCATGCATGGCCAGCGTATGCACAGGTCAGATACGTACTAAAAAAAACCCCATCCTACCTATGCATACCTGCTGACAATAATAGTATTTACCCCCATGCAGAAGAGCAAGCATAATATATAGTACAATTACTTTTAACATCCTCAGTTATTTAACAATTAACCCTTTACGATTTCACATCATTATTTTTATGTTTACATTAGTTTAATCAATTATGTACAAGGAAGGGTACCTGTTACCACTAACTTAGAATCAAGGAATACCCAACCCTCAACAATACTAACTAGCATATCCTCCCATCATAACCTACGTCGCACATCCTCCCTATCCTTCTTTTGCTAGTACAAAAGTGGATGTCGGACTCACCGACTTGACCACATAGAACCTGAGAGCGATAGCATCGGCTAAACAACGGACCTATCCTCTCCTAGCAGGCATCCGACCATTGTCATCACAACAACATGGGGAGCGTGTCTCAGCACGGCCCTCCCACGACCTTGGGTATCATGGAAACATAGGGTGGGAAAGACATCCATCCCTCTCAACATACTGGGCCTACGCCCTTATCAACCCATACTTCACTGCTATCGAGATTATCAGTTTGTGTTATCGTATCATCATTTTGGCTACTAAGTTTTACTGGATGAACAAGTTCTTGTCCCATATATCAAATCAAGTAACTAGCTATCCCATAGCCCTTGTGTCCTATATGTTAGTATTTCACAAAATACAAATTTATAGAAAGTATTTCCCATTGATCACCAATTGATCCATGTTATCAAAATCATTTTATTTCATGTAACCTTTTTAGTTCATCATAGATGCATATGACATATAACACTTCAATAAATCACATAGTAAGATGGTATCCACGTACCGCATCATATATTTCACATCTTATAAATGAAAACATATAAACATATACTGAAATTGTAAAATAAATGAATCCTATGATAATCATGACATCGTAACCACATAATATAGTAAGATCATAATCATAGTGAAATCATAAAACAAAGTAACATCATATAATCAGGTCCATCATGTCGTAATATCGTTTACTGAGCCGAGCTGAGTTCAACAGAATATAAGAAAATAAAGTATAGTGTGTCTAATTGATAAATATGCCTAATCAAAATATGGGGTGTTACATAATTTTAGCTAGACATCTCACTTAGTAGCCATCTAATATTGTAGAAAACTTCATCTCTATTGTTGGAATCTAGTGACACAAGAAGTCATAGCTCCAATTAAGGAACTATCAGAACTTTGAAATTAAGGAAAGGGTGTGTTAGCACTGGGATTGTGCTAATATTCAAGAGAGGTTTCAGGCTAGGAGATGGGTTTGATGAACCTGGGAAATCTTTCATCCATGCCCACTAAATGTCAAAAATCCCGTTCGCGCACAGTAAAGTTGCCCCAAAGAAAGAAGCATTTGAACAAAAATTAGGGATTGGTGACAGCAGGAGGGAAGGAGCTTAGAAGAAGTGCACCCGTATTTTCGGTCAGCTAAGATGAGCGGTCGGGATTGGACGCGATGAGATCCAGGGTCATGATATTCCATCGCAGGATAAAGTGGCGGAGTTTTAAACGTAGGTGGGTCATTTTTCAGCAGATGTGTAGGAACTAGATCAATGGTGGGCGATGAAGATCAATGGCTAGTATTTGGTTCACAATCTGAACTTGCGCAAAGAATGTCATGACCCATATTTGTGAAGTTGTGTTATGGTTCCACACCTTTCAACAACAGAAATTAAACCTGATCCAGTGTATTGGAGAAAACTCACTATGGCTTGGGAATACCACAATAGACAGATGAATACCAGGAATCTACTCAATTCTCAAAACAATGCTATTATAAACGACAATGTTAAAACAATGGAGAAATGTAACCAACCTTGATCCAATGTTTGATGTAGATCCCTGTTGGAGCTTTCAATCCGCGCATGTCCAAGTACTTGTAATCTGCAAATTAGTATTGACAACAAATAGCGAACAAGTACATGTGATATATAAATAACAATAACATCATCAATAACAGTGGTCCATAATATCATAAGCAAATGCAACCCAATGTATAATAAATGACATTCACACCATGAATGGACGAGAATATGAGTATTTCTATTAATGAAAAATAAGAAGTACAAAGTGATACGACCTCTTGCCGACAACCAATCTGAACCAAGATCTAGATCAATCCACTTGTGCCTCCACCACTTCAATCCTCCATGAATGGAAAACTCAAACTAGAAAGGAGTTTGGAAGGTGAACATAATTGGTTCACAACTACAAGGATCAATGAGTGCAGACTCAAGATAGGGCAAAAATCCACTAGAGTGCCTTTACTATTATCTTCCTCCTCCCGTCCATAAGCCATATGTACTCAATATATAGTCCTCTCAAAGGTATGTGAAAGGACTCATCGAGACATTACTTGGGAAGATGGAGAGCCAAAGGTCACCCAATGACCACTTTTTGGGAGTAAAAAAGGTAATTTTCTAGTGATTTTTACCATTTTACATGATACCCCCAAGCTGTAGAAGGCTAGCCTGCGGGTACCCGTGGGATGTAGTGTAACAAGTCGCATATATGGGGTTATGTATGCGGGCTGTAGTAGGACAGCAAGTGGGTAGGAAGAGAAATAGGGAAATTATGGTGGTTCTTGGAGGATAAAATGTGGATCTGAGTTAGTAAAATGGATCCTCTAGGCCAAAGAGCGTTGAGTCTCACAAGGTGGAAGATTTATGTGTAACAGATGCCCCCTTATGTGTGAGGTTAGAGAGTGAAATGTGTTACGATGGCCGAAATACATTATAAAACTCAGAAGTGGAGTGATGGAGACACAAGTGGAAAGAACGGTTCACTCGTCATAATACAATAGTATCTCTGAATACATGTCGGTATAGTACAACAATATGATACAATGGCCATGAATAGGTAGTACATAAGTAGATACATGTCATAAGTGATCATAGCCATGATCCCACTACAGTAAGATATGGTCTTCTACTGAAAAGAAGACGACTAGTGCAAACTGGAGGTACAAACTGTTGAAATCTGAGAGGTGATATCTCATATGTAAAGTCAAAGTCATTTGTAGCATATTGAATGCCACAATCGCCTAGGGTCTTCTACACAAGTCTTCGACGGTGCAAGTCCCATCAATTGAATAAAGGAGTTGGGGTCGAACCTGATGAGACATCGTCTGATTACCAGTCATTGATGTATACCGTTAACAGGCACGAGATGACCCACTGATAATGAAAATGGGCATCAAGGCACAGAGCACAATAATCAGAGTGTGAATAAATGGGTTGAAGTCGAACACTAGGATGAATCCATCAATCAAGGGACATTGATGTATTCCCAAAACTGTCGATGGCGAGAGAACCTGCCACTAATGACTGCAAGCCTCAAGGTACTCAACCGAACTCTAAGCCTCAAGTACCGAAATAAATGAGTTGAGGTCAACGGAATGAGACTCGCTGGAAGGAGGGCATTAAGGAATCCCCCATCAACCAGCACAAGGTACCAGCAATGCTGAAAGATTTGGATGATCTCAGGTGAAATGGACTGACTCAATAAGGATGGCCGACATGCAATAGTCAAGATATCTGAGGAGTGGCCAACACTAGTTTCAGGACTTCCTTTGAACAAGAGCATGAGCAGATGGATAGAATCAGGCAGCATAGACTTGACATAAATTGTGCAATGCAGGAGGCATTACAGAGGGCTCCATAATGACTGGAAGCTTAACCAATCAGTGGAGAAAACTGAGAAACAAGTACAGCTCCTAAGGCCCAACTATAGTCCCGACTCATAATGTACAGAGTGGAATGAATGCTCTATTCAAAGGCAACACAACAACTGCCAACAAGAAATAGTGACCATAATCCCATCCGGCTTTTTGGAATATTTGATTTTTTTGTCTTTTTCATATTTGGGAAAAGCTTGAAAAATAATAAAATTGCTTATAGTACAACACGTGAGGGAACGAGTGTTAAACAGCTAGCAGATTAGTCCCAAGCAAGGGAACATACCTATGCTCAATTAAAGGGTCAAAGGGTCATCAAATTGTGAAGGGAAAATATATAAGCTTTGCAGGGCTCGACAGGGGAAGTGCACAGGCACCAGGCTAACAATTGAGTAAGCAGGAGCTAGCACAAGGCTCAAGTGGCAAGCAGGATGATGCAATGCAATCACAACATGATATAACTGAGAAGTCCTTTTTTGTAATGTTAGTCTCCTCACCCGAAAAAGTGTAAAACAATGAGAGAAGAACTCTTCTAGTCATGTATGACTAGAGTATACCTTTTTCGTAATTAATCCACAAAGGTTCGGAAAAGGGGAAAACTTATACCTAAGTGAATGTCGCTTCAAATCCTTTAACGAGTCTGAAATAACAAGTATACTCGGCAATCTTGTTTGATTTTGAAAAAGTCTAACAAGGGCTTAAAAAAGACTTTATAAAAATATTTTCTGTAAAGGTTTAACGAGCCCAAAAAAGTAAACTCGTGACCTCCTTACTGTTTTTAACGAGATCAAAGGAGATATGGAAGAATGCTCATAATGAGAGCAGACGAGTGTCAGGGATATGCGAGACTAGTTCCAAGCGCATGGGACAAAGCTATACATAATGCAAGGAGCATGAGCAAGATAAGGACAATCAGGGGGTGTCTACGAATTCGGATATTAATAGGTTCAAATGCATCATAACAATGGGGATGCCTAAACCTATATGCAAGGTTCCGAATATTCCTATCATGGCCGAAGCAAATGTCAAAAAGGACCAGTAAACAAGTATAAGTCCAGCTAAGAATCCTGTCTCCAAGAAACATAATTACCAAGATCATTTCTAAAACATATGTAAAGAAAAATCCGATACAAGTCACTGTGGTAGAAACATTTTCAACTTCACTATTGTTAACCTCAGACATAACACAGGTAGAGCTAACCACTGAAGGTGCCATAGTACCAATACCTGAGGGATCAAAATGATCATCTTCAAAATGAAGAGCAAAGCTGAAGGATGTGAAGGAATCTGCGGTGGCAAATTCATCATCACAGGAGTTGGAAATTCTAGAAGTAGAATCAAACTCATCAGGATCACCGATTTGCGGATCTATAGGAGAGCTCAAAGACTCATTAGACTCAAATGTCAAATCAGGGCTGGACGAGACGGTGAATGGATCCAAATTCAAATGGATGGTAGGTTGTATTATAGGCCCATCTTGTTCAATAAGATCAAGGGGAGGAGGGGAATGAGATCTATGATAAAAATACCCCCACGGCTTGTCATCACCACCCATGGCCTCAAAAAGAACTCCATCTGAAGGTAGGATACCATCGAGGCAATCATGTGAACAAGATAGGTTGGCTACCAAAACTGGCAGTGTAACGGGATCTTCCTCAACTGTCTGGGAAGAAGAGAGATCCAGATCTGCAGTGGTTTGTTGGATATGATCGTAAGTGAGCTCCGCTACAGATAAAGGCATAGACATCCCAACGTGCGCAATGTCTCCAGACATAGAATCTGCAGATGGAAAAATCCATGGATCACCACAATAGGAAATCCGAAATGGCATACTATTTGAAGGAGGAGGCGCACTATCGGAAATGGTTCCAATAAAATTCACAGGTACAGAATGGTTAAAAGTTCCCATCAATGAGGGGTACATTCCAACACCTATGTTCCCAGTTTCCAACTGAGAATCAGAAACTTGCGAGACTACTGATCCCGTAGATGCTATGGAAGGAGTGCCAACATAATCCAGCTGATCGATCGTCACAATCTTGCCTTCATGGGGAAAGCAAATAACTCTAAATACAGTAGATGTGACAGCCTTCATAGCGTACATCCAGTTCTGACCCAGTAAAAGGTTGTAGTCGATGGCCGCATCAACCACTTCGACTTCAATAGGCATGGACTTACCTCCCAAGGAGCCAACAAGGGAAGGTATAATTCCATGCGACGTAAAAGATCTACCGTCGAATGCAGTGAGTGTAGTTATAGACGCGAGTAGGGGAGGAGAGCCTAGATCTTTCCAACAAGTCAACGACATTACTGACGCGGAAGCACCTTCATCAACCATAGTACGTTTGACGAAGCTCTTAAGGCAAACCACCTGGATTTGAAAAACCACGTGGTAAGGCAAGGGAGGTTGGACATCAATAGTATCGAACTTGATAACACTAGGACTTCTTCCATACTGAAATCCTAACACACTCAAAAGGGCATGCTTCTGAGAAGAACAGGCTTGCAAAACTTCAAGAGCCGACATGGCACACGGAGTTTGGCCCAAATCTTCTACGATGGAGTAGTTATGGGTGGCTCGAGCATTAGGATTATGTGTAGAGCGCTTGAGAACACCTTTCGGTATCTGCGGCATAATAGAAGGCTTCTCGATGTGCAAGGAATTATCAGGAGGAGGGGGAGGATCATTCCCCAAATTCGATTGTGGTGCACCATAATCACGTTGACGAGTAGCAACACCAACCTCCGACTGAACCATATTCACGCATTCGTAACCAATGGTATTGGAAGAAGACGTTGTCATTTCATTAGTACCATAACTAGTGGTGGGAGCATGCGAAGCCATGTTTTGGTGATGAGGTAGGGGATCCTTCAACACAGCTGGGCTCTGTTCCAAATGCTTCGATGCTTCTTCAATACGAGGACATAAGTGAGTAAGATGATCCTCCCCACAAAGCTTACAAGGGAATTTCACCTTACGCCTAGGTTTACGATCCTCGCCAGCATTACCACCTTCCTGAGGAGGGTTGGCATTCTCTTTATGAGGAGTATTACGATTTCTATTATTGTTACTTCCATTGTTTCCACAACTAATATTATTTTTCCCCTTTTTCTTACCACCAAGTTGCTGGTTACCCGACGGTTTCGTTGATTGCACATTGTGTACATCAGACGACGGAGTGGAAGTGGACAAGGTGTGAACCTGTTCGGGTGTAGACTGGTTTAGTGACAAATTGTGCATTTGATTAGCTACCAAGTCTACAGGGTGAGTGCATGCGGACCCCACGATGCCATCGGCATGTGGTCCAGGAATTGACGTGGGCTAATGTCTTGCTCTCGATGCGTCAGGAATAATGTCATACAAAATGCCAGATACAGAATAAAGAAGATCTAACTGTTGGACTTTCAAGATAGCTTGCTCCTCAGTCATAATGTCGGACATCGAAACATCCTTAGCAATATATGGAAGTAAAGACTTGAGGAACCATTCCAACAGGAACTCTGGAGGAATGTTGGCTTTCACTAATCTCTTCTGTCGACGCCACTCTTGAACGTGGTCAGAAATATGTGTGGCCTTATTTTGACAAAAGGTGGACAACAACTCAGTACCAGTATCATAACGAACCGGCAACTGGAAATGGTCTAAGAAAACCAAAGCAATCTCGTATAAACCCCTATAGGTGTTTCCGGACAACTCCACATACCATTTCGTGGCTGCCCCCGTGAGGGTGCGTTGAAATAGGCGTAATCGAATGGAATCATGATTCAAAGAGTTGGAGGAGCACCAAAGGTGAAATGTTGTGACATGATCTCCCAGGTCCTCACCACCTTTCCCCTCAAACTTTGGAATTTCTGAAGGGAGCTTGGTAGGGACCGGGGGCCAAGTAGGGTCGTGACACACAGATCATTCGTGAGCTTCGAAAGATCTGGGGGATTCAAGCGTGCAAGGAACGGGAGCTGCAACTGGAAAGCTTGATTATAAGCTCCCATGAAAGGTTGATTGAATGGAACTGTGTTGTACGACAGACCAAAAGCTTGACCATGAGGGTTAAACTGCTGATACTGAGGACCTGATGGCCCATAAGCTTCCCCATGGCCATAAGATGGATAACCTCCCCATGCCTGACCCATTTGAGAGTAAGCAGGTATATGTGCATTTTGAGCACCATATTGGGGTGGTGGGTGATTCTAATTGCCAGCATCGACTGTGTGGTAGTAAGGGTTGCCACCATGGGTATGGGGCATGTATGTACTATTCATAGTGGGAATCGTGTTGTATCGACCGTAATGGTACAGTATGTTCCCACCCTCAATATTAGGATTAACTTGAGTATTCGTGTGATGACCATACGCATGAGAAGTATTCCCTGGTCCAATATGGGTGTGACTAGTAGCTGGGTTGGTGGTGTGATGCCCATGTGGATAGGAAATATTCCCCCCCCTACATTACTATTACTAGCAGCGATAGTGGACGCAAAAGTATGCGGTAAGTGTCGACCCCCGTGGTTGGGAGGAATGGTATCATGTGCAAAAGTGGTCCTAGGTTGACGAGTAGCGACGTGTACTAGGTGGTGGATGGCGAGTCCTGTTTCGGACGGCATTCGGACTAGGTTGAGTATTCCTAGGAGGTGGTTGCGTACCAACATTAGCATGGTTAGGAATTGGGCCAGTCCCCATACTATGTGAGTGGGTGGATAACATAGTGCCCCCAACTAGGGTAGTGTCCCCAGTGGATATAGTATGGCTAACACTTTGACTAGTGCCAGCATGAGTACCAACCATAGTGGAAGGTTCGATAGTATTCTGACTAGGCATACCAAAAGAGAATGTAGTGGGGTTGACCATAGGGTCGGAATCATCATGAGTCTTAGGCCTCCTATATCTAGAATCGCGTGGAAATGAAGGAACAAAAGGCTCATCCTGTTCCTCCTCCTCGGGTAAGTTGGGCATCCCGTAAAGATAATTATCCAGATTTGAAGGATCAAATGGATCCCGATCAAGTGGATTAGGCCAAATAGAACTAGGTTGAGTTGCAAGTGGATCACCTCCCC
Organism: Larix kaempferi; assembly: GCA_027924585.1. Lineage (NCBI taxonomy): Eukaryota > Viridiplantae > Streptophyta > Pinopsida > Pinales > Pinaceae > Larix > Larix kaempferi. The sequence continues at coordinate 278,550 of BSBM01001038.1, forward strand.
AATCCTCACGAGGAGTCTGGGGATCGGAAATGTGTTCAACTCTACCTAAAGGAGTAGAAAGGTCTTTCCCGATATCAGGATGTGTAGCCATGTAATCCTCAACGTAAGTCGTGTAAGAATCTGAAGACTCAGAGGGAGCCCTCCGGCGTCCTCTAGTAATGCATTGTGTAACCAAAGTTGGATTTAAACCAGCCAAACGACAGGACCAGCAGAGTGTAGGGATCTGCGACATGTTCTCTCCGGAGAGAGACACAGCGTCTCCGAAAGGCCAACTATCGATCAAAAATGTTAAATCAAAAGCACACACCTAGAGAATCTACAGCCAAGAGCAGACAAACAGAGTGGCTAAATGATCTCCCGACACTAGAGCCGTTATGTCTCGCCTAGGAGAGGCTTGAGACTCCCAAACTATAGCTGGAGGTAACAAAATCAGTTATAGAGACACCCAGGCTTCACCGTTTCGACAGGGTCAAGTCCACTGCATGAACACAACTGTGCTGTCCAATCCCTATTCGAATCAGGACACAAATAGCATAACCACTACAAGTACCCTGTGCGGTACCTAGGTAAGGCAACTATGTCTACCGCAATATAACCAATGCTCAGGGGAACAGACACAGGTCGGACCCGTCGTATGGGCAGGGTAGCTAAGCCCGAAGCACAAGAGGACAAAACTCTGATACCCCCAGATACGAACAAATCCTAGATATATCTCCCACGTTCAGCTGGTATCAGAGGGATATCTCCTCAACCAACCTCCCGTGACCTTGTGCTTAACTCTCGTTTGAGTAGAGCTTTCTTGAGAACACCGATCTATACCATGGATTCCTCCACTCCCTGGTCAGATACCTAATGTTTCGTTCAGTAGTCTTGGATTGTTTACTCACAATGATCTATTCCAAGACTCTAAACCTATGCTAGTTGGTGTACCCTATAATTAAAATAAGTCTAATCAATTTTATTATTAAGCGTTAATTTTAGTGGTTGTCATTACTCAAGGGATATTGTCATGAAACTAGTGATGTGTAGACTCAATACTATGCACCATCGTCCAATCCTAGACTCAACTATCCAATAAATCAATGTCACTAATATGCAAAATCAACCAACAATTCTGAAATAAATATGCAGACTTTTATCTTTTCAATGCACAAGCAGGACCTAAAATGAAGGCAACAAGCACTCAATTCAAAATGCAGTACATGGAAATAAAATATTTTTGTATTTTCTCTTATAAACAGAAAGGAAAATGCAAAAACTAAATGAATATTTTTGTATTTTTTCAATATATATATGGAATGAAAAAATGCAAGGCAATTCCTACTATTCAGTCACTGAAGTGCCGAGAAGATCACTAAGACAACCCAGTAGATCCTAAACAGCAAGACTCAGCCAAAAGGAAGAGCTCAAAAGGAAGAAACCAAGAGGTTAAAACCAAAGATTGGTAAAAAATCAAGAAGGCTCAACCAAGAGAAACAATGAGATCTGGTCACAACCAAGGCATGAATCAGTCAAGAAAGAGGCCAACAAAGACTCAGTAATCAACCAAACTCACCCAACAACAACCAATAGCCTTAAACCAACAAAATCCGGAGTTACATGCTACTGTCGAAGGAATACCTGTGGGTACCTGCGAGCAGTAGAGTAAACAAAGGCGGGTAGACGCGGGAAGAACTCAGCTAGCTCGCGGGTGAGGAACAGTAAATGGTCAAACAGAGAGTCCAGAGGCTCAAAAAAAGCAAGTTTTCTACAGTGTATCTTAATGGCCAATCAGTGACACGGAGCTTCGATAAACAACAACTCTAAATATGGACTAATGCTCAAAACATTTCCCAAACATGGATGTTTTCCCCAGTGGAGTCGCCATTTCTGTATTGGAGAAAACTCACTATGGCTTGGGAATACCACAACAGATAGATGACTACCAAAAATCTACTCAATTCTCAAAACAATGTTATTATAAACGACAATGTTAAAACAATGGAAATGTAACCAACCTCGATCCAACGTTTGATGTAGATTCTCGCTGGAGCTTTCAATCTGCGCATGTCCAAGCACTTGTAATCTGCAAATTAGTCTTGACAACAAATATCTAACAAGTACATGTGATATATAAATAACATTAACATCATCAATAATAATGGTCCATAATATCATAAGCAAATGCAATCCAATGTATAATAAATGGCATTCACACCATGAATGGATGAGAATATGAGTATTTCTATTAATGAACAAGAAGAAGTACAAAGTGATACGACCTCTTGCCAGAAACCAATCTGAACCAAGATCTAGATCAATCCACTTGTGCCTCCACCACTTCAATCCTCCATGAATGGCAAACTCAAACTAGAAAGGAGTTTGGAAGGTGAACATAACTGGTTCACAACTACAAGGATCAATGAGTGCAGACTCAAGATAAGGCAAAAATACACTAGAGTGCCTTTACTATTCTCTTCCTCCTCCCATCCATAAGCCATATGTACTCAATATATAGTCCTCTCAAAGGTAGGTGAAAGGACTCATCGAGACATTACTTGGGAAGATGGAGAGCCAAAGGTCACCCAATGACCGCTTTTTGGGAGTAAAAAAGGTAATTTTCTAGTGATTTTTACCATTTTACATGATACCTGCGGGCTGTAGTGGGCTAGCCTGCGGGTACCCGCGGGCTATAGTGTAACAAGTCGCCTATATGGGGTTATCTATGCGGGCTGTAGTGGGACAGCAAGTGGGTAGGAAGAAAAATAGGGAAATTATGGTGGTTCTTGTAGGATAAAATGTGGATCTGAGTCAGTAAAATGGATCCGCTAGGCCAAAGAGTGTTGATTCTCACAAGGTGGAAGATTTATGTGTAACATCGACATCTGTGCAAAGGGTAATCTACTATCAAGAGATCTTCGTAGATGAAAGACGCGGCCAAAGTAGCATGTAATAGGATTGCAGGTCACAAAGATGTTTTAAAAATAGCAAAAGGCGGGAGGATCTGCGGCTATAAATCGCCAACATGGATGAACGGTTGACATGTCTCCATCGTTACCTTATTTGTAAAGGAGGTATTGGTCGTTCCATAATATAAAAACCAGGTCTGCGCAGGGATCCACACCAGTTTTGTCTTGTGTACATTGGGTAGTGGAGAGAGAGCTGACTGTGCAGATCTTACTAGCCAACCAGATGCTCAGAGGATCTCCCAGCTTTCGGGCGACCAGGTAAGTCGTTCCTCACCGAAAGCTATTTAAATGGTAGAACCTGTAGAACCCCCTGGTTTTGAATCCCCCTAGTTGACCGACCTGGTAGAAGACAAATATTATGATGTTTTTGATATCATGCTTGTCAGTTGCCCCCGCAGACACCATTAAAGAAAAGTTAGAGGCTCTAAAGACCGTCCAGCCAGATACCATCAAGTTTACCATTATTTCTTCTACCTGTTCACTATACCCCAAACCCCTATTTGCCCTGAATTTTTGCACTAGTGTGCAAGCCGTTACTCCCTTGAACAGAGAGTCATCCTAGATGCATTAGGATCCAAAATATTATGCTACATAAATGCCCCAGCCATTAGGAGATCCTTCGCCATTCCCCCAGAGTTTTGTCATAAATCCCAAGATTATAAAATGGAATCCCTTATTCAGTATTTTCGTCAAGCCTCTGAGGATCTTAATAAAATATTCTACAAGGAAAACCTAATTCCCATCCTTTTCCTTCCTGAAACCCCTTTTCCTAGTGAGGCCAAACTATTCAAAGAGGATTCTAAATACGTTATCTCCATGCTAGCCCAGTTCCTAGGGTTGGATAGCGACATATACATTACCGAGCCACTAAGCAGCCTTATGTTCGTCTTGAGTACTTTCCCTATTGATCCCTCTGACCCTAGCTCACTCGCCCAGTGCTCCTGCTTAAAATTGGACGAAGCCCTAGCTGATAGTATCCATGCCCAACTTGTTGAATTCCCTAGAACTAGGTCTTTCAGGTTTCAGTCATATCTATTGAAGATCTTCCTAGCAGCGCAGGAACTGAACCTATAGGGACCAAAGCTACAGATCACTTAAGAAATGTACTCAAGTTTTCAGGTTTTCTTGGATGATCTCATGTTAGAGATCTATTTAGTGTTTTTCCAAGAGAAGCTACCTAGAGTCCTTCCAGAAATGAAAGACTTGTTACAACCTTCTATGGAGAAGAGAAGCGGGGATTGGTTCTTGTTGAAAAATGAGACCGTGATCAGGGTATATGGCTTCTCTCATGCCCCCTACGTATTGCCATTTTTCTTAACTCCTAGATTGTTCACCCTAGAATTCATAAGACAGAAGCTAAAGGTGGAATGTGAGCATTTCTTGAAGGACACGAAATCCTTCGATATCAGTTTCCCATGGGAGGTGGGTCCTTTTGTTGTCAAGAATAAGGTTTCCCTTCTTAACATTGAGCGCATGATGAGCGAGTTTTGTTTGTCCTCCAAAGTTGAAATACACTACGATCCTCACCACATAATCTCTGAGAGGAGAAAGCCGATGGGCAGGAAGGGATATGAGCATTTGGAACTCCCTGGCCTGGCAGAAAGGGAAAATGGGCTAGAATACATAGAAAAAGGCCAGATGGACTATTAGCACCTAATTACTTTGCAGCATAAAATACTGAAGCTGAAAGATGGAGGGTTAGAAAGCTACCTGATGGAATCCTATAGTGCTCTCCATTCTCCATAGCCAGGTGCTAAGGCATGAAAAGAAATGGTCTAGAAGGATCCAATGTAATAAAGATAGGAGAGTTTTGAAGTAAGGGTATTAATAGGAAAATAAAATAACCAGAGGGAGGTGAGAAGTCCCAAAAACCTATAGTCGATCACGCGCTGATAGAAGATCTACGGCTCTAGTCGATGATCATATTGTCGAGTAGCCCGAAAGGGATGGAAGATAGGTAGTTGCGACGAGCAATACCACCGGACAGGTGTCATCTCCGGAGGGCATCGCAAGGAGGAAAGGTGGTAAGTAGAACCATCTCGGATGCATGTGATGGTGGGGACGGGGCGCTAAAATCAATGGCGTAGGTTCATCTTCTTGAGATCTGACGGTTCGGGAGAGTGAACTTTAGCAAAGGCTCATGTTTCCAGGGGATTGACGGTGTGGCGTACAAGGGATCAGACCAAAGGTAGTGGAGGTTATAAGTAGCACGGGAGATAGTGGTAAGGACACCACTGATGGAGAATCTGAAGGACTTGAGTATGTGGAAAATCCCCACCAAGGATGCATAGCATTCGAAGCGATCAACGGTTTGCATTGATCGTCACATCAAGAAACTTGCAGGGAGGATAAGCGGCAAAGCGATCGCGATGATAAAATCGGTTGGACAGGTGTCAGCACCTGAGCTCGTCATGATCTGGAAGGGTGTTATGAGAAACCACTTTATGTGTATGCGATGCCACCCTGTGGGCCCATGCTGGCAAGATGAGAGGTGCAGATGAGTGCTGGAAGGATGATCCAATGGCGGGAACAAAAGGGTGGTCAAATCATGTTAAAGGGGGTAAGATCTGGACAACCGAGATCGACACACTTGAAATCAATGGATAAAAAAAGTGGACAGCTGGCGAAAGAGACCAGGGGTTATGTAAATAGGGTTATATATATATAAGCGCATGCAAAAGGGTTGACAATTACTCTTCAGCCCTGTCACAGTCGGAAGCCTCTGGGCCTACAAAAGTCGAAGAGGGTGATAGGAGGAGGTGCGCTCAGGGCTTTCAGTGACAGGTAAGATCTTGTAACCTGCATTTTCCGCAAATCCAAGTCTGTTATAGTCATAAATGGAGGAAGAACAGGTTTCTACCAGTTCTAGGGTAAGGGTTTCCCTAGAGGATAGGGATGCCGATGTGTTTGACACAGACCTTCGGCTCCCTGTCCTGGAGATTAAGAAAAGGTTGCAAGCCTTACTTGAGCAAGGTATGGATATAGATGGGGTTTTTAGATCATCATTTATTTTCTTTTTCCTTGACCAGGTAGTACCTTTCCCTGAATTCGTGTCGTGGTGTTCGCAAAATTACTCAGAACCCCAAAGGATAATCATGGACGCCCCTCAGTCTAGAATCATCTGTACAGTAGGCACATCAGTCATTAGGAACTCTTTTATCATTCTCGAGTCACAGGGCCTTGAGTTAGAGGGTTTTTTTGGAGAGTCGGTCATCACCTTGTTCCGCCAAATTACCCATGAAAGACGCCAAGATTTTTTGGCTACATGTCTAAAACCCGGCTTAGAAATCGCAGAAACCCCTTAGCCTTTAGATGTCATCCTTTTTTATGACAATTCCCAATTGGTCCTTTCTTTGTTGGCTCAATTTCTATGATTAGATACATATTTGTGGGTAACCGAGGTTCAGTTGAGTCTACTTTGTAGGATTAGCATCTGTTCATCAGGGTCTGAAAATTGGCCTGTCCCATTCCTCAAGTTTGAGGAATTTTTGGCCGAAAGGATACATGTACAATTAAGCAAATTCCCAAACACTAGGTATTTCAGGTATCAGACATAGCTAGTGAAAATGGTTATGTGTAGCAGTGCATAAAATTTGCAGTTTTCCCCATTACTTGACACAGATCCTTTGGAAGATAATGTCTTTAAAAAAGTTAACTATATTTTGTCTGTTGTGTATAAAATCATTTTTGGGTAGGAACTACCTACGGTGTTTCCAGAGATGGAATCAATGATGCAATTGAAGCAGGAACTAGCACTTGGTGATTGGTTTCTGTTGAAAGAGGTTATAGTGATCAGGTTATATGATTTCACACATGAGCCCTATATCTTACCCACCTTCTTGACTCTGAGGGCTTTTTCTCTCGAGTTCGTCTAGAAAAAGCTAAGTTTGGAGGATGAAGAATTCTTGAAATTCAAGAAAGGCACAGATGTGAAGTACCCATGGAAAGTGGGCCCTTTTGTTAAAGCAAGGATGTCGGGTAGAGGTAGAGAGGCTGCTAGAAATTATGGGGTTTAAAAAGGACATCGCAATTGCATATGATCCCCTGCACATTATTTCTAAGAGGATAAAGTTATGTAACCTAAGTGGTTTTGAGCACCAGGAGACGGAAGGATTGTTAAAGGGGCAGAATTTACTTCACTGTGAACCTGAGGAGGAGGAGGTCGTGAATTTACAAGTAGGTGACCTAGTTTTGTTAGATTTGGAAATGGATGTAGAGAAAGTGCTAAATACTTTGGAGGTTGGAAAGAAAAGGGACTTGCATGAAGTTCTGGATGCAGATGCTGAGGAAGAAAATGAAGAAAAAAGGTTTCAAATCGAGCTCTCGGATGAATTGATTGTTTTGGAAGGAAATGAAGGATGCCATGAAGACTAGGGACTAAATGTCGAGATGCAGGATGAGTTGGTGACCCCGGCTGGAAATGTTAAATTTGAGGAAGAAGAGCCTTCGGCTCCAGAGGTCCAAATTCAAGAATACAATTTTCAAGAGGTTAGAGAAGGGGATGAAGCTAATAAATTTCAATCCATGGCTGACCTGTGCAAAGAGTATGAACAAAATAAACAGGTTTTAGCCCAAAAGCTGTTTGATTTGATGCTAAGAGCCAGGAGTTTGTCTAGTTCCGAAGCTTCTTTGACAACCAACAGAGATATAAGGGATAACACTTTGAACCTGGAAATATCGACAAAGAACAAGATGACCGAAGTGAAGGTCAATTGGAGGAAGATACTGGTGTTGGATAAGATCCAGTTTCATAAGCAAACCGGGGATTTCATATATGATGATTTCATAAAAGCATCATTGAAGGATGATAATTTAGGTTCACTGTAAATAAGTTAGAAGGCCAATTGAAGCAGGAGAGATTAGAAAACAAAGCTCTTCAACAACTTGTAAGGAAACTTCAACTTGACTGAGTTGAAAGCAGCAGCAGAGGAAAAGCCGGCAAGCAGCTGTTGATAGAAAAGGATAACATGATTTAGAAGCTACAGAAAAGGGGAAAGGTCCCAAATATAAAGTTGATCCAGGATCTATAGGAAAAAAACCTGGATATTGTTGATGTATTTGAAACTTTGGAATGTATTTCCTATATGTATATTGTATTCCTATATAGATGTTATTATTCCTCTATACGGAAATGTTTGTATTCCTATAGAGATGTTATTATTCCTCTATACGGAAGTGTCGTCATTTATATTGTAAGTGTCGTAACTTATATTTGGTGGGTTATTAGACCACCTTGGTGGGGTCAGCCCTGTATAAGTCATGTGGGTCAAAGGGTTATTAGACCACCCTGTTGGGGGTCGGCCTAGTCAGCATTATGTTATGTGGTTAAGTTAAGGCCGACCTAGTAAAGGTTATTAGGCAAGTCAAATCAAGTATAAATAGAGTGCGGGAGGCACTCTATTTGATCATTCACTTTCTCTCTCACACACTCATTCGAGAGTGGCACAATTGTCGAGGAGGAGCAGCTATTGCTAGGAGGACTATCTCTTATGCTTGGGTTGTATCATTGCTCTATCTATTTTTGAGGAAGTTGCGGGGTTTTTCACCTTCTTGGTTTTCCCCTGTGAAACTCTGTGTCTCTTGTGTGCTTGCATTATTGTGTCCATGATCGATATGTTGTAGATATTTTGTAGATATGCTGTACATGTTATTCTCTCAGTTAAGATCCTAGATCAGATTGAAATTTCTGAAAAACTAACATCGCATCAGAGCTAGCCTGAAAGAAGGCATGGTATGCCATTTATGACACTTGTTGCACTTGCGAAGCTAGGGCTTGATATAGAAAAAACCAGTCATCGTAGAAATTTCTCTATAAATCCATTTTGGAGATGTTTCCGGATCTGAAACTCTTATAGGTCGAACATAATGTCCTCGTGTACCTTGTGTCTGAAGCACAACTTCTAATTCGATGTACTTTGTGTTTTATGATCTGTACAATCTAGGGTTTCAGCCTCTTCCAGACCTGAGTCATAAATAGGTGACCTAGGAAAAAAGGTCATAACTTGCGCTAGGAATATCCAAATGAAATTTTGTAAAATGTGACAGGTAGGGCATGGACTTTACTTTAACAGGTCGAAGTTTTAGAGGCTGAAAGTGAACCAATGACACGTGGAACTCCGTACAAGTTCGCTCTCCTGTTTTATCCCATAAATAGGTCACGTTGCGACACGTGGAATAACTCTTTCTCAAAGAATCCAATTGAGGTCAGACCTATGGGGTTAGAAAGACGACAGGTCAGGATACCATAGGTAGAATTTTCAGACCTTGTGGATTCATAATTTCAGAGTTACACAAGAAACAATCAGGTGTATATTTCTGTCAAAACAGAATTGAATTTTGAGCACCTTCATTCATGGCTCCGGGAATTAGGGTTTCGGAGAAAGTTGGAATTTTTGTAATCAGAGACAACGGATGAATGCTACTCATCAAAATTGAAATTTAGAGACCAATTTCAAATTTTTTGGTTTGGTAGAAGGTCGGGCTTGATCAAACCCTAGTTCGGGACTTTGATCGAAAAAGTGGAAAATTAGGGCTTCTGCAAAAGTTGGAATTTTTTAAGTCTGTGACCACAGTTGGAAGCTCCTCAGAAAAATTGAAGTTTAGAGCTTTGGATTGAACCTTTTGGTTGGGAAGAAGGGTGGGATTTACCAAACCCTAGTTCAGGATCCTGTCGAGAAGATCCATAAGTTTCAAAGGAAATTTTGAGGGGTGAAACTTTGCAGTTTTCAAATTCCGAGTATACCAGATTGATCAGCTCATCAAGGTGCATCTTTCTATCCTTTCATAAGTTTTAAATTCAAAGTTTGAATTTTTAGGGTTTCTCTACCAAACCCTAATCCATCTCCAGATCTAGTTTCTGGAGATCAAGTGGATTGGGTTAATCTTAGAAGAGAATGGATTGGTCACCTCCATAAGGGAAGAAGTTCTAGTTTGAGAGGGAGATAAGGCTAAGGCCTTACATAAGAAGATTACAAACGATCTCAACAGGTATGACTTATCGAGGTATGTTTCGAGATCTGTTAATCATTAAGTTTATGGTATGTTTGTCTTCATTAAGGTTAGTACAATCTTGATTAACTTTAGACTTGTCCTATCACCTTAATAAAATTATGAATGCACGATAGAGGATATTCATTGATTAGGATTTTGACACTTATGATTGTACTAATGCATTGTGGTGTTGTATGAGGTTGATGTTGTCTGCTAACATGAAAGGTGCATCAAGAAAGACAAATCATGTTCTAGTTCAAGAACATATGACCATGGTGACATGAAGACAAAGGTTCATTCATTGCCATGGATCAGATAGAAGATCTACTTATGAGGTATGTATAACTTGGTTCTATAATGGTTAACCTATGAGATATGCAGGTTACTAGCACAAGTCATTGAAAAGAACAAGAAGACATTATGGGGGTATGTTAGACATAACTAGCTAGCATGCTACTCCAGGTATGTTTTTCCTATATCAAGTTAGAATCCTAGTGTTAGGATCTCTTATATAAGTATACATGGCATGATTGATAATGATTATTCATTGAAGTTAGTAATCATGGGTTTAGGCATATTATGCTTCTTACTCTGATTGATGATATGACTAACTAGAAAAGTCCTTTGGTCAAATAAGAATATGCATGAGTAAAAGAAGTATTCCCTAAAACCTTGAAGACTAATGTTTATAATCTATGTTTTAAATGATCATGACTATTCATGTTTAAGATTATTGTGTTTTGATTATACTAATGAATGTATGATTATGTATGAGATCTCGAGGGTAACACAATGATGATACTAGTAAACATGCATAGTGATCAAGGATGGATATAAGTTCAAGGACAAGTAATCCTGGAAGCAAAGATCAAGAGGGAGCACACTCCAGTAGTTTCTGCAAGGATGCAGACATTTAGAGGGATTTGACCACTTCTCACAATCCACATCAGAATGGAGTTGCAAAAAGGAAGAAAAGACTGAGAGGGAGTCCACCCTACAACCAAACAAAGATAAGTATTTGAATTGTCATTTCTTGCATATTTGTTTGTTTAAATAATATTGTTCAATGATGTATATGCTTATGTTCCTAGACTTAGGGTGTGTATTATGCATATTAGAATAATTGTATTAATGAACAGTATACTACTAATATGCATCTAATGGGTAAGTGGCCTATGGAACTGTACAACATTCCATTACTACTTATCTACAATGAAACCTATTTTCCGACATGTTGGGAGTTGTGCACAATCTTAACAATGTTCTGGTAGAGATTGGAAGGCATCTAGAAAGTTACGGGATATGGATAAATGTTGTATTGAAGCATTGGCTAAGATAATTGCATGACTGTACGACATATTTATTTATGTGTAAGAATTTGTTCTGAAAACTATGAGATGTTTTCTAATCATGCAATTTAACTTGTTTTGTATGAAAGATCGTATACCATCACCTACAAAAGAAGGACTACAACATTTGTTCAACAACAAAGTTATCTACTGAAGATATGGAAGTTCCCAGGATTCGGGAAGAAGGCCATGATCGAGGAGTACAAGTCGACCATCAATAATTATGTTTGGGATGCAGTCCCAAGACCTGAAGGGAAGTTTGTTGTGACTTCCAAATGGATCTACAAGATCAAGCATGCTGTAGATGGTAGCATAGAGAAATACAAAGCGAGATTTGTAGCTCGTGGCTTCTCCCAGAAAGAGGGGATAGACTATGAAGAGACTTTTGCTCCTGTAGCTAGATACACTTCCATCAGATCAGTACTTGCTCTAGCTGCAGTGATGAAGTGGAAAATACACTAGATGGATGTCAAGACAACTTTCTTGAATGGTGTAGTCGAGGAGGAAGTGTATGTTGAGCAGCCACTTGGTTTTGAGACACGTGACAGGGAGTCATATGTGTGCAGATTGAAGAAATCCTTGTATGGCTTGAAGCAAGATCCTAGGCTTTGGTATTGTAGAATAGACAACTTTCTATCCAGTTTGGGCTTTACTAAGAGTAAAGTAGATTCCAACCTTTACTACAAGGTTGAGGAAGGAAATCTTGTGATACTAATCTTGTATGTGGATGACCTGTTTGTAACAGGAGAGGATGGATTGATTACCAATACCAAGAGGAAGCTTGTTGCCGAGTTCGAGATGAAGGACTTGGGTATGATGCACTACTTTCTAGGCATGGAGGTGTGGCAGAGTGCAAATGGAATCTTCCTTATACAAGGGAAGTATGTAGTAGAGATCTTAAAGAGGTTCGGGATGATGGATTGTAAGGCCATGGCCACACCTATGGCATCGAACCTGAATCTTCTGGGTGATGCTTCATTTGATCTGGTTGATGTCACGATGTATCATCAGATGATTGGGTCCTTGATGTACCTGACGAATACGAGACCAGATATTTGCTTTGCGGTGAACACATTGAGCCAGTTCCTAACGGATCCTAGAGGTGTTCACCTGGTTGCTGTAAAGCATATTCTGAGGTACCTGAAGGGTAAATTGATTATGGGCTCAAGTATGATGTGAATCAAAAGTTTAACCTGCATGGTTATGTTGATTCAGACTGGGCAGGCAGTGCTGCAGATAGGAAGAGCACATCTGGGTGCTGCTTTAGTATGGGATCAAGTGTGATCTCTTGGTTTAGTAGGAAGCAGTCCTGTGTAGCACTGAGTATAGCCAAGGATGAGTATGTTGTAGCTTGTTCGGCTAGTTGTGAGGAGGTATGGCTCCGGAAGCTACTATCTGAGTTATTTGATCTCTTGCTGGAGGCTAATAGTATCTTTTGTGACAACCAAATTTGTGTGAACCTGTCTGAGAACCCGATGTTCCACGACAGGTCGAAGCACATAGAGATCAAATATCACTATATGAGGGATATGGTGCAGAGAGGAGCAGTGAATCTCCTGTATGTTGCGACGGATGAGCAAGTTGCAGATGTACTGACGAAGCCACTAGCCAGAGTGAAGTTCGAGTACTTCAAAGAGAGGCTTGGTGTTCTTCAGATTGATGACACTTCAAGGAAGAAGTGATGGACACATTTGTAGGAGCCATTCCCAGCATGATGAGAGGAGGATCCTTCCATGGCTGCGGATGTAAGCATTGGATGATGAGCATCAGGATGATGCTCTGGTTACTGCCCTGTATATGCATCATGTTGGATGCTTGGACCATGTATCTGTATATGTATCAGGTGGATATGATTGTATGATCAGCTAGATCATGTATGATGATATATATCAAGTGGATACATTGTATGATCAGGTGGATCATGTATCTATGTATGTATTAGGTGGATACATTGTATATCAGGTGGATCATGTATGATGATATGTATCAGGTCGATACATGGTATGCATCAGGTGGATGCATTGTATGATAAGGATGAGCATGGATGATGAGCTTCAGGATGCTGCTCCAGATGATATGCATCAGGATGATGCTATGATGATGATCAGGATGATCATGTGCATCAAGATGATGTATGGTGAGTATCAAGCTGATACTCTATGGCCGTGGACAGGTTGTGAAGATGAGCATGTAAGTTGACCTGGGAGATCCGACAGGTAGAGCTGTGTGCTCGTAATAGCCTGGGATGCTCTTTCGAGGCATTGCTCTGGGAGGACATATAATAGTTCCCTGGGAGATCTGACAGGTAGAGTCGTGTGCTCGTAACAGCCTGGGATGCTCTTTCGAGGTTTTGTCCTATGGCATGTAATGTGTCCTTGGGAGATCCGATAGGTAGATTTGTGTGCTCGTAACAGCCTAGGATGCTCTTGCAATATTTTTACATGAACACATGTAATGTGTCCTTGGGAGATCCGAAAAGTAGAGCTGTGTGCTCGTAACATCCTGGGATGCTCTTGCAAGGTTTTGTGGTAAGACCACATGTAATATGCTCCTGGGAGATCTGACAGGTAGAGTTGTGTGCTCGTAACAACCTGGGATGCTACAGTTAGGTTTTATGGTGGGGTCACATGTAATATGCTCCTAGGAGATCCGACAGGTAGAGCTATGTGCTCGTAATAGCCTGGGATGCTATAGCCAGGTTTTGTTGATGCATGTAATCACTCCTGAGGATTCCACAGTATGGCTAGTGATGATGAAGACTTATAGGTTGTGGGCCTACATCCAGTATGAAAAAGGACTGGCTCTGTAGAACTTCCTATGATGAGTAGTTTAGAGATTGATTGAGATAGCAGTAGTGAAGACGATGATGATTCGATGTCGATGATCCAGTGACGATGATCCAGAGAAGAATACTTGTGCTAGAAGACCTGTGTCGAGAAATACCTTTCTAGTTAAGAGGGAGTGTTGATGTATTTGTAACTTCGGAATGTATTTCCTATATGTATATTGTATTCCTATAGAGATGTTATTATTCCTCTATACGGAAGTGTTTGTATTCATATAGAGATGTTATTATTCCTCTATATCGAAGTGTTTGTATTCATATAGAGATGTTATTATTCCTCTATACGGAAGTGTCGTCATTTATATTGTAAGTGTCATAACTTATACTTGATGGGTTATTAGACCACCTTGGTGGGGTTGGCCCTATATAAGTCATGTGGGTTAAAGGGTTATTAGACCACCCTATTGGGGGTCATCCCAGTCATCATTATGTTATGTGGTTAAGTTAAGGCCGACTTAGTAAAGTTTATTAGGAAAGTCAAGTCAAGTATAAATAGAGTGCGGGAGGCACTCTATTTGATCATTCACTTTCTCTCTCACACACTCATTGGATAGTGGCGCACTTATGGAGGAGGAGAAGCTGCTGCTAGGAGGACTATCTCTTATGCTTGGGTTGTATGATTGTTCTATCTATCTCTAAGGAAGTTGCAGGGTTTTTCACCTTCTTGGTTTTACCCGGTGAAACTCTTTGCCTCTTCTATGCTTGCATTATTTTTTCCATGATTGATATGATGTAGATATGTTGTAGATATGTTGTACATGTTATTCTCTCAGTTAAGATCCTAGATCAGATTGAAATTTCTGAAAAACTAACAGAGATAGAAAATGAGAATTTATCTAAAGAATTAAGTGATAGTAAAGCAGCGTTGCTAAAGCTTGCTGAGAAAGAAGACATTTGGAAAAATGAGAAAATAAGCTTGCAGAATCAAATAAATGATTTAAAAAGTAACTTGTCGAATTTTGACATGCAACCGTCAAGTGTAAATCAAAGTGGAGATGAAAGTGAAATTAATAGCCTTGTGCAGGATATGTCCCACATTAGTCTGAAGGATGTTGAGATCAGAGAATTGAAAGAAAAAGCTCGCATGTTGGAAGAGGAGAGTGCAAAAAAGGAAGAAGAGATGAGATCCCTGCAAGAGAAATACAACAAGATAGGGGAAGTTAATAAAAATATTTCTCATCAAGTTATAGGCCAGGCGGCCATGCAAGGATGCAAACATCAGGTGTGGGATCATATCATTAAAGCAGCTGAAGACTTTAGGCCATAACTGGATTTGATGAGAATAAAGGAGAAAACAGTCAGTGATGCATTTACAAGTTGTGCGGCAATGAGGGAAAATCTAAGCCGAAATCCCAAAGAGACGGAACAGAATGCTCTTACTTTTCTAAATGGTTTATCAGAGCTGGAAAGGAGAACCTTGAATATTGGAAACCGGATCTCGGCAATGGCGGCGGCAAGAAGGGTTCTCGGGAAGCAAGAACAAGTCGAAGGTGTGGAAGGAAAGGATGAAGAAATGAAGAGGCAGGTAGTAGGATTCAAAGGGCAATTTGGAAAGCTAGTCGAAATGGGATTACCCGCATTCTGGGATGATAATCAGGAGCTGATTTCCCAAAACACCTATAAAAATTTGCTTTTCACCATAAGAATGAATCATGCCAAATTCAAACATTTGAACCATCTACTCACCGAAAAAATTCTAATGGAAAAGCTCACAGAAGATTTCAAAATCCTAAATAGGTTGATCGCTATTGGCGAGAGAGTTCCCCCAGTTTCCTATTCTGATCACATCAAGATAAGGGTTATGGTGAAGAAAATGGTGGAATATGACCTTCCATCTAGCGAGCTATGGACCGCTGTGGAAAAATATGGACAAATGAGATACACGCTTCATCCTACACAGTAGCCGTTGGGATTTTTTATTTTTCAAAGAGTTGTTGTTATTTTCAAAGACTTTTTCAACATATACATTTTTGAAGTAAATTGTAATATTTTTTGAGGCAACTATTAGGAATAGCTAGCTGGTGCAATTACTTTACTATCCTTTTGTCTTTTATTTTGAAGTTAGAAGTCATCTAGTAAAAGAACTGGTGAATATGAAAAATAGTTAGGCCTGCTTCGCCCGTTTTGATAGTGGCGAATATGTCTTGATGAGGTGGCATTTTGTTATAGCTGTTTTCAAGTATGAGTAGGTCGAGCAGGAGGCTCTAGGCGGTTATATATGCTATGAAATTGAATGAAAAAGGGTTTAAAACTTTTTGGAGAATTGTATATTGCTCTTTGTAAGACATTTTGAGTTATCTTGAATAAAGTTGACAGAGTCGAGCACGTGTTTTTATAAGGGATTCCTGTGTTATTGATCTTGCAGTCTGTTCTTTCTCTTTCCCATGTGAATTGTGTTTCCTTCTTTGTCAATCCATTTTGTAATTGCTAATTCATGTTTGGTTCAGTGTAGTATTTGAATGGAATTCATAGAAATTATGCTCTGTTGAGATCATACCAAGCAATCCACTACTATTTTCTGCTAAAGTCAATATAGAATTCATGTTCCCATGCTTTATATTGATGGACTGTTCATTTCTCTTCTAAATCACCAACTAAAAGCTTTTCGACTATGAGCTAGTGGCTACCTTTCCCCTGTATGAATGTATCTGCAAATTATTTGTCAATGATGTTCATGTTTTGTCTAAATTGACTCCATTGGCCCAATAGAAATCCATGTTGTTTTCCAACTAAAAATCTATAAAAATATGTCCTAACAGAAGTCTGGCCTTTTGGATATGCTTGATTGAATATCTTAAGCGATGAATGCTGGTGTATGTTTTCATTGTTGACACCTTTGATTATTTCCTGTCTTTGATTGATTTGCAGAGAGATCCCTCTCTGACTATGCTGGGTCAGTAGCATTAGTCCAAAGTTGGTTAGTGGTTATCCCGACTCGCCCTCTCCCGCAACCTAGGGGGTACGATTTGGGTGTTAACAAATTGGTGCCGTTGCTGGGGAACGATTGTCTTATCATCCCTGGGAGAATGAAAACGAAGTTTGAGTTTCAAAGAAAAGAGAGATTTCTGTGGGAAAACGGAGGTTTCCAAGTTTTGATAAGGTTGTGTGTTTTTGCCCTGGTGACTCTACTCAGTGAAGATTATATTCAAAGGAGACTCCATTGGAGAAGACCAGCGGGCCAAAGTCCTTTTCTAAAGAAGTCTCAAATGGCATCCTGGCCTCCAAGAAGATCCTTACCCAAGGTAATCCTTTTTCAAAAATATTGCTAGGTGTGGATAATCCAGAAAGTTTGTTCAAACATAAGATTGAAAACTATAAGGCTAATGTTTCTAGTAGTGAGAGAATTGTGTCTAAAGAAGAATCATCTATTTTTCAAGAGTTGGATATAGAGATAGACCTTGGGGGATCATTTCCAAGATCAAGATATGAATCATATCTAAACCTAGGCGAAGTGGTTTTGAATGACACTGAGTGATATTTGCTAGATCCTGTGTGATGCTTGAAAGGTGTTTTCAAAGCTGAAAGTGCCAAACTCCATTCCCAAATTCCCCAGCCTCATACCATAAACCTTGCCCATAATCTTTCACAGAATGTCCTTCATAATATCACCCCTCAAGCCCAAAATCCACCTACACTCATGGCTGCTATATTTGCACCTTTAGTTCTACCAGTTTTTCTGCATGACCTTCCTAAGAACTATTCCCAAAGGATTGTCTCTTATGATGGAGAAGGAGAATTTTCAGCCAGGCAGCATGTGGACAGATTTGAATATTTCATTGATTTGGAGGAAGTGGATTATGATGATGCGAGGATGAGTTTGTTTGCTGAGAGTTTGTTTGGAGAACCTAAGAAATGGTTCAGGAAGTTGCCAAATTCTTCTATCCATGATTTTGCAACCTTTAAGGAATTATTCGTAGAGAGATGGGAGACTGTAAGGAGTCTTGCCATAGTCCTGTCTCAGTATAATCATTTCAAGAAAGGAGGTTTCGAATCTATGCATGAGTTTTCTGATAGGTTTATGAAGGCATACAATTCCATTCCTGATGATCTAACGCCTTCAGAAGGTGCTGCAAAACTCCATTATGTAGATGCCTTTGATGGAGATTTTTCATGTACATTAAGAGAAAGAAAATCAACCTCCCTACCTACTATGCTAAAGGATGCTACAGAGGTGGAGGCAAACATGATGGCTTAGGGAAAGATGAAAGGTAAAGCGGAAGCAGACAAAAAGAGGCAAGAGATCCAAACCTCTACCTCCTCCTCTTCTAGTGATGCCAGGTTTTATACGATGATCAAGTGCATGGAAAAATTGATGGATAGGGTAGCCTTGGAGAACAAGCCTCCCGTTAGAGATCAGCTCGAAAACCAGATAAGAAATCCTAACTTTAGAAAGCCACCCCCTTAAAGGAATTAGAGGAACCCTGACGACCAATAGATAAGGCCTCCTTTCCCTGAAAATTTAGTTGATCAAGAAGGGCATGAAGATCCCATGGGTGACCATATTCATATATTTGACACTCTAGACCATGAAGTACTTTTGACCGAAAGAGAGCATAATTTATTCACCAAGGAAAGCACCAGCCAAAGCCCTGATTTAGATTCTGAGTAGTCCCAGATAGGTTATCAAAATGTTGTAGATGATATTCAAAGAAGGATGAAGCTAAGGAATCGAGATGTAACAATAAACAGAGGCAAGCCTGGCCAAACTGAGCCCTCTAATGCTCAACAAGAGGCAGAAAATCCGAAGGAAAAGCAGCAGGAGGTTGTTACACAGAAAACACCGGAGGATAAGGGGCAGCCTTCCAAAGAAGTTAGACATCCAGAAGTCACTGAAGTAGAGAAACTAGTTTCAACCTTCAGTCTAAAGGAAGAACTATCCAAGGTGAAGATCTATATTCCCCTAAATGAGCTACTAAAGAACAATGAATACAGGTAGGAGATAGCTAGCATGGTAAAGGGTTAGGGTGATTGTCTGCATGACATATTGGAGGTGACAGAAGATGCTCCCACCATAATTTTTGGATCCAAGCTTGAAGATCCAGAAAATGAAGATGTTCCCCGATTTTATTTAAGTTTGAATGTCCATGGAAAGACCTTACACAATGCATTAATAGATTCTGGGGCATCACACAATCTGATACCAAAATATGTGATGGATTTATTAGGGCTAGAAGTTACCAGACCATACAAAGACCTCTAATCTTTTGAATACAGAAAGGTGCAATGCCCGGGGCTAATAAAGAATCTGCTAGTGACCCTCACCCAAATACCAGCTAAAAACATTATGATGGATGTGGTAGTGGCTGATGTGATTGCTAAATTTGGGATGCTAATGACAAGGTCCTGGATTTCAAAATTGAAAGGGACTATATAGATGGAATTGTCTTACGCCACCATACCTCTTTTTGGGAGCAATAGAAGATTATATTGAAAGAAGATGATGGCCTATGCTATCAGCAACATAGACAAACATGGAAATCACCCTGTATGCGCTGTAGACACGGACATAGGATTCTCTATATTCTTCAATGATGACCCCCATATTGATCCTAAACGTCCCACATATATTGAAGTTAATGAAGATAACGATTTTTCAACAAGATATGAAGCCTAAGAGAAGCAGAAAAATGAAGAAGGCCTATGGTCTATGTACTTTGATGGATCCTTGAGGAAAAATGGTGCTCGAGCAGGGGTCTGGATCATACCTCCTGACATGGAGTCCATAGCTTTGTCATATAAGCTAACTTTTGAATGCACTATCAATGTGGCTGAATATGAAGTTCTGCTCCTTGGATTACAATCCCTGAAAGATTTGGGAGCCAAAAGGATAGAAGTGTTTGGAGATTCAGAGTTGGTGGTCAATCAAGTGAATGAAAGCTATGAAACCAGACATCCTAGGATGAGGGCCTACAGGAATGAAGTCTGGGATATGTTTGGAAATTTTTTTCACAGAACACAAGATCAGGGTGATTCCCAGGTGCAAGAATCAGGCGACAGATTCCCTGGCCACTACTGCTAGTGGTTTTAAAACTCCTATCTTTTCTCAGGAGAAACATGAAGTGGAGGTGGTGAACAGGCCATCTATTCTAGATTATTCTAAATACTGGAAAGTATTTGAAGATGATTTACAAATTCAGAGGTTCTTGGAGTTGTCTAATGAGTTTGTAAATGTTCAGATTGACACCGAAAATGAAAACTTGGAAGGTCTTGTGAACCAAGAGCAATCAGGAGATGAAGAGAATGAAAGCGAAGGGTGGAAAACATGCTGGGTGGAAAGGATATCATTCAATTGAAGAGTAATTATATGCATAAGGGTTTGATACCCCTAGAGAAGTTGTTTGACCAGAATGATGTAGCTAAAAATCCAAAGTTTGAACCTGCCAGTGATGCTGTAGAAGACCAAAACTTGGGTACTAAAGAAGAGCGTCGGATGGTGAACCTGTCCAAGAAGTTACATGATAAGAAGAAAGAATGGTATGTGGAATTAATGAATAAATGTGCTAATGCTTTTGCCTGGAGTTATGAAGACTTGAATGAATATGATACTTCCATAATACAACATTCTATTCCTATCAAACCAGGGGAGAAGCCTTTCAAGCAGAAGCTGAGAAGAATAAATCCAAAACTGTTGCACATAATAGAGAAAGAAATCAGAAGACTATTCAATGCAAAAATCATTGTCACTCTGAGGTTTTCCCAATGGATAGCCAATCTGGTTCCTGTGAGGAAGAAGAATGGTGAGATCAAAATTTGCATAGACTTTAGGAACCTTAACAGGGCTTTACTGAAAGACAATTATCCTCTGCCTAAAATGGAGCATATCTTACAGAAGGTGGTAGGTGAAGAGAGAATCTCCACCATGGATGGATTTTCAGGATACAATCATATTAGGGTGTGCCCAGAGGACCAAGAAAAAACTGCTTTCACCACTCCTTAGGGCACCTTCATGTATTCGAAGATGCCTTTTGGGATAATGAATGCAAGAGCCACTTTCCAGCATCCAATGGACATAGATTCCGTTGATGAGAAAGACAAGCTTGTGGTGGTATATATGGATGATATAACAATGTTCTCCAAATCTAATGAGGAACACCTGAAACATCTAGAATAGGTTTTTATCAAATGTAGAAAATATGGTATTTTTCTTAACCCCAAAAAGTCACATTTTGCACTAGAAGAAGCCAAGCCCCTGGGGCATATTATTTCCAAAGAAGGTATCCGGATTGATCCTAAGAGGGTTAGTGCTATAGAGAAAGTTGGGGAGCCAAGAAGTAAGAAGGAAGTATAGTCTTTCATCGGGCAAGTAGATTTCCTGAGAAGGTTTATTCCAAGTTTTGCAAACATAATGAGAAACATCACTAATATGCTGGAAAAGGAGAATCAGATAAAATGGACTGAGGAGGTGAGGGATTCATTCAAGGGAATCAAGAAATCTATCACTGAGGCACCAGTATTGGCCAGTCCAGATTTCTCCAAGGATTTTCTGATATTTTCCTATGCATCTGAACATACAGTGGCAGGAGTGCTATTGCAAAAGAATGCCCAGAATGCTGAGCAGCCGATTGCATTCTTCAGCAGGGTGCTGAGGGATGGAGAGTTAAAATATGATATCATGGAGAAAAAATCCTATGCCCTAATTAAGTAACTGAAAGACTTTAGGGTCTACATCCTCCACTCACACATCATTGCTCATGTTCCAAATACTGCTGTGAAAAGTATCCTCACCCAGGAAGATCCCGAGGGAAGAAGAGCCAAATTGATTGTTGTAATACTTGAGTATGACCTGGAAATAAAACCCACCAAGTTGGTAAAGGGACAAGGATTGGAAAAATTAATGACTAATGCCAAGTGTGATTCTTTGCAGTTGAATTTCCTAGAATACTATCCAAATCAAGCAGTCACGGGACCGCAGGTTACACCAGAATTCTCTGCATCTCCTTGGTATGCTGACATTATTTATACTTGCAAAATTTACAGGCTCCTGCAGGGTTGAGCAAAACTAGGGCCCAATCTGTGAAATTGAAAGATGCAAAATTTTGTATCATGAATCAGTTTTTATATTGGAAAGATCTAGGGGGGGTGTTGCTGAACTGTTTACTAGAGGATGAGGCTCAACACACCAAGAAAGAATTCTGCAAAGGAGATTGGGGTGGACACCATTCCTGGAAAGTGACAGTCAACAAAATTTTGAGGGCTAGGTTCTACTAGCCTACCATGTTTGCTGACATGTATAAGGATATTGTTACCTGTCATCAATGCCAAATTTTTTAAGGAAAAAGAAAAGTGGTCTCACTTCCCCTTCATCCAATAATAGTAGAAGCTCCTTTCCAACAATGGGGGATGGATTTCATCGGAGAAATACACCCTAACTCTTCTGTCCAGCATAGATGGATTTTAACAGCTATAGACTACTTTACCAAGTGGATTGAAGCAATCCCCACCAACAATGTAACTAAGACAGTAATCATGGATTTCTTGGAGAAAAACATCCTGTCTAGATTTGGGTGTCCCAAGAGGATTGTGACTGACAATGCACCAACATTTAAGTCTAAAAAGATGATAATCGTTTGTCACAAGTACCATATCAGCCTGAACCATTCCACAGCATACTACCCTCAGGGAAATGGACTAGTAGAGTCCTCAAACAAAAGCCTGGTAAGGATCATAAAGAAGTTGTTAGAAGAAAATAAGAGGGCTTGGAACACAAAGTTGAAATATGCTCTATGGGCCGATAGAATTAGCACCAAGAGAGCCATCGGGATGCCGCCTTTTCAACTGGTATATGGAGCTGAGGTGGTTTTTCCAGTATCCTTAGGGATACCAATCATGAGGTTGTTGTAGGGGATAGAGGAAAAGCCAAATCACATGCAGAGGAGGGTGAATCAGATATTGGAACTAAACAAGCTAAGGAATAGGGCATACAATAAAGTACAAATGCACCAGCAGAAAATGAAAGACACTTTTGACAGGAAAGTAAAGGAAGAACACTTTTAGGTAAATGATTTGGTCTGGAAGTGGGATGCTCATAAGGAAGATAAGCACAAAACATTTGACCATATGTGGGTAGGTCCGTATGTTATTGCAGAAAACTGAGGGGTAAATTATTTCATCTTAGAACATCAGGATGGATCCCCCTGGTAAAGTGGCCCGGTCAACGAAACATTTTTGAAGCATTATCTGTCCTAAAAGGTAGGTAACTTTTGTACCATAGCCTGTAGATATTTTTTTGTTTTGAGAGTATTGATGGTGAACCTAAAAGATTTGAAGCCCGAAGTGAAGGCCCTAAGATCTAGAGGGGTAGCCAAAGTTTTAGTTTTGTTTGCATAGTCGAACCCAGAGCTGCAGTGTGTGCAGTTTTGATTTTCATCCCAAGGGTTTTTGTTTTTTTTGGTTCAGGGTATGAAGCTTTCCCAATGGATCAAGCACTCAGTCAATGGGGTTCTTTGCTACCTCGCAGGGAGAATAGCATCCCCAGTTAGAGCTAGTTGTTAGCACCTAATTACTTTGTAGCATAAAATACTGAAGGTGAAAGGTGGAGGGTTAGAAAGCTACCTGATGGAATCCTACAGTGCTCTCCATTCTCCATAGCCAGGTGCTAAGACATGAAAAGAAATGGTCTAGAAGGATCCAATGTAATAAATATAGGAGAGTTTTGAAGTAAGGGTATTAATAGGAAAATAAAGTAACGAAAGGGAGGTGATAAGACCCAAAAACGTATAGTCCGTGGGAAAATATGTGAAACATTAAGCAATACATAGGTTGGCACCATTGATCGAGCGTAGATAGAAGATCTATGGCTCTAGTCGATGATCGCATGACCGAGTTTCCCAGAAGGGATGGAAGATAGGCTGTTGTGACGAGTAATACCACCGGACAGGTGTTGGCTCTGGAGGGCATCGCAAGGAGGAAAGGTGGTAAGTAGAACCATCTCGGACGCATGCGATGGTGGGGACAGGGAACTAGCATCAATGACAGAGGTTCATCATCCTGATATTTGACGGTTCGGGAGAGAGAACTTTAGCAAAGGCTCATGTCTCCAGGGGATCGATGGTGCGGCATACAAGGGATCAGATCAAAGGCAGTGGAGGTTATAAGTAGTACACGAGACAGTGGTAAGGACCCCACTGACAGAGAAGTCAAAGGAGTTGAGTGCATGGCAGATCCCCACCAAGTATGCACAAAATTGGAAGCAATCAATGGTCTGCATTGATCGTCGCATCAAGAAACTTGTGGGGAGGATAAGCGGCAAAGCGGTCGCGACGATAAAATCGGCTCGACAAGTGTTAGCACCTGAGCTCGTCGTGAGGCGGAAGGGCGGTATGAGATTAAGTGTATGCAATGCCGCCCTGTGGGCCCATGCTGACAAGATGAACGACACAGATGAGAACTGTAAGGATGATCCAACGACGGGAACAAAAGGGTGGTCAAATCATGTTAAAGGGGGTCAGATCTCGACAGCCGAGATCGGTGCACTTGAGATCAATGGATAAGAAAAGTGGACAGCTGGCGAAAGAGATTGGGGGTTATGTAAATAGGGTTATATATATATAAACACATGCAAACAAGTTGACATTTTATCCTCAACCCTGTCATAGTCAGAATCTTCTGGATGTGCAAAAGTCGAAGAGGACAATAGGAGGAGGTTTGCTCAGGGCTTTCAGTGATAGGTAAAATCTTGTAACCTCCATTTTTCGCAAATCCAAGTCTGTTATAGTCGTACATGGAGGAAGAATGGGTTTCTACCAGTTTTAAGTTCAGGGTTTCCCTAGAGGATAGGGACGCCAATGTGTTTGACACAGACGTTGGGATCGTTGTCTTGGAGATTAAGAAATGGTTGCATGCCTTACTTGAGCAAGGTCTAGATATACATGGGATTTTTAGATCATCATTTACTTTCTTTTGGCTTGAGCAGGTAGTACCTTTCCATGAATTCATGTCATGGTGTTCGCAAAATTACTCAGAACACCAAAGGATAATCATGGATGCCCCTCAGTCTAGAATCATCTATATAGTAGACACCTGAGTCATTAGGAACTCTTTTACCATTCTCGAGTCACAGGGCCATGAGTCAGAGGCTTTTTCTGGAGAGTCGATCATCGCCTTGTTCCACCAAATTACCCTTGAAATCCACGAAGATTTTTTGGCTACATGTCTAAAACCCAGCTTACAAATCGCAAAAACCCCTTACCCTTTAGATGTCATCCTTTTTTATGACAATTCCCAATTGGTCCTTTCTTTGTTGGCTCAATTTCTAGGATTAGATACAGATTTGTGGGTAACCGAGGTTCAGTTGAGTCTGCTTTTTAGGATTATCATCTGTTCGTCGAGGTCTAAAAATGGGCCCGTCCCATCCCTCAAGTTCGAGGAAATTTTTTTCAAGAGGATACATGTACAGTTAAGCAAATTCCCAAATACTAGGTATTTCAGGTATCAGACACAGCTAGTGAAAATGGTTATGTGTAGCAGTGCATAAAATTTGCAGTTTTCCCCATTACTTGACACAGATCCTTTGGAAGATAATGTCTTTAATTACGTGAACTATATTTTTTCTGCTGTGTATAAAGTCATTTTTGGGAAGGAACTACCTAAGGTGTTGCCAGAGATGGAATCAATGATGCAGTTGAAGTAGGAACTGACAGTTGGTGACTGGTTTCTATTGAAAGAGGTTACACTGATTAGGTTATACGGTTTAATGCACGAGTCCTATATCTTATCCGCCTTCCTGACTCTAAGGGTTTTTGCTCTCAAGTTCGTCAGGAAAAAGCTAATTTTGGAGGATGAACAATTCCTGAAATTCAAGAAAGGCACAGATGTGAAGTACCCATGGAAAGTGGGCCCTTTTGTTATAAAAAGCAAGGATGCCCGAGTAGAGCTAGAGAGATTGCTGGAAATTATGGGCTTTAAAAAGCACGTCACAATTGCATATGATCACCTGCACGTTATTTATAAGAGGAGAATGTTTTGTAACCTAAGCGACTTTGAGCACCATGAGACGGAAGGATTGTTAAAGGGGCGGAATTTGCTTCACTGTGAACCTGAGGAGGAGGAGGTCGTGAATTTACAAGTAGGTGACCTAGTTTTGTCGGATTTGGAAATGGACGTAGAGCAAGTGCTAAATACTTTGGAGGTTGGAAAGAAAAGGGACTTGCATGAATTTTTGGATGCAGATGCTAAGGAATAAAATGAAAAAAAAGGTTTAAAATGGAGACCTCGGATGAATTGATTGTTTTGGTAGGAAATGAAGGATGGCATGAAGACCAGGGACTAAATGTCAGGATGCAAGATGAGTTGGTGACCTCGGCTAGCAATGTTAAATGTGAGGAAGAAGATCCTTCAGCTCCAGAGGTCCAAATTTGAGAATACAATTTTCAAGAGGTTAGAGAAGGGGATGAAGCCAATAAAGTTCGATCTAGGGCCGACCTATGCAAACAGTATGAACAAAATAAACAGGTTTCAGCCCGAAAGTTGTTTTATTTGATGCCAAGAGCTAGGAGTTCGTCTAGTTCTGGAGATTCTTTGACGACCAGCAGAGATATAAGGGATAACACTTTGAACCTGGAAATATTGACAGAGAACAAGGTGACTGAAGTGAAGGTCAATTGGAGGAAGATACCTGTGTCGAATAAGATCCAGTTTCATAAGCAGATCGGGGATTTCATATATGATGATTTCGTAAAACAATCATTGAAGGATGATAATTTGGGGGCCACTGTAAATAAGTTAGAAGGCCAATTGAAGCAGGAGAGACTAGAAAACAAAGCTCTTCAACAACTTGTCAAGAAACTTCAACTTGACTTAGTTGAAAGCGGTAGCGGACGCAAATCCGGCAAGCAACTATTGATAGAAAAGGATAACATGATTGAGAAGCTACATAAAAGGGGAAAGGTCCCAAATAAATAGTTGATCTAGGCTACAGAGGAAACAAACCTGGAGATAGAAAAGGAGAATTTATCTAAAGAATTAAGTGATAGTAAAGCAGTGTTTCTAAAGCTTGCTGAGAAAGAAGACAATTGGAAAAAGGAAAAAATAAGTTTGGAGAATCAGATAAATGATTTAAAAAGTAACTTGTCCAATTTGGACATGTGGGCGTCAAGTGTAAATCAAAGTGGAGATGAAAGTGATACTAATAGCCTTGTGCAGGCTATGTCCCATATTAGTCAGAAGGATGTTGAGATCAGAGAATTGAAGGAAAAAGCTTAGATGCTGGAAGTAGAGAGTGCAAAAAAGGAAGAAGAGACGAGATCCCTGCAAGAGAAATACAACAAGCTAGGGGAAGTTAATAAAAATATTTCCCATCAAGTTATAGGCCAGGCATCCATGCAAGGATGCAAACATCAGGTGTCGAATCATATCATTAGAGTAGCTGAAGACTTTAGGCCATACCTGGATTTTATGAGAATAAGGGATAAAACAGTCAGTGATGCCTTTACAAGTTGTACAGCCATGAGGGAAACTCTTGTTGATGTATATGTAACTTCAGAATGTATTTCACCTATGTTTATTGTACTCCTATAGAGATGGTATTATTCCTCTGTATGGAAGTGTCGTCATTTGTATTGACAAGTGTCGCAAGTGTCGTAACTTGCTATGATGGGTTATTAGACCACCAAGTGTGGGGTCGGCCCTGATTAATGTAACCATGGGTTATTAGACTAAGTTAGACAAGTCGGCCCTGTTAGTTTATTGGGAAGGATAGGACAATTATAAATAGAGATCACGAGATCTCTATTTGATCATCTCATTACTCACTCTTACATCACTCGGAAAGTGGCAGACGAGTTGAGGATGAGGAGTAGCTGCTAGGAGAAGACTATCTCTTGTACTTTGGTTGTATCATTGCTCTTTCTATCTCTGAGGAAGTTGTGGGGTTTTTCACCTTTATGGTTTTCCCGAGTGAAATTCTGTGTGTCCATTTTCTTATGTGATTGCTTGATATGCTTGATATGCTGTACATATTATTCTCTCAGTAAAGATCCTAGAGTATGTTGAATTAATGCTCAAAATCTAACATGGTATCAAAGCTTCCTTGAGAAGAAGACATTGTACAGTGGCAGAAACTAGGGTTTCTTATTTATGGGTTTCTCTCCAAATATTTTGGAAAAGCAGTAAGGTAGATTGACTCTACTCATCAAGGAGAATCCTTCTATCCAATCAGAATTCAATTCTGAGCACTTTCAGTTTTGGCCCTAAGAATTAGGGTATCCATAAAAATATGAATTTCTGAAATCTGAAGACATAGCTAGAACCTCCTTGGAAAAATTGAATTTTAGAGCTTTGGATTGAGATTTTTGGTTGGGTGAAGCTCCAGGAAACTCAAACCCTAATTCAGGGTCCTCCCTAGTGAATATGGGAAGACTAAAAAGCATTTATGAAGGATGAAACTTTGCAGATCTCAAATTATGAATATACCAGGATGATTAGCTCATCAGGGTGCATCTTTCTACCCTTTCAAAAGATTGAAATTCAAAGTTTGAATTTTTAGGGTTTCTCTCACAAACCCTAATCTGGGACAAGATCTAGTTTTTAGCAAATCAAGTGGTAAGACGTAAATCTTCTCTATTTCCATTTGAAGTATTTTTTAAAGATGTCTCACCACACCAAAATTGAGGATAAGCTTTAAGGGGATGATAACTCCTGAGCATGGAAGTATAGGATTGGGTTAATCCTTGAAGAAAATGAGTTGGACACTTACATAAGTGAAGAGGTCCCTATCCGAGAGGAAGAAGAGGCTAAGGCCTTACACAAAAGGAATTTGGTCAAGGCTAAGAGGATCATTGTTGATTCAATAAAAGATCATCTCATACCCCATGTGTCATCCCTAAAGACACCAAAGGAGATGTTTGATTCCCTCACCAAGCTATTTGAAGGGAAGAACATAAATCGGAAGATGACCTTCAGGAATCAATTGAAGAATATCAAGATCCAAAATGTAGAGACTATGCAGTCTTATTTCTCAAGGGTCTCCTAGATAAAAGAACAACTTGAAGCTGTGGGAGAAGATATAAAGAATGGAGAAGTGGTAATGACCACTCTTAATGGCCTTCCTAGGTCATGGGATTCCTTCATCCAAGGAATTTGTGCTAGAAGGAAACTTATCACCTTCAGTAAGTTGTGGGAAGAATGCTCACGAGAAGAAGCTCGAATTGTAGCTCGAGAAGAGAATATGGGGAATGAAGACCAAGCTCTCATAGCACATTCCAAGAAGTATGATGATAAGAAGGGACATCACCAAAGTAAGAAAGAAAAGCACCACCATCAGAACCAGAGGGGTGGCTTCAAATCTCGAAGGAACACATCCAATGATCGATGCTTCAGATGTGATAAAAAGGGGCACTATGCCAGGGATTGTCCCAAAAACAACACAGATGGCTCCCACAAGAAAAATAAGAACATCAAAAGAAAACATCATGCTCATGCTGCAGAGGATGATGAACCTCCCAGGAAGAGGGCTAGGGAAGAAAGTGAAGATTCTTCAAGTGATGAAGAGTATGTTTTAATTTTTGCCCTCACTGGTACCATTACTCATGGAAGTAATGATTGGCTTATAGATACTGGGGCTTCCAAACACATGACACGATTCAAGGAATTCTTTATGAATCTATCTGAACATGAATCACCCTACAAGGTGAAACTTGGGGATGACTACCAGTATCCCATAAAAGGAAGTGGTGAAGCCTCTTACAAGCTAGACTCTGGAAAGTCTATGAAGATGAAAGATGTACTATATGTTCTAGGTCTCAAGAAGAATCTACTCTCCATATTTGCATTAGATGCAAAAGGCATGAGGGTTGCATTTGTAGATGGCCAAGTCCTAATGTGGCCAAAGGGTAAGACTATAGATGATGCAGTGGTGATAGGAGAGAAAGAGGGAGGATTATACAAATTGAAGGGCCAACTAGAACAAGCCATGGTCCATGATTCAGTAGAGCCAAGTGAACTTTGGCATAGAAGGATTGCACTCATGCACTATAGGAAATTACCAATTGCAAGCAAAGTAGTAGAAGGTCTTCCTGAAATCCAAACAAAGCATGAAGGCATTTGCAAAGGTTATGGAAAGGGAAAGAACACAAAGAAGAAATTTCCAAGCAGTGAAAGAAAGGAAAAAAGAATCCTAGAAATCATCCACTCTGATGTATGCGGTCCAATGCCATCCAATTCTTTGAGTGGATATGTATACTATGTTTCCTTCATTGATGATTTATGTAGGAATACTTGGGTTTACTTCTTGAAGAACAAAGATGAAGTGTTTGAAAAATTCAAGGAATTCAAAGCCTTGCTAGAAAACCAAACTGATATGAAGATCAAGATCTTCAGATCCGACAATGAGGGAGAATTTACTTCAGGAAACTTCAAGAAGCTATGCAATGATTCAGGGATTAAGATGGAGTTGAATACTCCTTAAAATCCACAACAGAATGGGGTTTCCAAAAGAAAGAATAGAACAATCATGGAATCAACTAGGGAAATGCTTCATGACCAAGATCTACCTATGCACTTATAGGCTGAAGTAGCCAGGACAGTTGTATATGTGCAGAACAAAACACCCCATAAGAGACTTGACAAAAAAACACCAGAAGAAGTGTTCACTGGTAAGAAACTAGAAGTTAGCCATCTCATAATATTTGGTTGCCCAGTATACACTCACATCCCAAAAGAAAAGAGGACAAAGTTAGATCCTTCAGGAAAGAATGGAATATTCGTGGGTTATAGTGAAAGCTCAAAGGCTTACAGAATCTACTTCCCAGGATTCAAGAATATTGATATCAGTAGGGATGTAACATTTGATGAAAGATCAACATACATCAAATCAAGGAAAACGCCAATTGAAGATAATGAAGAACCCAGAATATCCAGAATTCAAGACACCACCATGAATGAAGAAATTCCTGAAGAATATCATGAAATAGAAGATCCACAACAACCTGTAGATCCACCCCATGAGAAGAACTCTCACAAGAGGAAACTAGCATGGGATATAGAGATCATCCAAGATGCAGAAAGGTTTGGAATTCCAGAAGAGGAACATAGAGAAAGGAAAAGGATAAGATCACATACCAACTATGTTGCCTTACTCTGTGACCTAATGAACAAAGAATCTTCCAGTTATGAAGAAGCAACAGAAAAAAAAGAATGGAAGGATTCCATGGTTGAGGAATACCAGTCAATCATGAAGAATGATGTTTGGGATGTGGTCCCAAGACCAGATGGGAAGTGTGGGGTGACTTCCAAGTGAATCTATAAGATCAAGCATACTACAGATGGTAGCATAGAAAAATATAAGGAAAGTTTTATAGCTTGTGGCTTCTCTTAGAAAGAAGGGATTGATTATGAAGAGACCTTTGCTCCTGTGGCCATATACACTTCCATTAGATTAGTACTTGCTTTGGCTGCAGTGATGAAATGGAAGGTACACTAGATGGATGTCAAGACTTCTTTCTTGAATGGTGTAGTTGAAGAGGAAGTGTATGTGGAGCAACCACTCGGGTTTGAGACACATGACAGAGAGACTTATGTGTGCAAACTGAAGAAAGCCCTGTATGGTTTGAAACAGGAACCCAGGACCTGGTATGGCAGGATAGATGGCTTCCTATCCAGTTTGGGCTTTACTAAGAGTAAAGCAGATTCCAACCTTTATTACAAGCTTGAGGAAGACAATCTAGTAATACTACTTTTCTATGTGAATGACCTATTTTTGACATGAGAGGATGGATTGATTGCCGATACGAAGAGGAAGCTGGATGCTAAGTTCGAGATGAAGGAATTGGGTATGATGCACTACTTTCTTGGTATGGATGTGTGGCAGAGTGCAGATGGAATCTTCCTTGGACAAGGGAAGTATGCTGTAGAGATCCTGAAGAGGTTTGGGATGATGGACTACAAGGCCATGGACACACCTATGGCATCGAACGTGAAGCTTCTGTGTGATGCTTCATTTGAGCCAGTTGATGCTACGATGTATCGTCATATTATTGGGTCCTTGATGTACCTGATGAGTACAAGACCAAATATCTGCTTTGCGGTGAACACCTTGATCCAGTACTCGATAGATCCGAGACATGTTCACCTGATAGCTGCAAAGAATATTCTGAGGTACCTAAAGGGTACAGTTGACTATGGGCTCAAGTATGAGGCGAATCAAAAGTTTAACCTGGAGGGTTATGTTGATTTGGATTGGGAAGGTAGTGCCATTGATCGGAAGAGCACTTCGAGGTGTTGCTTCAGTATGGGATCAGGTGTGACCTCTTGGTTTAGTAGGAAGCAGTCCTGTGTGGCACTAAGTACAGCCGAAGCAGAGTATGTTGCTGCTTGTTCGGCTAGTTGTGAGGCAGTATGGCTTAGGAAGCTACTGTCTGATTTGTTTGATCTCCAGCTGAGTGCTACTTGCATATATTGCAACAACTAGAGTTGTGTGAAGTTGTCAGAGAACCCAGTGTTCCATGACAATTCAAAGCACATTGAGATCAAGTATCACTATATATAATGGATATGGTGCAGAGAGGAGCAGTGAAGCTTCTGTATGTTGCGATGGATGAGTAGATAGCCGATGTGTTGACCAAGACGCTGGCCAAAGTGAAGTTTGAATACTTCAGAGGGAGATTTGGTGTACTTCAAATTGAGATTCCCTCCAAAGGGAAGTGATGAGTCCGGAGACACAGATGCACATGATCCATTCTCTCATAGTGGTAGTTATGGTCCTCCTATGGTGAGATGTAAGAGCTGGGGCCATTCTCACATGGTGGTAGGTATGGTCCTCCCATGGTGCAGATGTAAGGGCTGGGCCATTCTCATGTGGTGGTAGGTATGGTCCTCCCATGGTGAGATATAATGGTTGTTGGGATTTTCTGACATGATGGTAGGTAGTTCCTTCCATGGTGACATGGTGATAGGAGATTCCTCTCATGGTCGTTCATGTAATTGCCGGGATTTTTCGACATGATGGTAGGTAGTTCCTTTCATGGTGACATGGTTATAGGAGAGTCCTCTCATGGTCGTTGATGTAATTGTTGTGCCTTTTCGACATGATGGTAGGTAGGTCCTCCCATGGAGACATGGTGGTAGGTAAGTCCTCTCATGGTCGTGATGTAAGTGTTGAGCCATTCCTGGATGGTGGTAGGTAGGTCCTCCCATGCCAGTGTATATAAGTGTTGTGTGAGGTGCATCTGGGTTGTGCTCCGTGGACGATGACGATGATATGAAGATGATGATATGACAGTATGGTACATAGGTTTTGCAAATGCATATGATCAGTCCTGAGATGCTCTTGCAGGTTTTGCAGAGGCAGTGTAATCAGTCCTGGGAGATCTTGCAAGTTTTGCAGAAGTAGTATAATCAGTCCTGTGTTGTACCTACTTGATGGCTTGCTCGCAGAGATGTATATGATGTTCATCCAGCATGAAAAAGGGTTGGCTCTGTAGATGATGAATACCTGCAGGTGGCGGGCATACATCCAGTATGAAAAAGGACTAGCTCTGTAGAACTTCCTATGATGAGTAGATTGGATATTGATTGAGATAGCAGTAGTAGTGACGATGACGATGAATCGATGATGATGATTTGATGACGATGATCCAGTGATGACAATCCAAGAAGAAGACTTGTGCTAGCAGATTTGTGTTGAGAAATACCTTCATACTTAAGAGGGAATGTTGATGTATATGTAACTTCGGAATGTATTTCACCTATGTATATTGTACTCCTATAGAGATGGTATTATTCCTCTATACGGAAGTGTCGTCATTTGTATTGACAAGTGTCGCAGGTGTCGTAACTTGTTGTGATGGGTTATTAGACCACAAAGTGTGGGTTCGGCTCATATTAATGTAACCATGGGTTATTATCTTGAGTTAGACAAGTCGGCCCTGTTAGTTTATTGGGCAGGATAGGAAAAGTATAAATAGAGATCGGGAGATCTCTATTTGATCATCTCATTACTCACTCTCACATCACTCAGAAAGTGGCGCACTAGTTGAGGAGGAGGAGTAGCTGCTAGGAGAAGACTATCTCTTGTACTTTGGTTGTATCATTGCTCTTTCTATCTCTGAGGAAGTTGTGGGGTTTTTTTCCTTTTTGTTTTTCCCCAATGAAACTCTGTGTGTCCATTGTCTTATGTGATTTCTTGATATGTTTGATACATGCTTGATATGATTGATATGATGTATATGTTAGTCTCTCAGTAAAGATCCTAGAGTACGTTGAATTAATGCTCAAAATATAACAACTCTAAGCCGAAAGCCCAAAGAGACAACACAAAATGCTCTTACTTTTATAAATGGTTTATCAGAGGAGGAAAGGAGAACCTTGAATATTGGAAACCAGATCTCGGCAATGGCGGTGGAAAGAAGGGTTCTCGGGAAGCATGCGTAGGTTGAAAATGTGGAACCCAAGGCCGAAGAAATGAAGAGGCAGGTAGCAGGATTCAAAGGGTAGTTTGGAAAGCTAGTCGAAATGGGATTACCCTTGTTCTAGGATGATAATCAAGAGCTGATTTCCCAAAAGGCATATAAAAATTTGCTTTTCACCATAAGAATGAATGATTCCAAATTCAAACATCTAAACCATCTACTCACTGACAAAATTTTGATGGAAAAGCTCACAGAATATTTCGAAATCCTGAACAGGTTGATCGCTATTTGCGAGAGACTTCCCCCAGTTTCGTATTCTGATCACATCAAGATAAGGGTTATGGTGGAATATGACCTCTAATCTTGCGAGCTATGGACCTCCGTGGAAAAATATGGACAAATGAGATACACGGTTCATCCTGCACAATAGCCATTGGGATTTTTTATTTTTCAAAGAGTTGTTGTTATTTTCAAAGACTTCTGCAACATTTTCAGTTCTGAAGTAAATT
The DNA here is from genome assembly GCA_027924585.1 of Larix kaempferi. NCBI lineage: Eukaryota > Viridiplantae > Streptophyta > Pinopsida > Pinales > Pinaceae > Larix > Larix kaempferi. Next base: position 313,533 of record BSBM01001038.1, read on the forward strand.
GTAATATTTTTTGAGGCGGCTATTGGGAATAGCCAGCTGGTGCAAATACTTTACTATCCTTTTGTCTTTTATTTTGAAGTTAGAAGTTATCTAGTAAAAGAACTGGTGAATATGAAAAACAGTTAGGCGTGCTTCGCCCATTTTGATAGTGGCGAATATGTCTTGATGATGTGGCATTTTTTTATAACTGTTTTCAAGTATGAGTAGGTCAAGCAGGAGGCTCTAGGAATCTATATATGCTATGTAATTGAATTAAAAAGGGTTGAAAACTTTTTGGAGAATTGTATATTTCTCTGTGTAAGACATTTTGAGTTATCTTGAATAAAGTTAACAAAGTTGAGCAGGTGTTTTTATCAGGGATTCCTGTGTTATTGGTCTTGTAGTCTGTTCTTTTTCTTTCCCATGTGAATTTTCTTTCTTTCTTTGTCAATCCATTTTGTAATTTCTTATTCATGTTTGGTTCAGTGTAGTATTTGAATGGAATTCATGAAATTATGCTCTATTCAAATCATAGAAAGCAGTCCACTACTTTTTTCTGCTAAAGTCAATATATAGAATTCATGTTCCCATGCTTTATATTGATGGACTGTTCATTTCTCTTCTAAATCACCAACTAAAAGCTTTTCAACTGTGAGTTGGTGGCTACCTTGCCCTTGTATGAATATATCTGCAAAGTATTTGTCAATGATGTGCATGTTTAGTTTAAATTGACTCCATTGGACCAATAGAAATCCATGTTGTTTTCCAACCAACATTCTATAAAAATCTCTCCTAACAGAAGTCTGGCCTTCTGGATGTGCTTGATCGAATATCTTGAGCGATGAATCCTGGTGTATGTTTTCATTGTTGACAACTTTGATTAGTCCAAAGTTGGTTGGTGGTTACCCCAACTCGCCCTCTCCCGCAACCTAGGGGGTACGATTTGGGTGTTAACATGGACATTAACCCACCTGGGAGCTCTCTATTTTCGGTAGCGAAAAGCACAACTGCAGCCCCTGATTCACCCGGAAAGGACTTATAGCTTGCAGCAGCTCTAACCCTCACTGGCATTCCACACAAGGTCTCACAACAGAAAGATTGTGAACCCATGGATATGGACACTGAAAGTGAGAGAGAAATTAGGAGACAAAAGGTGGAAGATCTGGAGACACAATTAGTGAAAGTGAAACCAAGGCAGCCAAGGAAGAAGCAGGTTAAGTCCCCAATTCCATCTTTTGAGGTTAAGGAACACGTGTTCAGAAAGACCCTTGCTGGACCTGCAATGCTAGGTGTGAGCAAGATGTCGCTATTGGAATAGTATGAAGAAGACCCTGAGACATTGTCAAAGGCGGTGAAATTGTATGATGATGTCAGGAAAATTTCCTCTAAAGAGCTAACTCTGTCGACCAGTAGAAACCTTGTGCATAATACTTTAAGCCTTGCCTTAGCCACCAAAAGCAAGGCAACGGAGTTGAAGGTGAATCTGGAAGACATCCCACTGCCAGATGTGATTAACCTGCACAAAGAAACATGGGAGGTTCTGTATGATAAACTGCTCAAATATGCCCTTGACCTGTCAAAGGCACATACCAACAAGGCCAAGGTACAGGGTCAATTAAGAATAGAAAAAGCAGAGAAAAAAAGTCCGAAAGCCCAGGTAAAGAGATTCTAAGCTTTGCTACTGGTCACTAAGACTATCAGAGATAAGAGAAAAGCATCCAAACGTTGTTAGGAGAAAAGGATCAGGAGATTTTAAAGCTAAAAAGGAATCTGAAAATGCCAATTGCACAGTTGGTAGATGCTGCAGAAATTGTAGAACTAGAGGAGGAGAAGGAAAATCTAGAAACAGAGTTGACAAACTGCAAATCCAAATTGATAGAGTCTGAGGAAGAGAGAGAAAGTGAGTAGGAGAGACTAAAGTCAGTGATGGAAAACGAGAAATCTATGAAGGTTGAAGTCGAAATATTAGAGAAGAAACTCAAAGAAAAGGAACAGGAAATTGAGGTCATGATCACACCCTCTGTGGAGTCTATGGATTTCTCTATAGTAGGGAAAATAGCCCAGACCAGCTTTGATAACGCAGAGGTAATAATACTAAAGAAACAAAACAACAACCTGAAAACTATGAGAGATACTGCCGACCGAGAAAAAGAAGAAGCAGAAAGGGACAAGAAAGCTTGGGAAGCTAAGCATCAGGCTCTGTAAGAGGAATTAGATCAATTAAAGCAATAGGTCATAGGTAAGGAAACACTACAGGAGGCCAAGAAATTCATATGGGGTAGCATCATTCTACAAGCAGAGAAGTTGAGGCTCTACCTAGATTTTATAGTAGATAAAGAGGCCGTAGTCAAATCAACAGACCTAGTGATTGCGGTAGCAAACGAGAAGCTGAACAAAAAACCTTTTGTCTGCGCCTAGAATGTCGTAGATTTCCTGAGTGGCCTATCAGAGAGCCAAATGAAAGCAACGGATATCAAGGACGGAATGACTATCATCGCATGGGCTAGGAAAGTGATGCTAAAGCATGAGCATGTGGGTTCCTTGCATACGGGAATGGATATCTTGGCCAAGAAAGTGAAAATGTTAAAGGAAGTTTTTGATCCACTATTTAAGAAAGGTATGCCCCTATTCTAGGAGGAAAATGGAACCATGATGAAGAAATAAGAGTACCAAGACAAATTAGAAGAATTTCAGTCAGACCAAGAATGTTTTGCAGGTTTGGTGCAGCCCTTGGAAGGAAAAGTGGTGGTAGAGAAGCTAGCCCGAGACTTCGAGCTCCTCATAATTCTCAAACAGTCCCACACACTCCTAGAAGGGTATTCTTACAAAGAGCACACAGAGATGAGAATTCTTTTCGAGGAGCTCACATCCTTAGAACTGCCAACAATGGAGCAATGGAAGTGGGTTGAGAAATATGGTAAAGGAAATCTAAAGCTAGGCAGATGAAAGGTTCTAGGATGTTACAAACGTCCTACAAGTGGAAGCAGTTAGTTAGTAAAAGCGCCAGCTGGAAGAACATCTTCAAGATCAGTTTTGTCTTTTGTATCAAGAATCGATAGTCGTATTGTAAAAACGACCCGTCAATGTAAAAGGCCATTGAGCCGAATTTTGTCCTCTTTGTCCTATGTCTGTAATGGTGACTATGTTTTGATTAGGTGTCCACCTGCTGTAACTGTTTTCTGTTCAAGAGAAAGTCGAGCTCAGTGCTTGAGGACATCTATAAATTCTTTGTAATCAAAGGCATAAATTTTGATAACCTTTTGGAGACTTGTATATTGCTTTGTAAGACATTTTGAGTAGTTTTTTGAATAATATTGATAAGGTCGAGCAGGTGTGTTATCAGGGATTCCTATGTGATTGGTCTTGTAGTCTATTCTTTCTTTTTCCCATGTGAATTGTCTTTCTCTCATTGTTAATCCATTTTGTAAATGATTCTTCATGTTTGGTTCAGTGTAGTATCTTGATGGGATTCATAGATATTATGATCCATTTTGATCATACCAAGCATTCCACAATTTTTTTCTACTAAAGTCAATATAAAATTCATGTTTCCATGCTTTATATTGATGGACTGTCCATTTCTCTTCTAACTCACCAACTAAAAGCTCTTTGACTGCAAGCTGGTGGCTACCTTGCCTCTATGAGAATGTATCTATAAATTATTTTTCAGTGATGTTCATGTCTTGTTTAATTTGACTCCATTTCCCAATAGAAATCCATGTTGTTTTCCAACCAACAATCTATAAACAATTTGTCCTAACAGAAGTCCGACCTTCTATGTATGCTTTGATTGGATATCTTAAGAAACGAATGCTGGTGTATGTTTTCATTGTTGACACCTTTCATTATTTCTAGTCTTTCATAGATCTATAGAGAGAGCCCTCTCGGACTGTGCTGGGTCAGTAGCTTAAGTCCAAAGTGGTTAGTTGTTACCCTGAAGCAACCTTCTCCCACAAACTTGGAGGTATTTTTGGGTGTTAAGAAATTGGCGTCGTTGCTGGGGAAAGAGTATTCTATCATCCCTGGGAGGACGACAGAGAAGTTTGAGTTTCAGAGAAAGAGAAATTTATGTGGGTGAATAGAGGTTTCCAAAGTTTTGAGAAGGTTGTGTATTTTTTCACTAGCGACTCCACTTGTTGATATTTGCATTCAAAGGAGACTCCACTGAGGAATACCAGCAATCCCAAGTCCATTTCTAAGGAAGTTTCGAAGGGCATCCAGGCCTCGAAAAGGATCCATACCAGAGGTAACCGTTTTTCTGAAATTCTGCTAGGAGTGGATAATCCATAGATTTTGCTCAGGCATAAGACTGGAAAGGATAAAGCTAGTGCTTCTCGCAGTGAAAGAATTGTATCTAAAGAAGAATCATTTGTTTTTCATGAATTGAATATAGAGATAGACATTGGAAGGCCTTTGCCAAGGAAAAAATATGAATCATACCAAAATCTAGGTGAACAAAGCCTGAACACCCCTAATTCATATCTGTTAGATCCCGTATGGTGTGGATTGCATAATACCTCCAAAGTTGAAAGAACTAAGCCTTGCTTTCATATCCCTCAGTCCCATACTGTTGACATTGCAAATGGCCCTGCTCCAAATATCCTCCAGAATACCCCTCCCCTTGCGCAAAACCCACCAATACCCATGGCTACCAAATTTGCCCCTTTAGCTCTACCGGTAGTCCTACATGACCTCCCTCATAACTATTCCTAGAGGATCGTCTCTTATGATGAGGAGGGAGAATTTTCAGCCAGGAAACATGTAGACAGATTCGAGGATTTTGTTGATCTGGAGGAAGTGGATTTTGATGACGCAAAGATGAGACTCTTTTCCCAGAGTTTGTTTGGGGAGCCTAAGAAATGGTTCAGGCAGCTGCCGAATGCTTCCATCCCTGATTTTGCATCCTTTCAAGCATTTTTCTTAGAAAGGTGGGAAACGATAAGGATTCCTTCACTAGTTCTCTCCGAGTATATCCATTTGAAGAAGGGAGGTTTTGAGTCTGTCCATGATTTTTCTACTAGGTTTATGAAGGCATACAACTCTATCCCAGATGATCTGAGACCCTCTGTAGGTGCTGCAAAGCTCCATTATGTAGATGCCTTTGAGGTGTTGAAATATTGTAACTTCAAAGAATATTATATTTGTATATTATTTATTCCGGAGATGTTCCATACCTCCGATGTGATTATAATATAAATCCGGAGATGTTTATTCCTCCGAGTTGGGTGTGGTAACTAGGGTTATTAGACCCACCATGTGGGGGTCAGCCCAGTCAGTTATAAGGGGGTATTTAACCTAATGGTTAAATACGAGCCTACATGTACTTGTGTAAAATACATATCAGAGTAGTGTATAAATAGAGGAGGTGTGTTCCTCATTTGACACACACACACTTGAGGATAGTGCACTTGTGGAGGAGAGGTCTGCTATTGTGGAGGAGGAGATCATGTCTCAGGGTTTCATCTTTGTATATTGCTGGTCATCTATATTGAGGAAGCTTTGCTGGGTTTTCTACCCCATGAGGGTTTCCCAGGATAAATCTCTGTCACTTGTGTTTATGTTGTGCTTGTTGTTTCTTCAGTGATCCTGTATATGCTATTATTGTGAAATGAAATGTAATGCTGCTATTTTCTGTCTTAGCATATTAAATCTTAACATGGTATCAGAGCTAACCTGAAGGAAGACAAGGTATGGCACTAAAGACACTTGCTTTACTTACGACAATTTGAAGGTTAGGGTTTTACATAGCAAAAACCAGTCATCGTAGCACTTTCGCTATAAATCCGTTTTGGCGAAGTTTTCGGATCTGAAATAGTTACAGGACGAATATTAAATCTTCAGGTACATTGTGTCCAAAGGAAAACCTCTAATTCGTTGTACTTTGTGATTTATGATCTGTACAATATAGGGTTTCTGCCTCTTCCAGATCTGAGTCAAAATCAGGTGACCTTGGGAAAAAGGTCATATCTTGGGCTAGAAAGCTCCAAATGAAATTTTGTAAAAAGTGACAGGTAGTACACAGTATGTACTATCTCAGAAAACTTTTTCAGAGGCCGAAGTTAAAAAAGTGACACGTGGCACGCCGTACAAGTTCGCTCTCATGTTTTATCCCAAAACAGGTCACGTTGCGACATTTGGCATAACTCTCTCTCAGAGAATCCAATTGAGGTCAGACCTGTCAGGATGGAAAGGTAACAGGCCGAGATATCTCAGAAAACGTTTTCAGAGGCCGAAGTTAAAACAGTGACACGTGGCACAACGTACAAGTTCGCTCTCCTGTTTTATCCCAAAACAGGTCACGTTGCGACATTTGGCATAACTCTCTCTCAGAGAATCCAATTGAGGTCAAACCTATCAGGATGGAAAGATAACAGGTCAGACTATCTCAGGAAACCTTTTCAGACCCTGTGGATCAAAAATTTCAGAGTTACACCAGAAACAATCAGGTACATATTTCTGTCAAAACAGAATTATTTTTTGGTACCTTCATTCATGGCTTCCGGAATTTAGGGCTTTGGAGAAAGTTGGAATTTTTGTAATCGGAGACCACGGCTGGATGCTACTCATCAAAATAGAAATTTAGAGACCAAGATCAGAATTTTTGGTTGGGCAGAAGGCCGGGTTTGATTAGACCCTAGTTCGGGACTTTGATCAGAAAAGTGGAAAATTAGGGCTTCTGTAAAAATGGGAATTTTTGAAATCTGTGACCATGGCTGGAAGCTCCTCAGAAAAATATAAGCTTAGAGCTTTGGATCAAACATTTTGATTGGGAAGAAGAGTGGGATTCATCAAACCCCAGTTCAGGGTCACGTCCAGTGAATCCGAAAGTTTCAAAGGCAAAATTGAGGAGTTTAACTTTGCAGTTTTCAAATTCTAAATATATCAGTTTGATCAGCTCATCAAGGCGCATATTTCTATCCTTTCGGAAGTTTGAAATTCAAAGTTTGAATTTTTGGGGTTTCTCTGACAAACCCATATCCAGCTCCAGGTCCAGTTCTTGCAAATCAAGTGGATAGGATTAATCCTAGAAGAAGATGGATTGGTCACCTGCATAAGTGAAGGAGTTCCTATTTCAGAGGGAGATGCGGCTAAGGCTTTACATAAGGAGATTACAAGCGATCTCGATAGGTATGACTCATCGAGGTATGTTTTGATATTTGTTCATGATTAAGTTTATGGTATGTTGTCTTCATATTATTTACTAGTACAATCTTGATTAATGTTAGAATTGTGTTATCACCCTAGTAACAATATGAATGCATGTGAATGATCAAAGACATTCATTGATTAGGGCTATATGATTGTACTAATGCATTATGGTGTTGTGTGAGGTTGATGCTGTCTGCTAATAAGATATAGGTACATCACAAAAGACAAATCAAGTTCCATGACCATGACATCATGAAGACAAAGACTCATACATAATCTTTGTTCTACTTACAAGGTATGTATGACTTTATTATATTATATGAGACATGCAGGTTCTAGATCAGGATCTCTAAATCATTGAAGAGATTGTTTAGGTATGTTGTACATAACTAAGCAGGTATACTAATCCAGGTATGTTTTCCTATGTCATGTTAAGAATCTTACCTTGTATTGGGATCCCTTATATAAGTATACTTGGTATGATTGGTTATGCTTATTCATAAAGTTAGTAATCAAGGGATTATGCATATTATGTCTTTTATCTTGATTGATGATATGCATGAGTAAAATAAGACTTCCCTGAAATCTTGAATACTAATGTTTATTAACTATAATCATGACTATACATTTTCAAGATTATTTAGAAATATAATGTTTTGATAACATTTAGAACATACTAATGGGTGTATGTTTGTGTATGAGATCATGAGGATGACACTTGAACATGCACAGTGGTACAGAATGAATAGAAGTTCAAAAGACATACAGAAGATCAAGCGGGAGGCAACCACACAAACATAAAAGATAAGTATTTGAGTTGTTATTTGAAATAGTAAATGATATTGCCTGTAATAGGTTGTATGCATATTTGTATTCGTATAATGTATCATGCTGAGTGTAAATATTCATAGAACATTGAACAGTATACTACTAATATGCATATGATTGGTAAGTTGGACAAACATTCCATTGTTGCTTGTCTAGAATGAAACCTCTTTGCTGACATGCTGAGAGTTGTGCACACTCTCGATAGTATGTTCTGGTGGAGATGGAAGGCATCTAGATAGCCACTGTATGCATACAGGATATGGGAAATTGTTGTGCCAAAGTATTGGTCAAGATAGTTGCATAACTATGTAAATGATATCTGTATGCATAATAGGTTATCATGATTTCATGATTATGAAGGATTACTAATCATGTACTTAATTTTGTTTTGTAGGAAAGATCATGAAGAATAATGAACACCGAACAAGTGATGGATGTTCAAAAAGAAGATTTACAAATCAAACAAAATATAGAAGGCTTGTGGATAGAAGATTCTCTTAGAAAGAGGAAGAGAATCATGATGAGATGCTTGCTCCAAGTGGCTAGATAAGACCATTCTCTTAATGGTGCAATTAAAGAAGAAGTGTGAATCAGGTTCTGTATGGGTTCCCAGGATCGATAGTATATTGATGAGAATACATGTGGGGATTGTATCATCTTTGAACACTTGTTCTAATGTGAGCCGTAGACAGGTGTCTCCGAGAAAGAAAAGGGATTGGATCATCCCTGGACTTTCAGTCCTAAAGAGAGCCGTAGACGTGAGGTCTCCGAGAATGAAGTCCTTAGTGGACAGTTGAGGGGATTGGATCATCCCTGGACTTTCAGTCCTAAAGAGAGCCGTAGACATAAGGTCTCCGAGAATGAAGTCCTTAGTGGACATTTAAGGGGATTGGATCATCCCTGGCCTTTCAGTCCCAAAGAGAGCCGTAGACGTGAGGTCTCCGAGAATGAAGTCCTTAGTGGACAGTTGAAGGGATTGGATCATCCCTGGACTTTCAGTCCTAAAGAGAGCCGTAGACGTGAGGTATCCGAGAATGAAGTCCTTAGTGGATAGTTGAGGGGATTGGATCATCCCTGGACTTTCAGTCCTAAAGAGAGCCGTAGACGTAAGGTCTCCGAGAAGTGGGGATTGTATCATCCCCGGACCTTGGTCCCTGAATTGATCCGTAGACGTATGGTCTTCGAGAATAAAGTGATGGGGATTGCATCATCCCGGAACCACTAGTTCAAAATGTACGTGAGGACTGCATCGTCCATGAACTGGGTTCAAAATGTACGTGAGGACTGCATCGTCCATGAACTGGGTTCAAAATGTACGTGAGGACTGCATCGTCCATGAACTGGGTTCAAAATGTACGTGAGGACTGCATCGTCCATGAACTGGGTTCAAAATGTACGTGAGGACTGCATCGTCCATGAACTGGGTTCAAAATGTACGTGAGGACTGCATCATCCATGAACTGGGTTCAAAATGTACGTGAGGACTGCATCGTCCATGAACTGGGTTCAAAATGTACGTGAGGACTGCATCGTCCATGAACTGGGTTCAAAATGTACGTGAGGACTGCATCGTCCATGAACTGGGTTCAAAATGTACGTGAGGACTGCATCGTCCATGAACTGGGTTCAAAATGTACGTGAGGACTGCATCGTCCATGAACTGGGTTCAAAATGTACGTGAGGACTGCATCGTCCATGAACTGGGTTCAAAATGTACGTGAGGACTGCATCGTCCATGAACTGGGTTCAAAATGTACGTGAGGACTGCATCGTCCATGAACTGGGTTCAAAATGTACGTGAGGACTGCATCGTCCATGAACTGGGTTCAAAATGTACGTGATGGGATTGCATCATCCCTAGACATGAGACTTGTCTTAAAGTGATAAGGACTAATCATCCTGTAAGTAGATTGGGATTGCATCGTCCCTAGACATGGTGAGGTGTCTTAAAGTGATAAGGACTAATCCTCCTGTAAGTAGATTGGGATTGCATCGTCCCTAGACATGGTGAAGTGTCTTAAAGTGATAAGGACTAATCATCCTGTAAGTAGATTGGGATTGCATCGTCCCTAGACATGGTGAGGTGTCTTAAAGTGATAAGGACTAATAATCTTGTAAGTAGATTGGGATTGCATTGTCCCTAGACATGGTGAGGTGTCTTAAAGTGATAAGGACTAATCCTCCTGTAAGTAGATTGGGATTGCATCGTCCCTAGACATGGTGAAGTGTCTTAAAGTGATAAGGACTAATCATCCTGTAAGTAGATTGGGATTGCATCGTCCCTAGACATGGTGAGGTGTCTTAAGGACTAATCATCCTGTAAGTAGATTGGGATTGCATCGTCCCTAGACATGGTGAGGTGTCTTAAAGTGATAAGGACTAATCATCTTGTAAGTAGATTGGGATTGCATCATCCCTAGACATGGTGAGGTGTCTTAAAGTGATAAGGACTAATCATCCTGTAAGTAGATTGGGATTGCATCGTCCCTAGACATGGTAAGGTGTCTTAAAGTGATAAGGACTAATCATCCTGTAAGTTGATTCGGGATTGCATCATCCTAGACATGGTGAGGTGTCTTAAAGTGATAAGGACTAATCCTCCTGTAAGTAGATTGGGATTGCATCATCCCTAGACATGGTGAGGTGTCTTAAAGTGATAAGGACTAATCATCCTGTAAGTAGATTGGGATTGCATCGTCCCTAGACATGGTAAGGTGTCTTAAAGTGATAAGGACTAATCATCCTGTAAGTTGATTCGGGATTGCATCATCCTTAGACATGGTGAGGTGTCTTAAAAGGAATAGTGCACTTGTGGATAGTGCACTTGAGGATAGTGCACTTGTGGAGGAGAGGTCTGCTATTGTGGAGGATAGTGCACTTGTGGAGGAGAGGTCTGCTATTGTGGAGGAGAGGTCTGCTATTGTGGAGGAGGAGATCATGTCTCAGGGTTTCATCTTTGTATATTGCTGGTCATCTATATTGAGGAAGCTTTGCTGGGTTTTCTACCCCATGAGGGTTTCCCAGGATAAATCTCTGTCTCTTGTGTTTATGTTGTGCTTGTTGTTTCTTCAGTGATCCTGTATATGCTATTATTGTGAAATGAAATGTAATGCTGCTATTTTCTGTCTTAGCATATTAAATCTTAACATGAGGGGGAATTCTCATGCGCGTTGAGAGAAAGGAAGTCACCCACCCTTCCTTCCATGTTGAAGGATGCCATAGAAGTAGAAACAAACATGATGTCTTCAGGAAAGATGACAGGTAAAACAGAAGCAGATAAGAAGAAAGTAGAAATCCATACCTCTACTTCCGCCACCTCCTCCTCTACCAGTGATGCTAAGTTTGAGACAATGATGAAGACTATGAAAAAGCTGATGGATAGGTTAGCTTTGGATAACAAGCCTCCTGGTATAGAATAGCCTGAAAACCAAATAAGAAATCCTAACTTTAGGAGGTCACCCCCTCAAAGAAATCAGAGAAACCTCGATGACCAACAGATAAGGCGTCCTTTCCCTGAAAACCTAGTTGATCAAGAAGGGCCTGAAGATCCTGTAGATGATCATATTCAGCACTTTGACATCCTAGACCATGAAGTATTTTTGACCGAAAGGGAGCATGATTTCTTCACCAAGGAAAGCACTAACAAAATCCTCGAGTTAGGTTCTGAACAATACCAAAAGGGGTTACCAAAATGTCGTAGATGACATTCAAAAAAAGCTAAAGTTGAGGAGCCGGGATGTGACCATAAACATATGGCAGCCCAGAAAAACTCAGTCCCCCAATACTCAACACAATGTATAAAATCCAAAGGAGAACCAGCAGGAGGTTGCTGCATAGAAGTAGCAGGAGGTGGTTGCACAAAAGACACAAGAGGATAAGGGGCAGCATTCCAAAGAAGTTAGGAAACCCGAGGTCATGGAGGTAGCGAAGCCTTTTTCAACATTCAACCTAAAGGCCCAACTGTCCAAGGTAAATATCTCTATTCCCTTCAATGAACTGTTGAAGAACAATGAATATAGGGAAGAGATAACTAAGTTGGTGAAAGGGCAGGTTGACTATCTGCATGACATATTGGAGGTGGCAAATGATGCTCCTACCATAATTTTTGGGTCCAAGCTTGAAGAATCAGATGACGAAGAGGTTCCCCCTTTTTATTTAAGTTTGAATCTCCATGGAAAAATCTTACATAATGCACTGATAGACTCTGGGACATCCAATAATCTAATGACTAAATTAGTGGTGGGTCAGTTGGGATTAGAAGTCACCAGGCCATACAAAGATCTCTACTCTTTTGACTCTAGGAAGGTGAAATGTCTAGGGTTGATTAAAGACGTGGTAGTAAATCTTGCCCAATTTTCTGCTAAGAGTATTATGATGGATGTTGTAGTGGTTGATGTTCCTGCAAAGTTTGGGATGCTGTTGTCAAGATCCAGGGCATCAAAATTGAGAGGAACTATGTAGATGGATTTATCTTATGCCACTATACCTCTTTTCGGGAGCAATAGAAGATTGTATAGAGAAAAAAGGATGGCTTATGTGGTTAGCAGCGCACACAAACCTGGAAAATCACCCTATATATGCTGGGGACACAGACATGGGGTGCTCTATCTTTTTGAATGATGGTCTGTGCATTGATCCTGAACCTCCTCTATGCATTGAGGTAAATGAGGATAAAGAGTTTTCAGCATGGTATGAGGCCTCAGAAAAGGCGAGAAATGAAGAAGTCATATGGTCGATGTATTTCGACGGGTCCTTGAGCAAGAATGGGGAAGGAGCAGGGGTTTGGGTCATACCGCCTGACAAGGAGTCTAGGGATTTATCATACAAGCTAATGTTTGAATGCACTAACAATGTGGCTGAATATGAAGCTATGCTCTTGGGATTATGAGCCTTGAAAGACTTGGGGGAAAAAAGGATACAGGTGTTTGGAGATTTAGAATTGGTGGTTAACTAGGTGAATGATAGCTACCAAACCAAACATCCCTGGATGAGAGCTGTAATACCCCCAATTCGACCCTTAGGATATATTAGCATTTAATGTAAATAATGTGTACATGTGATGTATGTTTTTCTAGCGTGGAGCTCAAGGCCAAGGCCCCGCTAGTGAAAGCCCGAATTTTATTTAAAGCGCAAGTATTTGATATTTTGATACCATGCGCTCTGAAGCCATGGAGCATTGTAATAGGATGTAAATAAACATCATGCAATATAAAATACCAAAACTGGCTACAGAGGCAACGAATGAGAAGGGGTCACGTGTATCCACTAGGGAGTGGTGAGGGGGCTAAGGGAGTGAACCATAGGTTTCCATATGTCATTATGAGAACCCATTTTACTTTTATAGATGAAATTTATTCCTGTTGTAAGAAGCGGTTGAAGAATTAAGTCAATGGATTTAATGGAGGATGGGAAACCCTGAAATTCGTATGGGTAGGTATGGGCCTTGTTTACTTGTCCCACAAGTCAATCTACCTCTTGGAAGTTGCTTCATTCTCATCCCCATTCCATGGTGAAGGGACCAGCATCATTCCCCATCCAAAAACGAGTGCCAGCAGTGAGGAAACCAGAAATCGCGTCTGGGAGAGAACCCATGTTTTGGGAAGCCAAAAATGCCCAGAATGGGTATTGGACAGTGAAATCCAATGGGGGATCCGTTGGTATGAGCCTTGGGGCAATTTTGGGAGCAATAGATACCCCAAAATCCATGGGAAAACCCAATTTGGATAGCCCAGAAAATCAGTGACGAATTTGGGGATTACTTGTGATAGAGTTGTGAGAAATCCAGTTGTGGATGTATGAACAGAGGATGGGATTGCTGAGTCTAGCATGAGGTGTATGTAGCTATGGGATTGAGCTCAGTGGACTAGCATCCTCCTCCATCTCCTTTTGCATGCTTGAAAAACCCAACTGTGTGTTGGCTTAGCATGGCTATTTGAGTGAAACCCTGACTGTGAGTGAGCCATCTAGTTCCTCCTTAGTGGATACACAGCCCAGCTCGGGGGTGATCTCTCAGCTGAAAGAATACAAGCTGGACAGAGATCTATGGTTGGGTGGAACGTTTCTCTCACGTAGCCAGTCGTTGGACATTGCGTTGCAAGATAAGTGCTCACTATGGCTCAATTTATATATATATATTTTGTGTTCTGCAATGTGCTAATCTGAATGTTATTTATTCATGAGATTGATATTGTAACAAAGTCTATGCATAGCATAAGATTGGGATAAGAATGGGATTGAATCCCTACATATGGAATCATCTTCTGTTTGTGCTGATGTGTGTTGTTATGTTAATTCCGCTGTGTTTTATTGAAGTTGGAATCTGCATACAGAGGTTTTATTTATTACAAATTTATGAGTAAAAATATTGGGGCTAAGTTTACAAAATCCCGGTATGTTGTTAATGTTTCCTTCCCTACATTTGATGATGGGCGAAGGGGACATTACAAGAGCTTACAGGAATGAAGTCTGGGATATGTTTGGGAACTTTTTCACAGAACACAAAATCATAGTGATACCTAGGAGTGAGAATCAGGTGGCTGATTCTTTGGCCACCATTGCTAGTGGTTTTAAAACGCCTATTTTTTCTCAGGATAAGTATGAAATGGAGGTGGTCAACAAACCCTCTATTCCTGACAATTCTAAATGTTGGCAGGTATTTGATGATGATTTGCAAATTAAAAGTTTCTTAGAGTTGTCTGACGAATTTGCAAATGTACAGATTGATGCAGAGAATGAAAACTTGGAGGGTTTAGTAAACGAAGAGTTGTCAGGGGATGAAGACACCGAAAGCAAAGGGTGGAAAATTATGCTAGGCAGAAAGGATATCATTCAACTGAAAATTAATTACATCCCTAAAGGTTTGATACCTTTGGAAAAGTTGTTTGACTAGAATGACATGGCCAAAAACCCCAATTTTGAACCAGCTAGTGACGTTGTAGAAGACCAGAATTTAGGCACTAAAGATGAGCCTCGGATGGTGAAGTTGTCCAAGAAACTGCATGCTAAGAAAAAGGAGCGATATGTAGAATTAATGAAGAAATATGCTGATGCTTTCACCTAGAATTATGAGGACTTAAAAGAATACGACACCTCCATAATACAACATTCTATCCCAATTAAACCAGGGGAGAAGCCTTTCAAACAGAAGCTGAGAAGGATAAATCCAAAGTTGCTGCCCATAATAGAAAAAGAAATCAGAAGACTGTTCAATGCAAAAATCATTGTCACTCTGAGGTTTTCCCAATGGAAAGCCAATATGGTTCCTCTGCAAAAGAAGAATGGTGAGATAAGAATATGCATAGATTTTAGGGACCTTAACAGGGCTTCGCTAAAAGATAATTACCCTTTGCCTAAAATGGAACATATCTTACAGAAAATAGTAGGGGAAAAAAGGATCTCTACCGTGGATGGTTTTTCAGGATATAATCAAATCAAGGTATGCCCACAAGACCAAGAAAAAACTGTCTTTACCACTCCTTGAGGCACTTTCATGTATGCGAAGATGCCTTTTGGGCCAATGAATGCAAGAGCCACTTTCCAGCGTGCAATGGACATATCGTTTGCTGAGGAGAAAGACAAATTTGTGGTGGTATACATGGATGATATAATAGTGTTTTTCAAATTTGACGACGAACACCTAGAGCATTTAGAGTGGGTTTTCATTAAATGCAGAAAATATGGTATTTCTCTTAAACCAAAAACATCTCATTTTGCATTAGAAGAGGCCAAGCTTCTGGGGCATATTATTTCTAAAGAGGGTAGCAAAATTGACCCTGAGAGGGTTACTGCTATTCAGAAAGTTGGGGAACCACGAAGCAAGAAAGAGGTGCAGTCCTTCATTGGGCAAGTGGGTTTCCTGAGGAGGCTTATTCCAAGATTTGCAGAAATAATGAGGAATATCACCAACATGTTAAAAAAAGAGAATCAGATAAAATGAAATAAGGAAGCTCGAGATTCGTTCAAACAAATTAAGAAATCTATCACCGAGGCCCCAGTATTAGGATTTCCTGATTTTTTCATATGCATCTGAGCATACAATGGCAGGAGTGTTGTTGCGAAAGAACGCCCAGAATGTTGAGCAACCCATCGCATTCTTCAGCAGGGTGCTAAGAGACGGAGAGCTGAAGTATAATATCATGGAAAAGAAAGCATACGCCTTGATCAAGTCATTAAAGGATTTCAGAGTCTATATGCTCCATTCAGGCATTATTTCCCACGTCCCAGAAAAATGCTGTAAAAAGTATCCTCACCCAAGCGGATCCCGAGGGAAGAAGGGCCAATTGGATTGCTGTACTACTGGAGTATGACATGGAAATAAATCCCATGAAATTAATAAAAGGGTAGGGTTTGGAAAAAATAATGACTAAGGCCGACTGGGATTCTTTACAACTAAATTTCTTAGAAGAATATCCAAATCAAGAGGACATAGGGGTGCAGGTAAGACCAGAATTCTTTGCATCCCCCTGGTATGCCGACATTATCTATACATTGCAGAACCTGCAAGCTCCTGCAGGGCTGAGCAAATCCAGAGTGAGGTCTGTGAAGCTGGAGGCCGCCAAATATTGTATCATGAATCAGTTCTTGTACTGGAAGGACCTAGGTGGTTTGCTGTTGAATTGCTTGTTAGAGGGTGAAGCTCAACATACAAAGAAGGAATTCCACCAAGGAGATTGGGGGGGGCATCATTCCTGGAAAGTGACTGTCAATAATATCTTGAGGGTAGGGTTTCACTGGCCTACTATGTTTACTGACGTGTATAAGGAAACAGTCACTTGTCACCAATGGCGGATCTTTGAAGGAAAGAGGAAGGTTGTTTCACTTCCCCTACATCCAATCATAGTAGAGACACCTTTCCAGCAATGGGGGTTGTATTTTATTGGAGAAATAAATCCTAACTCCTCTGGCCAGCATAGATGGATTTTGATAGCTACCAACTTTTTCACCAAATGGATCGAATCCATCCCCACTAGGAATGCGACTGAGGGTGTCATCATGGATTTTTTGGAAGATAAAATCCTGTCCAGAATTTGTTCTCCCAAGAGGATAGTAACTAACAATGCTCTCGCATTTAAATATAAAAATATGATAAACTTCTTCCACATGTACCAAATCATTCTGAACCATTCCACAGCATACTACCCTCAGGGAAATGGGCTAGTAGAGTCCTCTAACAAAATCCTAGTAAGGATCATCAAGAAGTTGTTGGAGGAGAATAAGAGGGCTTAGCACACAAAATTAAAATACGCTTTGTGGGATGATAGAATCAACACAAAGAGGGCCATTGGAATGTCCCCTTTTCAATTGGTATATGGAGCCGAGGTGGTGCTTCTGGTGTCCCTGGGGTTGTCGATCATGAGGTTGCTGCAAGGAATGGAGGAAGAACCGAATCACATGCAAATAAGAGTGAATCAAATAGTTGAATTGAACAAGCTGAGAAATTAGGCCTACAATAAAGTACATATGCATCAAGAAAAAATGAAGGACACCTTTGACAGGAAGGTGGAGGAAGAGTAGTTTCAGGTGAACGATTTGGTCTTGAAGTGGGATGCCCCTAGGGAAGGTAAGCATGGGAATTTGACCATATGTGGATGGGGCATTATGTTATTGCAACAAATCAAGGGGTAAATTCTTTCATCCTGGAGCATCAAGATGGGTCTCCCTGGATAGGAGGTCCAGTCAATGGGAGGTTTTTAAAGCATTACCTATCCTAGAGAATGGCAGGTAACTTCTGTACCATAACCTGTATATATTTTCATCTTGCAGTTGTTTTGAAGTGTTGATGGCGAACCTAAGGATTGGAAGCCCGAATTAAAGGCCCTAAGGTCTGGAAGAGTATCCATGGTGTTTTGTTTTATTTGCATGTTCTAGTTCATATTTGCAGCAGGTACGTTTTCAGTTTTTAGCGTAAAGTTTACAGTTCAAAAGTTGAGACATTGCCCAATGGATCAGGCACCAGTCTTCTACAAGTCCTTTTCTACCTCGCAAGGAGGATAGCATGCCCAGTAGGAGCCAGTTGTTAGCACTGGGATTGTGCTAATATACAAGAGAGGTTTCAGGCGAGGAGATGGGTTTGATGTTCTTTGGAATTTTCTGCGATTTGATGAGAGAATTGAAATGTTCTTTCTTCTTCAATATATGATTCCCGATGTGAATGTTCAATCTCACAACATTAAAACATTCCTCCTACTTCAAAACTAAAGGTAGTTGAAAAGGATCTTCAAAAGATAAACTTTGATAGTGAAAATCCTAGGATTGAATTTCACCTTCTAAAGCCTCAAGATCACTCTCAAGTTTTTGAACAAATTCTTTTAAAAAACTGCTTTATCTTCAGAAGAAAATTTGCATGACTTCAAATATATGGATAAAAATTTTGAAAAAGCTTCTTCGATTTTTTCATCCCCAAACATGTCAAAATATTCATTAAAACCCTCAATAGAAGTAGGATTTACCACATACCCTGTCATTTTGACCTGATAAGGAAACTGAATCAACACTTCAAAATTTGAAGCTATCTAATAGTGGAGTCGTCATGAAACCTTCAACATTCTAATATGGAATCACTGATCCTCCTAGTGGACTCACCTTCACACTAGAATTTTGATGAGTGGAGTTTCGAGGTGAATGGTACAACCTTCTCAATGTCTGACTGTTGTTCACCATCAATAACCAGATCTGAAACTTGTCGTTCTCCCAGGGATGGTAAAACAATTCGATCTGTAGTAACGAGCAAGTTTGTTTTTGAAGATGATTATTTCAGTCATAGTCTAAGTTCGCTTGTAGGATCATGTCATAGGCTACAGAGGGAAGTTGCAAGTTTCAGTTCAAAATTGGAAGCTGCCTGATGGATCAGGCACTGGTCTACCAGGGGTTCTTTTCTACCTCACAGGGAGGATAACATCCCCGAGTTGGAGCCAGTTGTTAGCACTCGAATTATGATAAGAATTTGAAGGGGTCTAGACCCATGAATAAGCAAGTAAGGCCTCATTTCCTTAAGCCACATGCCCAATGAAGATGAAAATCAGGCCCATTAAACTTTGTTCCTAAGACTAAGATGAAATGATGCTAAGCTCAATCCCACAACTAAGAGGTCTACATGGCCACTTCATACACCTGCCACATCAGCATCTAAGTCAAATTTACAAGAGAACAAACTTCCACATTCCCAAAAATTCAGATTGCAAGAAGAAATCAAAATCAAAACTCAATGTAATTTTGTGTGAAGGCATGGGGGTTTTTCACTGAACATCACTATTTTAGTCATCATCTTCCACCAACGTTTTCTGCCAAACCAGGGTGAATTTGGAGAAACCGGAAGGGATTTTTCTTTAGTATAGGTAAATCCACAATAAACTCTCTCATTGTTCACACAGGTGTCATGGTTTGGGAGAAACAAAAGGATTTTTACAGGGTAATTTCCCAGTTTCTGGTGAAAATGACTATTTTTGTCATCTTTTTCAATCAGCTTCTTCCGCCAAACTGGGATGAATTTCAGGAAACCAAGAGAGTGGTTTCTCCAGAATAAGACCATCTACAATAAATTCTCTCAGAATTCACACTGGTGTCATGGTTTGGGATAACCGAAGGGTTTTTCACAGGGTAATTTTCCAAAAATTACATTTTCTGCGTGAGTCATCAACTTCTGGAGCAGATCCCAACCAACAGGAGGGGAATCTGAGAAAACTTAAAGAGTGTTTTTTTTTAGCACGAGCCAATTGCCAAAAACCTCTTTCATTGTTTACACAACTTCCACCATTTTAGTTTTACAGTCGGGTCTCCCAAGGGAAGTTTTAGCAGTCTGCGGCCGGAATTGGGCAAAAGTTGTTGTGGCTAGCTCTCTGAGTTGTTAAACCTTCTGGGCAGGTCTTCATTTAGTTATAACCACTCTCCATTGAAGCATATCAATCCTTAGGACTGAGAAAAGATATATAAGCAATGTAATAGAAGAACTAGGGGTTGAAAAAATCAATTGGCTGAGGCCCTGGGGAAATAGAGCTCTGTATTTTAGATGTGATTCTAAATAATTTTACAGTGTTTGAAGCTAGATTTTTTGTAGAGATTCCTATGTGATTGGTCTTGTAGTCTGTTCCTTCTCTTTTCCCATGTGAATTGTGTTTCTTTCATTGTTAATCCATTATGTGATGCTTTTTCATGCTTGGTTCAGTGTAGTATTTGAATAGAATTCATAGAGATTATGCTCCATTATGATCATACCAGGCATTCCAAAATTAGTTTCTACTAAATTCAATATAGAATTCATGTTTTCCATTCTTTATATTGATGGACTGTTCATTTCTCTTCTAACTCACCAACTAAAAGCACTTTGACTACAGGCTAGTTGCTACCTTGCCTCTGTTTGGATATCTCATGCAGCAGCACTGTATTTGTTTTATGTTTCTTGTTTTGACTCCATTGCCCAATAGTTTTTCTTATGATTGTCCTACCAACTCTAAAAACCAATATTCCCTATCAGAAGTCTGACGTTCTAAGCATGCTTTGATAGAATATTGTGAGCTAGAAGGCTGTGTGTTTTTCTATGATTATTTTCAGTCTTCTATAGAATGTTGTAGGTTCAACATTGCTAAATATTGTGATTATATTTCATTATTTTATGAATGTTAAGAGAGATCCCTCTCAGACTGTGTTGGGTCAGTAGCACAGATCTAAAGTGGTTAGTGGTTACCCCGAAGCAGCCTTATCCCACAACCTTGGAGGTCATTTTGGGTGTTAACAAGGTGCTCTATTTCAGGGTTGTTTTCAACATACATGACAGTTATACCAAGCCAAACAATAGCTTCATGCACCTTGATGACCTTTGCTTTGATATGTTGTCTATATCTTCAATGTTTGCATGCTGAAGACAACTAAGAGGAGTACCGGTGCACCCCAATCATGCTGTTACAACCGATGGTGATTAGTGGATTTGGTATTTCTAGAAACAGTAGTTGTACTTCTAGGTTTAGGTCGGGTTTGTGGAGAGAGGTGACATGTAAATATTCTTAACTCAATTGCAATAATTGGTTCGGAAAAGTCTTTATATATGAGAAGTGGCTTTCACTATAATTATAGCCCCAAATAGTTTATTTGTAACTAATCCATCAACCAAGCTACCATAGGATGGACCATACTTTAGGTCCGTGCCATGCCCAAAAATCAAATCAGGGATTCTCTAAAATGTCGTTGATTGTTGTTATGAGGCAAAGAGACAGAGGAAATAATCCCTAGTTTTCCCAAACTTGGAAACCGAGCCTCCTACTGTTGGAATTTATGCATAGAACATCCCCGTGACTTATAATAAGGCTCCTAGAAGTGCTTAGAACAATACTAGACCTGGATATCACACTATTTACTACTGCTTAAGATGCTGCAATGTGCCCAGAATGCTGATCTATCTCACAGGACTAACCGATAATTAATTTTACACATGCTCAACACATAGATCCACCAAGGAATAATGCCCAAAACTGTTCAAAGGCTCAATTTTGTTGCTTGAGTCCAAACTCATGCTCATAAAACTTAGGAATTAGCCCAGGTTAGCTCAGCAAAACTCCAATTGACCAACCATGCAAAAGTGGGGTAACAGTCCTAAAGAAATATCTTCTATCATGAAACGATTTTTTATTATTAATGTATTCTTACTAAGGCTATAAAGATCCCATCTGAATTAAATCTCTTCATACAAATAAACCATTTCTTTCTATGCCTAGGTGTATAAAGGTAGTATTCTCCAAGTAAAATAACTCTAGATCTATCCATTTAATTGATCATCCTCAAGAAGGTTCTTCCCCTAATCAATCTACCTCTCTATCCTCGCTGAAGAATGAAAGACATGGAAAATGTAATGAAAGCGAAAAGGAAGATCCCACTAAGAAAAATGCTTATCTTCATCAAGAGGGTGTAGAATTTTCTCCCAAATTTAAAAGGGTGGAGCCCACTAAATATCAAGAACTTGAGACCAAATTTACAATCAATTCCCAACCAAAAACGATAAGGAAATGCCTTTATTTGGATAAATTATGAAAGTGCAATTTGACAATTAAATTTTTCAAGATTTGAAACATCAAAAACTAGTTCACTAGGCATAATTAATTTTCCCAGTAATCTAACATGGAAGACTATCATAAAATAAGTGGTAGTTTGTAACGAATAACAATGTGGTCACCATTAGATTTATGGTTAGTGTGCCTTATCTTCTTCACCATATGGTAGGTGTTCCTTATCTTCTTCACTATATGGTGAGCTACATTTTTCCCATAAGGGAAAGGTGCACATTGTGAGGAAGTTCCTTGTTAGTAAGTCCAAGGAGTGAGAAATCCTAGCACTTCATGAAATAGTGCTAACATTGAAATGTATCCAGTGGGCAAGTAAAAATCACCCAGTGGCACCTAAAATGAATTTTTTTAACCACATTTTAGAATTCAAAATTGTGTCCAAGTCTATTGCTCCATTCATTAACAAAATCAGTAAAAGAAAATCATCAGTAAACATGCAACTTGAAACATTCAAGCAATACACAAAAAAATTTTAACTGGATAATCCTAATGGGAAAGAAACTCCAAATGGCATTTAGATGTCTATTTTGCATTGCAATCTTTCACATCATTTGTACATTGGGATATATCCTCCTACAATCATGAACTTCCCTCAATTGGCTTTGCAACTTTCTTGCAATCTCAATATCCACACTATCTCTCTAGACAATCCAACTTCCTTGGCTATGGTTTTCCTTTCCTTCTATGTTTGTCTCTTCCCCATCTTTATTTCCTCCCTTTTGGCTCTTGGATTTGACATTTTCCTCACTTGACTCTCGGATTTAACATTGGCTTTAACTTCATATTGCCTTGGCTTGTGGCTCATGCTTGCATTTGTTGATGATCATATTGGCCCAACTACTCTATTATCTCTATAAGCTTGAGACTCCCTTGTCACACATTCAATATATCCTACTTATCCCATCCACCCTATATTTCTCTTAATATGAGAGGCTTAGGCCAAGATTCTGTACTGGTCAGTTACCTTGAACCTTGTAACATATGTGCACTAGGAGACACAACACTAATCAAGCACCCATATGGTCACCCATGTCATCATTAGTTTCCTATGGATCTTCACCATTCCACCATCACTCCAAGCTCAAACCTCGACAAGTTAGAAGCTCTGTAGAAGTTATTAATCACATAATTGGCCACCCAATTCGATATTGGAAAATCCCATAAATATACCTTCCCTGATGTTCGAGTCAAGGAGTGGTTGTGTTTCTATGATGCAATGACCCACTGGTGCTGACAAAACAACTGGGGGCTTTACTTACCTTGCCAAAACCTAACTGGGTATCTCATCCAAAGTCTATCGATCACATCCCTTGAACCATAAGTCTCACCTCAAAAATTGGATCACTTCCTCCTGTTACCTCTAAAAATGACATGTTATTTTGAGGGACTCTTTCCAACAATTTAGTGATGAAGATGGATTGATTGAGAAGCTTTGAGTTTTCTATAGTAAAGTCATCAAATAGAATTTGAGGTTTCAATTCCTATGTCACGACTGGATTAACATCAACAAGGGGATTTGTCTTGAGGGAACCAAATCCCATTGATATCTTCTAAGAAATGAATGCATGAGATTGTTGGACATTGTCTTGATGCACATTTTGGAGTTGTCTTACCACCTTTAAATAACAAATGTTGATGATTAGAAGGTTACAACCTTAGAGTCATGCCACATAATTATGAAGATACACCAAAGATGAATATGATGCATATCAGTAACCTGAAGAAATGAGAGGAAATTCTACAGAAACCTTTGCTAAAGCATGATCAGTGGTTAGTTTTAAGTATGACAGGTAGGAGAAACATATGTGCTTTTCACAATTAAACACAAATTTTATGGACCAATGGCAACATATATTGACTCCATAAATTTACAGTGCAAGGTACATTTTTATAACATATTTTCCAATATGACTTAGGGGCATTTCCTATAGAAGTATATGCTTCAGGAGGATGATATTTCAAATTTATCTTAAGCACTCTCCAATGCCCTTGCAGGCCTATTTTCATGTCGTAGTATTCCTTTGACCGAATCTAGACTTATTCACATCATAGCTGATTGCAAAATGTTGATATATTATCCTTTCAATAATCTTATGATAAATAATATATCATAGCATCCTATATCAACACCTCTATTGAGAAATTCACTAATATGAAGGTTACAAGGTCATCATCTTTCAGCTCTTTAAAATACTCTAAGCAATAATATGCTTAAGAGTCCTACCACAAACATTTATGGTACATATAGGCCAGACTTGCAAAATAAAAGATACTATGTTAAGTGCACTACTACAATTTTAGACTAATAATATGGATAAGTCTCTGCATCATTTACTTGTAGTGAAAACAAGTATAAAGAATGCAAAAAAAAACATGGAATGGAAGGCCCAACTTTTCTAGGAGACAAAAACTACTAGTTCGGATGTCCTCTTTAATAAAACACAACTAATATGATTAAGCCACAAGCATTTTCCTACATACATGGTAAACATTTTGATCCATTGATAAGTTCTTTCTGAAATTTTTGTTCTTGAAATAAGGTTGCAACTCTGAAAAATGTAAGAAAGTTTTTATGCTTCAAGAGTGGTAGCATTAGAACAATTTAAATATCCAGGAAGTAGAATTATTGGATATTGTGTATTGGAAAGAGTTTTCTGAGTTACCGTCTATGTTATCAAGACCTTAAACATTTAGTTTGTTGAATTCAATAATCTCAATCATGTCAACTTTTTTGAAACATATGTTATCGAAATTAGGGATTAATAAAATCACTAAGATGGTTATTTTAACCTATACATTTGCATTTTCATTGATAGATTGGACTCTGGAATCATCAGTGAGCTTTGATGTAAAAGCTCATAATTTGTTGAACATTGAATATGCAACCAAAAATCCATTGCCTAATATGAGAAAGTGATGGTCAGCTTAACGAGTAGTACTCCATGGTTGGTTAGCATAGTCCTAAGTCAACCATTATGATTTTCCTTTAGAAGGCTAAGTAGTGCAGTGGTTTTTAATAGTCCTAGTCAACAAACCACAAAGATCTATGTAGGGTAGCAGCATGGTCTCAGAATAAAAAACAACCACAACAACCAGATCTCCTCTTTGCAAAATCCAGGGTGCATGCAAGGTGAAAGTGTGACCCAAAAATGGCTATCAAGATAAAAATATGTTGCTAAATATAAACCACACAAATCCACTATGGGGTGATGGGGAAAGCACTCTCCTGGATCCACTAGAGCCATAAACATGCAAAAATAGACATATTTTATTGCTTCTACAGATCACCATTATTTGTTGTAAATGCAATTGGACATACAACTCTTTGATTCTATTTTTTTAAAGAGTAAAAGTGCTCCAAAATTGCATCAAAAGATGCAATCTAGGTTCCATTGTTAAAACTTAAAAAATTATAGCTCCAGCATCCTATTGTTGGTGGAACACATATGGGGTTCTATAATTTCAATACCAACCTAAATGAAATACAACTACAACTTTCCACCTTTGGAAGGAAAATATGTGCTCTATAAGCCACTACCTTGTGTGAATATGTTCATCACAGGGATTTAGGTTTCCATTGTTATTAGTTCTAAGATACAATCTATGTAATTATATTATCAACATCATTATTTATGTCAACATTCTAGGGGTGTGAAACTCAAGTGACAATCTCACCATCAACCAGATGGTGCAGATAAAGGGACTCTCACTAAAAATAATCCTTCAAATTTTCTAACAATAATATATTCACTCTAACTAATATGCATATTTATGGCCCCCAATAATTCTTGGCAACCAAACAACACTTTATGAACTCAACTATTATGATGATAGTTTCTGCATATAATTACCAACATTCATTTGCATTGATTGTAAAAGAAAATACATAAGTAACCCATTTCATTATTATTGCCAATCATTGCATTCTTTCTAATACAATTACAATTTAAGCAACATGCTAACTCTTGTCATTGTTTGTGTCAATAAAGCCATTTGTGGAAACTTAAAAGTGAAAACAAAAGGGTCAAGCCCTTAGTTTGAGGCTTTGAGTAGCCAGGATGATAAATGCCAATAAATTATTTCTACTTTAATGGCTACATCAAAGCAAACCCATTAAATCATTATCAGTTCTATGGAGCAAACACCATTGCAAACCAAGGGACATAAAGGGTCAGTAGGCACATGTATGGAGGGAGCTTAAACACATATCTTAGGGTGTCAAGGAGAATATGATAGAAAGGATATAAGTGCCAATCCAGCTCACACCAATGTCAATCCTTTTGCCACATGGCTGTGGCCCAGCTAGTACATATCTTGCCATCAAAACCCTGCATGATAATGTACGTATATTCTTCATTATCTACAAGGTAGATATTTTTATGGCCTTCTTGTTCTATAAGAATCCAGTATGACTAAGCGCATGTATGCATGGCCTACTCAACTTAGAGAAGAAAATGCTTATATGAAATGCAGTATTAGACAGAAAGTTTAAAATTTATATTGAAGAAGAAAAAAAACTTTCCAAAAGCGAAGAATTCAGGGTTCCTTACTTCTGACGACCTTCATAACTCCTTGATCTTCCTGCATGATTGTGAATTTTTTTATTCCTTCCATCCCTTTGAATTCTGGAAGATTAGATGTCTTATATGATTCAAATTCATCCTCACTTTCCCCCTCATCATCTGCAAGTAAATCATTGAACTTGCTAGATACTGTGTCTGTTACCTGACCTGGTGTGGTAGCAACCTGTTTCGGTACGAAAGAAACATGTTCAGCTACTTGGCCCACATGTTCCATAACTGGATCAAGCAATGACTCGGAGACCTGATTTATCACCTTCTTCCCTATTTGGACAACCTGCTCTGCAACTTGGAAAACCTACTCACGTCTTAGAAAAGGATGGTGTAATACTTTGGGCACTTCGTTAATAACAATAACAAAATAGTCCTAATTGAGACCATTTGTACAGAAAGTGAAAACCGCACCATTTAATTCTACATGTCGATTCTGGCAATAAAAATCACAAACATTTCAGCAATTTAAGCATGTTGGCATATTTAGTATCATGCAATTCAATTCCTAAAGAGTTCAAAATATTGATTCTCTTTATGTAAAATATGGTATTCCATAATGTATGTGTAAAAACCAAATCAGTAAAAAAATTATTACCCTTGCTTTGCTTCAATGTCTCTGTTGAAGTCAATGTTGGGCTCACAATCCAGCACTAAGGCTGGAACCTGAAGTTGACATGTTTGCATCAGAAGTAGTCAATTAGAATCATAAAGTATATAGAAACGTTAGAACCCAAACTGGTTATGAATATTACATAGATCAGTATTTGGCTTACCTTCTGAATAGTTGCATGTACATGTTCTCCTTGCAAGAGACCTATCAATATCAAGAGGTAGTTGGCTCACAGACAACAACCCATGATTTCCACATTCAGCAGGGAAGAGCCAGTTCTCATGCTTTGCATATTCCATGTACATGTCTCTAAAGTACTTGATGTTGAAGTTTAAGGGTTAGAGGAGTTTTTAATTTAAGTAGTAAACTTTAATGCATGAACATATAAATTCAGATTCAGAACAATACTGCTCTAATAAAATTTGAACTGTAATAAACAAACATAATTTTCATGTCTTCCAACTTAATGCTCCATTATTCACTGCGTTAAAGTTGGTCCTCGAGAATAATCAAATGCCATGTACAGTAACAACATGATAAAATAATGTACAGTAGATATCAATAGTAAATTATCATAACCAATATTTGAATCAACCATATATTGATATTTTTTAGATTTGATCTTGTCACCGAAGGGACAAGTCAATCTAGCCAAACAATTTACGTACCTTGAGAGAGATCCAGAGGTGATCCAGAGAGAGTTAAAGCATAAGAATACTGACCACATACTGACGCAGACTGGTTAGTCAACAAGCACATTCATACCCAGTACAGTCATGTAGACAAAGGACACACGGTCATGCTGGGTAAGGTTGTAGTCACATACTGCAGAGACACACAGGCATACTTTGAACAGTCATGCTTGAAAAAACACAGTCCACCCATAAAGTGAAACTCATTGTCACACTGGGGAATACCCCACAGTCCAAACAAGAAAACAAGCTCATGGTCACCTCATTGTCACGCTTGGGAAGGACCCACAGTCCACCCAAGAAAACAGATAGGGTATGAAAACAATAATAAACATAACCTATGGAGCAATTAAGATACACGTAAGATAAAGGATCATGAGTCAACCAAGGGGGGCACAAAAAAATAAACCACAAACCCACAAGGACAAGGTGAACTCTATAAGGTGGACAAGCAACTCCTTTGGTGCTCCTTTGTAGGACCAACAAAACCAATAATCTTTTCTCTCTCTCAAGGTACACTGTTTTATATATTTTTGTCATCAATGTATAAGCTTCATTAGTTATAGAAAGTAGAACCAAATAAACAACTTATACAAGGAAGAGAAGTGAAATCCATAAAAAGTAGTTAGATTAGAAACTGCAACTGCAACCGAAATACATAAATAGGCATCAAAGCAACTGTAAACCATCTCAAATAGAAATAAACCATGACAAACGATGACAAAATAATACTAGAAACAAAATAGTATCATTTTAACTAGACGAGATAAGTTTAAAGGTGGTTTAAAGCATAATTTTCATCTCTTTCAAAATTGAACATATAAAATTAGATTCAGAACACTACTGCTCTAATAAAATTTGAACTATGATAAACAAACATAATTTTCATCTCTTTCAACTTAACGCTCCATTATTCACTACATTAAAGTTGGTCCTCAAGAATCATCAAATGCCATGTACAGTAACAACATGATAAAATAATGTATAGTAGATATCAATAGTAAATTATCATAACCAATATTTGAATTAACCATATACTCAGATTTTTCAATATCGTTTTAACTAGACAATAAATAACATCAGCTAAAAAGCATACAAAGACAATAAATATACTTATCTTTTCTCACTCTTGTCTAGTTACAGCTGAAAAGCATACAAAGAAAATAAATAACATCAGTAGTAAATATAACTCGTGTCTAACTCAAAGTACAAAGAAAACAAATAATATAACCCACTAGGAGAGTTGAAACGTGGTTGAAACCTTCCTTATACTCAGCAATATTTTTTTAGATCATATCTTGTCTATTAAGGGACAAGTCACTACAGGAACAAAAGACATACTTGAGAGGGAATAAATTAAGTTACCTAGTCGACAAGAAAGGAATCCCTAATTACTTGAGCAGCAGAGCAAGGAACCCCCATGGTTTAAGGTGGGTTCAAGATGGGTTTAAGCAGGTTTAATTGGAATAATATCTCTATTGCACTGTATGAGTGTTTGGGTCTGATTAAAGTTAACCATAAGGAAACCCCAATTACTAGAGCAGGAGACCTAGAAACAACAATCCAAAAAATATCAGGTAATGATGAAATTTCACACACAAAACGTGCACAAACCAGATCTCCGGCTTTATTACAACTTAGCACACTCAAACAGTGCGACAAAGATATTAGACCACTCAACAAAGGCAACAAGAGACTGCGCTATTGTAATATCCCAAATTTTGGACTAACTATTTTGGTTGCTATATTGGGCCACGGCCCCAGCACCTATGTTTTATTTTGAGTATTGGGCATAAGCCCTAGCACCTATGATTTACTCTTTTATATATTGACATATCGGGCATGGACCCTGACTGACTTCTTTATTTGAGTGTATACTGGGCGAGAAGGCCCCAATGTTTCAATGATGTTCTCCAACTTTGAGATGACCTTTTTGTTACTTACTATGCAGAGCTATGAGTTTACATGATTTGACTTATGAGTGTGTTGAGCGTGGACTCAGAAACACACATATAACCTACGTACTGGACATAATCCCCGATGTACCTAGAAGAATGTTTATGTACTGGGAGTAAGCCCTAAGGTACAATGAGTGTTGGGCCTAAGCCCTGGAGCACTCCAAGCTTGATAAACAAATACCGGATCTGAGGCAACTTAAATATTCTAGATGTGCCTCACAACCACATTCTAGCACTAGTGTTGAGCAGAGGCTCTAGAATTTCACTAGCGTAAAGGAGGTTAAAGTGTTGAGTCGGAAAAGACTTTGAATCACACTTTTACTTCCATCACATTTATTTAATTTGATGAAATGATTCATCTTTTATCTATCATCAAATACAACAGGAACTACAGTGTTAAACGAGGGAATCCGACATGCAAAGAGAGAGACTAGAGGTGCCTATCCTAGCTTACCGAAAGGCCATCCAAAGAAGTGGACCTTACCCTTAAGTTGTTAAAACTAAGTATCATGTTAAGATACAAGATTTAATATTATTATTAGGAATATTTAATAATTAATGATGTGATTAATTATTGCATATAGTTTATACATAGTGGGATGCCACATTATTTAATAGTATTAATAGAGTATTAATATTTAGTGGGAGCCACATTTATAAATAGTATTAGTAATGTATTAATACCTAGGTTAGAAATATTATTAGTATAATTATTGTTATCATAATTATTATCAAGAGCTTAAATCAGAAATCACTATAGATTAAACCATTGAAAAAGTCTTAGTGCAAAAGACTAGATATTTATTAAATAATATCTTTTAAATATTATTTATCTAATTTAAAGAAATTAATTATTCTAACAGTCATAATTCAAGACTCCCTTACATAAAGAGGGCAGATCCCAAGTTTAAGGGATCATCTATCTTTTTCATTATCATTTTCTGATAGTAATCAAAGGGAAGTCATCTGCTCCAAGAAACTGAGCCAGCAGTAACCCTAGGTCCTCTATCTCTTTTGCATGTTGGGATCCAGCTCGGGGGGATCCATACAAAATTAGGAACTGTTGTAGGATCATGGTTGGGAGGAACACGGTAACCCAAAACTTATCCAACTAAGGAAAATCACCCTAATAGGTTAGCTAATCACAACAAGCTGTGCACTAATTACTGGTTGAGTGTGCAGGTTTTCTACAAGTAAGGATCGAGTGACCAAGCAACCAGGTATGCAGTATTAATTATTTCCATTTCCCAGTTTTAGTATATGTAAGCATTTAAACTAGAATAAATTCTTCACCAGTGTGCTCATTATAAATATTATAAACACTTAGAGGTTTCACCCAGAAACCAATGGAGGGTCTAGCAGGTCTAGCCAAGCTAGCCTGTGCTAGACAACACCCCATCAACAAAATTAGATTTATTATTATATTTCTCAATAATGATGTCTTCGATCTGAATCTTTCTGCTAATTCGTAGTGTAGGGATAAATTCTATTTATCTTTTAATTCTTTTATGGTTATTCTCTTTGTTCTTAAGTAATGACAATATCATCAATTCAAACATCGATTCTCTGAATCACTTTACACATCAAAACAAAGTATTAACAATAGCAATTTCTCTTAGTCATTTACACATCATAACTGTAACGTCCCCTCACGCCTTCCAAATGCAGGGGAGAGAACATGACCAATAATACGGGGCTTTTGGAAGACTTAGCCCCAATATTCTTCTTTACTCATAAATTCATAACAATTAAAAACTTCTTAGTGCAGAATCAACTCAATATAAACACAGCGGAATTAAACATAATAATACACAGACAGAATGGAATGCATCAACATGTTTATCTCAAGCAAAAAGGTGATTCCATATGCAGAGATTCAATCTCATTCTCATGCTATTCACAGATTCCATCTCAATTTGATTACCATGAAAATTTAACATTCAAATTGAACACATTGCATAACACAGAATGTATATAAATTAATTCACAAGAATACTTATCTTGAATTGTGAATGTCCAGCGACTGGCTACGGGAGGGCAACGTTCCACCCATACATAGATCTCTATCCAGCCTATATTCTTTCAACTGAGAGATCACCCCCGAGCTGGGCTATGTATCCACTAAGGAAGAACTAGCTAGGCTCACTCACAGCCATGGTTTCGGTCGTCAGCTATGCTAAGCCAACACACCGTTGGGTTTATCAAGCATTCAAGAAGATAGAGGAGGGCAACGCTAAGCCAGTGAGCTCAACCACAGAGCTACAGGCATCTCAAGTGAACTCAACAGTCAGGCACCCACATTACCTACCACATCCAACACAAGGAAGATTCCCTTCTCTGTTACATAGTCCCTCAGGAAACTCTTCCCTCCAGTGCTCTTCAGGATGGGCATAGAAAGGTCTAGCTGCTAATCCTTGAGATCCTAGCCTTCACTAGGTTTATCAAGCACACCCAACCACTGCACAATCATTTCCTACTTGATTTCTCACCATTCTGCTCACCAAATAACTCAAATCCGTCACTGGTTTTCTGGGCTGCAAAAACCAGGTATTCCTATGGATTTCGGGATAGCTAATGCTCCCAAATTTGCCCCAAGGTTCATACCAATGGATCTCCATTGGATTTTGTTGTCCAATGCCAAATCTGAGCGTTTTTGGTCTTCCAAAATCTAGGTTCCCTCAAGGACGCGATTTCTGGTTTTTCTCTCTGCTGGCAATTTGTTTTTGGATGGAAAATGGTGCTGGTAAGTTTCACAATGGAATGGGGATGAGGAAGAAGCAACTCCCATGAGGTAGAGTGGCTTGTGGTACAAGAAAACAGAGCCCATACTCTTCCATATGAATTTCTGGGTTGCCCATGCTCCATTGAAGCCATGGACTGAATTCCTCAACCACTTCCTTACAACATAAATAAATGTCAGCAAGGTAAGTCAAATGGGTTCTCAAGGTGACATATGGCAGCCTATGGTTCAATCCCACAACCCCCGCACCACTCCCTAGTGGATACACATGGCCCCTTCTCATTCGTTGCTCCCATAGCCAGTTTTGGTATTTTATTTCAATATTAAATATTTACATCAATTTACAATATCCCATGGCTTAATAGCATGTGGGTAACACAATATCAAAGCGTGTCTAATTTAAATAAAATATGAGCATAAACTAGTGGGGCCTTGGCCTTGAGCTCCACGCTAGGGAAACATACAGCGTGTGTATACAATATTTACATTAGAAGCCAATATTTCATAAGGATCAAATTTGGGGTATTACATTCCCCTCCCCCTTAGAACAACACCATCCTCGGTGTTCTCAAAACTGAACAAAAATGGGAATGCCTCCCTCATGGCATCCTCTAGCTCCCATGTAGCCTCATCAGGACTAAGGTGCTCCCATTGGACCTTTACCTGCCCGATTGTTTTGTTCTGGAGCAATGTGACTTTCTTGTCGAGGATGCGCATAGGTCCTACTTGGAACTCTCCCTCGGGTTCCACCTGTATCACATTCCAATCAATCATATGATTAGGATCATGTACATACTTCTTAAGCAAAGATACATGGAAAAAATTATGAGCTCTTACGTTAGCAGGCAATGCAATTCTATATTCATCTGGCCCTATCCTATCAAGGACTTCAAATGGTCCACAATATCTTGGTGACAACTTGGCACAACTCCCCAACTTGAGGGAACTCTTCCTTGGTTTCACTCTCAAGTAAACATGATCCCCGATCTGAAATTCCTTATGTGCTCTTTTCAAATCTGCATAACTCTTCTACCTGTCCTGAGCCGCCTTTAAATTCTGCCTAATCTTAACAATTTCTTATTCCATTTCCTTGATCATCTCTAGTCCAAGAACTACCCTGTTCACTGGGTCGTCCCAATTCACTGGCGTCCTGCATCCGTTGCCATACAATGCTTCAAATGGACTCATTCCCAAGGATGCATGGTGTCCATTATTGTATGCAAATTCAACCAAGTGTAAATAATCTTCCCACTTGGATGGTTTTTCCATCACATACATTCTCAGCATGTCTTCAAGAACCTGATTCACCCTCTCGGTTTGGCTATCCGTTTGAGGATGGTAAGCTGTACTGAAATTCAATTTAGTTCCCAATTCCTGAAATAATCCCTTCCAAAAATTGGAGGTGAACTTTGTATCATGATCAGAAATTATTGCCTTAGGCAATCCATGCAATCTGAATAGCTCTCTCATGAAGATGTTCGCAATGTCACTAGCCTTGTGAGTTGACTTCACTGGAATAAAGTGAGCTACCTTCGATAGCTTATCCACCACAACCATGATTGAATCATGCTTCTTCATTGTCATGGGCAGACCTATTATAAAATGCATGGAGATCACTTCCCACTTCCATTCCGGAATGGGTAAGGGCTGCAATAACCTTGCTGGATGTTGGTGTTCTTCCTTGACTTGTTGGCACTTCTGACACCTAGCAATGTACTCAGCTATGTCCTTCTTCATAACGTTCCAAAAGTATTTCTTTCTTGCTGCTGTTATAGTCTTCTGATATCCTGGGTGTCCAGAGTACGGCATTTGGTGTATTTCATCCATCACTAGTTTATTCAAATCTGCATTCTTTGGAATGTACGACCTATCTTTGTAGATAAGGATACTATCTTCACCCAGCTGATATCCTGCACACTTTTCATCCACATTACTGTGCTGCAACTTCTCTTTAATTTGAAGGCAAGTTTCATCACCGTTTTGGGCTTCAAGAACTCTTGTCTTCAAATCTGATTTGCACATATTTACTGCTGAAACATGAAATTTTCTGCTAAGAGCATCTGCAACCTTATTCTCCTTCCCTTTTACATGTTTAATTTCAAAATCAAATTCACAAAGAAATTCCGTCCATCTAGCTTGCCTAGCATTCAAGTTTGGCTGATCAAACAAATACT
Source organism: Larix kaempferi (assembly GCA_027924585.1). Classification (NCBI taxonomy): domain Eukaryota; kingdom Viridiplantae; phylum Streptophyta; class Pinopsida; order Pinales; family Pinaceae; genus Larix; species Larix kaempferi. The sequence continues at coordinate 348,285 of BSBM01001038.1, forward strand.
TCAAGCACGGGGGGGTCAGTTGGTAGGCAATATCCTATCACGTCCATTCATATTGGGGAATAAATTATGATACAAAAATGAGAAAATATATTGCCTTGTATTAAGGGGCCAAGGGGGCTTAATTATGTTATATGGTAATACAAATATTTAGGGTATATTTTATTACGTTTTGTGTAGAAGCGTAGAGGAGAGGTAGAAAGAAAATCAGGGGACAAGGGCACGAGGTATTGAGTTTGATGGACAAGGGATATTCAATTGGGATGTAGGATGCAAGGTATTTTTTAAGGATTCTCATAGTATACATAAGTATAGTATTCTAGGCGATTATTTTGGATTGAAAAAAGCATATATATATATACAAATGAAACATACAATTTACTACTCAAAATTGTAAATTTTGGTGAATATTACAAAAAAAACATATTTGATGTAAATATGGGCTATATTAGAGAGTAAAAATGACCAAATAATGAATTTATTTTTTGAAAAAAACCCCAAAAATAACCAATTGGCGAAATTTTGCCCCTGAAAATTACCCTAGTAGGATGGTTGCTAGTGCTCTATTGAATGGTTTTCATGTTGCTCATGTGCTTGGTTGGTTAATGGATCTTCAAATAGTTAATGGAATTGAGGTAATGAAGGATTAAGCTTTCTATTTTTTATGTGATTGTTATCAATTAGAAGTGTACTTTAGGTGCATATTTCGTGTCTAGAAATCATGTGTTTTTTATGCCTTTCAATGTAGCTTTCCTTTTTGAGTCCATCTAATTTTTTTTTGCTCTAGAAATTTCCTTTTATGTGATCTATAAAATCATCCCATCCACTAGAGAGCATCTAGGTTTGTGCATTGCAACCTTGTCCCTTTCTAATCTTCCTAAATAATGCCTCATGCAATCCTTGGTTGACCCCATTTTCCCATTATATAAAACACTAGTCTACACTAGTCTCCAATTCCTTCATGACTCTTATATTTTACAAAGACCAAAACACTTTGTTTTTCTAAAGTTACTTTTCATTTTCACCATGTACTCCATTGTTAAACACTGGTAATCCTACTCCACCTTTGATCTAGACAAGAGATAGCCGAAAGAGACAAAAAAGGTTAGGTATTGTGACAATGGCCTCCCTCTAAGTTGGCCATAAGCTATCATTGATTTTACGAATTCAATCTTAAGATGCTATTTTGTGTGCTAAAATGGAAGAACAAGAATCTCTAAGATGATGGATATATTCTTAATGGTAGAAAAATTGGTGGAGGAGGTTGAAAGATACAAATATTGGGTAGGAAACAATGGCTTATATGATCATCTACTTATTCTTATACAACTAGAAAATGAGGATAGAAAACCTCCATTTCCTTATAAATTTAATCATGATTGGTTGGCTAAGAAATATTTTAGACTTCTTATTACAAAAAATGGAAATTTTATGATCCTTGTTGATGAGATTCAATTATACTTGAATTTGCCTCCAATCTCAAACAAGTTAAGAAGTTAGTTGTAGGGAGCGCAAAGATGAAAAATGAAGAAAATCAAGTACACCTAGAAAATATAGAAGAAGCATAACCACTCCTTTTGAAAATAATGTCAGTGGGTCTTCCAATGATGAAGAGTTACTAGATTTAAAGATAGTAGAGGATAAAAAGGGAACTTTTAGACAAAAAGGAGGTAGGGTGGAGGCTCAAAAGTATATCCATATGGTTGGAAGAGGGGCATATTAACACTAAGTTCTTTCACAATTATGGCAATTTTAAGAAATGTGTAAATACAATTTGGTCAATTGGTCTGTTTGATGGGTCAAAGGAAAAATAATTTGAAGAGATTGTAAAAGTTAACGATGTTCATTTTTAAGATATTTTCAAATATCCCAAATCTCCAAACCAGGAGAAACCATCCACCCTTGGAAAGGTAAGGTAATTTGTGATTTCACACGAGCTCTATTCTAAGATCAACCAAATATCCTATTCTCCAACATGATTTAGGGATGGTATGCATTATTTAGTAAAGAATTATTTATTTTATAAGAAAGTTACAACAAATTTTATCACCTTTGAAGGGAAACCTCGAAGTTTAGTCTTCTTGGCTCTTTTTCTAGCCTGAATTGTTATATCCAGGGATTTGTTGTGCAAAAGTGTTTTGTTGGAAGGATTTTGATTAAGATAAAATATGAAGGAATGGTAGAGCATGTAAGTCTTCAACAGAGGCATTGATGGGTGGTCCTCTAGTTCTTTATGAGACGAATAATGACCTACATGACAAGTCATTGGCACTTGGCAGTATGTCATAATTTGTTTTGCATAACAATGTGTTTGAAAACTATCAACCAGACATACAATTTCCATAAATGTGTATCATACATATTGTTGGAAGATACCATTTTCTATAATCATTCTATAGGATCCATTTAGACCATCTAACACCATCAACATAATAAACACGAGAATTTTATGAACACTCTATTCTCAATGATTGGATGTTCTTGCCAAAATCTATGTCATCTTTTCTTCATACAATTTGAAATGCTTGAATGACTTGATATTTTGACCCTTAACCAAATAACTAAATGCAGGGAGATGAAGGGGACTAAGTTGTACATGAAAGAAAATGATGGATTCTTTTCACTGCCTTTTAGGAATTGTTGCAATTCCTTCCTCAAATGTCAATTAAAAAACGATCGAATCTTACAAAAAGAGATTGGATCTAATAGAGCCACTATCTGGAATGAAAGAAACAATTTGCAAATACCAAAACATCTAATTTGCAACAATCATTTACAAGTCTAGGAAAATATCTAAACTAGACCAAAGCACCACAATGCAACAACGCTTCAATTTTCTTCTCAACCTGTTAACTCACATATTGTTGGCCATTTGAGACATTGGTAGGTTTTTCTCATTGATCAAGAGATTGTCAAAGATTTGATACAATTCTAAGAATTATGGTCATGTGATCGTGTAGCTATGGACTAGGGAGTTCGAGCGCTCTAAGGCCACATGTAAGAGAAATTGCTCGTTGTATGGATCACAAATCTGATTATGAAGGAAATAATCTACACCAAAAAATAGAAAGCAACAAATTTGAAATTGTTGATGATCAATTGAATCTAATATGCCAACAATCTTAACACAAATTGCAACACGATCATATATGAGGTTATTAGTTGATTAGTCATAGATGTTGATGGTCATATGAGTTGGGAAGGTAATCCCAAAAGAAAAGTTGTGATTGGACAATTTACATGGAGCACACATGGTAAAAAGGAGGGACACATCACTAATTGGAAAAAATAACACAATAATCGTCAAGATTAACTCTGAGCCTATAGAACCCCTTGAAGCAACTTGATCAATGACTCACCCTCACTTAAATGGATAGAGGGGGTCGTAACCTTCTATTATGGAGGTATAGGATAGAGAAATACTCTACACCCAAACAAATCCTATGTAGAAATCCACTGAATTGAACAATCCTATATATATATATATATATAAGATCATAAACTAATAAAAAAAATGCTTATTATAATCTTGCATTTATTTATTCCTGTAAATATAATAGTTAGGATGATATCCTAAGTATTAATATAATGTCTTAGATGGGATGTAATAAAAAGGAAACCATTGTAAAAGTTAGCACTTTACTAGTTCAGGAACTACATTGCATGGATAATAATAATCCAAAGTAAAAACATTATTCCATGGTTATGGACTCAAGTCCATCTAGACATATTGGCATTGATGTTTTATAGTCTTGATTCAATCCTTGGAATTGTGCACAAACGTTATCACACTATATTGTAATGGTTTTGTTCTACATAATAATAAGTGCAGCATGGGATGTATTACAATACAAGAGCCACGAGGTGGCAATGTCCCTGCGCTATAGCAAATATGTTATTGTGAAATTCACAAAAGAATTTTAAGCCATAACTAATAGATCTTCAAGAATTGATGAGGTACATTTTTGCACGTGTTCACATGCATAGGCTATCCACGCATTCATTATGTTACTAACTTTTGAAAAGTGGTCTCCAATGCCAAACATTCTTGTAAACATACAATCAATCATAAAAATCACTAATTTTTGTTTTATAACATCTTGTGAGCATCATACATAATTTTTACATGTAAATCCACAAAATTCTAATATGCAAAAGCATAATGCTTTCCGTCAATACAAAGCTTTTAATGCAATTATTATAATAAATTCAATGCCTTGAATGCAAGCACACATACACACGCTCTCCTTGTGACAACCACATAAACCACTATCTTAAGTTGGTGCATACAATTAAAGGTGTTGAAGTGACCCATATGGAGGATGCTTATGTGAAGGATACTTCACCTTATATTTACTTAGTTGTGAGTAAAGGAGGATGTTGTTTTTGGAAATAAATATTATGTTTACTCATTAATTTTAAATTTATCTATTTTGAAGAAGAAAGTGAGAAGATTAATTCATAATTTTGTATAACACATAAAATGAGAAAAGTTTAATTGTGTGTGTTGTTTTTTAACTAATGAGAAGAAAGTGAGAAGATTAATCCATAATTTTTTATAACACATAAAATGAAAAAAGTTTAAAATGTTCAAATTTTGATTTCATTTTTTAAAGACACTTAATTCAAACATCATTAAAAAAAAAATTATATTTCAAACTTGTCATATACCTTGGTTAAGGAAGAGACACCTAAATATTTAATTTTTTAAATGGTGAAGAAATTAAAAAAAACAAAATCATATATTTTATTTTTAAAATAAAAACAAAATGTAAAATTAATAAAAAAATTATAAAAATAATTACTTGTGTAAAATTAATAGTAATTTTATAAAAGTAATGACTAATATAAAATAATAATAACTTTTTAAGAAAAAATATAAATATAAATTATATATTTTTTTTTTGGAATTTTAAAGAAATAAAATATTAATGTTTAATTAGATTTGAGAGAAAAATGTGTTTGCATAGTTTGTTTTCCTTTTTTTTTTTATTTATAAAAAAAGGTGAGACAATAAATAATGAAAAATAGAATCCAATGTCTATTATAATTTGACTCGTAGAATGGGCCCTATTACTTTATTCTTAGAATGGGCCTATTACTTCAAAACCTTGAATATTACTCTTTCGAATTCTGAAATTACTTTTGTTTAACCAGTCATGTTCATGTCAGCGTCTTATGAAGAGCGAGTGTAAATGATTCGCAGTATTGGAACTGTATTCAACATCCTCTTCACCGGAAAAGGGTAAATAGATCCAACTAGAAGGGGTCAGGCTCCACTAGGATGATCTGACTATTCTGGACGAGGATGCAGTCCACATTATAATTGAGAAAGTCTTCTGCATGATATATTTGTAACCTCCATCCCTGGATTATCAACCATGAATTCTTGTTCCCCAAATTAGATGAAAGCCAGGACTTAGGATGGGCTCTACTTTTGCATTCATGTTAGTAATTAATTAATAATAACCAATAATCGCCATGACTTTACTGATCCTCCTTGTTTATGCTTAGCTAAACTGAACAACTTGCAATGGTCTTCTATATTGGTGTCGTCTATCCATATAATTGTAAACTGAACTTGGTATTTATCATCTATTTGTAACTGAATGAACTTAGTATTGGTATTTTTAACTTGCAATGAATGAATGTATGACTTCCATGGTCTCATCATCGGTTAGGTATAATGAGTGAGTATAATCGCCATCAGTAAATCCAGAGTGAGAAGATCCTCGGGACTCTTCGGGCATCAAGAGAGTAGGAAGATCGACAAGACAATGTAGATGGCGGTGTATTTTCCCCTTGATAGTGACAGGCCTGGAATTTTTGAAACCCGAGGAGTGCAATTAAGTCGGGTACCATAGTAGTTAATGGAATTAATGGTTGGGAGAGTCGGACCTTGGTAGTTTGAGGCTTTACCTCTCTCTCCCTCCAACGTCACCGAGTAAGCTCCCTCTTCCATTTGAGGATCTATCGCTCTCCCTTCAGTTTCACGGAGTCTCATCTATTTCTCGCCTGGTGAGATGCCTCTGCCTGGGATCGATCCCCACGCATGCTAAATCATATCTCAACGGTAGGTACCCACTACCTGCCATTCCATTTCATTATTATTTCTCTTCCTTGTGGATAATGGTTGTGTTTTAATAGGAGGTTTTTGGACACAGTATTCCTCGAGATAACTGGTTCGAAGTTGTGGGCATTGAAGGGTGGTCGTGGAAGTTGGAGAAGCCCAAAGACATGGAGTTGGAGTCCCTCGTTTCGATTCTCACCAAGCATAAGCAGGTAAGCATTCAAATCTCAGTTCCCTCCCCTTGAATACACATTCCAGGACTCCTCACGAATCCAACAGATGAAAGCATTTGAAGTTTGAGATGTTCCCATCATCACGTTTCTCTGGATTCGATTTTGGTTATCACTGTTCGAGAATAAATATTTAAAATCATCTCTTTTTTGGTGAGTTGGGTTGAAATCGTCTTTTAGATGTTTAAGAATATGAGATTAATGAATATATGTTTTCAAATTGGGTAGAAATGATATTAAGGTTGTAACTGTAAGCAAACCGAAACATTAAAAAACAACAACAATGGATTCAAAAGTTTAAAGATTTTTTATATCTTCCAATTCCATATGGATTTAGGTTTAGGGGTTTAATTCGTAAACATGGAACCATTGCAGCAAATATATTTTTTGTATTTCAGTTGAATACATATCCAAGGAAACCTGTAAGTGTAACAACTAACCTATGGAATCTAGAGTTTCGTGGCAAAGTATTCAAGAGCTAAATGATATTTTCAATTAACGACCGTAGCATCAAGAATTCAGCCTTTCTGCTGGTAGAAGATCTGTTCATTCTGTTGGGTATAATTTGAGGGTCTTAGACTGTGTTTTTTTTTTTGTATTCATGTGAATACTCAATTTGAATTTGGAACATAGCCATTTATCAATAATCAATGAACTGAATAAACCGTGTGTTTTGGGTGTAGTTTGAAAGTATTATTATTATGATTGCTGAATTATAATCGGCGCACTGCTAACTCTATTAAACCCAAGTCTCTCATCAATTTGGGCAGTTATATGTTCTGGATTTTCACGGAGGTTTTTGCTTGTGCAGCTGATTTCAAGCATTGCAGTGAGGACTTTGAGTCTCATTTACTTATTCACTTTCGGTTTTGATTTTGAAGTCGATGTAGATTTTTGCCCATAAATTCCCTTCTAAGTTCCAATGCTTCCATGGCAAAGCGCTTAGTATACCAATAAACCCAGCACTACAGTCTTGTATTAGGAGATCAGCGCTTCAGGAGAATGATCTTTCTTCCAAAGCCCCATCTCAGGCCAATAAGTCACAAGAATTTCACTTTGTTCAAGTCTTTACATATTACCCTATACATGGGGATATTTTTTTGTCATAATCCCTCGCCCTCAACGAGAATAGGTAGGGGGAATTCTAATTACACGATATATTTTTTATGAAAATTAAGTGTTCAGTTTATCTCCTCTGGCTCCATTATATAGGATGGAAAAAGGTCCGGAGATGACAGGTAGGTGTCCCAACTCAATCGCTTTTGAAAGACCATTAGTTCGACAAACTAGATCATGGAAACTTCAATGCCCTTGTCTATATTATAATAAATATCTTTCTAAATGTTGTATTTGAATTTGACGTGAACGTGATTTCTTCTGGTTAAAAATTGTAAATGTGTTACAATTGGTAGGATTTATGTTAAATTCAGTATGATTTGAGAAATTTGACCATGAAAATAACACGTCTAAATTTGTAATATAAATAGTGTGTGCTTATGTCAGTAACCAAACACTACCTTGCCCAATCCAACCTGCCCTCGTTTTGGGTACTTAGGATAATTGTTTTATAATTTGACTTTATGCGAGTTTGTTATAAAAGGATTAAAATTGCATATTCTAATTGGATTTAGCAATCAAACTTTTATTAAATTGGTATTATGTTATTATTTATAAATGGTGTATTTTCAATTTTATTTTACACGAACAATAAAAATGGTAAATATAAGTTCTCACAAAAATATGAATAGATAGATTATGTTAGAACTTAAATGGTTATCTAAAACACCTAATTTTTTATCATGTTTACTCAACTTTTTATCATGTTTACTCAAATCTTTAATTTAATTCCTAAATAGTAAAATTTGAAATTTCAATTGAAATTCTCATTTTTAAATAAAATTATGAAAAAAAACTTAAAATTTTAAAATCCTATATTTTAGGATATATAAATATAATATATTTATCATATATATAACATTCCCAATTTAAAAATATTATTATCTTTACACCACTCCTAAAAAGAAATTTAATATCATTTCCAATTTAAAAATATTATTATGAGTTACAAAGCAAAAATAACAATCACTAAACACCAATATGCATAACATTACCATTAATAGATTTTCACCCACGTTATTTGATTCCTATATCTAATATCTATATTCTACTCCTATATATGAATAGGAATCCTACTCCTATATATGAAATTCTAAAATCATTCCCAATTTAATAATATTATCTTTACCAACTATGATGATCACTAAACACCCGTAGCTTTACCGTTGGCTTTTTAAAGTCACTCCAGACTCATTGCTAACATCACTCTGGACGCATCAATGCGTAGCCCTCGATAATATCATAAGCTCGACAAACTGATATCCTTCCTTCCAATGCTTCCATTCCGAAACAAACAACTTCACTGCCTAATTCCCAAGATTTTTTATAAAAAAATGGTACTACCATGAGTTTAGTATCAATTTAGATTAATAGGTATTAGGAACTTTGGCCATAAGATTTGTTTAAACTTTTTTTATTTACATTAAAATTATGTAAATGTTGAACATTTTCAAAAGAAATGTCCGAAACAAATTAATGAATTTATCTAACTAGATCCCTATATCGAACCCAGAAATCCTTTATGAAAGAAACACCAACTTCTATAAAACTATTTGTTCTTCATGGTTTCAAGATTTTTTAATCTGAAGACTTGTTGGAAATGAAACGGTTTTTGTGTCTCATCCTTCACACAACGTTCAGGATGGCAGGATTCACAGCTAGTGGTAAAGCTGCTTTCTCACTTTCCTAATTCCTCACTCTTCGCTTTATTAATAATGCTTTGACAGTCCATCGTCACCACAACACCCATCAGGTTGCCCATTAAGCTATTTCATTGGGTCATATATTCTTCCAATAAACGCTATTGAAGAATAAGTTGATCATTCATAAGTTCATAACGTTGTATATCACTCGAGAGAGAGATATTTTATCCAACTGAAATGTTTAAATTAAATTGTATATATCTCAACTATACATTATATATTATTTAATTGTTAAATGTATACTGTTTGTTAATGAAAAAACATATAAAAACATAGAGAAAAACATAAATCTTCAAGCTTAAGATTCACAGTTCACATCCATCATTTAACACTTTCGATTAGTGTACAGAATTCATGAATCGAGAAAAACAATCAATCGCATCATTACACATAAGTTAAGTTTTATAGTTGGAAATAGTGTTGGATAGATGGGAGATAAACTCATTATAAAAGCATTAGAGAACTTATCTTAATGATAAAAAAATTCCTAATACAGTACATATTGTACCATCCTTTGAGGGGATTCCTAATTCATCCTTTACAAATGAAATATATAATAAAGCTAATAGTGATAGCTAGGTAGATTGATGACGCCTTTTTACCTTAATTGCTCTTTGAAGGGACTCCTAATTCATCCTTTACAAATGAAATATATAATAAAGCCAATAGTGATAGCTAGGTAGATTGATGACGCCTTTTTACCTTAATTGCTCTCACTTATTTGTAAGTGAAGGGTTGAGAAACATGGTCAATTAATAAATCATTCTTGATCAATAGGTGAGGGATTGGGCAACATGGTCATTTTCTATTCTAGGTTTTTGGCTACACCTTTATCATATAATATTTGGAAAAAAATTCTTTTTTAGAATGATATTTTGAAGTTTTGTTGTTCTATGTGTTTTAGTTTCTCTTGTTATTTCATAAGCGTTTTTGTGTTTTTGGATTTAATTTGTAATCTTTTATTTAATTAGTTTTGTTGAAATTATTTATTTTGGAATGGCTTATGTTTTTTTTTTTTCCTCGGAAAAAATCATAATTTTATTTCAAGTAGATGAACAAAATTACATTCTGCACATGTAGTAGAATCACTTAGATCCCTACATTGTCACATCTTAACTGGAATGGCTTATGTTAATATTGCTTTTTTTAAAGTTACTATTTTTAGAATTGTTTTTCTGGTAAGTGTGTTATCATTTTATGTTATTTTTTAAGCCTATATTTCTATTTTTTTGTGATAGTTGCTTAATGATTTCTTATCTCAATTTATTTGGTACCAAATGCAGATTGTATATATCGTAATTAATATTTATTTTTATGAGTTTGTTTAGTTTATTATTTATTTCCACTATCATAGGAGAAAGTTGTATATATTTTTTAATGTTTGTTTTTATTTATTTATTTATATGTTTAGCTGATGTATGAGCTAGATCACACATCAGCTAACAAGCTATGGAAGACAAATCAAGTAGATGGCGTACCTTACTTTGATGGTCCAGCCTTTGATTATGGACTTATGAACCTGTTCACAAAGGAAAGACAACACCTTCTCCAAAGCAATATATGTATAAACAAAGATCTAACTATAAAAACATAGACAATTTATACTTTAATCATTAACGACATGAAAATGGGAGGAATATGCAAAGTTATATTAATGATAAGAAAGACAAAAGAAGTTGATTACAATGTTATACCTTGATGTCCAAAGTAGCAACACCTCCTTCCAAGCTCTCCAACATCACCCTTGCACGACTCATAGGATCATAAATTTAGTACTTCCAAGATCAGCTCCCCTAGCTCATGGATGGCTCTCTTTAAGTAGGATTTGGGTGGCCAACCACTAAGAGGACATTATGGATCTAAGTGAGGAAGATGTGGATCAATGATCTAAACAATTCCAAGGAGGGAATGCGAGATGGGATTCAAAGGGGGACCTCATCCCATGAAAATCTCCTTGAAATCCAAGATCCAAAATCTAGGGATAATGGCGATTCAAGAATTTTTGCGCCCCCATATCTGAGCAGGACGTGAAAATGTTGTAATTTCTGCGCCCCCATAGGCATGCAGAACGCGAAAATAAGGAATGTCATGCTCTGCCCCACTAGCATGGCGCGAAAATATCTCTAGGAGGCCCATAAGTGGGTTAGGTCAAGTGGTTTTCGACCCCTAGGTTGTTGGATTTTCTTCCAACTGTAACTAGGGAAGGGACCAACATGATAACAAAGGGTCCTAACATGCTTAGGAAGCACAAACATCATGTTTCTCATGGTGATATGACATGAAGACTCTCAATGGTACAGAGTGTGACAATTTGAGGTATAACAACTTGTAAGGATTTGGTATAGTTATTTTATAAACGATGCTCATGTTTGCTTATACTAAGATTCCTTAGGTATCCTGTTTGTTGCAACTTGGTAATATGATATAAAGGGAGTATTAAAAATTGGTTGATAAAAATGTATACCTACAATATCTTGTGAAACTAGGGGTTTTCTTAATTAGAAAGGAATATTGGGAGAGGGGTTCAACAATACAATTTTAGGAGGCAATTTCCAATATTTAGTGAAATTAGGGATATTTTTTAATATCCTGCGAACGATCGTGCTATGCAACAAGTTCACTAAGTGAACCCCCCGTGACTTCAAGCTCATGTGGTATGTTCTAAGCTCAAATATTCTTCCCATCAAGTAATGCCTCCACATCTTAAGAGCATGCACTATGGCTGCTAATTCTAAATCATGTGTGGCATAATTATTTTCATGCTCTTTTAATTTCCTAGATTCATAGAAAATCACAATTCCTTCTTGCGTGAGAACCCCACCCAGTCCTTCAATGCAAGCATCTATGCACACTACAAAATCCTTCCTTGGATCTGCTATCTTCAAAACAGGAGCGCTGGTAAGTAACTCCTTCAGCTTCTGAAAACTTTTCTCACATTTTTCATACCATACAAATCTAATGTTCTTCCTTTGCAATGAAGTGATTGGATGAGCTATCCTGGAGAATCCTTCAATAAACCTTCTGTAGTAACCAGCAAGGCCCATAAAAGATCTAACATCTGAAACATTTCTTTGAGTTGGCCAATCCATGATGGAATTAATCTTCTTCGGATCCACTGCAATTCCTTCTTCTGAAATGACGTGACCCAAATATTGAATCCTCTTTTGATAGAATTCACACTTGCTTAACTTGGCATACAGCTGATGTTCTCTAAGTACTTGCAACACCATTCTTAGATGCTCCTCATGTTATAATTCATTTCTTGAATAGACAAGAATGTCATCTAAAAACACAATCACAAACTTATCCAAATATTTGCTGAATACGCTATTCATGAGACACATGAATGTGGCAGGTGCATTGCTGAGGCCAAATGGAACCACAGTGAACTCATAATGACCATATATAGTTTTGAAAGTCGTCTTTTGAATGTCTTCTTCTTTAATCCTCACTTGATGGTAGCCATACCTCAAGTCAATCTTTGAAAATAATTTGGCTTCCTTCATTTGATGAAACAAGTCATCAATTCTTGGTAATGGATACTTGTTCTTAACTATCACTTTATTGAGCTTCCTGTAATCAATACACAACCTTAAAGTCCCATCTTTCTTCTTGACAAATAACACTGGTGCTCCCTAAGGAGACACACTAGGCCTGATATACCTTTTATCCATTAATTCTTGCAGTTGTATCTTCAATTCCACCAACTTCGGTGTACTCATTCTATAAGGAACTTTGGAATTCAGCGTTGCCCCTGGAACAAGATCGATGGTAAAATCAATATTTCTCGTCGGTGGCAACCCTGGTACCTCATCCAGAAACACATCATGGAACTCTTGCAATATCGTGAAGTCTTCTAGTCTTGGCCCTTTATCCTCTAATTAATCTGGCATATGGACTGCATATAATTGACAACCCTTTTTATAAAACTTTTTCAACTGCAGGGCTGAAATCTGCCTTACTGAAACTTGCTTGGGAATCCCTCTTACCAATGTTGGCCTTCCCTTTTCATCAATGCACTCAAGTGCTTTCTCATAACAGTCCAATTTGGCTCTATGTCTTTCTAACCAATCCATGCCAATTAATGCATCATAGGATCCTAATGGTAACACATTCAATTCAGCATATGTGTGGAGTCCATTCAATTCTATGGAACACTCCATTACTACCTCACTTACTTTTCTCTTGGTTCCCGTGGCTAATTGCACTAGCAAAGACTTATTATGCTTCATTTTTCTAAGAGAACAACCTTCAACCACTTTTGGAAAAACATAACTATGAGTAGATCCTAGATCAATCCAAACAGAAATAGATTGCGTAGCAATCTTACCTTCGACTTCCACCACTGATGATTGATGGTCTGCTTGATGATTATCCAACGCTGCATAAATCCGAGGTGCTGTCCTTGCCATGTCCCCCACCGTAGCTACTCCCTTCAAGTTGTTCAACTTTCGACAATTGTCTTTTCGATGTGGACAATCCTTCAACATGTGGTTTTCTCCACATCCCCAACACTGAAGTGGTCCTTTTGATGCTTTGTCTGCTGCCACTGCTGGTTTGAATCCACTCCTTGCTTGCTGCCCCTGTGGAAAAGTTCTAGGCTGACCTCTGAATGGTGGCTTGAAGCCATTCTTCTTTTGATCAAACTTCCCTCTTGGCTTTCCTTTCCATGCTGGGTTAGCCCCTATTTTTCCTTTACTTCGCTCATAGCAATGCATTGCCATCCTAATGGATTCATCCAAATTGGGTGGATTAACAAACTCAATACGATCCTTGAAGCTTTGAGGTATACCTCCAAGGAAGCATTGGATTTTTACTCTCTCATCCTTAATGTAGTCAACATACCTCAGTAATTCCAAGAATTTGTGGACATGCTCTTCCATAGACTTTAGTCCCAACCTGAGTTCATTAAACTATTTCCTCTTACCATCATAATACCTAGCAGAAAGGTATTTCTCCTTAAAGTACCTCTTAAATCTTTCCCAATTGATCTTTCTCTCATTAATTCTTTTCGCTTGCAAGAGATTGTCCCACCAAATGGAAGCTCTGCCATTTAGATTGTAAATGGCAATTCTGGCTTTCTCATTTCCTGAGTAGTCTTGAATTCTGAAGTATTTCTTCATTCCAAGAAGCCATGCTTCTGCCTCTTGGCCAGTCTTGCCTTCCCCATCAAATGTGGGAGGTATTTCCTTCCTGAATTCTCCCTGTGGGATGCCCTTGAACTTCTTTCTTCCATCCAATCTCTTAGGTGCATGTCTTGGAATTCTTCTAGAACATTTGGAGTCACATGACCTGCTGGAAGAAGACCTTGATGAAGTTGTTTTATGCTTTCTGCTCACCGAACTCTTCCTTGGGCTTGGAGTCCTCCTCTTCGAGCGACCTCTAGAATGACTCCCTGCATCTCTTCCTTCTTCACCCATATTGCTTGGGTTGGACCCAAGGTTTATCTTATGCCACATATCAGTGAGGCTTTGCAAAATAGAAGCATTGAGTTGGTGTTGTTCTTCTTGAGCCTTCATCAATCTTTCATTGAAGCTCACCATGGTTTCAACCAAATTCTGAGGAGTCACCTGCTCCCTTCTCCCATTGGATTCAGTCTCTGCATTTTCTTCATGCACATTTTCTCCTAGAACATCTTCTTCGTGTTCATAAGAATTTTGAGCATCATTTATGGTCATCATCTTTCCTGTATGCTACCTCTGCTACAATTATAAATTTTATGAGCTGCAAGCACTGTGCATTATGAAAATATCTGTCAGATATCATAAGAATGCATATAGAAATATACACAATCAATATTTAACATAATAGAACTCATGGAATAATTCACACAGTTGCTATGCATTCCTTTCCCTTGCCCATTCAAGCAATTCTGGAAATTGTCCATATTTATCAATAATTTGTCAAAACAGTCACTGGTACGTTTCTGCTCTAATTATTTGTGGGGTATGATAACTTCATTCCAATTCTGGTCATACACCATTATTCCCTACGAGACAACCTTTCCAATGCCTATCCCCGTGCTCCATTCTGACATCGGGTGTGGAAACAACGTTGTTTCAAAAACGACAACTCTTACCAATAATTCTGCACATTTTACACAGTTGTATTTTGGTCTAGAATGCCAACTTTAGCCACCTGTGGAAGAAAATCTATGAAGAATCACAAAAACTTTTATATCGGGCGAAGTTAGTCCATATAACAAGGAACACTCAGCAATTCGCGGATCTCAATTTCGATGCACCATTCATCTTTTATAAAATTCTGGGTTTAACTACTTCTCCTTTTTAACTCATTCTCATGCTATTCACAGATTCCATCTCAATTTGATTACCATGAAAATTTAACATTCAGATTGAACACATTGCATAACAAAGAATGTATATAAATTAATTCACAAGAATACTTATCCTGAAATGTGAATGTCCAATGACTGGCTACGGGAGGGCAACGTTCCACCCAACCATAGATCTCTATCCAGCCTATATTCTTTCAGCTGAGAGATCACCCCCGAGTTGGGTTGTGTATCCACTAAGGAAGAACTAGTTGGGCTCACTCACAGCCATGGTTTCGGTCATCAGCTATGCTAAGCCAACACACCGTTGGGTTTATCAAGCATTCAAGAAGATAGAGGAGGGCAACGTTAAGCCAGTGAGCTCAACCACAGAGCTACAGGCATCTCAAGTGAACTCAACAGTCAGGCACCCACATTACCTACCACATCCAACACAAGGAAGATTGCCTTCTCTGTTACACAGTCCCTCAGGAAACTCTTCCCTCCAGTGCTCTTCAGGATGGGCATAGAAAGGTCTAGCTGCTAATCCTTGAGATCCTAGCCTTCACTGGGTTTATCAAGCACACCCAACCTCTGCACAGTCATTTCCTACTTGATTTCCCACAATTCTGCTCACCAAATAACTCAAATCCGTCACTGGTTTTCTGGGCTGCAAAAACCGGGTATTCCTATGGATTTCGGGATAGCTAATGCTCCCAAATTCGCCCCAAGGTTCATACCAATGGATCCCCCATTGGATTTCGTTGTCCAATGCCAAATCTGGGCGTTTTTGGTCTTCCAAAATCTAGGTTCCCTCAAGGTCGCGATTTCTGGTTTTTCTCTCTACTGGCAATTCATTTTTGGATGGAAAATGGTGCTGGTAAGTTTCACAATGGAATGGGGATGAGGAAGAAGCAACTCCCATGAGGTAGAGTGGCTTGTGGTACAAGAAAACAGAGCCCATACTCTGCCATACGAATTTTTGGGCTGCCCATGCTCCATTGAAGCCATGGATTGAATTCCTCAACCACTTCCTTACAACATAAATAAATGTCAGCAAGGTAAGTCAAATGGGTTCTCAAGGTGACATATGGCAGGCTATGGTTCAATCCCACAACCCCCTCACCACTCCCTAGTGGATACACATGGCCCCTTCTCATTCGTTGCTCCCATAGCCAGTTTTGGTATTTTATTTCAATATTAAATATTTACATCAATTTACAATATGCCATGGCTTAATAGCACGTGGGTAAGACAATATCAAAGCGTGTCTAATTTAAATAAAATCTAAGCATAAACTAGCGGGGCCTTGGCCTTGAGCTCCACGCTAGGGAAACATACAACGTGTGTATACAATATTTACATTAGAAGCCAATATTTCATAAGGGTCAAAATTGGGGTATTACAATAACAGAGTATTAATAGTAGCAATTTCTCTTAGTCACTTACACATCAAAACAGAGAATTAACAATAACAAAGAGTGATTATTATTCTGCTTATTCAAACCATGGCATCATTCCATTTCACTATCTCTACCTTTCTTTTTATTCAAACAGTCAACCATTAAAACGAAAGTGACATCAGAATTTTCTTAGGAATCGAACCCCATTACCATCAAGTGCATTCCACGGCTTTAAACTATAGTACTTTTAACCATCGAAACAAAGGTCACGAGATCGAGTCTCCTTGACTTTCCTAGAAAGACCAGATCATAGTCAAAGCAACTAAATAGCGTATTGTTTTACACAGAACTAGTTACACACCCAAACAAGCATTTTCACAACCATTTAGCCAACCCTTACGGCCAATCTTTCAACAAAAAATGCAAGGCTAGGGATCAAATCCCTCTAGACTTCCATGTAAAAGAAACTACCAGAAAATGAAACAAAAAAGACAACAGACAGGGTCGCGATAGCCACTTAGGGAATCTAAACTTTTAACCATTACTTCATACAAAGAAAACGAAGAGACTAGTAAAGCCATCTTTCTTTATTTTAGGTATGAATACTATTAGAAAATGCAGAGGCCATTACCTTATCTTCTTATAAATGGTAGATAGAGTCAAACTCAACTCTTAAGAAATGTAGGTCTGACAAAATCATGAGTTCCTATTATAAAATACTCAACTGACAACATTCAGATTGAAGGCAACCAACAAGCAAACCCAGAAATCGAAACTACTACTCTTTCCAATAGAATATGCAGAAATTAGACAGTGTGACAATCGATTATAGATCTATGCAATAAAGTCGTTTCCTCCATTTCATAGGTCCAAGGATTTCTTTCATAAACAAAATACACAGATATATAAACTGTAGTTTTATATTGGGTAATACTATTACAACTTCTACAAAGTTCAACTTTGAGCCAAATGGCCAAATCCTACCCTAGAACCCTCGAGGTCCATTCAGAAAACAAAAGATACATTTTACAATGGTCCATCCAACAACGACTTCAAGGAAACCAAAACTGTTGTAGTAAACCCAAACCAGGCTCACAAGCTTCCTCATAGCAAACACCAACTCTACACTCCACAGAGGCGAGAGAGGGTGTTAACCACTAACCAATCTTTGGCCTATGATACTGACCCAACACAGACAGAGAGGACTCTCTCTAAAATCTCATGAAAAGACTGGAATAATCAAGATTTTCAATAATGAAAAAGAAACACCAGCATTCACAGCCAAGATATTCAATTATAACAATTATACAGAAGATTAGATTTCTGTTTGGAACAAAAATTATTCAAGCACTGTTTGGTTGAAAACATATGAATTTCATTTGGGAAATGGATTCATATTTAACAAACTCTGAAACATCATTCACAAAAGGTTTGGCAAATGCATTGACAAGGGCAAGGTAGTAAGAAGCTAGTAGTCAAAGAGATTTAATTTGTGGAATAGAAGAGGAAAGAAACAGTCCATCAATGTAAGGCATACCAAGATGAATCCTACATCAACTTTAGTAGAATATGTTGGTGAAATACTTGGAAAATCTAAGCAGAGCATAACTTCTATGAATTCCACTTAACCGTTAACCTGATCCAAGCATGAAAGAAATAACACAAAATGGGATAACAAAGAGAGAAACACAATTTCACATGGGAAGAAAGAAAATACAGACTACCAGACCAATTACACAGGAATCCCTATCAAAATGCAGGCTTCGGCTCTACAAACTTTATTAAGACAGCTCAAAAATGTCTTACAGACTAATTCTCAAAATACCAAAAACTTTCAAATAAGATTTTCAACCCTTTCATCATTCTATTACATCGCATATATAGATGGTAGGAGACCTTTTCTGAACTCATCTAAACCAAAAATGTTTTACAACAGAATGACACCTCATCAAAATTTGTTTGCCATAACTACTTTGAAACAAAAACAGGCAGAGCTGGCCTAACTATTGCTTACATTTGTCGGTATTATCACTGAATTAAATTAACCTTACAGTAAAAAACAAGCATAGTAAAGAAGAGTTCCAGTTGGCTATCCATTTAGCCACCTCAAAAAATATTACAAATTATATCAAAAATTGAAAATGTCTTATGTGTCTTTCGACCTTTCAAAGAATATTTAACAACTAATAAAAATTAGACAGCTACTGTAGCTGGCGGAGAGTATATCTCATATTTGCATATCCATTTACAACACCCTAGTGCTCAGCTGAAGGGAGGCCATAATCTGTCATCTCTTTCACCATCACTCGGATTTCAATATGGTTAGAATAGGAGGCTGGCGGAAGCCCTTTGCCAATGGCAATCAATCTATTCAGGACTTCAAAGTCATCTTCGATCTTTCCCATTAAAGTTTTTCCTATGAGCGGTTGTTCCATATGTTTGAAGTTCGAGTGATCCATTCTTATAGCCCAGATCTTCTTTTTGTAAGCGCTTTTAGAGATTAGTTCTAGATTATTATCCCAAAAGGACGGTAATCCCATTTCATTTAGATTACCAAATGATCTTCTGAAGTCTGCTACCTACCTTTTCATATATTCTGCTTTGGCCTCCACACTTTCCACCTGAGCATACTTTCCCAAAACTCTCTTAGCCGCAATGATTGTCACAATCCAGTTCCCAATGTTTAACCTGATCCTTTCTTCTTCTGACAAATCATTTAAAAAGGAAACAACACTTAATGTTGTTTCTTTGGGTTTTTGGGCCAAAGTCTCTCTCGTGGCTGCACATCCTGACAAAGAATCATTGATTGTCTTCTCCTTGACTCTTATGAATTCCTTGTATGGCCAAAAACCTTCAGCCTCTTTAAATATCTTATCCCACACCAAATGTCTACACCCCTGCATAACAGCCTGCCCTGCAACTTGGTGAGTGAGTTTTTTATTCTGCTCAATCGATTCCCTCTTCTTTTCCCGGAGACCATTTGTCTCCTCCTCCTGCTTCTTATTCTCTTCTTCTAGTTTTCGCACTCTTTCCCTTAGCTCCCTGATCTCACTGTCTCTCAAGCTGACATGTGACATAGCCTGTGCCAGATTATTGGTATTGTCTTCATCACCACCTTGACTCACATTTGTAGGCTGCATGTCCAGACTGGACAAGTTACTTCTTAGATCTTCAAGTTGCTTTTCTAGGCTTATTTTCTCCTTTTTCCAATTGTCTTTTTCTCCAGCAAGCTTCAGTATTTCTGCTTTACAATCATCCAATTCCTTAGATAAAGCCTCCCTTTGTATTTCAAATTGTGTTTCCTCAGGGGCCTAGATCAGCTAGATGTTAGGGACTTTTGCCTTTTTCTGCAGGTTTGAAATTAGCTTTTCTTTATTAGCTAGTAGCTACTTCATGGCCTTTCCTCACCCGTCAACTCCAACCAGTTCAATTTGTAACTTTTTTACAAGTTGTTGAAGGGCTCGGTTTTCACTCTTTTCCTGTTTTAGCTGATTCTCTAATTTCCCTACAGTAACTTCCAAGCTATCACCTCTCAATGTCACTTTCACAAAATCAACATGGATAAGATCACCAATATGTTTGTGAAAATGGATATTGTCAGGTACTTGTATCATATCCCATCTGAGCTTCATCTATGCTACTTCGGCTTCTGTCAATACTACTAAATTTAAAGTTTTATCCTTCTCATCTCTACTGGTTACTAAGGAAGTCTTAGTTTTGGACAAATTACTGGCTCTCGGCATTAGGTCAAAAAGCTTCTGGGCCGAGGCCTATCTATTCTGTTTATATTGCTCGCACAGATCAGCTTTAGACCGGAATCTACTGCTGTTCTCACCTTCTTTAACATCCTGAAACTTGTATTCTCTTATTTGAACTTCAGGGGTTGCAGACCCCTCATTATCTTCTTTTTCATTATCCATCTAGAAAGTCAAATCTTCCTGGGGTGTCCCACCAACCAGTTCTTCTTCAGTGAGGGAAATAAATGACTCGACCTGAGTATTTTCACCAAACACCTCAACTTCTGTTATCATCCTAGGTTGTTTGTATTCACCCCCCATTTCAGTATCCATATCTTGAATTTCCTCCAGATCTCTCTTCCGACCCACTTCCCTAGTGTCCACCACCTATTTGATATTCATTACAGCATCAGACATTACAGGGTATCTTTTTTGCAAACTTGGAACTTCTTTTGCCTCAAGCTCCCATTGTAGCAGGTTCCGTCCCCTAAGTGCTCTTTCTAGCTCCTTGTGTTCGAAATCCCTTAGGTTACACTCCTTCCTTCTTCTAGAAATAACATGCAGGGGGTTGTATTCAATAGCTACGTATTTTTTGAATGCTATAAGTCTCATCAATTCCTCTATCTCCGGTAAAGCCTCCTTTCTCTTCACAATGAAAGGACCTACCTTCCAAGGGTATTTTATATCAGTGCCCTTTTTAAACTACAGGAATAGTGCCTCTTCCAAGATCAGTGTCTGCCTGATAAATTCCAGGGAAAACATTCTTAACGTCAAAAATGAAGGGAAAATATAGGGTTCCTTCACAAAACCATATAGCCTAATGACTGTAGCATCTTTCAAAAGGAACCAGTATCCGATGGCCACTTCATCCTTTAATTGCATCATTGAATTCATCTCAGGCAGTACTCTCGGTAGTCCCTCCCCAAAAATGACTTTATACACAAGGGGTAAAACACAGTTGAAATAATCAAACACATTGTCCAGCAAAGCATTTGTCTCAAGTAAAGGGCAAAAATGAGGGCTTTCTGTGTTACTGTATAGGATCATCTTCATAAGCTGTGTCTGGTATCTGAAAAATCTAGTATTCGGGAATTTTCCCAACTGTACATGCATTCTTTCTGTTAAAAATTCATCAAACCTAAGAGGTGGGATGAGTCCAATGTTAGACCTAGCTAAACAAATACGAATCTTGAAAAGTAGACTCAGCTGGACCTCCGTTACCCATTGGTCTATATCTAAACCTAAGAATTGAGCCAGCAGTGAGAATACAAACTGGCAATCGTCATCAAAAAGGTTGACGTCCAAGGGGTACGGCTTTTTTGCAACTTCGGAGTGAGGTTTCATACATGTGGCTAGGAAAGCTCGACGGCTTTCCAGGGTGATTTGATGGAACAGGGAAACCACAGACTCTTCTGAAAAGCTTTCGAACTCCTGGTACTACGACTCGGGGACAAAAAATGAATTCTTTACAAACGACGCATCTAAAACATAGACAACTTTAGACCTGGGGGCATCGATGATTACCCTTGTTGACTCGGAGTAATTCACAGAGCACCATGTTACGAACTCGGGGAAAGAAGGTACTTGGTCTAGGCAAAAGAAAATAAAAGATGACCTAAAAACCCCATGTATGTCCAGACCCTGTTCATGAAGGGCATCTAACTTTGTTTTAATTTCAGGGACAGAGAGCCGAATGCATGGGTCAAACACATCCGCGTCCCAATCTTCCTGGGCCACCCTAGATTTATAGTTGGTAGAAGCCTATTCATCTCCCATCTTATGACTAAAGATTCAACTTTTTAAGAGAAAGGATAGTTACAAGGCCCTACCTGTTGGTTTAGAAGCTCTGAACAGGCTACTGGAGGTTCTGTCGCCTTTGTTGTCTGCCACACGCTGAGGAACCTCTTGACTTCGATAATCTTGGAGAACAAATGTCAACCCTCATGGTTGTTTCTTATATATATAACCATGCTAACATAAATCACTCCCTTCTTTACATGATGTCCTTTAATCTCCACCATTGGTTTGTCACATGCCTATTCCCTACCGTCAGATCGACTGCTTCTTTATCCTTTTATTTGACAGCCTACTCTTCTTTACCGTTGGATATGATTTTAACCTTCCATCTATGCCGTTCATCTTGTCCACACTTCTCCATAAGGCAGCTTCGCATGTACCCAAGTGGTCCCTACTACAATTTCTTCCTCTACGCGACGGGCTCTGAGGCTGACTTCTGGCAAGTGGAAAAGGTTAATCGCATCCGCTATTTCGCTATCCAGTGCACTGCTTCTTCATGCGATCAGCTACAAGATCTATTGATGTACCCCCCTTTCGTCGTCTGAGTCGTGGATCTTTCCTCCTGTTCATACCATTGCATGCGCCCGATCTTATATATGGCCTTCTATCAATTCTTCTTGCGACATCATCTGCTGTTGGCACCTGGCTGGCGGGAAAGGCTCATCGCATCCACCCTTTTCCTATCCTCCTCGCAACTTGGCTGTGCGGTATTCGATATAGGGCTGTGGATCCTAATATCCACACCTAATCTACGGCGTAGATCGGTGTGATGTTTAGTTTCTCATTATTGGACCAACGGACTATAGGTTATAAAGTGTGATTCTCACTTATTAATACCCACACTTCAACATTTTCCCATCTTTTGCACATTTGGTTCTTCTTAGACCCCTTAGTCTTTCCCATTAGCACTTAGCTATGGAGCATGGAGGATATCTCAGGTTCTCTACTAGTTACATTTTGACCCTCCATCCCTTCCATTCAACTGCATATTGTAGAAAAATATATGGGTGTTAACAGAGGGAGTTAAGAAATTGTGAATTCTGAACTTACCATTCGCAAACACAATCAAAGTCGAAGAACTGGCCACCAAGTGATAGCCATGTAGAAGGACGATGCCACATGACCACCTTCCAAATCATTGAACCATACGAAGTCAAAACACTGAGATTTAGTTTCAAAATCTATCAAATAGAAAGAGCAGGAAAATGTAGTAATTGTGCCAGGGGAGAAATTACCTTCTCTGTTAGATGCCATCTCTGCATACGAAACTCCCTTATGGTGTGCTGACCAAGAGCCAAGCTCAGGTCAATACATGAAACCCTCAAACGCATCCACAACAAAACAAGTGAAATGAGCCACGAAGTTGAACCTTCGTTGGTGTAGAAACCAAGGGAGAAACCTTCATCATAGCTGACAGAGTTGGCCATGTGCTATCACAGCAGTTTCATTCAATGCTACCACCAAACCCCAACGATTTCAATATTGACCCTATCTCTATAGTTGTAGAATTACTTTGATCAACAAGTTTTATAAACACAACAAACCTCTCAAGGGCCACAAACATTACTTATCACCATCAAGTAATCGTAAGGCTTACATATATTACAAGTTCAACAAGTGTTATAAACTTCAACAAGGATCTTGAAACACCAACCCTTAGACATCACACACTTTTAGCTTAAGTAGTCATTGGAGAGGACAGAGTAAGCGCCTTAGGAGATGTCGTAGTAGGTACACCTACAAATCCATATACAACTTTAATGCATTAGCGAAACTCGCTAAGTAAGTCAGAGTTTTCCAGTTCTTACACCCTACCTCTTGGTAGCCCTGCCGGAGTACCTTGTCGCTTGAAAGGCCAAACATCACATCATGGGTCTCAACCGCCATCAATGGGGGTCCATCCCACCTGAATTACCAGTTAGACTTTAATAAATGTGCACACAAACACTCAAAGCTGTAAGAAGGAAATTTGCAATATTATCCTCTAAAAATTTGTACACTTGTGACAGATTTACACTTCTATTCATTACAACGCTTCCGCAAAGCTGTAGGATTCATAACCAGTAAGACCAGATTACTCATGAAACTGATAATTTTCAACATATCACAAAATAAGTATCGGTGTAGTATGTTCTTAGCAGTGCTGAAGTTAATTTACGAATCATAATCCTTTAAATAGATTTTATTACATTATCAGGAAATTTTTTTTTTTTACTGATTTTTGGGACATTACAGCTATGGATCAACATAATATCAAGAGTCAACAAGAGGGGTCAAGAAGACGAAGTTTTCAAACTCGTGGTCAAACTGTTATATTCTCTATCAAGGTATCACCAAGGTATATAGTCCATAACTTATAAGTGTTCCAAACCACAACAGTATGTTTTATCATCACCGTATAAGGAAGGTCCATACCATGTGCATACCCACTCCATACCACAACAGGTGCACAACAGTGAGTTCTATAACAAGATATTTCCACACCCATGCCACACCTTAGCCATATTTTGAATCAACAACACTCAAAATTTCCTAATGAGTTAATATGCACTCCACACAAACATGACGAAATTAAAGAACACTTCCACTGGAAAATTTTAAGATCTGAAACCATAAACATCGAATGGACTATCAAGATTTAAACTTGAAAATTTCTCTGATTTCTCAACTTTGTTGTCAAGTATTGAAAGGCATGCTAAATAATGTGTAAATAACAAGCACATCAAAATTAAGTGTGAATTAAGTCTAGTTTGAGCAAAAATATCTTATCCAAGAGCACATATTTTGAAAAGGATCGTGCATGACTCTTCAACAATGGAAATAAGAAACCCAAGAACACAGCTAAAAGATAATCTGAACCCTACAGGGCAGCAATGCACTCAATTTCAATCTTTGCATTTAAAGGTAATGCTGCAACTTGATAAGTTGATCGGGTTGGTGTAGGTGATGAAAAATCTGTATGAAGAAAAGATGAACTAGGTCAACTTTGTATAAAATCGCCTGCACATACATAAAATCACTCATAATTGTTTCATCAATCAATTGAAATAGGGTAATATTTGTGTACAAGGAAAAACTCAATGAGATAGCTTGGACATTTAGAAACTGAGAATTCATATTTCAATATCAGGATAGACCAATTATGTAGCAGATATAATATGTAACTTGTAAAGCAATAACAAACACTTTTATTAAGAGTCCTGCAAAAGATTTGAAATTACCTTTGCTATAACTCTTGCTAGAATGAGATCATGCATGTTTTAATTCTCTTGATTTATCCTAATCATTCAGCACACGAACAATTCACCGCACCTGAAGATAAGAGAAATTAAAATGAGTATAAAATGAGTATGAGATTGATACAAACAAATCAGTGATAATACAAAAATCATACTTTATAAATAAGTTATAAGATAGTAGTAGAAAATATAAGAGAAATTAGAATGTTTTGAAAAATGAACACCGTACTAATTTTTTTTATGAAATCCACAAAAATTCTGTCGTCACTTTCTTGTAACTTGTATGTGTCATTCTTGATCTTGTATGATAGGTTTTTCGTTGCTATAATAGATTCAAGTTGTATGAATAGATGGTTTTTTGAATCATACTTGTACATGCATTTCCCCTTTATTTTATTGTACCAACAACATTGAATCTCAACACCTTAGGCCTATCAAAAAGATCAATGTCATTATGGTAATCAAACACCTTATTACCATCCTTATTTCTTATTATTTGCACTCTTCCAATGTACCAAGTCCCACAAGAAACGTCGTGATTTGTACTTTGAGATACACCTTTTCTTGTAGTACGTTCAACTACGGATATAGACTCACTCTCAAACAACACTGCACAATCTGATCCAATTCCAAAACCAATTGCAACACCCTTTCTGGGGGCTCTCTCATCTCGCCTAAAGTATACTCCATTCCTCACTTTAGTCAATCTATCTTTCGATAATGTCGTATTTCCATTCAATTGACTAACCAAACAAGATTTGTACATGTCCTTTCCATCGAGTTGCACAACTGGTTTGGTATTTATGTTACATTCTCATCAACGAAATCTAAAATTCCATCCAACTCGTGCCTCCACTCAGTTTCCATCATTTGCAATTCATTATCATTCAGTTCCATAAAAGACGAAAGACGAAGAATGGAATATGGATGTGGAATTATCTGGGGGAGAATTATTAACTACTTCATCCACAGCTTTGAATGTTGAATAATTGTGATCCTCTATCCATGGTTTAAACCACCAAGAATCTTTCGTGTGTCTCTTTAGTTGCATGCCAAGACCTACTAAAATTCCCTATGCATCCTCCAATCCTATCTTGAGAGCTTCTATAATTTTATAATCTGTGGATATTGAATCATATTGTGACAAGAAGTCACCTTCCTCTTGTTGAGATATTGTAACTTCTAAGAATATTATATTTGTACTTTATTATTCCAGAGATGTTTCATTCCTCCATGAAGATCATATTGTATATCCGGAGATGTTTATTCCTCCGTCAGAATGTGGTAACTTGGGTTATTAGACTTCCCTAGTGGGGGTCGGCCCTGTATGTGTTATGTGGGTCAAAGGGTTGTTAGACCACCCTAGTGGGGTCATCCCAGTCAGTTGTAGTGGGTTGTTTAACCCAGTGGTAAAGTTGGGTCCGACCTAGTTAATATAAAGTACAAGTCGAATATGTGTATAAATAGAGGAGGTTTGTTCCTCATTATACACACACTTCCCTCACTCAGAATGTAGTGCACTTGCGGGAGGATATTTCTGCTATGGTGGAGGAGGAGATCATTTCTTTGGTTTGCATCTTTGTATATTGCTGGTTATGTATATTGAGAAAGCTTTGCTGGGTTTTCTACCGCATGAGGGTTTCTTAGGATAAATCTGTGTCTCTTGTGTTTATGTTGCGCTTGTTGTTTCTTCAGTGATCCTGTATATGCTATTATTGTGAAATGGAATGTAATGCTACTATTTTCTGTCTTAGAATATTAAATCTTAACATGGTATCAGAGCTAACCTGAAGGAAGGCAATGTATGGCACTTACGACACTCGCTTCTCTTGCGACAATTTGAAGGTTAGGGTTTTATATAGCAAAAACCATTCATCGTGGAACTTTCGCTATAAAAACATTTTGGAGAATTTTCAGGATCTGAAAAGTGTACAGGTTATCGATAACATCCCCATGTACATTGTGTCCAAAGGGTACCCTCCGATTCGTTGTACTTTGTGAGTTATGATCAGTACAAGTTAGGGTTTCTGCCTCTTCCAGATCTTAGTTAAATTCAGGTGACCTAGGAAAAAAGGTCATAACTTGGGCTAGGAAGATCCAAATGAAATTTCGTAAAAAGTAATAGGTAGTACACAGACTGTGATAGCTCAAGAAACGTTTTCAAAGGCTGAAGTTGAACCAGTGACATGTGGAATGCTATACAAGTTTGCTCTCCTGGTTTATCCCATAAAGAGGTCACGTTGCGACACTTGGCATAACTATCTCTCAGAAAATGAAATTGAGGTCAGACCTGTCGGGATGGAAAGATGATAGGTAAGGATACAACAGAAAACATTTTCAGACCCTGTGGATCGAAAAGTTAGGAGTTACAGCAAAAACAATCAGGTACATATTTCTGTCAAAACAAAATTATTTTTGGAGCACCTTCATTCATGGCTTCCGAAATTTAGGGTTTCGGAGAAAGTTAGAATTTTTGGAATCGGAGTCCACGGCTGAATGCTACTCAGGAAAATCAAAATTTAGAGACCAAGATTGAATTTTTTGGTTGGGTAGAAGACCGGGCTTGATCAAACCCCAGTTCGGGATTTTGATCGGAATGATGGAAAATTAGGGCTTCAACAAAAGTTGGAATTTTTGAAGTCTATGACCACAGCTGGAAGCTCCTCAGAAAAATAAAAGTTTAGAGACTTGGATCGAAACTTTTGATTGGACGGAAGGGTGGGCTTCATCAATCCCTAGTTCGGGATCCTGTCCAAAAGACCTAGAAGTTTTGAAGGCAATTTTGAGGGGTCAAATTTTGGAGATTTCAAAATTGAAGTATGCAAGTTTGATCAGCTCAGCAAGACACATCCTTCCATCCATTCAGAAGTGTGAAAGTCAAAGATTGAATTTTTAGGGTTTCTCTAACAAACCCTAATCAAGCTCCAGATCAAGTTTCAGGGGGAGTTGAGGCTAAGGCCTTACATAAGAAGACTACAAGAAATCTCGATAGGTATGACTTAAGGAGATACAGGTATGTCTTGAAATCTGATTCTTGATTAAGTTTATAATATGTTTGTCTTCATATTATTTAGATTAGTACAATCTTGATTAATGTTAGATTTGTCTTATCATCCTAATAAAAGTATGAATACATGTGAATGATAGAAGACATTCATTGATTAGGGTTATATGATTGTACTAATGCATTGTGGTGTTGTATGAGGTTGATGTTGTCTACTAACAAGATACAGGTACATCATGAAAGACAAATCAAGTTCCATGACCATGACAACATGAAGACAAAGACTCATCCATAATCCTTGATCACATAGAAGTTCTACTTATGAGGTATGTATGAATTTGTTCTATTATGCTTAACCTATGAGATATGTAGGTTCTAGTACAAGATCTCTAAATCATTGAAGAGAACAAAGAAGATATTGATTAGGTATGTTAGACATAACTAAGTAGGTATACTAATCTAGGTATGTTTTATTATGTCAAGTTAGAATCTTACCTTGTGTTAGGATCCCTTATATAAGTATACTTGGTATGATTGGTTATTCTTATTCATAAATTTAGTAATCAAGGGTTTATGAATATTATGTCTCATATCGTGATTGATTATTTAACTCACCAGATCAAAAAAGAATATGCATGAGTAAAAGAAGACTTCCCTGAAACCTTGAATATTATCTATAATCATGACTATACATATTCAAGATTATTTAGAACTATAATGTTTTGATAATATTTATAATATACTAATGAATGTATGTTTGTGTATGAGATCATGAGGATAACACTAGTGCACACTTGAGCATGCACAGTGGTACAGAATGAATAGAAGTTCAAAAGACATTTAGAAGATCAAGCGGGAGGCAACCACACAAACATAAAAGATAAGTATTTGAGTTGTTATTTCAAATAGTAAATGATATTGCTTGTAATAGATTGTATGCATATTTGTATTCCTAGAATATATCATGCTGAGTGTAAACATTCATAGAGCATTGAAGAATATACTACTAATATGCATATGATTGGTAAGTTGGACAAACATTCCATTGTAGCTTGTCTAGAATGAAACCTCTTTTCTGACATGCTGAGAGTTGTGCACATTCTCGATAGTATGTTCTGGTAGAGATAGAAGGCATCTAGATAGCCATTGTATGCATATAGGATATGGGAAAGTGTTGTGCCAAAGTATTGGTCAAAACAGTTGCATAACTATGTAAATGATATCTGTATGCATAATAGGTTATTATATCAATATGATTTGATGATTATGAAGTATTACTAATCATGTACTTAATTTTGATTTGTAGGAAAGATCATGAAGAATGATGAACACCGAACAAGAGATGGATGTTCAACAAGAAGATTTACAAATCAAACAAAATATAGAAGGCTCGTGGCTAGAAGATTCTCTTAGAAAGAGGAAGAGAATCATGATGAGATGTTTGCTCCAAGTGGCTAGATAAGACCATTATCTTAATGATGTAATTGAAGAAGAAGTGCGAATCAAGGAAGCTCTGTATGGGTACCTAGGATCGATAGTCAATTGATGAGCTTAATGGGTGATGTGGATCTCAACCTTTGCTACAAGGTTGAATATGGTTTCTATACACAGATGACATAGATGCAAGAAGGTACTCACCACAGAGTTCGAATGATATTGAGGCTCACATCAGTAGACCCATCTGACGAGAGATGGCACAGATAGATGGCTACAGAAATGAAAAATGAAAGATCTCAGATTCATGCATTACTTCCTAGGTATGGAAGTATGGCAAGACTCAGAAGGAATCTTTCTCAACCAGGGAAAGTATGCCGAGAAATATTAAAAGGACTTGATGTTGGAATGGCCACTCTCATGGATTCCAACTTGAAGCTGTTAGGGGATGACTCATCAGAGTTAGTGGATATAACTCTGTACAGTCAATTTATTGGGTCATCGATGTATCTAACAAATACTAGATCAGATATATGCCTTGTTGTGAACACCTTGAGTTAGTATCTAGTGGAAACTAGATGTGTTCATCTGATAGTTGCAAAGCATGTGATGAGGCACCTAAACGGTACGATAGACTTTGATCTATGTTATCTTGGAGATCATGACTTCAGATGGCTACACAGATGTTGATTGGGTAGGAAGTGTATCAGACAGGAAGAGCACATCGAGAGGATGTTATTGTCTAGGATCAGCCATGATCTCATGGTTTAGCAGGAAGTAGTATAGTGTGGCTCTCAGCACAAGCGAAATATATGGCTGCTTGCTCTACTAGTTGTGAAGAAGTATGGCTTCAGGATTGTTTGACTTAGAGATAGACCCAACTGTGATCCTATGAGTTGTATCAAGATGATAGAGAATCCAGTTTTCCATGATAAGTCAAAGCACATAGAGATGTGACATTTCTATATACAAGATATGGTGCAGAAAGGAACTATAAAGTTCAAATTTGTAACAGGTTACCGATGTACTAACCAAACCTCTACCTCAAGTGAACAAGTTACCGACATACTAACCAAACCTCTACCTCAAGAAAATTTTGAGTATTTTTTAGACAAGCTTCGTAAGACCCTCCTCGAAAGGGGGAGTGAAGTGGTCACTTATGATGAGATTGCCTGCATCGACAGAGAGGTCGATGATGTGGTTACCTATATTGTTGATGCCAACAGAGAGGTTGGTGGATGGTCCTTAGACAATGTCTAAGTTGACAAGGGGATTGCATCATCCTTGAACACATGTTCTAAAAGGATCCATAGACATATGTCTCCGAGAAAGAAGAGGGATTGCATCATCCTTGAACACATGTTCTAAAAGGATCCGTAGACAGTTGTCTTCGAGAATGAAGTCCTTAGTGGACAGGTGGGGATTGGATCATCCCTGGACTTCAGTCCTAAAGAGAGCCATAGACATGATGTCTCCGAGAATGAGGGTTGGATTATCCTTGGACTGCAGTCCTAGAGAGAGCCGTAGACATGATGTCTCCAAGAATGAGGGTTGGATCATCCTTGGACTGCAGTCCTAAAGAGAACCGTAGACATGATGTCTCTGAGAATGAGGGTTGTATCATCCTTGGACTACAGTCCTAAAGAGAGCCGTAGACATGATGTCTCTGAGAATGAGGGTTGGATCATCCTTGGACTGCAGTCCTAAAGAGAGCCGTAGACATTATGTCTCCGAGAATGAGGGTTGGATCATCCTTGGACTGCATTCCTAAAGAGAGCCGTAGACATGAGGTCTCCGAGAATTGAATGATAGGACTGGATCGTCCCTGGACCTCGGTTCAAAATGGGTACATGATAGGACTGGATCATCCCTGGACCTCGGTTCAAAAGGTACATGGTGGGACTGGATCGTCCCCGAACCTCGGTTCAAAAGGTACATGATAGGACTGGATCGTCCCTAGACCTCGGTTCAAAAGGTACATGATAGGATTGTATCATCCTTGGACCTATGTCCTAAAGAGAGCAGGATTGATCATCCTGTAATATGATCGTGTATGTTGCATGGTATGCTGCTATTGGTGTGGATAGTTGTATTGGTGTGGATACTTGTATTGATGATGTGTATACTTGTATTGATGTGTATACTTGTATTGATGAGTATACTTGTATTAGTGTGGATACTTGTATTGATGATGTGTATACTTGTATTGATGTGTATACTTGTATTGGTGTGGATACTTGTATTGGTGTGGATACTTGTATTGATGATGTGTATACTTGTATTAGTGTGGATACTTGTATTGATGATGTGTATACTTGTATTGGTGTGGATACTAATACTGTTGATCTAGATGACGATGCTGCTGATCATGTTGATCGAGATGACGATGTTGCTGATTGTGTTGATCTAGATGATGATGTTGCTGACCATGTAGATGGAGATGATCCAGATGCTGTAGATCGAGATGATCCAGATGCAATAGATCGTGATGAACCAGATGTTGTAGATCGAGATGATGTGACGACGATGCTCGTCTAATGATGATGTTGATGATCGTGTGATGACGATGCTGATGATCATGTGATGACGATGCTAATGATCGTGTGATGACGATGCTGATGATCATGAGGATTCCAATGTTGATGTTGCTATAGTTGTTTGAGTGCTACAGAAGATAAAGACTCAGTATTGAAGATGTTGATGTTCCAG
The DNA here is from genome assembly GCA_027924585.1 of Larix kaempferi. NCBI lineage: Eukaryota > Viridiplantae > Streptophyta > Pinopsida > Pinales > Pinaceae > Larix > Larix kaempferi. Next base: position 380,998 of record BSBM01001038.1, read on the forward strand.
TATTCAAGATGTTCCAATAACTGGTTGAGTTACTGATGATGATTGAGAAATCTTCCAATGATTTATAGATGTATCATGTTGATGACTCCTTGCTCCTGTAGATGTTTTTATAATATCCTTCTCGTTAAGGGGGAGTGTTGAGATATTGTAACTTCTAAGAATATTATATTTGTACTTTATTATTCCGGAGATGTTTCATTCCTCCATGAAGATCTTATTGTATTTCTGGAGATGTTTCATTCCTTTGTGAAGATCTTATTGTATATCCGGAGATGTTTATTCCTCCATCGGAATGTGGTAACTTGGGTTATTAGACTTCCCTAGTGGGGGTCGGCCCTATATGTGTTATGTGGGTCAAACGGTTGTTAGACCACCCTAGTGGGGTCGACCCAGTTAGTTGTAGTTGGGTGTTTAACCCAGTGGTAAAGTTGGGGCCGACCTAGTTAATATAATGTACAAGTTGGAGATGTGTATAAATAGAAGAGGTGTGTTCCTCATTATACACACACTTCCCTCACTCAGAATATAGCGCACTTGTGGAGGAGAGGTCTGCTATGGTGGAGGAGTAGATAATGTCTTTGGTTTGCATCTTTGTATATTGTTGGTCATCTATATTGAGGAAGCTTTGCTGGGTTTTCTACCCCATGAGGGTTTCCCAGGATAAATATGTGTCTCTTGTGTTTATGATGTGCTTGTTGTTTCTTCAGTGATCTTGTATATGCTATTATTGTGAAATGGAATGTAATGCTGCTATTTTCCATCTTAGCATATTAAATCTTAACACCTTTACTGTTTGTTGATGCAATTTATTCCAGATACTCATTTTTTTCTTATGAGATTTATTGAAACGAAGCCCTTGGGGATTCGATTCTTCTTCAAGAAATCTATTAAGGGTTCCAATAACATGAAGTAAGTCAGTGAAATCATATGCCCTCTCTACTCGGACCATGCCACCGAATTTGGTAAAGAAGTTCTCACATACATCTGACCGAGTCATGTGCAATGCACATGGCAAGTTAGGGTATTGATCACAAAATAATCTCATTAACAAAACTGCAAAGTGGCAAGAAATTTTCACATATTGATATGCCTCTCTACTTATGAAATTAATGTTTACATTAGTATTTGCTTGTTCTTTGACCCAGCATAGCCATAACGTGAATAAATGATGGACTCTTCAAGACATTCACACCCTTTCCCAAAGAGTTAAACTAGGAGACAAAAAATTATCGATATAGTCAGCAATGATTGCTAGATAGGTCTTTGTACCCGATGTCCTATCTGTCCTGCCACCTGTACTTCTCATTTCCTTCAAGAACCTTTGGACATGCCTAGAAGCAATGCATTGTGCTGAACCCTAGTTTTGGCGATAATCCTCTCTATATCCTCAATTTTAAGCCTGTGGTCATCCACTTTAAAATTGTTATAAACCATTCTTACATGGTTAAAACTAATCAACTCTTCTCCAACAATCAAATCTCATAGACCACTAAACAAAGGATTCACTAGCTTTTTGCCATTGTGGATGTAATCTTGGTCATGAAGTCCCATTACTTTAAAGCCATCATACAACCCAGTTAGCCCCCACCCTTCCCAGGGAATTTGATATCTCATGCTTGTTGTTGAGAAATAATCCTTCAACATAAGCATTCTTCTCCTACTATCCCCATCTAAGGAATGACCAATAATAGGTCTTGAAAAATGTTCCACATGTTTCTTCCATAGCTCTTCTACTTTTTCCCATTGCCGATGGACAAAATTTGCGTCAAACCTATTGCACATTGGATGAACAACCACAACCAAATGAGGAAGCTTCTCATGTAAAGGGTTTTCAATAATAACACATGCATAATGGCCAATCACACAATTCTTGAAGGCATCTGTAATAATCTCATATCCTCCAGCGCCCTCACCAACTATCACCAAGAAATGTGATTGACACTTATGTTCTTCTTTCTTACCACAAAAACCCACTAATGTATCGCTTTTGGCTACCCACCTGACATATTTTTTCACAATAGTTTCATCTTCATCAAGGCATAGCGGAATTGGGCCCTCTATACCATGTTTGGCTTTATAAGAAGCATACACTTTTTCGATTGCCTCAAAATTGTCCTCATGCTCCCTTGGGATATATATCAATGATTTTCTAACTTGCCTTAAAGTCGTAGATATCGAAGGGCCATCCAGATTCAAGCTAATAAAGCTATGTAATCTAGGACCCACCCATAACTTAATCATCTCATAAATGGATTTAGTGGATGCACTATATCTTCTCTTTGACTTTGAACGAACTAGGTTGTGAAATATATCTTGAACAAATTCCCAAACTGCATCTTTACCTTGTAATTTTCCTTGCTTATGAGCCTCACACACATCCTTGCAAAACCTGAACGCATCATCCTTTCTAGCAGATTCGAACAACTTTTCCCTTAGAGACTTCATTTTAATAGACATTGTGTTAACACCCATATATTTTTCTACTATATGCAGTTGAATGGAAGGAATGGAGAGTCAAAATGTACCTAGTAAGTGAAACCGAGATATCCTCCATGCCCCGGGTGCTAGATGCCAGTGGGAAAAACTAAGAGATCTAAGGAGAAACAAATGTGCAAAGGATGAGAAAACGTCGAAGTATAGGTACTAATAGGTGAAAGACACACTTTATAAGATATAGTCAGTCAGTCAAGTAATGGGAAGCTAAGCATTACACCAATCTACGCCATAGATCTGGAGGGGATCAGATCCAAAGCCCTAGGTGAAATACGGCACAGCCAAGTTGCGAGGAATATAAGAAAAGGGTGGATGCGATGAGCCTTCCCCGCCAGCCAGGTGTCAGCAGCAGACGTTGTCGCAAGAAAAAAGATCAAAGGGCGATATATAGGAGTGGGCACATGCGATAGCAGGAGCTGCTGAAAAGATCCACAGTTTGGAATGTGGAAGGGATGTACATCAACGGCTCTCACAACAAATGGCATAAAGAACTAGCGCACCGGATAAGAAAGGGGTGGATGCAATGACATTTTCCTGCCTTCCAGATGTCAGCCTCAGAGCCCATCGCATAAAAGCAGAGGATCATGGTAGGGACCATTTGGTTACATGCGAGGCCGTCTTATGGAGAAATATGGATGAAAGGAAAGGTGTAGATGGAAAGTTAAACCAGATCCGACGGTAAGGAAGAATCGAAGTTCAAATCAAGAAATAAAGAGGCGATAGATCCGACGAACGAAAACTAGCACGTGGGAGATCAACAGTTGGAATTAACAGAAAATACTCCAAGAGAGACGGCGTTATGGAGACGTGGCTATATATATGAAAACGCCCTTCAAAGTTTGCATTTTTACCCTTTCTGAAACCTGTCTGAGCGGAAGGGATTTTTTCCAGAGAATGATGTTCTAGCCCCAGTACAGGAGTTTGATGGCTAGTCACTAGGAAGTTGGGTCGAGGAGCGAAAGTATTGTGGTCGCGCCCTAATAGGGAGGTCCACGGAGACCCTCTATCAGTTTCGGTCCAAGCCAGAATGGCCTGTGAAGAAGCTATCTTTCAAGACCTTAGCATTGTGGGTTTGAAGGTCACCTTAGGAATAACAGTGGTTGCCCTACTTCATCAAATTCAGTCCAAAGGTCCTTAGACCTTTGTAACTCCCCGCCTCGGGCCCGACCTGGACATTAGTGATAATTCTGACAACTTCTCGAATGTCCAAAGTAACGGTAGGTCTGTCTAAAAGCATAGGTGGGTCAAGATTAAACCCCAATATGGGAGAATTTCTATCCAAAGGTATCTTTCCACATGTAACATTTTCCCCTGGTACTAATAGCTTCTGGCCCAGTTTTCGGATAAAGGGAAAGGGTTGGAACAAGCAGGCGAAGAAGACATGTCGCCCGACCTTGCTAAGATGAAGAGGGAAGTTTTTAGAAGGTTATAAGCATCCTAAAGGTGTTGGATGCTTATGACTCAGAAGTTGGAAAACGTTTGGAGGCCAAAAAAATTCTGTAAAGGAGGTGTGAAAAGGAAAAGTCCCTTGCGTGGATTAGAGGTTGGCTCGAAAGGTGATGAAGGTAATGTGACCCACGTCTTTTGAAGCATGCAGGAAATCATGAGATTAAGTATTGTCACGCGAGATACGTCATAAGAACGGACCTACAAATGGGGATCTCTGAATGTTATCCCAGAGGATTATCAGTATGATGGAAGGCACCTTTTGCATCATCATTGGCTATGCTGTCTATCTGGTACGATGTCGCTGAGAATTCTGAAGGTCACCTCAAACCTTGGGCCTCACGGTTACCTGATTGAAGAGTCCGATAGAGCTATCATGGAAATTATAACCACTTGTAGCTGCCGTCATCATCGCAGCAGTTATGTATAAGGTTCTCACGTCTTCTATCTAAAGTCGGTATAAGGGAAAGATGGTGCACCTGGAGGTTCAACCATTTTCTCTATTACAATTGGCTGATGGAAAAAAGACAGAAGTGCGATGTGGTGTTCATGCCAAAACAAGTGTGGTTTGTGATGGAGGAAAATCCTACCACTCCCTCTCTTATGGTATTCATCCTAATAGAACCTGGCTTTGCCAGCGAAGACGAGAAACCTGATAGACGACAAGTGTCCAAAGGAATTAGACAAAGAAAGAAGGAGACCTTCAGAATCAAGCAAAGCGGCCAACCAGGTGCAGAAATAGTTCACGATTTTGTAATCTCCACTGAAGAAGCGACACCTATCCTACTAGATGACGCATCACAGGCTGACATCTCATTAAAAGTGGAAGATTTCTTTGACTCACAAGGTCACTTGTGAACCCAAGGTTAAGACTGTCCTTTGTCTATAATATTATGTTCCTTGTCTTAATCAGTCTGTTTGAGTCCTGACACATATGTAATATTTTTGAATTTTTGAGTCAAATGAGGTGTCCTTCTGACACTTTCATTAGGGTGAGAGGTGAGTCATGCAAGAGGACTCTAGGCATATATATATGCGATGTAATAGAATGAACAAGGGTTGAAAATATTATGTTGAAAGATTTTGGTAATTTGAGGATTAGTCTGTTAGACATTTTTTTTTAAGGTGTTTTAATAAAGTTTGCAAAGCTGAAGCCTGCATTTTGACAGGGATTCCTATGTAATTGGTCTAGTAGTCTATATTTTCTCTCTTCCCATGTGAAATTGTATTTTCTCTCTTCGTAACCCCATTTTGTGTTATTTTTTTCATGCTTGGATCAGGGTATTGATTAAGTGGAATTCATAGAAATTATGCTCTGCTTAGTTTTTTCGAAGTATTCCACCAACATATTCTACTAAAGTTGATGTAGGATTCATCTAGGTATTCCTTACATTGATGGACTATTTCTTTTCTCTTTCGTTCCACAAAATTAAAATCTCTTTGACTACTAGCTGCTTGCTACCTTGCCCTTGTGAATGCCTTTGTAGAATCTTTGTGAATGATGTTTCATAGTTTGTTAAAGGTAACTCCATTCCCCAAACTAAATTTCATATGTTTTCAACCAAACAACGCGTGAATCATTTTATTTCCAAACAGAAAACTGATCTTCTGTATAATTGTCGTAATTGAATATCTTGGCCGTGAATGCTGGTGTTTCTTTTTCATTATTGACAATCTTGATTATTCCAGTCTTTTCATGAGATTTTAGAGAGAGCCCTCTCTGTCTGTGTTGGGTCAGTAGCACAGGCCAAAGATTAGTTAGTGGTTACCTAGAATTACCCTCTTTCAACATTGGGGGTCAATTTCAGTGTTAACAAATTGGCGCCGCTGCTGGGGACCAAGATTGTTTCACAATCCCTGCGAAAATGACAAAGTTTAGATTTGAATGTGGATGGTGAACATCGGTCAGACATCAAGAAGGTTGTATCATTCACTTGGTGACTCCACTCAAGATAAATTTCAGTATGAAGGTGACCCCACTGGGAAGATCTGTGATCTTGTTTCAGAATTGAGATATTGAAAGATTCTCATGACAACTCCACTGGAGAACAAACACATTTTCCTTAAACATGGAAGAATGGAGATTCAGGTATCAGAACACTTATCTTTTCAAAGAAATATTTTTTTTTTGTATCAATCTCCTTTTACCTTTATGTATATATATCAAGAAAATTTTGTCCCACCAAAGAGCTCTGGGTCATGATAGACCTTCCTTTTCATATCCCTCTCTGGACCTTACAAATGTATATCCTCCTTTAACCCCTAGAGCTGATCCCATCCCTTCTTTCGAGTCTCATAGGATTCATGCTAAGCTTTGCGAATCCCAGGAGAATGAAGTTGAAGATGCTCCCCCTGTACATATCCATTTTATCTCCAGATCTCAACTGAGATATAGTGATTTAAAACTGCCACCTATTCTACATGACTAACCTCCCAAATACCATAAATACCTTCCTAGATTCAATGGAGAATTCGAAAGCCTCACTCCTGAGAAGCATCTCCACGGATTTGAACACTTTTTGGATCTTTTTGAGGTAGAGCATGATGACATTTGTATGAGGGATTTCACCCAGTCTTTCCAAGGAGATGTGAAGAAATGGTTCAGCCATTTTCAGCCAAGATCTATAGACAATTGGCAAAGTTTTTCTGATGTCTTCCTAGAATTTTGGGGAAAAAGACAGTCATGGGACCTGTTTCTTGCATAATTTTGCTCCATGGGAAGGCTAGAGGGAGAGGCCATATCCAGCTTTAATAGAAGGTTTTCAAAGTTCTATTATGATATGCCAAGGGAAATTTAGCCCCTGGAGAATGCTGCTAAGTTTCACTATGCATCTCCTTTCCCACCCGAGCTATCCTTGCTCCTGTTGGAAAGAAGGTCTCCGAATTTGCAGCGTATGCTCATTAATGCTTTGGAGGTCGAAGACAATATTAGGATGTCTGGGAAATTATCAAACGAAGGTAGGGTTGCAAGGATTGAAGAAGAAACTAGATTTGAAGAAGGGCACGAGCGACGGGTAGTTGCATTGCGTCCCTGTTTTTCCCTGGATGCACAGGGAGATGACTAAGCCAGGGAAGTACCAGAAGAAGATAATCATGATAGGTTTCATGTAAATTGCAATACACTTGCTAAAATTCCTGTCGATAATGTTTTTGAAAAGGAATTCGTCCCACCTAAATATGACAAATACGAAGGGGATTGCTTGAAAAACTTCATAATTTTTTTCGAGATTGATGATAAAGAGAAAGAACAAATGTGTAATCCACCCCAAGAGGCAGAAGCTCATCAAAGAGAGTCCGTTTCACTTAAGGTTGACTAAAGGATTGAAGTTGTTTATGCCACCTCTGACGATGAAAATCAAACCCTAAGCGCTGAGGTTTCAGAGGAAATTGGCAACGACTTTCGTATCCCTCCTCCGAAGTGGGATGGGAATTTTTTTCAATAGTACCGGTTGTCATATGATCCGGAAGAATAGAATAAAGGTCGAGAAGAACTTATCCCGGGATCCCTCATGGCTGGTCCTAGAGAAATAAGAGTTCTTCATGTTCTGATAGACCCTTTTGCTAATTTCTTGGAAAGGTCGGAAACGGTAGGGTTTATATTGTTCTGGGAGACTAAGATTAAAAGATATATTCAGATGGAGCTATCATTTAGTGGGTTTTTCCCCGCGACAGGACGACTAGAATGGAGAATTCAGTCAACAAGTCATTTGCTTGATTGGCTTCATTGGAGGTGTGAAATTACTCGAGTTACCCTTTGTGCCAAACACGTAGGGTAGGAACACTTATATATAAATAAACTTGTAGGTCAAGTAGTTGAATTTATTTCAGTTAGTAGGTCTAGGTGTTCGGCTCTGGCTGTTCGGTTGCAGCCTCAGGATGAAAAGGTCAGCTACAGGATGTTGCTTATCATAGTCAGGGTTTGGAAAATTTACCCAATGGTTCAGGCAATTAATCTACGGAGTTCTTCGCTACCTTGCCAGGAGGATAGCATCCCCTTTGGAGCCAGTTGTTAACACCCATATATTTTTCTACTATATGCAGTTGAATGGAAGGAATGGAGAGTCAAAATGTACCTGGTAAGTGAAACCGAGATATCCTCCATGCCCCAGTGTTAGATGCCAGTGGGAAAGACTAAGAGATCTAAGGAGAAACAAATGTGCAAAGGATGAGAAAACGTCGAAGTATAGATACTAATAGGTGAAAGACACACTTTATAACCTATAGTCAGTCGGTCAAGTAATGGGAAGCTAAGCATTACACCAATCTACGTCGTAGATTTGGTGGGGATCAGATCCACGGCCCTAGGTGAAATACCGCACAGCCAAGTTGCGAGGAAGATAAGAAAAGGGTGGATGCGATGAGCCTTCCCCGCTAGCCAGGTGTCAGCAGCAGATGTTGTCGCAAGAAGAAAGAGCAAAGGGCAATATATAGGAGTGGGCACATGCGATAGCGGGAGCTGGTGAAAAGATCCACGGTTCGGAATGCGGAAGGGATGTACATCAACGGCTCTCGCAACAGATCGCATAAAGAAGTAGTGCACCAGATAAGAAACGGGTGGATGCGATGACATTTTCCTGCCTTCCAGATGTCAGCCTCAGAGCCCATCGCATAAAAGCAGAGGATCGTGGTAGGGACCATTTGGTTACATGTGAGGCCGTCTTATGGAGAAATATGGATGAAAGGAACGACGTAGATGGAAAGTTAAACCAGATACGACGGTAAGGAAGAATCAAAGGTCAAATCAAGAGATAAAGAGGTGACAGATCCAACGAAGGGAAACTAGCACGTGGGAGATCAATGGTTGGAATTAACGGACAATCCACCAAGAGAGCCAGTGTTACGGAGACGTGGCTATATATATGAAAACACCTTTCAAAGTTTGCATTTTTACCCTTTCTGAAACCTGTCTAAGCGGAAGGGGTTTTTTCCAGAGAATGATGTTCTAGCCCTGGTACAGGAGTTTGATGGATGGTCACCAGGCAGTTGGGTCGAGGCGCGAAATTCTTGTGGTCGCGCCCTAATAGGGATGTCCCCAGAGACCCTGTATCAGTTTTGGTCCAAGCCAGAATGGCCTGTGAAGAAGCTATCTTTCAAGACCTGAGCATTGTGGGCTTGGAGGTCACCTCAGGAATAACAGTGGTTTCCCTGTTTCGTCAAAGTCTGTCCAAAGGTCGTTGGACCTTTGTAACTCCCCACTTCGGTCCCGACCTAGACATTAGGGATAATTCTGATGACTTCTCGAACGTCCAAAGTAACGGTTGGTCTGTCCGAAAGCATAGGTGGGTCAAGATTAAACCCCGATATGGGAGAATTTCTGACCAAAGGTATCTTTCCACAGGTAACATTTTTCCCTAGTTCTAATAGCTTTTGGCCCAGTTTCTGGATAAAGGGAAAGGGTTGGAACAAACAGGTGAAGAAAACATGTCGCCTGGCCTTGTTAAGATGAAGACAGAAGTTTTCAGAAGGTTATAAGCATCCTAAAGGTGTTGGATGCTTATGACTGAGAAGTTGGCAAACGTGTGGAGGACAGAAAAAGTTTGTAAAGGAGGTGTGAAAAGGAAAAGTCCCTTGCGTGGATTAGAGGTTGGCTCGAAAGGTGATGAAGGTAATGTGACCCATGTCTTTCGAAGCATGTGAGAAAGCATGATATTAAGTATTGTCACGCGACAAACATCAGAAGAACGGACCTGCAAAAGCAGATCTCTGAATGTTATCCCAGTGGATTATTGGTATGATGTAAGGCACTTTTTGCATCATCATTGGCTATGCCGTCTATCTGGGATGACGTCGCTTAGAATGCTGAAGGTCACTTCAAACCATGGGCCTCACGGTTACCTGATTGAAGAGTCCGATAGAGCTATCATGGTAATTATGACCACTTGTAACTGCCATCATCATCACAGTAGTTATGAATAAGGTTCTCACGTCTTCTATCTGAAGTCAGTATAAGGGAAAGATGGTGCACCTGGCAGTTCGACCATTTTCTCTGTTACGATTGGCTCATGGAGAAAAGACGAAAGTGCGAAGTGGTGTTCATGCCAAAACAAGTGTGGTTTGAGATGGAGGAAAAGCCTACCACTCCCTCTCTTATGGTATTCAACCTCATAGAATCTGTCTCTGCCAGCGAAGACGAGAAACCTGATAGATGACAAGTGTCCAAATGCAACAGACAATGAAAGAAGAAGGAGACCTTTGTGTTAACACCCAAAAAGTGCTCACTAGCTCATTTCCCTATTCACATGACCCATTTATCCACTTTTTCACCATCAAAAGCCTCTGAAACCAACAAAAGGTCACCAAAAGACCTAAGTACACCCCTTTTTCCATTAAAAAAGATTATTTTTCCCAAAAAAGCATAAAAAACCCTCAAAAAGGGTCCAAACTCCCAAAAATATTAAAAAGGGAATTAAAATATTATTTTTATTCAAAAAAGGAAAAAGGAGGGAAAAGTACCTAAGCCATGTTGGTCAATACCATTTGGTTTCCACAAAACCACAAATGGTATTTCCCACCACCAAAACCTATAAAAAGGTGGTAGGGGCTCCTCATTTCACATCCATCCATTATCTCATCCTTATGCTGCTGAAATCTCCCTTGAGCATTTTAGCCATTGCAAACCACATTGGAGAAGAGACCATTGGAGATTGGAGTTGCTCATCCTTGGAGCCATTCAACCTCACCATTAGAGGTATTGATTCCGCAAGCACTTGCTTGCCCCATTCTTTCAATACAAATTCATCATTTTACATTATCTTGTTCTTGATTTTAAATTATTTTTGTTATTTGCTTAATATCTTTGCATAGATCCATGGTTAGTCTTGTTTAATTAGTTTGTTGTTATTTATTTCCATTGAAACTGCTGCTACTAGTTAGCAGATGCCCATAGAACTAAGCCTGGTTGCAAAACCGGGCCAATAGTTTTTGGCGACTCCGCTGGGTTTTGAACAATAGATCTCTAGTTATGCTTTTAATCTTAGTTTTTTATTAGTTTTTAACCTTTAGATCCATAGATCTGCCATCTTAGACAACAGATCCATTGCTTCTCTGAGTTTTAGCCCCATTAACAGCCCGGAATTCTCAATTTTTGGGTTCGTTTTTCGGCTTCCGTGCACGGCTTTCGCCTCGCGGTTTTTAGCCTGACAGTTGCGCAGTCCATCGCGGCTTTCGGCCTTTTTTCCGCGCGGTCCATCGCGGCTTTCGGCCTTTTTTCCGCGCGGTCCATCACGGCCTTTGGCCTTTTTTCCGCGCGGTTCACCGCGGCTTTGCTGCCACTTGGGGAACACTAAAAGAACTTTTGTAGCTAGGTAGTATTGGGGGGATAGGTGTTCCAATAACACCCCTCAGTTATTACATCTGAGACATAGAAGTTGTCCAATTAGGGAGCTAAAATCTCTTAGTACTTTTTGGCGTGGTCACAACCAGTTTGTGGGAAGGCCTCTCCCTTAGGAGGGTTGAAGTCGCGAGGATGGTTCCGAAAGCCTGAGTGGAATACCGAAATCCATTCAGTAACCGAAGGGCTACCATTCGCAGTTCTCGGGATATCCCTGTATTGGGATATTGCGATCAAAGGACCAAACGGCAGATTTACCTTTTCTCGACGCGTCATGAACGGAGTATCCTAGTAGCCTGTCTTTAGGATTGATTACCCGGTGTCCCTCCCGGTAGGGGGATATCTAGCCGTTGTCTCAACATTCATATTGTCTGACTTGGATTTCATCACCTTGCAGAGGATATCGTGTGTTTGAGTCACAATACTTTTAGTTAGGTGTTTGCATGATTCAACCCACCCTTGGTCTAGTTACACCTATTTTTTTATAGAAGCCGTTTGCATGTTGGTACTCTGACCATTTGTTGCATTCCTCCACTTATTGTAGCACAACTGCTAGAATAAGTGGCCTTTTTGAGGTTGATTTTTTGGCCTGAGAGCCTTCTTTTTTCACTCCCCTTCTTGCACCCTTGGTTGCATTAGGGTTTTGAGTCTTTTATATATATATCACCACCTGATACTTAAACAAATTTTTTACACAAAAACATATTCTCACCATTGAGAATTTTAGACGCTCTCGTCGTCTACAGGGCGAACTCCCAGAGTTTAGTCCACTTGGCTCTCCACGTCACGGACGCAGAGCCTTATCCCTTGATTCGACACATCTTCAATCAACTAGACAGTCATCCGATTCTGACACACCTCACTTCACTTTTGATTTGGAGGTAGAATCCGAAAACCCCACAGAGTTACCACCAACCACCATTATGTCTGGAACACCATTTGATCCACTGTTTACCAGCACCATAGGTGAGACATCTACAAACCCTTCTGCGGTGGTGCCATCCATGGCGACTACCACCCCCCTGGGTATGCCCAACATGGGTAACACTCCACATTTAGGAATGCCCAACACAGGGCCACCACTTGTCATGGGTATACCCAACATAGGGGTCACACCCCCTCTGGTTTCCACAAACCCTATCCCAGGAATCCCCACTGCTATTCCTAACCCAAGTGTAACCCATGTTGCACTTGGAGGCGCTGGCCCATACCAGACTACACCTATTGGAGGGCACATACCCTCCATACCTAGCATACCTTTAGGCGCTACTGGACCCCTACACCATACCACAATGGCTAGGCATGTCCCAGTTCCAGTCACCACATCTTCTAGCTTACCATACATGGTGAGTCTGAACCTGCCAGACTTAGCTAGGCTCACAAATGACCCCATCAGACACGATCCTGCGTGGCCTCACATGCCCACCAAACTCCCCTCTGACATCCCTAAATTTGAGGGCAAGGTAGGTGAAGACCCCCAGAACCATATCATGTCCTTCCATCTATGGTGTTCCTCCAACTCCATAGTGGACGACTCTGTCCGCCTCCGTCTATTACAGCGCACCTTCACTGGCTCTGCAGCCAAGTGGTATATCGAGCAGCCCCATGCGACGCATGCCACCTTTACCTCCCTTGCCTCGACCTTCCTGCAGTTCTTTCAGTTACCTGTCTGCTATGATGCAGGCGTCGAGATCCTACTGTCTTGCAGACAAACCACGGCCACCCACATCACTGACCACATTCATGAGTGGCGTCGACGCCGAAGCCTCTGCAAAATTAAATTAGACGACCGTATCTTTTTAGATTGGTTTCTAAAATCCCTCCTCCCTCTCATTGCGAAGGATGTGGCATATGAAAGACCCCAGTCTGAAGAAGAGGCCATCCTCAAAGCCCAACAGTTTGATCTCATCTACGCCCAGTCGGGTTATCTATACACAATCATACCTGACGCCCCACGAGGTGACTCTTCACGTGGCGACGCACCGGGGGCATCACATGCCGCTGATGGCATCATTGGCCAAATCAACCCGCAACCTAAACCTTTCAGCATGGTGAGCACCATGCCCGCCCCAGACCTCTCTAGGGCTACATCCAGTTCTGGAGCAACAACTTCTTATGCTCCAACAAACCAGACCCATCACATTCATGGACCCTCTTGTCCACAACATTGTTATGGGCAAGCACCATCAGCGTATGTACCTCCTACATACTATGCTCAACCTACTACACAGAACCCCATTCAGTTCTCACCACAACCGTTGCAGTACCCACAGCAAACTGCACCAGCTAATCCACCACATCCAATAGCTCAGGGGTATCAACAACCCCAACAGGAAACTGGACCACCTCCAGCTCCACTTGCATACTACCCACCGCAACCTGCTCCCGCACCTACGGCTCCCCAGAATCCCCCCAATGCTCAAGGGCATGTGTACGCACAACAACATCAGCCCCAATACCAAAATAACCAACGCAACCAGGGTGGGCAACCAAACCGCGGAAGAGGACGTAACCGTGGAAACAACCAAAACCATAACCAAGCTCCACAACCTACCCATCCTCCGCAAAACAATAACGCGGCGCCTGCTCATCAGAATCCTGATCGGCCACCTAAGCGAGCCAAAAATGCTAATTTACGAACAAACCATCCTTGTTCCATTTGTGGTGTCTATGGCCACTATACCCACGCTTGCCCACATCTGGATCGCGCTCGACAACTATGGACAGATGACGCCCATCGTCAAGGGCAGGTGGCTCCTCAGCCACCACCCAACCCTCCACCACCTCAACAACAGCCTTTGGTGCTACAAAACCCTTTTCCAACACAAGGGGTGGTGAACACTCAGCCGTTAGCCCCCCCACAGGGAAACGTGCAACCACAACAAATCAGTTACGCCGCTCCTGATCAACCCATGTTTGATTCAGGCACTCACCACTTATTGATGATGTCCACTGCCGACGTCAATATCCAAACCCGACGGAACCAGTATGGTCCTACCTCCGAGGCTCCCCCCGCCGATAAGGATACTAACGCTCATCCCACCGATCAGACGTTACGGATACCACCTCTTCCACTCGATGGCTCTTCTAAAGCACCTCGTTTCCCACTCCGCCGTATAAACAACAACCCCAATGCACGGGCTGCGTCAAATTACAACATCGTAGATGACTTAGCTCAGTCTCCCGCAGCCATGTCTGCATTAGAAGTCTTGAAAAACTGTCCTACGCAGCGCAAGACTTTACTTTCCGCCATTGGGGCGATTGACCCAAATGATTCGAAATTGATGACCTTTGATTTAGACCAGTCTGAACCACGTCTGCCTTCCACCATAGCAGTCCAAGTTTCTGTTTCTATTCGGAATCTGGTCATCCATCGATGTATCATCGACGAGGGTGCCTCCACATGCGTCATGTCCACATTTGTTTGGCAGAAGTTAGGATCCCCTACTCTCCAGCAATCCACCACTGCATTGCGGGCCTACGACGGCCGGTCAGCTCAACCTCAAGGTTTACTACCCAAGGTCCCCGTCCAATTAGGTGGGAAAACTGTGCTCATCGACATAGAGGTCATTAACGCCCAGCTCGATTATAACCTTTTACTTGGCCGCAGTTACATGTACGCCATGAAAGCGGTCGCCTCCTCCGTTTTCGGCACCATGATGTTCTCCCACGAGGGACGCGTGGTCAAAATTGACCAACTCACCTACTATGATCCCAATGCCCCTACAGCACCCGAAAATGTTCTTCCCATGATTGAACAACCCGCTGCTGGTGCAACTACCTCCTTTGTGTCTTCTGTGGGACCCGGACTTTACTCAGATA
Source organism: Larix kaempferi (assembly GCA_027924585.1). Taxonomy (NCBI): domain Eukaryota; kingdom Viridiplantae; phylum Streptophyta; class Pinopsida; order Pinales; family Pinaceae; genus Larix; species Larix kaempferi. The sequence goes on from BSBM01001038.1 coordinate 396,089, forward strand.
CACCAATGACCTCTACATTCCAGGCCATTCCACCACCGTCACCGGTGACCCATGTCGCAAACCTCTGTACTCTTTCACAGAATACACAAACACCCGGTAGTCAACCACCATTGATCCCTAGTCACATCGGTGTTACACCCATCCACACCATCCCCTTTCTATTTCTTCCTTCGGGTGTAGTAAGCGCCCCGGTTATGGCTACCCTTAGTCTACCTGGGTTAACATGTGGATTACCTGTGTGGTATATTTCACCTCCCGTTCCACCGCCGACACCAAACGTCATCCTCCAACCGGTACAACCTATTGTTACCACAAATCAACCTCCTCCTGGTGTCGCAATCCCTTCGTCATCAATGAAACCTTCTCCTGGTCTCACGATTGCTTCGACGTCAACAAATCCCCCTCTTCTTGCTAAGCCCACTGGGGGCAGAGGACCAAAACCGTACACTGCTATACCACCTCCTAAGGCAGTTAAACCCCCACCAGTGTTTCGAGCTCCCCCCAAATGCTCATTATGCGATGAGATAGGCCATCCAACTCATCAATGCCCACACTTACCGGCACTCCAAGAGCATATGAATATGTTGGACGATGACATCAGCATCCCAGTAGTTAGATTAGAGCCACCTCTACAGCCTCGCGACAAATCACTGCGCACCAACCATCCTTGTGCTATATGCAGTGTTTACGGCCACTACTCTCACCATTGTCCTAATCTACCTGACTATAGAGAAGCGTTGTACGAGTTAAACAACGTCGACTTAGAGATATCTCCTCCCCTCATCGAGGAGATCCACCCCCCGCCATCATCCTCGTCGGAAGAAGTCAATACAATATATATGATTTCAACAACTTTCAAACCAGAACCCCTTGATTTATGGTCTGACTACTTCAATACTGATGAGCAAATTTTGGAGACACTTACTGCACCCGACTACCCTTGGGATGATATGCATCATCGCTCGTACTTCCTCCCGGAAGTATCTACATCCACCGCATCCAACCAGCTATCGGTCGAATCGAAAGATTTCATACCCACTAAGGTCGATTGGTTAAAGGACCCCATCCTAGCACCGGATGCCTTTGAAGAAGGGAACATGTCGAACATTTCCCCCACTATACAGATAGACATTTCCACAACACCAGGGAAACCTGAGCTCATCTCGCTGGGCGCATCTTGCACTCAAGCAGAAACTCAGGCATACAAAAAGCTCTTTCAAGAGTTCCGTGATGTCTTTGCCTGGTCCTATACCGAGATGCCTAGTCTCGACCCCACCATTATAGAGCACCACATTGATACATGGCCTGAGGTACCCCCTGTTCGTCAGAAACAGCGACCCATTCACCCTTCCAAGCTACCCGCTGTTAAAGCTGAGGTCGAGAAACTCCACAAAGAAGGATTCATTTATCCTATTCCGTACACCACCTGGGTGTCGAACCCCGTTCCGGTCAACAAAAAGCAAGGCACCCTTAGAGTATGCACTGACTTCCGAGATTTAAACCACGCTTGTCCAAAAGACAATTTCCCCACGCCATTCATTGACCAACTCATTGATGAGTGTGCGGGCCATGAAGTCCTATCCTTCATGGACAGGTTTTTCGGATATAACCAGATTCACATCCGCAAGGAGGATCAGTACAAGACTGCCTTCACCACCCCATGGGGCACCTTTTCCTATCGGGTCATGCCATTTGGCCTTAAAAATGCTGGTGCCACTTTCCAGCGATCCATAACCTATTGCTTTCACGACTTGGTCCATATCCTGCGAGCCTATCTTGACGACCTCACAGCTCGTTCCCGAAAACGATCAGACCACCTTAACGACCTCCGGCAAGTTTTCCTGCGTTGTCGCAAATATAAAATCCGCTTGAACCCACACAAGTGTGTCTTTTGCGTCCCGGCAGGCCGCTTATTAGGTTTCATTGTTTCCCAAGACGGAATCACTGTCGATCCCCTGAAAGTCAAAGCCATCTTAGAAATTCTGCCTCCTCGCACGCTTCGGCAACTCCAAAGTCTACAGGGGCGGTCCAATTTCCTTAGGCGCTTCGTTCCCGACTATGCAACCAAAGTTCACGGTTTCTTACGCTTACTCCGTACCCACATACCCTTTGTTTGGGACGAGCAAGCAGACACGGCATTCGAAGCCCCCAAGAAAGCTCTCACACAAGCCCCCTTGATATCCCCACCGGATTTCTCTCAAGACTTCACCCTTTATGTCTCGGCATCTGAACATGCTGTGTCCGGAGTTTTGGTCCAAGAAGATGCCTCACACCGAGAGCATGTGATTTATTACGTCAGCCAGACCTTGTCTGGCCCACCTCTGCATTACCCATACGAGGAAAGATTAGCCCTAGCTGTAGTCTTTTCCGTACAAAAATTGTGACACTACATCCTACTCAGTCATACCACGGTCGTGGCCGACTCCAACCCCATGGTCTATCTCCTCACCCGGCGGCTCCTACAAGGTCGTGTTGCTAAATGGGTCATTATCCTCCAGGAATATGACCTCACTTTCAGAACTCCCAAAAGCACTAAAGCCCTCGCACTTGCTCACCTCATCACGGACCTCCCATTCTCTTCAACATCACCCGTTATCCAAACGGACCTGATTGACGAGCAGATCTCCATCATTTCGTCCGACGACCCTTGGTACAGAGACATTTTGACTTACCTTCGTACGCAAAAATTTCGACCACACATCGATCGTGATGGACGCCATTGCATACGACACCACGCCCCCCGATACTTCCTGATAGGGGATGTACTTTACCGACGCGGCGTTGATACCATCTTACGCCCCTGCCTATCCCATAGTGAGGCAGAACAAGTCCTCAATGATTGTCATAGCGGTGCCTGTGGAGGCCATTTCTCCGGCATGGCTACCGCCCAGAAAATCATTCGGGCCGGTTATTTTTGGCCATCATTGTTTACTGATTGCATCACCGCAGTCAAGCATTGCCATAACTGCCAATTATTTTCCCCCAAAGCAAGAACCCCCCCTGCCCCCCTTGATCCAGTCATCACTGTTGGACCATTCTGCAAATGGGCCATTGACTTCCTCGACTGCAACCCCCCGTTAGCCGGCGGTCACAAACACATCGTGGTGGCTGTAGATTATTTCACCAAGTGGGCAGAAGCCATGCCGACCTATAATTGCAAAGCCGACACTGCAACACAATTTTTCTTCAACCATGTTATCGCTCGTTTTGGAGTACCACAGCAACTAGTCTCTGACCACGGCTCTCACTTCGAAGATGCCGTCTGGAAGGAATTATCAACCATGTTGAAATTTGAACACCATTTCTCTTCCGCTTACTATCCCCAAGGAAACGGCCAAGTCGAAGCGATCAATAAAATTTTGAAGACCATTCTCCAACATACTGTAGACAAGCACAAATCCAATTGGCACCACATGCTTTTCCCGGCACTATGGTCCTACCGCACCTCAACCAAAACCGCCACCGGTTTTACCCCTTTCCATTTAGTTCACGGTGTCGAATCCGTCCTCCCTATTGAGTGCCAGATCCCAGCCTTACATATCGCCGTTGAACTCCTACCGGACACTTCCCCGATCGAGCAACGTTTACTACTCCTAGAGAAGGCCGATGAAGATCGGCGCACAGCCATTCAAAACATGGAAGCAGCTAAACAATGATCGAAACTAAGTTACGACAAACACGTCCACCCAAGAACCTTTTCTGAGGGAGACCTTCTCCTCGCTTACGATCAAGCTCATGATAAAACCAGGAAGGGAAAGTTCGTGTCTATGTGGCAAGGCCCCTACATCATACACACCTGCCTCGGGCAGGGGGCATACATTCTGACCGATTCAGAAGGCAACACCCTACGCAACCCACGCAACGGGTTGTACCTTAAACAATTTTACCCATATAAAATCTGATGGACACCATCGTCCATTTTAGTATAGGCATACATTTTTTGTTCACAAAAATTTCAAAAAACCTAAATATTTGTTTTTCTCTGCATGACCACAGATGGAGCCTCTTCCACTCTGCCATGTCGGTTTCACTGATGGTGCAAGCCGTTGGTCTCCCAATCTCGCCTCCGCAGCTTGGGTAATATACTCCCCTTCACATGAGTTAATTCACATTGACGGAGTATGTTTAGGTGCCGCTACCAATAATCAAGCTGAATACGATGCCGTGACTGGTCTCCTGGCCGCTGCTCTCCAAATGAGCATCCGTCACCTCAACGTTTTCTTGGACTCACAAATCCTAGTTTCCCAGCTCAACAACGATTACCAGGTACGTGATCCCTGTCTTTTCAGAAAATTCCTGTGCACTAAACAAATGGTTAGACATTTTGAATCCATTTCATTCACACATGTCCCAAGACACCTCAATAGTGTAGCAGATAATATGGCCAACAGTGTCCTTGACTGGCACACCAATCACATCATGTCATATCCATAAACAAAAAATGCATCCATGTGCATAACATGTGCCTCCACGGGCATATACAAAAACCAATATTGCATCAACGTGCATAACAGGTGCCTCCACGGGCATATACAAAAGACAAAGGTGCATCCACGTGCATACACGACAATATATCCAAATATATATCCACATATATATATAAATCAAATAGTCAACATGTCATAAGTGCCCTCAGCACCCGATATACAAAAAATGCTTCCCCATATGCTCATCAGCATTTGGGGGCAGATACAGTATCGTCTACTCATCTGGATCCCGAGGATCCTCAGGCTCCTCCTCCGAATCCTCCTCCGCTGGCCCCGCCGGGTCATGACGAGGCCGAACTCTCCGCTCTGCCGGCCCCGCTGGATCGTCCCGCAGACGTATCCTCCCCTGAGCCGGCCCTACCGGATCATCCCATCTACCATCCCTGTGCCTCGCCACGAACACCGCTGTCCTCAATAGGAGCGACTGCCACTCAGGCGGCGCACCGAAACAACCCTACAAAATATCCCGATCCAGGTCTCTCCAACCATCCTCGGGGAGCCCAGCTAGGATCCGGGCAAAAGTCTGTTGGACACCATCTATGGTGTCATCACAAGGGCCAACCCCTCGCCCACGAGCTGCAAATCCTCCACCACGCGGAGGAGGTATAGGTACAGGTGGATGGGCGACCACCATCGCCCGCCCCTGCCGAGCCACGTAGTCAGGTGGTGGCACTGGACCCACATCTGCACAAAGCAAGTAAGCCATCAGATACTATAAAAAAAAAAATCATCAATGATAAATCAAACAACATATGATATAATATCAAATAAAACACAAAACATACCGTCTAAACTCCAGAACTGTCCTGGGGAATGAGGCATCTCTGGGTCACCTCGGTAGTCCATGCCGGCGTAGGGGTAGTCCTCAATCACCAGAGGCATCTGCTCCCACTGCTGATAGAAATCCTCCATGAAGTAGGCGCGGACACCACCGCCGCCACAAGGCATCATCTGCCCCCATCTCATCATACGAGGCTCACTCGGAAGACTAGCACGAACGGGTACCCGTGGCCACAAGGTCGGCACTTGCTCGAAGACAAAATAACATAAAAACGAGGCATAACAAAACTCGCCTCCCTCTCTAATGGCCTTGTCCAGATCTCTCCGGACACCAGCCAGGAACATCTGCCCCCAGGCATAATAAGTACCCTGAAGAACGGAATCCACCATCATCGTCTGCCCCCCAGACATACGATGTGGTGCAGCAGCACCCAATATCCGCAGAACGCAGGCACCAACAGCTCGCATATCCCACTCACGTAGGGATCTCAGACTAATAGAGTTGTTCACCAAAACAGCATCATCAACACAGAAAGTCTGTAACAGGTCCTCCATATCTACACCTGGAGGAAACCTCGGCAAGATATCACCCACCTCACCCAAGCGAGGCAACCCAGTCAAAAAATAAACATCCGTGAGAGTGATCTCTAACCTCTCACCCCCAATAATAGCCCCGAAACCCGCGCAGTTCCACGTTGGAGAGTCAACGTGGAATTTCGCGGCCGTCGGGGGCCCGCCGCCAAACAAAAAAGACATAATTGACAAGGCTAAGGCAAATAGAGTTACCTGCAACTCGCTAAATCGAAAACCAACGGTGAAATCTCCCGGAAATCGAGAAATAGCTCTGACAGCTCTATCAAACTCGCATGTAACAACGACAAGTCATTTGGGCCCCACGCCCTATTTATAAGAATTCCACCAATTTTCCAACAACCATTGCGGTATCATACGAAGTCCATTTCTCAAACCGTTGGTACCGTTGGGATCAGCACAGCGAGAACTTCATACACGTTCCTTCCTTTTCCCGTTTTCACGAGGTCCATTTTTTGACTATTTTTTGGCCTCTCTCGTCTCCTCGGTTTGCGTGCCACATTGGCCGTTCTCCATTTTAGACGTGCCTTATATCGCCGGATTCAGTTTTCCGTGCTCGTGATGATGCTTGAGATCATTTCTCGCTCTCACCTTTAGATTTTTCGGGCATTTTTTCCCGTGCCCCCCTCGTCACCTCGGTTTGCATGCCACATCGGCCGTTCTCCGTTTTAGACGTGCCTTATATCGCCGGATTGAGTTTTCCACGCTCGTGATGATGCTTGAGATCATTTCTCGCTCTCACCTTTAGATTTTTCGGGCATTTTTTCCCGTGCCCCCCTCGTCACCTCGGTTTGCGTGCCACATCGGCCGTTCTCCGTTTTCGACGTGCCTTATATCGCCAGATTCAGTTTTCCGATGATGCTTGAGATCATTTCTCGCTCTCACCTTTAGATTTTTCGGGCATTTTTTCTCGTGCCCCCCTCGTCACCTCGGTTTGCGTGCCACATCGGTCGTTCTCCGTTTTCGACGTGCCTTATATCACTGGATTCAGTTTTTCGCGCTCGTGATGATGCTAGAGATCATTTCTCGCTCTCAACTTTATATTTTTCGGGCATTTTTTCCATGCCCCCTCGTCACCTCGGTTTGCATGCCACACCGGCCGTTCTCCGTTTTCGACAATCCTTATGTCACCGGATCCAGTTTTCCGCACCGATGACGATGCTTGAGACCTTTTCTCTCCCTCATCAATCCATTTTTGTTCGGTATAAGTTTATCCCTTTTTCGGGTCGAGCAACCCCTTTTACGAAAAAGGCACTTAGGGAGTTTCTGTTAAGCTCTTTTCTGACTCCTAAAACAATGAAAAGATCGCCGAGCAATATTGCTTACTTTCATGCTCGCTAAACGTATCTGAAAGGGCGTCTACCTGGTATAAGTTTACCCCTTTTCCAGACCTTGTAGACTAATTACGAAAAAGGTATACTCTAGTCACATCGGCTAGAAGAGTTCTCCATTCGCATCATTTTATGCTTTTTCTGGCCTTGGAGACTAAACTTACGAAAAAGAAACACCAATAGAGTCCACTTACCGTTTTCAGACTCTCTAAACATGAAAGCAACCATGAGCATGAGTCATCCTGGGCTCACAAAATCCACAGGACCGTACCACTTCAGAGCACACTTTTATCCCTTCTTGGAGCTCATTAAAACTACGAAGAAGGAATCAATGGTGCCCCTTGGCGCCACGACAGATCACATCTACTCATTAGGCAGATTCCCCATTTTGGTCGCCTTTGTTCAGAGTATTCTGCAGTATGTCACCTTGATAATTCCTCGACGACACCTACCAGCTTGTCCTCCCCCCAGATTCAATATATACCATTCAGTCAAAGCAATGATCCCCACACCTACAAGTTAGTTCCCTACGCTGCCAGGTCAACCATGTCATCATGCTCTGAACAAAGGAAGTTTGAGTCTACCCATTTTTCGACCCAGTTATTTCCCATCCCCACAAGTATGTCAGTCCTACCAGCAGTACTACATCACTTCAGTTATACACCTCGTGCTCCTATCAAGGAAACATCATTGCCTTGTTAGTTGCTGGTCTCCCTCTGTCGACGACAACCACATTGATTCCAGAGGATAGACCTAGAGGTCCCTGTGTCTTGGACTCATTACCATTTATGATGAGTGCCTACGAATCATTTCGAGAGGAATCCTCAGTGCCTCTCCGAATGCTTGTTTCTCACATGCTCGACTTCAACACCTTGATCGCATCGTTGAGACTCGCACAGGTATTGGTCCGTTCAGTTATTAGTCGAAGACCCCGGATACTACCTGACTCCTCCACATTTGAGAGTCTACCTATGGATACAACCAGTTACATTTTTTCTATAGATATCCGGGTTGTGTATGGCGACAGTATTCAGATGTACCCCAGTTTTATACTCCCTCGAGTATACAGATACAAATACTTCCCAAAGATGGCTCACAGTCATTGAGTCCATACAGATGTTGGACACCTTCAGTTTCAGCAGTTCAACAGTTATTCTAGTGTATCAGTTATTGAGATCAGCCATGATCATGAGTATATCCCACAATAATGTCCCCTCTGGACCATTATGATGTACCAGTATATTTCTTTACGTATTAGATCCCCCTTCTTGGGACTAATTGTTTTGTATATGTCTTGATACGAGCATGGGAATGCCCGCCTCGTCCTTTATCAGAGATTATACCTCATTCATATTGAGGCCATGTAATATTTTTTGTTTTTGCAGCTTCCAAGGGCCGTGGCTCCAGTCTCCAACCGGTCTCTTCTCTCCCCTAAAACCCCAGAAAAAGACAAATGAACTATGATGTCTATCGGCCATACGATGAGCTCCTGCCCTCACACATCAGGGGGCAATCTGTTAACACCCAAAAAGTGCTCACTAGCTCATTTCCCTATTCACATGACCCATTTATCCACTTTTTCACCATCAAAAGCCTCTGAAACCAACAAAAGGTCACCAAAAGACCTAAGTACACCCCTTTTCCATTAAAAAAGATTATTTTTCCCAAAAAAGCATAAAAAACCCTGAAAAAGGGTCCAAACTCCCAAAAATATTAAAAAGGGAATTAAAATATTATTTTTATTCAAAAAAGGAAAAAGGAGGGAAAAGTACCTAAACCATGTTGGTCAATACCATTTGGTTTCCACAAAACCACAAATGGTATTTCCCACCACCAAAACCTATAAAAAGGTGGTAGGGGCTCCTCATTTCACATCCATCCATTATCTCATCCTTATGCTGCTGAAATCTCCCTTGAGCATTTTAGCCATTGCAAACCACATTGGAGAAGAGACCATTGGAGATTGGAGTTGCTCATCCTTGGAGCCATTCAACCTCACCATTAGAGGTATTGATTCCGCAAGCACTTGCTTGCCCCATTCTTTCAATACAAATTCATCATTTTACATTATCTTGTTCTTGATTTTAAATTATTTTTGTTATTTGCTTAATATATTTGCATAGATCCATGGTTAGTCTTGTTTAATTAGTTTGTTGTTATTTATTTCCATTGAAACTGCTGCTACTAGTTAGCAGGTTCCCATAGCACTAAGCCTGGTTGCAAAACCAGGCCAACACTTTGAAATCAAGCAAAGTGTCCAACCGGGTGCAGAAATAGTTCACGATTTTGTAATCTCCACTGAAGAAGTGACACCTATCCTACCAGATGATGCATCAAAGGCTGACAGCTCATTAAAAGTGGAAGATTTCTTTGACTCGCAAGGTCACTTGCGAACCCAGGGTTAAGACAGTCCTCTGTCTATAATATTATGTTCCTTGTCTTAATCAGTATGTTTGAGGCATGACACATATGTGATATTTTTTGAATTTTTGAGTTAAATGAGGTGTCCTTCTGATACTTTCATTGGGGTGAGACGTGAGTCATGCAAGAGGACTCTAGGCATATATATATGCAATGTACTAGAATGAACAAGGGTTGAAAATCTTATGTTGAAAGCTTTTGGTAATTTGACAATTAGTATATAAGACATTTTTTTTGAGCTGTTTTAATAAAGTTTGCAGAGTTGAAGCCTGGGTTTTGACAGGGATTCCTGTGTAATTGGTCTGGTAGTCTGTATTTTCTCTCTTCCCATGTGAAATTGTATTTTCTCTCTTCGTAACCCCATTTTGTGTTATTTCTTTCATGCTTGGATCATGGTAATGATTAAGTGGAATTCATAGAAATTATGCTCTGCTTAGTTGTTTCCAAGTACTCTACCAACATATTCTACTAAAGTTGATGTAGGATTCATCTTGGTATGCCTTACATTGATGGACTGTTTCTTTTCTCTTCTGTTCCACAAAATTAAAATCTCTTTGACTACTAGCTGCTTGCTACCTTGCCCTTGTGAATGTGTTTGCAGAATCTTTGTGAATGATGTTTCAAAGTTTGTTAAAGGTGACTCCATTGCCCAAACTAAATTTCATACGTTTTCAACCAAACAACGCGTGAATCATTTTATTTCCTAACATAAAACTGATCTTCTGTATAATTGTTGTAATTGAATATCTTGGCCGTGAATGCTGGTGTTTCTTTTTCATTATTGACAATCTTGATTATTCGATTCTTTTCATGAGATTTTAGAGAGAGCCCTCTCTCTGTCTGTGTTGGGTCAGTAGCACAGGCCAAAGATTGGTTAATGGTTACCCAGAATTACTCTCTTTCAGCCTTGGGGGTCAATTTCAGTGTTAACACAGTGTAGCAACCTTTGTCCTCTCCCACCAAAGAGATCACATTGTTAATCTATGTGTAGCATTTGCATCTCTTGAAACAACTTTGAGTTCAGTTTGAGTCAAATGGTCCAACCTTCTCCCTTTCCCTGTATCTCTCCCATGTCTTTTGATGTTGCTCCTTGATTCGTGATATAAACGCATCCGAAATTCATCAAAACTAGGCATCAACTTACAAATATTGCATCTCAATGATAAAAAAGGGATTCCTGTTTCAGAAACCCTCTTGCAATGGATATGTCTATATGTACCGTTAATACATCATTCAACACCATAATGACATACTGTTCTCTTGTTATGTTTCTCTATGGCCCACAATTTTCCACCATGTTAGTCATCTATTAGAACCTTTGTGTCCAATATCTCCCCTCTTCTATCAAGATAGGGATCCCAGTACCCCCAACATAGTAATATCGGGGGAGGCAATTTTCCTAGAATAAGATGAAAAAAAAAATTAGAAAATGATCTATGAACTGCTACTAACAAGTAATAACAAATACAGTAATGTGAAAATTCAAATTAAAATTAAATTAAAACTTGGGTAATTAACACACCTAAAGTAGAAGCATGTGAACTTGTAGAAACCCCATGTAATGGTGATGGCATTGATGGGACCAAGAACTTAGTCAAAATCTGTTGGGACTTAACATTGGTAGGCTTCTTCGGTCTCCCAACTATTCCACTCCTCAACACAACTTTATCATGCAAATCCTCATATGTAGTAGCAATTTGCTTCCTTGATTTCATGTGTTCATTTACAGAACGGACAATATTACCACTTGACGGCACCAAAGAGAACCATCTATTGCATCGTGTACATTCCACTCTTACCTTTTTCTTGTCCTCATAGTTTTCAAGTGTTGCTTCTACCACTATGAACAAATTAGGATCTTGCGTTTGGTTGAAATCATCTATAAGTTTGATTGCTTGATCAATCTCAAGTTGATATCTAGCCACGGTTGTCTACTTTGCTATGTTACATGAAGGAATTTCATTACTTCCCAACATTGAAATGTGACGTTGATGGGATCCTATTTACATATGATTGTTTTTGAAGTTACGAACCGTTCGCACTACCAAGGATACTTCCCTTGTTCCATAATCAATGACACAAATTTCACAACGGAACTTTATATTAGGTTTTCCATTTTTTGAATATACCTTGATTGTTAGCTTCTCCTTGACAAAATCTTCAATTAAACTATTCACTTTCTATTCCCAAGATGCCAATACCTTAGGATCAACCATTACAACTTGTTCCACTGCCTTGGACACATGATGATCCACTTCAACTTGTTCCACTGACTCAGACACATGATCAACTCTTGGTTGCTTATGCATAGGTTCCTCCACATTCCCTTCAATGTTTTGAGATATTGGCGTTCCTTCCATTACATGTGATTGCAATGATTCAATAACCATTGTGTCTACTTTCCTCTTAATGCCTATATTTGTTGTTGTAGGTTTCTTTTTTTTCTCTTGCTTTGTATTTAATGGATGTCCAATTGGTCCAATAAAATCAAAAGGATATTCAATGATTTCATCATCCACAATTTCACAACGGATATTAGCATATGTACAACTTTTTCGACACTGAACTGTTCCAAGGAGACAATTCTCTTCACCAATAAAAATTGCAAAGTTCTCAACATCACTGGATCCATCTGCATATTCAAATTTACACATGCATATTAGTTCATTAATAAAACAAAGAGCTAGGAAGCAAGCTATGCACTTTCAATTCAAATCTCTAAAAAGGATGAAGAAATATTACTATCGGGATGAAACACCTTGAAACAAAATGTATTGTCAGTGGCTTATTCAAATAGCTTTCCCCACACTAAAGAGTCAACTTCAACGTACCTGCAGAAGATCAAAAGGTGATCAAAACAAAAGATGAAAAAACGTAGAAAATCTCCCTTCAAATGATGCTCATAATCGTTAAATGTTTTCATGAATTTTTTATGGGTTTAGCATATTTACTGATGTTGAATTATACTCAAGAAAGTTCTACTTTAATGATTGTTAACTATTGAAGTATAATAAAAAAAGTTATGACTTTATCACTCTAGGGGATTCCCTAAACACAACTAAGTTTCAAAGATAATTCTTGGAGTTAATATTTTGATTGTGAAACTACGCTGGAAAGATTTCAGATTTGGATTATTGCATCTAGAAGAGGGAGATTTTAGTCAATGTTTGCACAGTCCCAAGCTAACAAATTATTTTGTGATTGCAATGTTGGTAGCAAGACATAGGAAATTGGCAAGAGACTTGCGTTTGATGTTTAAATACTTTGGGCAGTTGTGCAGGCCCTAATTAGATTTTAAATTACAGTAAGTTGAAATCAATTTTATGTTGTGCCCTCCTAGCAACTTGTGTGCCCTCCTATCAATGTATCTCCAATTAAATGTACCAAACTTGTCCACTTGTCAAAAGTAGATGAAAAAGTGCTACAAGATAAAAACACCCATCATTGAGACTCTCTTCCATGAAACTCTCTCACTAAGTAAATTTCCCCTCACACACTAAGTGCTCATTAAATTGAAGGAGAATGTAAAACAAGTTCTCAATGATAAATTGTGTCATTCTCCAAGCTACTAGTTAATAGTGACCTTACAATTTTTTAATTCAACCTAATTATATTTTGTTCCTTTGTTCAAAACCTAAGTATCACATGATATTAGAACGAACAAATATCCCTAAAATCATCAAAAGTAGAATATTAGTGGCTTTGGTGAAATGAGTTAAGCCAACTAGCTAGGTTGCATGGACACAAGTGTGTTTTTTATCCTCTATGATGCTTAGCAGTTTGAGGTTAAGATGGATCTATTATAGTTATATAACTAGGAAAGCTGCATGAATGTGGATGGAGTTACATTTTGGATATAACTACATTGCCCTGGATAGAGTTACATTATGGATATAATTGGATTGTTGTTCTTTACCCGTTTATTCTGAATTATGGGCAGCAAGCAGCTTAATTCTTGTAACAACACACCATGTTGGGTTGTTTCCTAGCTTTTTTGGTCATTCTAGATAGTTTTGGGTATGTTTTAACAATGTCTCAACCCTTCAAACAATAGTAAGATCGGTCATACGCTAAGTCACCTGACACGAGGACACGAGACACGGTGACCCCTGGAATCAGGACACGAAGGACACATTTTATATAGATATATATATATATTTTTAAATATATTAAAATCTAAAAATATAGACATATAGATCCAATAAAATTTAGAAACTAGAACATTTACAAATATTCAATAGAACTTAGAATCAAGACACATTAAATTGATTACACATTTGTCATTCACAAATTACAACACTTTTGTCATTCACAATCACAAATCACAATGAGACACATAGATGCATGTCGGAGACTCGGAACCATATTTCTCATTAAGTCATCAAAATCAAAATGTATTACATAGATGTCGGAATGCCACTGGGCACTGGCAAATTCCAAATAGACTAATAGTAAATACAAAAAAGGGGTGGATCAAGACGAAAGAATCCCATCTGTTTCCATGAGTTTAAATTTAGTGTTTCATATGGTAATGACTAGCAAACATCTTTGTTGCTGCTCATTATTAATAACTAACACAATTGATCAATCTAAGTGACAAATACTCAGATCTGATATATATTCATTTAATGTTTGAATACATGCCTGGAGTATGTCGTTTGCTTGACAAGGAGATGAGTAAGAAGAGAATGCTTTTCCCAATATTTAGAACTGCTTGGAAGCCCCACAGATTGGAGATATCTTCCTTCAATTCCCAGACCATGTGTGAACTTCACGTTACAGTGTTTTAGAATTCCATACAACTGATATTTATATGGCAGCGTTGAGAACTCTAACGTTGCCAACTTCACATGACCCACTAGAATGTATCTTTGGCTTGGGATCTAAGGTAGAAATGTAATGTAGCAGTTTGAAAAGGACAGATACAATGAACAGCTACCTAGTTGCTTTCCTTCACAAGCAATTACCCATTCTCTTCAACAATCACAGGGATGAATTACCCGCGGGATGCCTTTGGTGCCTTTTCATGTCCTGGATTTACAACACACTGTGCAGAGATATGACACGCATGTCCTGAATTATGATCTGTTTATCTCAAATTCTAGGCATACTACAGCCTAGATGATGATGCCCTAGTGATGATGCTTCATGGAGTATGTGGATTGTTTGACCTTGAACTAGGGCCTTGTTTGAAGCAGAATGGATCAGCAATGTAAACATTCATTAAATCTAAGCAGTTTTGTGCGTTATGGCATGTTCATCTCAAATTATAGCCATACTCCAGCCTTCAATTAGCTCTGTAATGTCTCTTGAAAAGCACTAAGAGGAATCTTTGGGTAAATATGGGCACATTATGAGCAAGTTTGTGGAAGGAAACATAAGTAAAATCTGTTTATTCTAAATTATGGGTAGCAAGCAACTTAATTCTTGTAGCAGCACTCCATGCTAGGTTGTTTCCTGTCATTTTTGGGCATTCCAGATAGTTATGGGTATCTTTTAACAATGTCTCAACCCTCCAAACAGCATTAATGATCGATCCTAGGTATAATGTGGGAATCTTCCTTGATTTAGCCTCAACCAACAACAATAAGTAAGTTTGGGCAATTTTTAGGTAAAGGACAACAATAAAGATCTTATTTTCTCAAGTTCCTAAAGTCAAGCTACCATGATCAATTTCTCCACTTTTGGAACACTCAAATCCTAGGAAATAATGTACATCTTTGTCACCCTCCCATACTCACAAAAATGATAATATTCAGTCTATGTTTCCATCATAATACAATAAGCATTAAACTAATAGTACCACATAGCACAAGATAGGAAACAAATCTTTGTCTTCTTGGACCTGAGTAGTTTATATTTACATGGTAAATGAATTCATACTGAGTACAATTTGGATACCTATGGGATGAATTAGTCACCTATATTGAAAATGGAATTCCCAATGAATTTCTACTAGAATGGACAAGGAAAATACAAAAACTATTTCCAGAAAATATATTTTCCTTCACATGATGCTTATCTTTTTGACTCATTAATTAAGTCCACCAATTGCAACTTCAAGATGCAAAGAACACTTTAAACAAAAACTATATACACTCTCAACAGTGTTGCTAAAAATGCATTGTTTCACCCTAGAATAGCACCTTGAAAATTCTTCCATGCAAAAACTATGTATGTATCTATATAATTATAGATGGGACAACCTGGGACAAACTGAGTTTATTTCCATTTTGGTTATATATGTTTCATTGCAGATCATCTTGATAATCCGAGTTAGACATGGAAAAGAGCTAACACAAGCCCAAGAATATGAGTATTGAACTAAGGGCATAATCCCTCACATGTGTTTCAATTAAGGGGCCTTGTATTAAGTAGTTGGGCTAAAATAGTATAGACAATGTTATGTCTCATTCTTTGACACTCTATCTCATCTATAACATAGTTATTTTGAACACTAATTGTAAAGAGTGGAACGTGAATTTAAAAGATGCACCTTCTACTTCACGATGTAGGTGGAACTATCACCCAAGCGGCCATGGTGGAGGGAATTTTTGGTAGAATTTGACATAACCATTGAGTACCGAGTGGGTAGAATTAACATAGCTACCAATTCCTTGAGAAGAAAGCCACAACCTGAATCCTTGAGAGGAGGACGAGTTGTTAGTGCTGAAATGAAGTCAAGTGCAGGTTTTTACCAACATACATTAGAGGATAAAGGAAGGATTTTAGTTGTATCCCTCCTCAAGGAACATCATGAAGTAGTGAAGGAATGCAAGATGATGAATTTTTGGGTAGATAGCGAACTTCTGCACTTTGGTGATTGCATCTATGTGTGAAAGTCATCTAATCTTAGGAAATATATCTTAAAGGATTGTCACAATTCACCTTGGGCTAGGAACCTACGACAATGGAGAATGGTTGCATTATTGGATAGAGGATACTATTAGGAGCATATGTGAATGGATGTAAAGGAGTACACCAATACTTGTCTTGTGTGCCAACAAGACAAGGTAGATACCAAAATGAAGGTTGGCCATGATAAACTTTGATAGTACCAGAGAGACCTTGGGTAACTATCTCTATGAAATTCATCACTCATCTACCTATTTCACAAGGGTACAATGGGATTTTTTTATATCGTGCATAGGTTTTCCAAGTATTCAATCTTCATTCCAATGAAGGTGTCTTATATTGTAGAAGAGGTTGTGAAGCTATATTTCAAGAAAATTGTTGTCACATAACCCAATTTTGTGAAAATAATGTAATTATTTTATCATATCTCTAAGACATTATGTTAAATTTAATGCTTAGTAGAAATTGATGACTCAGCAAAGTCACTAGAAATGGAATGTAATTTTGAATATTTTATTATTAATAAATAAATTATGGAGACAACATCATGGGAGAGCTGTTAAAAGAGGTTACTGGTCTAACTGGTGGATGGAACTAGGTGGAAAGGAAAAAGACAAGTGGCAGCATCCTCAAACACTTCCTAAGTTGTAGGTGGCAACTTCCCTATATTTTGGGGTCATGATTCCCCAAGAAAGTGGAATCTGAGAAGGTGGCTCATTAATGATAGTTAACCCAATAAAGACCTGGGAAATCTTTTAAATAGTACTCAATGAACTGAGCTGGGGGTTCAACATAGTTATGGAGGGAGAATACATTCAGGTGAATGCTATTCAGGAGTCCCATTGAGGAAGAGGGAAAGATAGTAAGGAAGTTTTTTGAGATGGGAAGCTGCAGTAACTTGGTTCCAGTTTAGCTATTTTGGATAAGTGAATTGTTTTGCTGCACCTAGTTCCAGCCAGGGAGACCAGAGCAAGCTCAGGGGTCCTGAGAAGTGTTGTTTGGGCACTCTCCAGGAATTGGTAGGGAGGAACAGCCTCCCGTTGCTGTTGTCGTCCTCAGTATTAAAAACAGGTTCTTGTCAAGCACTCTATTTGCAGATAAATTAATATCAAACACACAGAGCATATGAAATTTATTGTCAACCCGAGAAAGTCTTTTTATTTCAAAGGATAAGTGCAAAATATATGCTTAAACACAAAACCATTAGAAGTGAATACTTTTACCTTCTATCATCCATATTCATCCCAAGAATCTATGCAATCCCAAGTGCCTTCTAACTGCTATACTATAATTCTTTTCTATTATGCATCAGGAAGAAATGATATCAGATCTAATCAACGATTGCAAAAAGGGAATCTCATTCGTATTCTAAAATAATCACTTGTCTAATCTAATCAAGCTGGAAATCATAAAACATGAACTGAACATTACTCTAGAATTTCAAATGAAAGGAACTAAAGCAACTGTTCTAAGAAACTGAATTGTGAAATAAAGATCAATAGACACATAACAGGAAAGCTAATTTGTAAGAGCTTCTGGGATCACCTCTCAACTATAGGATGAACATGGTAGTGTGAACAGAAATTGAAATGTGTAAAGCTACCCTGACTCAGTCGACTGTTATTCTATACCATTCACCAATCTCACAGAAATGTAATCTTTTACTGAGAAATCCACACAATAAATATTGCTGCTGTGTACAAAAGAAAGAACAAAGCATCACACAACAAGAAAGATGAAATCTTAATTTAACTCAGCAATCTCTGTGGAAGACGGGCCCAGTCTTCACACAGAGACGCTGGTTGAACAACACTCTTCTTAACTCAGAAGTAACCCCTTATATTAACAGAAGAATGAGTACACAGTTTGGCTTGGCTGCTAATACAAAATAAATTAATTGTTTGCTGTCCAACCCCTCGGTCGAGGCAACTCCCCATATTTATACATACAACTTGTAACATCTAATCCTATAATTGGGCAGCCATGAAGATCTCTGATCTTCGGGCGCCCTAAATAATCTAGCTGTTACAATGCGTGGCAGAACTGAAATATCCAAATATGAGAGAGTTATTAATTGCCCCAAGAGTGGCGGTCCTTCCAGCTCACAGCTGGACTCGAGCAGTGACATACTTAAGATAGCAATTTCTGTTACAGCTGCCCTGTCACGACTGTGCCTTGATTGACGATTCGAGCCCCAGGGAACCTTCTACAAGCAATGAACGCCCCTTCCTTCATGATTTGTTAAGCTCCGATCTTCCTGCAGTCTATTTGTCTCAACTACCTTCATAAATCGCATCATGTTAGCACAAATTAAGAGATGCACAGCTTTAATCATCACAATCATAAGTATTAATACAATAAAACAATAATCGGTCATACCTTGGTAATTTGGGGAATAAGATAAGGACAATAAGTCTAATTGCCAAGGTAATTGGTGTAGGAAAAGGGAAGGGAAGATGATAAATGATGATAAAAAAGGGCCAATTCTGGGCTCAACATCTCCCCCCAACTATCCTGTTGCATGTCCTCATGCAACAACCTGCATCTGAATCTTGAACTGAGCTCTGTCCAGGAGAGAGGAAGGAATGTAGGTAAATCAGGCATCTCATCTATCTTTTTGAAAGGCTTCTGTGAGTAACCCGGCATCTTCCAACTTCACTGTTTCCCTTCCACTGCTACTTGCTGATATCTGGGAATGCACTTGGTGTGGTGGGAATCTTTCTGCAGTCTCCTTATGCTATGCCTGGGGGAGTTGAAAAGAAATCCTCAATCTGAATCCAACTCAATGACATCTCTAGGAGGTGGAAGCACTAGTTCTTGTGGGACAGTGTCTTCCAGCGCATCTAATTTTAACAGGAGAGTTGTTGGTTCTTGTGTAACAGCAACATCCCTTAAACCTTCTTCAGCAGCTACCTTTATTGCTTTTGGAGACACTAGTTCTTGTGTAACAGTGTCTTCTTTGTCATTCTGCTGCTGAGACTGGATATCCTTTTCAATTTGCAGCTCCTCCTCCAAGATTTCAGTGTCACCTGAGCATGGTGTCTGTACCTGTTCATCGTCACTCCACTGTGTATCATGAATGATATCCACTCCCAGGTTATCTCCCAACTGCAATTTAGGAGTTCTTGCTGCAGCCTCCAAGGATGTTGGTTCTTGTGTAACAACATCCTGGCTTACCTCTTCATCCTTCTTTTGCTGCAGCTCCTCTTCTATGAGTTCTGTATCATGGGAGTTCTCTGGGGTTACAACCTAGAGTTCATCATTAAATGCCAGAGTATCCTCTGTCCCAGCTTCTTCTCCTGTCTGCTTGGCCGGTTGGACAGTTATATTCAGGGTTGCTGGTTCTTGTGTTGTAGCATCCTGTTCCAACTTATCACTGTCTTGCCTTTCCGTCTCTTCTTCTAAAATTATTGTGTCCTGGGAACGTTCTGGGGTTACAGCACAAAATTCTTCACTAACCTCCAGAGTATCCTTCGGCTCCATGATCTCTGTATCGTGGGAACATTCTGGGGTCTCACTATATTCTTTTATAAGCTCCAGAGCATCCTTCATTCCCAGTTCTTCTCCCATCTGTTCTATAATCTCTATGTCGTGGGAGCATTTTGGGGTTACCATACATTCCTTATAAATCTACAGGGTGTCCTCCACTCCCAGTTCTTCTCCCATCTGTTCTATAATTTTTGCATCATGGGAAGTGGCAGCTGCAGCAAGGATGTTTAAAAGTGCTGGTTCTTGTGTGACAGCACCTTCTTTTTCCACTGCTTTCCCTTCTGTGGCTACAGGATGTTGTGCTGAATAAGTGCTAAGTAAAATTTTATGGCCCGCTTCCTCAAAGATTTCCCCACAGGTGGGGCAGAGTATTCGCTCATCCTTTTCTCCAGCTCCAGCAGAAGCTGATTCCTCCACTTGGTCTGCAGCCTCTATTAATGTGTACATTTTTCTTCCACCCTGCTTTCTGCAGGTTTCCTTCCAAGTTTCCATCTCCCTTCTAAGTGCTTGGAGGTCCTCTTTCAGCATTGCATTCTCATACAAGAGTCCCTCAATTCCAGGTTCTTCCTCCACTGGCCTTTGTGGAGCATCCCTCGGTCTTGGTGTAAGGATTGGGGGCTCAACCTGTGTCTCTAAGGTTGCCCATTTTTTTCTAGCTGCCTCTGCTGCTGTGATTGATCGAGTTCGTTTCCTTCTGATTGGTGCTACTAAATCGAACTCATTGGTGGTCCTCTTCCTTTTCTGTGGCGTTTTCTTTTGTGACTTTTCTTTTCGTGGTGTTTCTTCTTGTGGAGCTGGAATATAGGGGGGAAAAACTGAAGTTAAAGGAATATTTCCCTGCCCCCCATGCTGTTCTTCTTCAATCACAGCTCCTCCTCCTACCCACTCCGGTGAAAACTCGATTGTGACCAGCTCAATATCTTCTTCCATTGCTCTAGCTCCGTCATCTTCAGGTTCCATTGTCGCAGCATTTGATGCTGCTCCAATTTCACCTTCTGCTGTCGGAGCTGCCCTGTTATCTAGGTTTTCCACGAGGGTTTCATCTACATTGTCGCCTGATGGCTCTGTTTGTGCTTCCCCTCGCTCTCCTTCAAATGCAGTGTCATCCCCCACTGGTTCTGCTTGTGCTGGGGATTCATACACCTCGAATGGCTCTGCCTGTGCCCCTGGTTGTTCTTCTTCTGTTTCATCCCTCCCCCCAACTTCACTGGAGGAACTCCGATCCTCCTGCTGTGGTGGAACCTGTAATTGCTGCAATGGGATGACCCTCAAGGGAACAGGTTGCTGTGGTCGGGTTATAAATTGTTCCCATGTTATATTATGTTGGGAAAGGGTTCTTACAATAATTAACTTAATAAGGCCATGGTGGGTGAGAGAGGATAGTGGGTGCTTTGCAGACTGAACAAATGTTGCCATATGACGCAAGTCGTGCAATAAATAAAATGGAATATTCAACAAAATGCCATGGCGGAGATGAGAAAGCAAAGGAAGTTCAGAGTTATACACAGTTTGGTATCTACCTTAACAAGTAATGTATTTCTTGAGGAAGATAGAAACCTGGTCCCATGGCTGCGGCAGTGACTTCAGTGCAATCCCTCTCCTGGATGCTTCAACTTGCTCCCCTGGAAGTAAAAATTCTTCCCGTGCAACCGTTGCAGGGACTCGACGGTTAAACCAAGGTTTTCCCACCATCGGGATAGCTGTAACCTCGGATATAATGACCTCAGAAACATCTATACACAGGCCCCACACCGTGGAGTGTGTTTTAGTAAGATTCAAGGCAAATTGCAGGGCTGCGTCCCGATCGAATCCGTCCAATCGCTCAAAGAACTCGACCCAGCCAGCAGCTTGAAAAATGGCCAGAATTGGCAGATTCCGTCTAAGTTCCCGGGTATTGAAAGGTTCATGGCAAACTGGAATGCCCATGGTCCTGGCTGCAAGATGAAACTTCTATTCGACAGAGTACAGGATCCCAGAATGGAAGTTGCAGCACAGAGAATGCACGAATCGTTGAGCGGAGACGTTGAGCGAATGAGCTAATTCGGAAAGTTAAGCACAGAGAAGCGTTTAAAATTTCCATGCCGAATTGGGGAAGGTGGCAGTTATTAGTATTACGTCGTACGAGGGAAAGGTTTAATCAGGTATAAATGGTGGTACGAGTGAAGGTACGTCCAATATCATTTAAATGATATCAATACTTAATCACGTGATAAATGAAGTCCATACCTCATAAAACTGTGCGTCGGAAGGCTGCGGAAACTGGTGGAGCATGCAGTTGGTGACGTAACGGAGCCGAACGCGTGCACAGTCAGACGTGGGATCATGATGACTTGGATAAGGCACTAATTTCCTTCGCCGGTGAAACACAAGCCATCGCGTCCTCGGGGTTGAAATGATGAGTTCGCCGGCAGGACTGGGATGAATCAGCATCATGATTAGCAGGTTGCAACAATTCTTCTGTTAACACGGGAGTTACCACTGCAAGTTGCCAAAGAAATGATAACACGGCCGATGAAAAAGCTGTTGCAGCTGACGGGAAAGAAGTTGCAGCCGCCGGAAACAAATTCACGGCAGCCAAAAAAAAGAATTTACGATATCAGGGAAAATTTCGGCTGTCACGGAAAAGTTTTACGGCGGCGGGAAAAAAAAACATACATCTGGCGAGAAAAATTTTACGACTATGGAAAATATGTTGCAGCGCTGGAAAGAAATGGCAGCTGCCGGGAAATGATGTGGCAGTGACTTGGTTAATGAGGTGGCAGCCGCTAGGAAATGAAGTGGCGGCTGCGGGAAAAAAATGTTGCAGCTTCCGATGTTGCAGCCGCCGAAGTTGCAGCCGCCGAAGTTGCAGCTGCCGAAGTTGCAGCTGTCGGAAAATATTGACGGCTGACGGAAGAAGGACATTATGCCTATCGGGAAATGAAATGGCCATGGCTGGTAAATGAAGTGGCAGCGGCTGGGAAATGGAGTGGCAGCTGCGGAAAATGAGATGGAAGCCGTGGGAAATGAGGTGGCAATAGCTGGTGAATGAGGTGGCAACCATGGGGAAGATGAGGTGGTAGCCGCGGAAACTGGAGTTGCAGCTGCCGATGTTGCAGCCGCCGATGTTGCAGCCGCCGATGTTGCAGCTGCCGGAGTTGTAGCTGTCGGAAAAGATTGACGGCTGACGGAAAAAGGGCATTACGGCTACCGGGAAAAGGAGAATGTGGTTGCCAGAAAAGGATATACAGCTGCCGGAAAATATGTTGCATCTGCCGGAAAATATGTTGCAGCTGTCGAAAAATATGTTGCAGCTGTCGAATTTTTTTTTTTTTTTTTTTTTTTTTTAGGAGCAAGGACGGCACAGGGAGATTTTCATTACGGGCCCAAACTGGTCGTTCTCCTGGCGCTTCCCTGAAAATTTTTAAAAGACGACAACAAGCAAAGAGATCAAATGCAAAAAAAAAAAAGAAAACAACAACTATACGCTATAGCAAGAAATTATTTATGTACAGAAAATACAATTTTCAGTTTAAGGCTTGGCAAAGTTAGAGAAAAGTTCCTGCTCTGGTGCCAATTGATAGTCTGGATCAGCAGCAATCTGTGAAATGAATGCATCTTTCGAAATGGGCTTCCGATACAGTCGCAGTCTGTGGCCATTAGCAAGTAATGGTATACGGTTTTCATCAATGGTAACCAGGCGAACAGTGCCGTTGTCAAATACCCTGTCAACCAAGTATGGACCCAGCCATCTTGTGCGTAATTTTACTTTAAAATCCTTCTTGAATCTGGATTCGTATAATAGTGCCCAGTC
Organism: Larix kaempferi; assembly: GCA_027924585.1. NCBI lineage: Eukaryota > Viridiplantae > Streptophyta > Pinopsida > Pinales > Pinaceae > Larix > Larix kaempferi. The sequence goes on from BSBM01001038.1 coordinate 419,836, forward strand.
TCCTTCACGGAAGATTTTCTTTTTGATGAATCGGTCATGCCAATTAGATCTCTGTTGCTGAAGCAGCACAGTCTGGTCTACTACAGCTAACCGTTTCTCATCCAATTCATTTAATTGATTCAATCTTCTTTTCTGGGCTTCTGTTACATCCAGGTTCATTTCAATGGCTGTTTTCAGGGTCTTGATCTCAAATTCAATTGGAAAGATGGCACTCTTTCCATATACCAAATCATAGGGAGAAAATCCCATGGTGTTACGCCAAGTCGTGCGATATGCCCACAGTGCTTCTGGAAGCCTGTCAGCCCAATCCCTTCGATGGCTTTTAACTATTTTAGTAAGGATTGCTTCGATAACTTTATTAGTGCTTTCCACCTAACCATTGGCCTGGGGATGATAAGGTGAAGCTATCTTGTGCTGCACATGATACGTTCGGAGCAAGGATTCAAATTGGTGTGAAATAAATTGTGGTCCCCCATCGGTAACTACTTCCTTTGGTACCCCAAAACGGGTAAAAAATTCACTATACAGAAAATCAATCACCGCCTGTTCATTTGCCTTAGCCAAAGCTACAGCTTCTACCCACTTGGTCATGTAATTTGTACACACCAAAATGTAAACCTTCTGTTTGGAAGGAGGGTTGATAGGACCAACAAAGTCCAATGCCCATCTATCAAATGGTTCTAGTACCACTTGGGGCTGTAAAGGCATCTGATCTGTCTTATTAGGTTGGCCCATCCTTTGGCAGCTGTCACAGGAATGAACATATCTTTTAGCATCTCTGAACAGTGTCGGCCAATAATAGCCCATTCGCAACGCCTTATGCCCCGTTCTTTTATCTGCAAAGTGTCCTCCGCAAGGTTCATCATGACAGGCCTTTAGTATATGAAAGATCTCATCTTCCCTTACACATATTCTAATCTCAAGATCAGGTCCTGTGTAAAAGAGATGGCCTTTAAGCCAACAATACCTAGCACTTTGCTGAATAATTTTTCTTTTTTCTCTTTTAGACATATGTGGCGGAAGCTTCCCTGCAACCAAATAATTAGCAACGTCTGCATACCAGGGTGAATGAGCTGAGAGTGCGAATAAATGTTCATCCGGGAAAGTATCCTCAACAGGTGAACTGTCATCACTGTTAGTAAATCGTGATAAAAAATCAGCAACAACATTTTCTTTTCCAGGTTTATCTACAATAGTAATATCAAATTCCTGTAATAATAGAAGCCACCTGGTTACTCTGGCATTAGTGACAGGTTTGTTCATTAAATACTTAATGGCAGAGTGGTCAGTATGCACAAATGTACGATACCCAGTAATGTAATGCCGAAACTTATTAATAGAATAAACAATAGCAAGGAATTCTTTTTCAGTAACAGTATAGTTTAGTTCAGCAGGGGCTAAGTTTTTACTAACATAATAAATAGCATAAGGTACTTGACCATCCTGCTGTCCTAGTACTGCTCCAATGGCAGTATAAGAAGCATCTGAAGAAATGTGGAAAGGTATGGTCCAATTAGGTCCCCTTAAAATAGGGGCTGTCGACAGTTTCTCTTTAAGCTTATCAAATGCTGTCTGGCATGTTGTACTCCACACAAACTGTGCGTCCTTCATTAACAATGAAAACAAAGGAGAAGCAAGTTTGGAGAAGTTTTCTATGAATCTCCTGTAATACCCAGCATGTCCCAGAAAACTTCGCACCTCTTTCTGAGTTGAAGGAGTTGGTATATTTTTTATCACCTTAATTTTTTAAGGATCCACTTGAATACCATCAGTAGAGATGAAATGTCCTAATACCACCCCCTCACTCATCATCATGTGGCATTTTTCAGTGCTTAGTGAGAGGCGAGCCTGTTCACAGCGAATTAAAACTTTCTTTAAATTTTCCAGTGCTTCCTCAAAATCCTTGCCATAGGGAGTAAAATCATCCATAAAAACTTCCATGCTATCATTAACCAATTCAGAAAATATGCCAATCACAGCTCTTTGGAACGTTGCAGGTGCATTGCACAAGCCAAAGGGAAGCTCCCTGTAGGCGAACGTTCCCCAAGGGCAAGTGAAGGTGGTCTTATCCTGATCCTCTGGAGCAATCTGGATTTGATTGTACCCACTGAACCCATCCAGGAAGGAGAAGAACTTCTTCCCTGATAGGGTATCAAGTACCTGGTCAATAAAGGGCAGAGGAAAATGATCCTTTTGTGTAGCTTTGTTCAGCTCCCTATAATCGACACAGACTCTCCATTTCCCATTTTTCTTGGGCACGATTACAAGTGGGGAAACCCACTCACTATCTGAAATAGGATAGATAAATCCTGCTTCCAAGAGTTTTTGGATTTCCTCCTTCACTATATCCCTCAAATTGGGGTTCATGCGTCGTTGGGGTTGACATACAGGTCAGGAGTCATTTTTAATATAAATATGATGAGTGCACAGACTGGAAGGAATACCCTTCATGTCTGTATAGTCCCAGGAGAATGCCCCCTTACGTTCCTTCAAGAGATTGGTTAGGCGCATTTGTTCTTCTGAGGAGAGACCAGGATTGATGTTCAAAGTTCTTCCAAGCTCTACCTCAATAGGAATGCTTCTCGAGTTTTTCAAAACTGGGATTATGTTTGTGTCATTGACTAGTGCTTCCTCCGTAAGCTGTTCTTGTTCTTCTTTACCGAGGGTACTGTTCAGGAGTTGATAAACTTCCTTGTCTACTGAAGCAGGTTCGCTAATGAAATTATTAATGGCATCGTCTTCTGTTTCGTTTTTGAAGGTTAGTGCCTTCCCTATTGTTAGTAATGGTTGAACATCTTCCTCCTCTTCCTGTTCTATCCAAAGGGAAGTTTCAGTTTCTAGACTCGGCCGTGCTGGAGGGTACAGGGTGAGGTTTTTGGTTTCCATACCATGAGATATAGTCATAGATCCTGATCGACAACTAATGCAAGCATCAGCTGTAGCCAACCAAGGCCTCCCCAAAATCAATGGATGTCCCCCCAGCTGTGATTTTGGTTGTAATACCAGAAAGTCGGCAGGATATTCCCATGAGTCTACTGAAATGACAAGGTCGTCCAAAATCCCTTCGGGTCTAATGGTGGATCTGTCTGCCAATTCTAAGATGGTAGGGGTCGGTATAATATTGGTAAATCCGAGCTTCTTTACAGTCTCCATTGTTATAACATTGATCGCAGCTCCTAAATATACTAGTACGTTGGGTATCTGCGTTTGTCCTATGTGTACAGTGACAGTAGGATTGCCAGGATCCTCATACTTGGTTATAGGGGTTTTTCCAGTCATTAAAGCAGATAAATTCCCTATGACATGAACAGTAGGAGGATCTCTGGGTTTCCTTCCCGGTCTTTTAGTGCACAGGTCCCGAACAGTTCTAGCATAAATAGGTACATCTTGAAGAGCTTGTAAAAGGGGAATCTTAACATAAAGGTTCTTCAATTCTCCTAAGAGATTGAATTGAGGTTGCCCCCCTATTTTTGGTAGCATCAATCTCTCAGGGTATGGTGGTTGCCTTACCAGCTGGGTAGGCTGCGTGTTATCCACTTTATCGTTTAATGTTTCAGCCGTCCCATCTGAGGGATGCTCAGCACCTTCAGTGTTAGGAACCGGATCAAATGGATGCTGGGAACTCTCTTCTTTGTCATGCACAGATGGTGGAATATTTTCTGAAATTACACGTTCTACTATCTTCCCAGACCGTAAGCGAATATCATTACAAGGTACAGGGGAAAGAGAGTAGGCCGGCATATTGAGAGCTTCCAATTGCTGGACTGCTTTATTATTTGGGTTAGGGTTGGGTTGGGCAGGCAGCTAAGGCCGTATTGGTAAGTTAGGAACAGTATTATTTTGCAGCTGCAGCTGCGACTGCTGAGGTGGGTATTGAGGATATTGATGAAATTGAGGATATGGAGGATACGGTAACTGTTGAGGTGGAGGTGGTTGAGGAAACTGGTTCCCAGGATGGAAGTTCCTCCATCCAGGAGACCATGAAGTAGGTTGATGTGGTGGCTATGTCCAAGGACTCCATGAATTATAACCTTGCATCACAGGTTGAGGGGAATTCCACTGAGCATAATTTGAAGGGAATTGTGTATTCACATTTTGCATATTAGTATTCCAATTATTCAAATTATTCAAAAATGGAAATGAATCGGGAGACATACCTTGATTTCGGGGCTGCCAGGGTTTCTTCTGTGCAATGAAGTAGGCTGAATCTACCTCTGGAGTTGATGCCTGCAGAACAGCCTTCACCTGGGGCAATGTCGGACATTCTTTCATATCATGGTTCAGCTCGCACAGCTGACACACTTGTATTTTGTCAAGAGGGAATTCTTTCAGTGGATGAGTCTTTCTACATCGGGGACAAAACACACCTAGTGTGAGATCCTCCACTGCCTGTCTTTGCTTGGCCTTCAAGACATCAATCTCTGAAGAGATAGAGCTCATCATTTCTATTTTAAAGTTTTCAAGAAGATTGCCTATCTCCGCATGTGTAGCTCCCCCATTGGATGACTTCTGAGTTCTGTCGAAGACATCACGTTCCAGCTTATCTCGTTTATGCTGCTTGTTATGCCTAGAAGATCCCCTGGAGTATCTCTTACATAATTCCACAATTGTCTCAAAAGATTCTTTAGAGATATCTCCCTTTCCTAATAAATTTAGCATGTCTAAACAATCGTCCCTGATCCCTCGGAGCAGGATTATCTTAAGCACGTCTAGTCCCATGTTCGTCTGCCCAGCTCTCTGCACATTGTACAGCAACCTCTCCACAAAATCCTCCAAACTTTCATCCTCCTTCTGTACCATCTTGAATAACTCCTCCCTTTTGTCCCTGGTGTTGCAATATTCTTGATATTTTTCCAGGAACACTTGCTTCATCTTATTCCAATTAGCAACAGTTCCTCCCCCAAGGCTCATGAACCATCGTAATGCATTGTCCTTCAGGGTGGCAGGAAAAAGCTTCAACTTTTGGGCATCTGTGACATAATCATAGCTGCGACAGAGGATATCGAATTCAAAAAGGAATTCGTCTGGATCTTCTGCCGCCCTGCCATGGAAGCGAGGTAACACCGACGGTGAGATGTTTTTCATAGGAGCTGTCCCCTCTAGCTGCTGTATTGGGAATTGCAATGTAGCCATAGTTTCTGGCGGGGAATCATCTTCATGATGGTATTGTACCACTGCTTCTTCCTCTTCGTTCTCATGTCTTTTATTCATCTTTTCTTCTGTATCTTCTTCTTCGTTTGTTCCTTTGTTCCTTAACTCAGTTGCAACAGCTGCGTATTCTTCAGTTGTAACAGCTGCATATTCTTCAGTCGTAACAGCTGCGTATTCTTCAGTTGTAACAGCTGAATCAGCCGTTCCTTCTTTAGCAGGAGTATATGCAGGAATCACAGCTGCTCCCGTATCTTCCACTGTATATCTTGATGCTGGCGCTCCAGGATCAGCAGGGCCTCTTTTGATAGGAGTCTCCCGTTGACGAGATCTGACAGCTGAATCAGTTTTGCCAACAAGGTCGTCGATGAATGTTCTTCTACCCAGCGGTGGACCTCGACCACGACCCGAACCACCTGCACTGTTAGTAATTTGTGGGGTTTTGGGGGTTGGGAGGTGATCGCGTTTTACCCTCCTCGTATTCATGCGAAGCAGATCATTTCAAAAACAACAAAAAAGACTAACTAAAAGCAATTATCAGATACAACTAATGACTAGTGTTTAATTTTCATCCTTCCCCGGCAACGGCGCCAAAATGTCAAGCACTCTATTTGCAGATAAATTAATATCAAACACACAGAGCATATGAAATTTATTGTCAACCCGAGAAAGTCTTTTTATTTCAAAGGATAAGTGCACAATATATGCTTAAACACAAAACCATTAGAAGTGAATACTTTTACCTTCTATCATCCATATTCATCCCAAGAATCTATGCAATCCCAAGTGCCTTCTAACTGCTATACTATAATTCTTTTCTATTATGCATCAGGAAGAAATGATATCATATCTAATCAACGATTGCAAAAAGGGAATCTCATTCGTATTCTAAAATAATCACTTGTCTAATCTAATCAAGATGGAAATCATAAAACATGAACTGAACATTACTCTAGAATTTCAAATGAAAGGAACTGAAGCAACTGTTCTAAGAAACTGAATTGTGAAATAAAGATCAATCGACACATAACAGGAAAGCTAATTTGTAAGAGCTTCTGGGATCACGTCTCAACTATAGGATGAACATGGTAGTGTGAACAGAAATTGAAATGTGTAAAGCTACCCTGACTCAGTCGACTGTTATTGTATACCATTCACCAATCTCACAGAAATGTAATCTTTTACTGAGAAATCCACACAATAAATATTGCTGCTGCGTACAAAAGAAAGAACAAAGCATCACACAACAAGAAAGATGAAATCCTAATTTAACTCAGCAATCTCTGTGGAAGACGGACCCAGTCTTCACACAGAGACGCTGGTTGAACAACACTCTTCTTAACTCAGAAGTAACCCCTTATATTAACAGAAGAATGAGTACACAGTTTGGCTTGGCTGCTAATACAAAATAAATTAATTGTTTGTTGTCCAACCCCTCGGTCGAGGCAACTCCCCATATTTATACATACAACTTGTAACATCTAATCCTATAATTGGGCAGCCATGAAGATCTCTGATCTTCAGGCGCCCTAAATAATCTAGCTGTTACAATGCATGGCAGAACTGAAATATCCAAATATGAGAGAGTTATTAATTGCCCCAAGAGTGGCGGTCCTTCCAGCTCACAGCTGGACTCGAGCAGCGACATACTTAAGATAGCAATTTCTGTTACAGCTGCCCTGTCACGACTGTTCCTTGATTGACGATTCGAGCCCCAGGGAACCTTCTACAAGCAATGAACGTCCCTTCCTTCATGACTTGTTCAGCTCCGATCTTCCCGCAGTCTATTTGTCTCAACTACCTTCATAAATCGCATCATGTTAGCACAAATTAAGAGATGCACAGCTTTAATCATCACAATCATAAGTATTAATACAATAAAACAATAATCGGTCATACCTTGGTAATTTGGGGGATAAGATAAGGACAATAAGTCTAATTGCCAAGGTAATTGGTGTAGGACAAGGGAAGGGAAGATGATAAATGATGATCAAAAAGGGCCAATTCTGGGCTCAACAGTTCTGTTAATTATTGCTTTGTGTTTTATTTAGTTTAAATAAATGTCTGATATGATTTTCATTTAATTTTCAGAATGATATCAGTTTAGTAAAAGAAATATCCTAGAATACCAGCATGTAAGATTTTAAATAATTACTTTATTTCAGTATTCTTAATATCATTATTCAGTAGTGTTAATGTTTTATCCTTCATACCGTACAATAGTAATATTGTAAGCAATGGTTTATTTATGTACATTCTAGACATAGTCTAATTATTTTTGTTTAATAGATAGGTAGGGTTTTAGCGAAAGTAATCCTTCTCTTGTTTACAGCAGGTTGAAAACATGATAGGAACAAAAATTAAATAGAACCATATAAACTACAGTAATATTATAGCATTGATATTTTTTTTTACAAGAAGTTTAACTATATTTGGAATAGATTATGAAGATGCATACCCTAGCTAACAATTGTACAAACCTTTACCTATCACATAAATGGACGAGCCAAATTACAGTAGAAAGTTTAGCTAGTTATTATCTGGACAAACGACAGGACAAGCAGAACCCTAATTGACTTAACAATGAGCCAAACAACAGATTAGTATTTCTTTCATATAATTATTTACTTAGACAGAGCCGTAGTTATGACAAATTGATTATTCAACTAAACAAAATTTGTGATTGTAGAGTTAGATCAAACCCTACCACTCCAGTTCTTAACAACAGGAAATTTTCATCAGATACAAACTAAATGTTAAAACCATAACCACACAAAATAGACAGAACATTTCCTAGCTCATTGTCGAGCAATTTACCCTCTTAAAAACTTTCTTTGTTTCTCTATTACCAACAGTACAACGTTGTAACTACTGAATCAACATTTATCTAGAAAAATCATTATTTTACTTTCGTATTAAATCCTAGACATTACTGGTGTTTAACTTGAACAGTATTGCAATGACTAAACCACGGCCGTAGCCCAGATTCCCGTGTAGATAAATTTTAAAATAGGAAGTCAAAATATATGCCACATACAATAACTTAAAACATACAGGAGACTCGTAACACGTTGTATTATTCACCCATTGAAACTTTTACGACGATTCCTATCTACAGCCGAGATCACAAACCCACTGTACCAGTGGTTTTAAAAACCAAAGATTTTTTTTTTTATAATTTAAAGCATCAAATTAAAGAACAACGTAGACATAGAACAAGCCTTCACAAGACATAAGTCATATTAAAGAATTTTCCAAAACCCTGGGTAATAAAACCCACAAGTAAAGTACAAGTAAAGTATTAAACCTTGAGGCTATAACCCCACCTACAAAACAGGCTCTCAAGCCTTAATCCTTTCTAATTTCTACATTACAGTTCTTCTGTATAAAAACAAGCCAAGTGCTGAAAAGAGTACAATAGGCACAATTCTAACTAAAGCCTTATATCCAAACCAACGCAGGGATTTAACCCTTATCTAATCATCTAAATCATACAGTTACAAGATTTTGCAAAGGTGCCATGAATCTCAAAGTCAAACCAAAAACCCTATCACCCAAACAACCCACAAGGAGGACTTGCCATGGTAAGAACCAGGCTTACCCGGGTTTGCCTGTTTTCGCAGCTTGTGCCATCCATCAGATAGGTGGAACGCGAGCCTGCATTGAAAGAATCAGTTGGTAAACCTTATTTATGTTGGCTTGGAAATTTAAACAAATTCATATAACTTTAAATAACAAATTTTTGAAACTCTGTAGCTTACCGGAGTGTTGAACGCAGATGCAGACAGGAGATAGTTGATAGCCACGAGTAGCAGAAGGGTGAATCCCCTTCTTTCCACCAGCACGAGCAAGCTGACCGAAAACAAGGGTTTCTTCTTCAATGGAAGTTTTAAAAACACACCAGGTAAGATGAAAACACTCACGTCGTGACAGGGACTCCACAGTTAACAAAAATTTATGAAAACCTAGATCATTGACCAGTTACAGTCGCTAACAACAAATACAATGCCTCTCAGACAGAATTATGGACAATGCGAAGGATGAGGCAGCATGCAAGCTGCTAAGCACACTGTAACATTTGCGACTACACCTTTAAATGAACTCAAAGGATAAACCCTAGGTTTAATACCACTCTAATAGCTTTCAACAATCACTCCTAAAGACTTTCAAATGATAAACATTAAGCAAAGGAAACTGTAAATACTTGGAAGCCGAATCAACAGCACTGTAACAAAGACCCAGACCTGGAGCTGTTGCAGACAAACCCGAGCTCGAAGGCAGAGGATAATGACGAGGGAAGGTTAGGGCTTATGTTTTATATCGCCAAGCACTTGGCTATAGATCAACCACGTAGAAATTTAAATATTTCCCTGCGGTGGGTCGAGACTCCATAGTCTCTTTTCCAATTATTGTCGATCGATTAAAATCATAGCAAGAATATCTAGATCCGATAACAAGCCATAGTTCAAACTTGCCCAAATTCCCTTGTTAGACACATGCTTTCTATTGTTGTATGGAAGGACCACGATATTTAACCTACAATCATTATCGTCATGTTAATGATATTAATATGCAAGATATCAACGATATTCTTGTCATTTTTGCTAAAATAGAAACCCATAATATGCATAAATCATAGTGTGATATAATTCTTCATATTAGAGAACTCATAAATCATCCTTAAAAATCAAAACATTGTTCAATACATGTAAATCGTGCATGTTATAGATGTAAAATTTATCATATTACTTCATACCATATGGACGTTGTTCCAAAAACTCAGTCATGAGGTACTCTAGACTTGGAGAAAGATTTTACATTATAAAAGTGATTTGGTAAGGAAGTAAAGTAAGATTTACATGGTGTAGAACGACCTAACGCTAATTATGTTTCAACTCTAGCCTCTTGAGAATCGACAAGGGTACAACAGATCCATAAATTTACATTTTAATAGGATGAAAACAAGTAATAGGAATTACAATCCTACTATACTAACGTTGCTTGAAATAGTTGTTCTTCTGTTTATTAATATTTCTAGAAACAGGAGTAGTGGTGCAATTAAAAGCAAACTCTAAAAGAAATGCCACCTGAAGAATATGAACTGACAGAATATTATACAGTGCTAGTATTAAACTATTTATACGTTGAAAATGTCCATATTCTTATAAGTGTAATCGTAAATCATACAGAACAACAGATAAGCAAAAGGATCTGATTTCCATATCCCAGTGACTATATACCGGGCTAGACAAGAGATATTATTACAGCACGGTATAATATCAAAGGAACAATACTCCACAGTGATACTTCACTCATTTTGATCAAGAACAAATAGCTAGCATATTGTCATATAAATTCTAACTTGCTAACAGTAAGATTTATGAGTACCACAAGAAGGGAGTTCTACCTTTACATAACCGACTAGCATGTTTAGATTTTACTGACTGAATTGGTGTAGATAAATGCATTTTAACACTTTAAAGATTTAATTGTCGCAACCGCACTTTACCTGTGTATCTGTAAAGAGAAAGACAGTTCATGCATTAGCTCGAAAGCTAAGTAAGCCCAGTCTGCTCTGGCAACTCCCCCTTGAGGTTGCAAACAATAAAACAATCAATAACTGAAAAGAGAAAACAATAATAACATTTAAGTACAACAACAAACCTTTCAGACACATTTTAAATTCATGTAATTAAACAGACAGTTAAAGGACTGCATTTAATAACATTTATTGTTATCTTAAAATTTTTAAATTTTTCGGAAATTTATGGGTTTTGACATGTGGTATCAGAGCATGGTTCATACACTAGGACTTAATATGGCTCCACTAGATTCCGCAGAACAGTGCCAATGAAAAATTTATATATATAAATATCATGTACTAACTTGTATTTTTGTTTTATAAATACAGAGCAGAAAAATTTCCTTTTTCTGAATCTAACAGGTAGGTATGGAAAAGCTAGGAGAATATGCTGAGGAGGAATCTCCAAACACTGCGACAAGACAGATGTCGAGAGAACCTGAGACAGAGGAGGTAATTGCTCACTCCTCGGAACTGATGCAGACCATAAAAGGTTTAAAGATAGAGATAGAAACAGTCAAGAAGGATAATGAAAGGATTCTGAAAACTCAAGAGCAGCTAAATCAGCTATTGATAGAAAAATTTCAGACAGAAGGAAGGAGCAAAAGAGCTGACTCAGAAGAAGCTAGTCATCAAAGAGGGTCTAAAAGGATGAAACCAACTAAATCTGACAGCAGTTCATCATCTGAAGAAAGAAGGGAACAACACAGCTTTCGCACTACTAGTGACAGCAGTGAAGCTGAGTTGCATAACAGAAAGAAAAAGCACAGACCTTACGAAGAAATTTCTGGGGAGTTTAAGAAAATAAAACCCCCAACATTCAACGGAGAATCTGAAACAGGAGAAGAACCAGAATCCTGGTTATCCGGGATGAGAAAATATTTCCAGATTTATAACTATTCAAACCAGCTGAAGGCACGAATGGCCATCTACAACCTTTCTGGAAAAGCGGACATATGGTGGCAAGACCTGAAAAGGGTCAAAGGGATTAAAGAAAAAGAAGTCAATTGGAGTACTTTTAAAAGGTACTTCAAAAAGAAATTTCTGTCCGAACAGTATTATGAGGAGAGGGCCAAGGAATTTTATGAATTAAAGCTAGTATCTATGACGATGAAGGACTTAAATAGTAATTTCTTAAGTCTGTTAAGGTATGTGCCATATTTTGTCGAAGAGAAACCAAAAATACAGCGGTTTCTTAGCTGCCTGCCCTATCATATCAAGGACAGAATTGAATATGATAACCCCAAAACGCTGGAAGAGGCTATGCGAAAGCTAATTTCTGTTATGAACAGAATAAAAAGAAAGAAGGGATAGCCAGCTGGAAAGCTATAAAGAACAGCAATCAGCCTGAGTACAGGAAAAACGAGTTTGTACCCCAAAAAAGTTTCAAAAATAACAAGAACAAAACCCTGTTTAATGGTAAAAACTTCCAGGGAAGCAAAAATCGAGTTGCTAATAACTCCAGTAACTTCAAGGGCAGTAAGGAGGTTCCTAACAATCACGGAAATTACACTAAGAATTTCGAACGGAAGGAGCCTGTTAAATGCTGGGAGTGTAATGGCCCACATTATGCTTCAGTTTGCCCAAATCGGAAGAAACCAATCAGCAATATTCATACTATACAAGAAGAAATGACTGTTGGAGACTTTGCAGGGATTATGCCCCGAATAAATGCAGCGTTGGAGAACCGCCAAGCTGACTATCAAACTTCCATGGTGGAAGTAGGAGGTATGATTAACAAAACCCCTGTAACTATTTTAATAGATCCAGGTGCTAGCCTTAGTTTTATTTCACCACGTATAGTAGAAAAATGTAAACTGACTGTTGAAAGATTTGATAACTCTTGGTCAATACAACTAGCCACTGGGGCAAAAAGGAAGGTGAATTGTTATGTTAAAGAATGTACTTTAGATATGAATGATTTTCAAACTACTGTTCAATTAAATATTCTGCCACTTGGCTCGTATGACATGCTTATTGGTATGGACTGGTTAGAACGACATAAGGCAGTTTTAAACTATTTTGACAAAACTTTTAGGTGTGTAAACAATAATGGGCAGCCTGTAACTGTTAAGGGTATTCCTAGGGTGCAAAGCCTATGCTGTCACTATTAAAGATGAAACAGATAAGTCTGAAGGCACCAAGATAACAGTAGAGGATATCCCTGTAGTAAATGATTTTATTGATGTTTTCCCGGAGGAAATCCCAGGATTACCTCCCAAAAGAGAACTGTACTTTACAATTGAACTTGTACCAGGTGCTGTACCCAGTTCAAAAGCTCCGTATCATATGAATATTTTGGAGCTTAATGAATTAAAAACTCAGTTAAAGGAGTTAATAGATAATAATTACATTCGACCCAGTGTGTCCCCTTGGGGAGCACCTGTAATTTTTGTTAAAAAGAAGGACGGAAGTATGCGACTTTGCATAGATTACCGTCAACTGAACAAGATGACGATTAAAAACAAATATCCGTTGCCTCGCATAGATGATCTGTTTGATCAGCTACGTGGAGCTACGGTGTTCTCTAAGATAGACTTGAGATCAGGTTATCATCAGGCGAGGATTAAAGAAGAAGATATTTTCAAAATAGCTTTCAGAACAAGGTATGGACATTACGAATTTGTCGTAATGCCATTTGGGCTTACTAATGCCCCAGCTGTCTTTATGTGCTTAACGAACAACATAATGCACAAATACTTAGATAAATTTGTTGTCGTATTCATCGATGACATTTTAATTTATTCTAAGAATGGAGAGGAGCATAAAGAACACTTACGGATAGTCTTACAAGAACTAAGAGAGCAGCAGGTCTTTGTGAAGTTCAGTAAGTGTGACTTCTTCAAAGACAAAATCCAGTACTTAGGACATGTAGTCACCAAGGAAGGGATTTCAGTTGATCCTGAAAAGATCCGGGCAATTGAAGAGTGGCCAGTACCAAAATATGTAACAGATGTTAGATCCTTCATGGGAATTACCGGTTATTACCGGAGATTCATTGAAGGCTTTTCAAAAATAGCCAACCCAATCACTTCCTTGCAAAAGAAAGGCAAGAAGTTTGATTGGAACTTGAAGTGTGAGGAAAGTTTTAAGAAGTTAAAAAATTTATTAACAACTACGCCTATTCTAAGAATAGCAGATCCTAATAAGGATTTCGTGGTTTGCACCGATGCTTGTAATGACGGTCTAGGTGGAGTGTTAACTCAGGATGGACATGTCATTGCCTATGAGTCTAGGAAGCTGAAAATTCATGAAAAGAATTATGCCACTTATGACTTAGAATTAGCTGTTGTTATTCATGCATTAAAGATGTGGCGACACCACTTAATAGGAAAAAATTTTACTTTAATGACTGATAATAAGGGTATGAAATACCTTTTAGACCAGCCTAACTTAAATGCAAGACAAGCCAGGTGGTTGGCCTTCTTAAGTGAATACGATTTCGAAATTCAGCACATAAAAGGAAATGAGAATAAGGTGGCTGATGCTTTGAGCAGAAATGTAAAGCTGAATTTTGTATCAGCTAGCAGCACTTATACCTCTGATTTGAATGAACAGTTGGATGAAGGGATAAAATCAAATGAAAATTATCAGCACTTACAAGCTACAGCTAAAGAAGCACCTACAGAAAGTTTGATAAAGGGTTATAGTCTAAATGAATATGGATTTTTATTGTTTAAAGACAGGCTGTATATTCCGAATGCACCTAAAGTTAAACTGTTAATTCTGGATGAGGTTCATAAAACCCCTTATTCAGGACATCCAGGCTACCAGAAAATCGTCACTATGTTGAGAAAAGATTATTTTTGGCCTAATATGAAATCTGAAATAGTTGAGTATATAGCTAGACGTTTAGACTATCAATAGGTAAAAACAGAACACCAGCATCCAGCTGGGTTACTGCAACCTTTGCCTATTCCTAGTTGGAAATGGGAGATAATTAGTTTAGATTTCATTACGGGATTACCCAAAAATCAGCATCAGAATGATTCAATTATGGTGGTAGTAGATAAATTGAGTAAATCAGCACACTTTATTCCTGTTAAAACCACTTACAAGGCTGCAAACATAGCTGATATCTTTTTAAAATAGATTTTTCGGTTACATGGTATTGGCCCGGTTTTGCAACCAGGATTAGTGCTATGGGCACCTGCTAACTAGTAGCAGCAGTTTCAAATAAAAGCAAAGAACAAACTAACTAAACAAGACTAATCATGGATCTATGCAAAGATATTAAGCAAATAACAAAAATAATTTAAAATCAAGAACAAGACAATGTAAGAATAATAAATTTGTATTGAAAGAATGGGGCAAGCAAGTGCATGCGGAATCAATACCTCTAATGGTGAGGTTGAATGGCTCCAAGGATGAGCAACTCCAATCTCCAATGGTCTCTTCTCCAATGTGGTTTGCAATGGCCAAAATGCTCAAGGGAGATTTCAGCAGCATAAGGATGAGATAATGGATGGATCTGAAATGAGGAGCCCCTACCACCTTTTTATAGGTTTTGGTGGTGGGGAATACCATTTGTGGTTTTGTGGAAACCAAATGGTATTGACCAACATGGTTTAGGTACTTTTCCCTCTTTTTTCCTTTTTTGAATAAAATTAATATTTTAATTCCCTTTTTAATATTTTTGGGAATTTGGACCCTTTTTGAGGGTTTTTTATGCTTTTTTAGGAAAAATAATCTTTTTTAATAGAAAAAGGGGTGTACTCAGGTCTTTTGGTGACCTTTTGTTGGTTTCAGAGGCTCAGATGGTGAAAAAGTGGACAAATGGGTCATGTGAATAGGGAAATGAGCTAGTGAGCACTTTTTGGGTGTTAACACATGGTGTCCCAAAAGTTATTATTTCATACAAGGATCCTAAATTCACCGAGAATTTCTGGAAATCCTTGTTTAAAGGATTAAACACCACACTGAATTTTAGCACTTCCTTCCATCCTCAAACAGATGGACAAACTGAAAGAGTTAATCAGGTATTGGAAGATCTGCTAAGAATGTATGTTAAAGATCAACCAGGTAAGTGGGAGGATTATTTACATTTAGCAGAATTTGCATACAATAACAGCTATCAATCGTCAGCTAAGTTTAGTCCTTTTGAAATTCTGTATGGACGTAAATGTAACACTCCTATCTCTTGGAGTAATCCAGTAGATAGATTAGTGTTAGGACCTGATTTATTAAAAGAGATGGAACAGATTGTGAAACAAGTGCAGGTAAATTTGAAGATTGCCCAGGATCGACAAAAGAGTCGAGCAGATTTGAAAAGAACTCCTAAAGAGTTCCAGGTAGGCAAACATGTGTTCATCAAGGTAAGACCAAAGAAGAGCTCCCTTAGACTGGGAGGTTGTGCAAAATTAGCACCACGTTACTGTGGTCCGTTTGAAATTTTATCTAGAATCTGTCAAGTTGCTTATCAGCTAGCCTTACCACCTAACTTAAAAGTACACAATGTTTTTCATATTTCTATTCTGAAAAAGTATGTTCATGATGCTACTCATGTTATTGATTGGAACATTGTACAGGTAGAACCAGAAGGGGAAGTTCTGGTGGAACTAGATTGTATCCTCAGGAGGAGGGAAATTAATTTATGGAACCGCACCATTGGACAGCTGAAGGTGCAATGGAAGCACCTTAGTCCTGAAGAAGCTACCTGGGAACTGGAAAGTAAGATGCAGGAAGCATACCGAAATCTATTCCAGCAGATGGCTAAGGACGAAGAATAAGTAACATCGAGGATGATGTTACATTTTAAGGGGGTGTGTATGTCACATACCCCAATTTTGTGAAAATAATGTAATTATTTTATCATATCTCTAAGACATTATGTTAAATTTAATGCTTAGTAGAAATTGATGACTCAACAGAGTCACTAGAAATGGAATGTAATTCTAAATATTTTATTATTAATAAATAAATTATGGAGACAAAAGCATGGGAGAGCTGTTAAAAGAGGTTACTGGTCTAACTGGTTGCTGGAACTAGGTGGAAAGTCAAAAGACAAGTGGCAGCATCCTCAAACACTTCCTAAGTTGCAGGTGGCAACTTCCCTATATTTTGGGGTCATGATTCCCCAAGAAAGTGGAATCTAAGCAGGTGGCTCATTAATGACAGTTAACCCAACAAAGACCTAGGCAATCTTTTAAATAGTACTCAATGAACTGAGCTGGGGGTTCAACATAGTTCTGGAGGGAGAATACATTCAGGTGAATGCTATTCAGGAGTCCCATTGAGGAAGAGGGAAAGATAGTAAGGAAGTGTTTTGAGATGGGAAGCTGCAGTAACTTGGTTCCAGTTTAGCTGTTTTGGCTGAGTGAATTGTTTTGCTGCACCTAGTTCCAGCCAGGGAGACAAGAGCAAGCTCGGGGGTCCTGAGAAGTGTTGTTTGGGCACTCTCAAGGAATTGGTAGGGAGGAACAGCCTCCCGTTGCTGTTGTTGTCCTCAGTATTAAAAACAGGTTCTGCTAATTATTGCTTTGTGTTTTATTTAGTTTAAATAAATGTGTGTTGTGATTTTCATTTAATTGTCAGAATGATATCAGTTTAGTAAAAGAAAAATCCTAGAATATCAGCATGTAAGATTTTAAATAATTACTTTATTTCAGTATTCTTAATAGCATTATTCAGTAGTGTTAATGTTTTATCCTGCATACCGTACAATAGTAATATTGTAAGCAATGGTTTATTTATGTACATTCTAGACATAGTCTAATTATTTTTGTTTAATAGATAGGTAGGGTTTTAGCGCAAGTAATCCTTCTCTGGTTTACAGTAGGTTGAAAACATGATAGGAACAAAAATTAAATAGAACCATATAAACTACAGTAATATCATAGCATTGATATTTTTTTTTTACAAGAAGTTTAACTATATTTGGAATAGATTATGAAGATGCAAACCCTAGCTAACAATTGTACAAACCTTTAGCTGTCACATAAATGGACGAGCCAAATTACAGTAGAAAGTTTAACTAGTTATTATCTGGACAAATGACGGGACAAGCAGAACCCTAATTGACTTAACAACGAGCCAAACAACAGATTAGTATATCTTTAATATAATTATTTACTTAGACAGAGCCGTAGTTATGACAAAATGATTATTCAACTAAACAAAATTTGTGACTGTAGAGTTAGATCAAACCCTACCACTCCAATTCTTAACAATAGGAAATTTTCATCAGATACAAACTAAATGTTAAAACCATAACCACACGAAATAGATAGAACATTTCCTAGCTCATTGTCGAGCAGTTTAACCTCTTAAAAACTTTCTTTGTTTCTCTATTACCAACAGTAGAACGTTGTAACCACTGAATCAGCATTTATCTAGAAAAATCATTATTTTACTTTCGTATTAAATCCTAGACATTACAGGTGTTTAACTTGAATAGTATTGCAATGACTCAACCACGGCCGTAGCCCAGATTCCCGTGTAGATAAATTTTAAAACAGGAAGTCAAAATATATGCCACATACAATAACTTAAAACATACAGGAGACTCATAATAGGTCGTATTATTCACCCATTGAAACTTTTACGACGATTCCTATCTACAGCCGAGATCACAAACCCACTATACCAATGGTTTTAAAAACCAAAGTTTTTTTTTTTTATATAATTTAAAGCATCAAATTAAAGAACAACCCAGACATAGAACAAGACTTGACAAGACATAAGTCATATTAAGGAATTTTCCAAAACCCTAGGTAATAAAACCCACAAGTAAAGTACAGGTACAGTATTAAACCTTGAGGCCGTAACCCCACCTACAAAACAGTCTCTCAAGCCTTAATATTTTCTAATTTCTACATTACAGTTCTTCTGTATAAAAACAAACCAAGTGCCGAAAAGAGTACAATAGCCACAATTCTAACTGAAGCCTTGTATCCAAACCAACGCAGGGATTTAACCCTTATCTAATCATCTAAATCATACAGTTACAAGATTTTGCAAAGGTGCCGTGACTCTCAAAGTCAAACCAAAAACCCTATCACCCAAACAACCCACAAGGAGGACTTGCCATGGTAAGAACCAGGCTTACCCGGGTTTTCCTGTTGTCGCAGCTTGTGCCATCCATCAGATAGGTGGAACGCGAACCTATATTGAAAGAATCAGTTGGTAAACCTTATTTATGTTTGCTTGGAGATTTAAACAAATTCATATAACTTTAAATAACAAATTTTTGAAACTCTGTAGCTTACCGGAGTGTTGAACGCAGATGCAGACAGGAGATAGTTCACAACCACAAGCAGCAGAAGGCTGAATCCCCTTCTTTCCACCAGCACGAGCAAGCTGACCGAAAACAAGGGTTTCTTCTTCAATGGAAGTTTTAAACACACACTAGGTAAGATGAAAACACTCACGCTGTGACAGGGACTCCATAGTTAACAAAAATTTACGAAAACCTAGATCATTGACCAGTTACAGTCACTAACAACAAATACAATGCCTCTCAGACAGAATTATGGACAATGCGAAGGATGAGGCAGCACGCAAGCTGCTAAGCACACTGTAACATTTGCAACTACACCTTTAAATGAACTCAAAGGATAAACCCTAGGTTTAATACCACTCTCATAGCTTTCAACAATCACTCCTAAAGACTTTCAAACGATAAACATTAAGTAAAGGAAACTTTAAATACTTCGAAGCCGAATCAACAGCACTGTAACAAAGACCCAGACCTAGAGCTGTTGCAGACAGACCCGAGCCCGAAGGCGGAGGATAATGACGAGGGAAGGTTAGGGATTATGCTTTATATCGCCAAGCACTTGGCTATAAATCAACCACGTAGCAATTTAAATATTTCCCTACGATGGGTCGAGACTCCATAGTCTCTTTTCCAATTATTGTCAATCGATTAAAATCATAGCAAGAATATCCAGATCCGATAACAAACCATAGTTCAAACTTGCCCAAATTCCCCTGTTAGACACATGCTTTCTATTGTTGTATGGAAGGACCACGATATTTAACCTACAATCACTATCGTCATGTTAATGATATTAATATGCAAGATATCAACAATATTCTTGTCATTTTTGCTAAAATTGAAACCCATAATATGCATAAATCATAGTGTGATATAATTCTTCATATTAGAGAATTCATAAATCATCCTTTAAAAATCAAAACCTTGTTCAATACATGTAAATCTTGCATGTTATACATGTAAACTTTATCATATTACTTCATACCATATGGACGTTGTTCCAAAAACTCAGTCATGAGGTACTCTAGACTTGGAGAAAGCTTTTACATTATAAAAGTGATTTGGTAAGGAAGTAAAGTAAGATTTACATGGTGTAGAACGACCTAATGCTAATTATGTTTCAACTCTAGCCTCTTGAGAATCGACAAGGGTACAACAGATCCATAAATTTACATTTTAATAGGATGAAAACAAGTAATAGGAATTACAATCCTACTATACTAACGTTGCTTGAAATAGTTGTTCTTCTGTTTATTAATATTTCTAGAAACAGGAGTAGTGGTGCAATTAAAAGCAAACTCTAAAAGAAATGCCACCTGAAGAATATGAACTGACAGAATATTATATAGTGCTAGTATTAAACTATTTATACGTTGAAAATGTCCAGATTCTTATAAGTGTAATCGTAAATCATATAGAACAACAGATAAGCAAAAGGATCTGATTTCCATATCCCAGTGACTATATACCGGGCTAAACAAGAGATATTATTACAGCATGGTATAATATCAAAGGAACAATACTCCACGGTGATACTTCAGTCATTTTGATCAAGAACAAATAGCTAGCATATTCTCATATAAATTCTGACTCGCTAACAGTAAGATTTATGAGTACCACAGGAAGGGAGTTCTACCTTTACACCTTTTGATAACCGACTAGCATGTTTAGATTTTACTGACTGAATTGGTGTAGATAAATGCATTTTAACACTTTAAAGATTTAATTGTCGCAACCGCACTTTACCTGTGTATCTATAAAGAGAAAGACAGTTGATGCATTAGCTCGAAAGCTAAGTAAGCCCAGCCTGCTCTAGCAACTCCCCCTTGAGGTTGCAAACAATAAAACAATCAATAACTGAAAAGAGAAAACAATAATAACATTTAAGTACAACAACAAACCTTTCAGACACATTTTAAATTCATGTAATTAAACAGACAGTTAAAGGACTGCATTTAATAACATTTATTGTTATCTTAAAATTTTTAAATTTTTCAGAAATTTCTGGGTTTTGACATGTGGTATCAGAGCATGGTTCATACACTAGGACTTAATATGGCTCCACTAGATTCCGCAGAACAGTGCCAATGAAAAATTTATATATATAAATATCATGTACTAACTTGTATTTCTGTTTTATAAATACAGAGCAGAAAAATTTCCTTTTTCTGAATCTAACAGGCAGGTATGGAAAAGCTAGGAGAATATGCTGAGGAGGAATCTCCAAACACTGCGACAAGACAGATGTCGAGAGAACCTGAGACAGAGGAGGTAATTGCTCACTCCTCGGAACTGATGCAGACCATAAAAGGTTTAAAGACAGAGATAGAAACAGTCAAGAAGGATAATGAAAGGATTCTGAAAACTCAAGAGCAGCTAAATCAGCTATTGATAGAAAAATTTCAGACAGAAGGAAGGAGCAAAAGAGCTGACTCAGAAGAAGCTAGTCATCAAAGAGGGTCTAAAAGGATGAAACCAACAAAATCTGACAGCAGTTCATTATCTGAAGAAAGAAGGGAACAACACAGCGTTCGCACTACTAGTGACAGCAGTGAAGCTGAGTTGCATAACAGAAAGAAAAAGTACAGACCTTACGAAGAAATTTTTGGGGAGTTTAAGAAAATAAAACCCCCAACATTCAACGGAGAATCTGAAACAGGAGAAGAGGCAGAATCCTGGTTATCCGGGATGAGAAAATATTTCCAGATTTATAACTATTCAAACCAGCTGAAGGCACGAATGGCCATCTACAACCTTTCTGGAAAAGCGGACATATGGTGGCAAGACCTGAAAAGGGTCAAAGGGATTAAAGAAAAAGAAGTCAATTGGAGTACTTTTAAAAGGTACTTCAGAAAGAAATTTCTGTCCGAACAGTATTATGAGGAGAGGGCCAAGGAATTTTATGAATTAAAGCTAGTATCTATGACGATGAAGGACTTAAATAGTAAGTTCTTAAGTCTGTTAAGGTATGTGCCTTATTTTGTCGAAGAGAAAACAAAAATACAGCGGTTTCTTAGCTGCCTGCCCTATCATATCAATGACATAATTGAATATGAGAACCCCAAAACGCTGGAAGACGCTATGCGAAAGGCTAATTTCTGTTATGAACAGAATAAAAAGAAAGAAGGGATAGCCAACTGGAAAGCTATAAAGAACAGCAATCAGCCTGAGTACAGGAAAAAGGAGTTTGTACCCCAGAAAAGTTTCAAAAATAACAAGAACAGAACCTTGTTTAATGGTAAAAACTTCCAGGGAAGCAAAAATGGAGTTGCTAATAACTCCAGTAACTTCAAGGGCAGTAAGGAGGTTCCTAACAATCATGGAAATTACACTAATAATTTTGAATGGAAGGAGCCTGTTAAATGCTGGGAGTGTAATGGCCCACATTATGCTTCAGTTTGCCCAAATCGGAAGAAACCAATCAGCAATATTCATACTATACAAGAAGAAATGACCGTTGGAGACTTTGCAGGGATTATGCCTCGAATAAATGCAGCGTTGGAGAACCGCCAAGCTGACTATCAAACTTCCATGGTGGAAGTAGGAGGTATGATTAAAAAAACCCCTGTAACTATTTTAATAGATCCAGGTGCTAGCCTTAGTTATATTTCACCACGTATAGTAGAAAAATGTAAACTGAATGTTGAAAGATTTGATAACTCTTGTTCAATACAACTAGCCACTGGGGCAAAAAGGAAGGTCAATTGTTATGTTAAAGAATGTACTTTAGATATGAATGATTTTCAAACTACTATTCAATTAAATATTCTGCCACTTGGCTCGTATAACATGCTTATTGGTATGGACTGGTTAGAACGCCATAAGGCAGTTTTAAACTATTTTGACAAAACTTTTAGGTGTGTAAACAATAATGGACAGCTTGTAACTGTTAAGGGTATTCCTAGGAAAACAATAGTCAGGAAGATTTCTGCTTTACAACTTAAAAGGGCAGTCAGAAAAGGGTGCAAAGCCTATGCTGTCACTATTAAAGACGAAACAGATAATTCTGAAGGCACCAAGATAATAGTAGAGGATATCCCTGTAGTAAATGATTTTATTGATGTTTTCCCGGAGAAAATCCCAGGATTACCTCCCAAAAGAGAACTGGACTTTACAATTGAACTTGTACCAGGTGCTGTACCCAGTTCAAAAGCTCCGTATCGTATGAATATTTTGGATCTTAATGAATTAAAAACTCAGTTAAAGGAGTTAATAGATAAGAATTACATTCGACCCAGTGTGTCCCGTTGGGGAGCACCAGTAATTTTTGTTAAAAAGAAGGACGCAACTATGCGACTTTGCATAGATTACCGTCAACTGAACAAGATGACGATTAAAAAAAAATATCCCTTGCCTCGCATAGATGATCTGTTTGATCAGCTACGTGGAGCTACGATGTTCTCTAAGATAGACCTGAGATCGGGTTATCATCAGGTGAGGATTAAAGAAGAATATATTTTCAAAACAGCTTTCAGAACAAGGTATGGACATTACGAATTTGTCGTAATGCCATTTGGGCTTACTAATGCCCAGCTGTCTTTATGTGCTTAATGAACAACATAATGCACAAATACTTAGATAAATTTGTTGTCATATTCATCGATGACATTTTAATTTATTCTAAGAATGAAGAGGAGCATAAAGAACACTTACGGATAGTCTTACAAGAACTAAGAGAGCCAGCTCTTTGCGAAGTTCAGTAAGTGTGACTTCTTCAAAGACGAAATCCAGTACTTAGGACATGTAGTCACCAAGGAAGGGATTTCAGTTGATCCTGAAAACATCCGGGAAATTGAAGAGTGGCCAGCACCAAAATATCTAACAGATGTTAGATCCTTCATGGGAATTACCAGTTATTACCGGAGATTCATTGAAGGCTTTTCAAAAATAGCCAACCCAATCACTTCCTTGCAAAAGAAAGGCAAGAATTTTGATTGGAACTTGAAGTGAGAGGAAAGTTTTAAGAAGTTAAAAACTTTATTAACAACTGTGCCTATTCTAAGAATAACAGATCCTAATAAGGATTTCGTGGTTTGCACCGATGCTTGTAATGACGGTCTAGGTGGAGTGTTGACTCAGGATGGACATGTCATTGCCTATGAGTCTAGGAAGCTGAAAATTCATGAAAAGAATTATGCCACTTATGACTTAGAATTAGCTGTTGTTATTCATGCATTAAAGATGTGGCGACACCACTTAATAGGCAGAAAGTTTACTTTAATGACTGATAATAAGGGTCTGAAATACCTTTTAGACCAGCCTAACTTAAATGCAAGACAAGCCAGGTGGTTGGCCTTCTTAAGTGAATACGATTTCGAAATTCAGCACATAAAAGGAAAGGAGAATAAGGTGGCTGATGCTTTGAGCAGAAATGCAAAGCTAAATTTTGTATCAGCTAGCAGCACTTATACCTCTGATTTGAATGAACAGTTGGATGAAGGGATAAAATCAGATGAAAATTATTAGCACTTACAAGCTACAGCTAAAGAAGCACCTACAGAAAGTTTGACAAAGGGTTATAGTCTAAATGAATATGGATTTTTATTGTTTAAAGACAGGCTGTATATTCCGAATGCACCTAAAGTTAAACTGTTAATTCTAGATGAGGTTCATAAAACCCCTTATTCAGGACATCCAGGCTACCAGAAAACCGTCACTATGTTGAGAAAAGATTATTTTTGGCCTAATATGAAATCTGAAATAGCTGAGTATATAGCTAGATGTTTAGACTGTCAATAGGTAAAAACAGAACACCAGCATCCAGCTGGGTTACTGCAACCTTTGCCTATTCCTAGTTGGAAATGGGAGATAATTAGTTTAGATTTCATTACGGGATTACCCAAAAATCAGCATCAGAATGATTCAATTATGGTGGTAGTAGATAAATTGAGTAAATCAGCACACTTTATTCCTATTAAAACCACTTACAAGGCTGCAAACATAGCTGATATCTTTTTAAAATAGATTTTTCGGTTACATGGTGTCCCAAAAGTTATTATTTCAGCTAGGGATCCTAAATTCACCGGGAATTTCTGGAAATCCTTGTTTAAAGGATTAAACACCACACTGAATTTTAGCACTTCCTTCCATCCTCAAACGGATGGACAAACTGAAAGAGTTAATCAGGTATTGGAAGATCTGCTAAGAATGTATGTTAAAGATCAACCAGGTAAGTGGGAGGATTATTTACATTTAGCAGAATTTGCATACAATAACAACTATCAATCGTCAGCTAAGTTTAGTCCTTTTGAAATTCTGTATGGACGTAAATGTAACACTGCTATCTCTTGGATTAATCCAGTAGATAGATTAGTGTTAGGACCTGATTTATTAAAAGAGATGGAACAGATTGTGAAACAAGTGCAGGTAAATTTGAAGATTGCCCAGTATCGGCGAAAGAGTCGAGCAGATTTGAAAAGAACTCCTAAAGAATTCCAGGTAGGCAAACATGTGTTCATCAAGGTAAGACCAAAGAAGAGCTCCCTCAGACTGGGAGGTTGTGCAAAATTAGCACCACGTTACTGTGGTCCGTTTGAAATTTTATCTAGAATCGGTCAAGTTGCTTATCAGCTAGCCTTACCACCTAACTTAAAAGTACACAATGTTTTTCATATTTCTGTTCTGAAAAAGTATGTTCATGATGCTACTCATGTTATTGAATGGAACATTGTACAGGTAGAACCAGAAGGGGAAGTTCTGGTGGAACCAGATTGTATCCTCAGGAGGAGGGAAATTAATTTGTGGAACCGCACCATTGGACAGCTGAAGGTGCAATGGAAGCACCTTAGTCCTGAAGAAGCTACCTGGGAACTGGAAAGTAAGATGCAGGAAGCATACCCAAATCTATTCTAGCAGGTGGCTAAGGACGAAGAATAAGTAACATCAAGGACAATGTTACATTTTAAGGGGGTGTGTATGTCACATACCCCAATTTTGTGAAAATAATGTAATTATTTTATCATATCTCTAAGACATTATGTTAAATTTAATGCTTAGTAGAAATTGATGACTCAACAGAGTCACTAGAAATGGAATGTAATTCTGAATATTTTATTATTAATAAATAAATTATGGAGACAACAGCATGGGAGAGCTGTTAAAAGAGGATACTGGTCTAACTGGTTGCTGGAACTAGGTGGAAAGTCAAAATACAAGTGGCAGCATCCTCAAACACTTCCTAAGTTGCAGGTGGCAACTTCCCTATATTTTGGGGTCATGATTCCCCAAGAAAGTGGAATCTGAGCAGGTGGCTCATTAATGACAGTTAACCCAACAAAGACCTAGGCAATCTTTTAAATAGTACTCAATGAACTGAGTTGGGGGTTCAACATAGTTCTGGAGGGAGAATACATTCAGGTGAATGCTATTCAGGAGTCCCATTGAGGAAGAGGGAAAGATAGTAAGGAAGTGTTTTGAGATGGGAAGTTGCAGTAACTTGGTTCTAGTTTAGCTGTTTTGGATGAGTGAATTGTTTTGCTACACCTAGTTCCAGCCAGGGAGACAAGAGCAAGCTCGGGGGTCCTGAGAAGTGTTGTTTGGTCACTCTCTAGGAATTGGTAGGGAGGAACAGCCTCCCGTTGCTGTTGTTGTCCTCAGTATTAAAAACAGGTTCTGCTAATTATTGCTTTGTGTTTTATTTAGTTTAAATAAATGTCTGTTATGATTTTCATTTAATTGTCAGAATGATATCAGTTTAGTAAAAGAAATATCCTAGAATATCAGCATGTAATATTTTAAATAATTACTTTATTTCAGTATTTTTAATAGCATTATTTAGTAGTGTTAACACCTAAAAAGTGCTCACTAGCTCATTCCCTTATTCACATGACCCATTTGTCCACTTTTCCACCATTTGAGCCTCTGAAACCAACAAAAGGTCACCAAAAGACCTTAGTACACCCCTTTTTCCATTAAAAAAGATTATTTTTCCAAGAAAATCATAAAAAACCCTCAAAAAGGGTCCAAATTCCCAAAAATATTAAATAGGAAATTAAAATATTATTTTTATTCAAAAAAGGAAAAAGGAGGGAAAAGTACCTAAACCATGTTGGTCAATACCATTTGGTTTCCACAAAACCACAAATGGTATTTCCCACCACCAAAACCTATAAAAAGGTGGTAGGGGCTCCTCATTTCACATTCATCCATTATCTCATCCTTATGCTGCTGAAATCTCCCCTGAGCATTTTAGCCATTGCAAACCATATTGGAAGAAGAGACCATTGGAGATTGGAGTTGCTCATCCTTGGAGCCATTCAACCTCACCATTAGAGGTATTGATTCCGCAAGCACTTGCTTGCCCCATTCTTTTAATACAAATTCATTATTCTTATATGTTCTTGTTCTTGATTTTAAATTATCTTTGTTATTTGCTTAATATCTTTGCTTAGATCCATGAATAGTCTTGTTTAATTAGTTTATTGTTATTTATTTCCATTGAAACTGCTGCTACTAGTTAGCAGGTGCCCATAGCACTAAGCCTGGTTGCAAAACCGGGCTAACAGTTTTTGGCGACTCCGCTTTGGTTTGAACTATAGATCTCTAGTTTTGCCTTTAATCTTAGTTTTTTATGAGTTTTTATCCTTTAGATCCATAGATTTGCCATCTTAGACAGCAGATCCATTGCTGCTCTGAGTTTTGGCCCCATAAACAGCCCGAAATTTTCAATTTTCGGGTTCGTTTCTTGGTTTCCGTGCACGGCTTCCGCCTCGCGGATTTTTGCCAGACAGTCGCGCGGTCTATCGTGACTTTTCTGCCTTTTTCCGTGTGGTCCATCGCGGCTTCTTTCCAGACAGTCGCGCGGTCCATCGCGACTTTTCTGCGTTTTTCCGCGCTGCACACCGCGGCTTCGCGGCCAATTTCCGCGCTGCTCATCGGGACTGTGCGGCTAAAACCCGCGCGGTCCATCGCGACTGTGCGTCCAAAACCCGCGCGGTCCATCGCGACTGTGCGACAGAAACCCGCGCGGTCCATCGCAGCTTTCCTGTCAAAACCCGCGCGGCTGAATTTTTCATTCGACCATCCCGATTTAAAAAAAAAATAAAAATTTACTGTACTTTCTGCCCATAGCACATTTTTTACAGTATTAAATTCTGCATATTTTACAGCTTTGAAAATTTTTTTTACTATTTAAAAGTGCATATCTAGAAATCTTTTTAAAAATTTTCAAGAAAGTGAAAGAAAGACTCATTTTGCATTTTCATCTAGATTCAAATTTTTCCTGTTTACTTCTTTAATCTTGCCCTTAGCAATTTTTCTTGAAACAAACAAATCCATTTATTTCTTTTAAAAGAAATCTATTATTTGCTTTCATATATCCGAGAAATCCTTTGTTTTTTGAGTTATTTTTTGAAAAGCATTTAAATTCCTTTTAGTGAAAAAAGTCATAAATATTTGCTTTTTATTTTCGAAAAATCCTTTATTTTTTGAAAATTTCCTATAAAGCATTTAATTTTTTCAAGTTCAGTTTACAACACCTCACGTGCACTCACACGACCACTTAATTGAACTAAGCCTTAAAACGTACCCTAATTTGAACACACTTTTAATCCCACTTGGGGAACACTAAAAGAATTCTTGTAGCTAGGTAGTATTGGGGGGATAGGTGTTCCAATAACACCCCTCAGTTCTTACATCTGAGACATAGAAGTTGTCCAATTAGGGAGCTAAAATCTCTTAGTACTTTTTGGCGCGGTCACAACCGGTTTATGGGAAGGCCTCTCCCTTAGGAGGG
This sequence comes from Larix kaempferi, assembly GCA_027924585.1. Classification (NCBI taxonomy): domain Eukaryota; kingdom Viridiplantae; phylum Streptophyta; class Pinopsida; order Pinales; family Pinaceae; genus Larix; species Larix kaempferi. Next base: position 448,516 of record BSBM01001038.1, read on the forward strand.
TTGAAGTCGCGAGGATGGTTCCGGAAGCCTGAGTGGAATACCGAAATCCATTTAGTAACCGAAGGGCTACCATTCGCAGTTCTCGGGATATCCCTGTATTGGGATATTGCGATCAAAGGACCAAACGGCAGATTTACCTTTTCTCGACGCGTCATGAACGGAGTATCCTAGTAGCCTGTCTTTAGGATTGATTACCCGGTGTCCCTCCCGGTAGGGGGATATCTAGCCGTTGTCTCAACATTCATATTGTCTGACTTGGATTTCATCACCTTGCAGAGGATATCGTCTTTTTGAGTCACAATACTTTTAGATTAGGTGTTTGCATGATTTCAACCTACCTGTGGTCTAGTTGCACCTATTTTTTCTAGGAGCCGCTTGCATGTTGGTATTCTGACCAGTTGTTGCATTCCTCCACTTATTGTAGCACACCTGCTAGGATAAGTGCCCTTTTTTAGGATTAATTTTTTGGCCTGAGAGCCTTCTTTTTTCACTCCCCTTCTTGCACCCTTGGTTGCATTAGGGTTTTGAGTCTTTTATATATATCACCACTTGATACTTAAATAAATTTTTTACCCAAACACATATTCTCACCATTGAGAATTTTGGACGCTCTCGTCGTCTACAGGGAAAACTCCCAGAGTTTAGTCCACTTGGCTCTCCACGTCACGGACGCAGAGCCTTATCCCTTGATTCGACACATCGTCAATCAATTAGACAATCATCCGATTCTGACACACCTCACTTCACCTTTGATTTGGAGGTAGAATCCGAAAACCCCACAGATTTACCACCAACCACCATTATGTCTGGAACACCATTTGATCCACTATTTACAACTACCATAGGTCAGACATCCGCAGACCCTTCTGCTGTAGTACCATCCACGGCAACAACCACCCCTCTGGGTATGCCCAATATGGGTAACACTCCACATTTAGGAATTCCTAACACAGGGCCACCACCTGTTATGGGTATACCCAACATGGGGGCCATACCCCCTTTGGTTTCCACAAACCCTATCCCAGGAATCCCTAGTACGATTCCCAACCCAAGTACAACCCATGTTGCACTTGGAAGTGCTATCCCAGGAATCCCTAGTGCGATTCCTAACCCAAGTGTAACCCAAGTTGCACTTGGAGGCGCTGGCCCATACCAGACCACACCTATTGGAGGGCACATACCCTCCATATCTAGCATACCTTTAGTCGCTACTGGACCCCTACACCATACCACAATGGCTAGGCATGTCCCAGTTCCAGTACCCACATCTGCTAGTCTACCATACATGGCGAGTCTGAACCTGCCAGATTTAGCTAGGCTCACAAATGACCCCATTAGACATGATCCAGCGTGGCCTCAAATGCCCACCAAACTCCCCTCTGACATCCCTAAGTTTGAGGGTAAGGCAGGAGAGGACCCACAAAACCATATCATGTCCTTCCATCTATGGTGTTCCTCCAACTCCATAGTGGATGACTCTGTCCGCCTCCGTTTCTTACAGCGCACCTTCACTGGCTCTGCAGCCAAATGGTATATCGAGCAACCCCATGGGACACATTCCACATTTACCTCCCTTGCCTCGACCTTCCTGCAGTTCTTTCAGCTACCTGTCCGCTATGATGCGGGCGTTGAAATCCTACTGTCTTGCAGACAGAACACGGCCACGCATATCACTGACCATATTCATGATTGGCGCCGGCGCCGAAGCCTATGCAAAATCAAATTAGACGAACGAATCTTTTTAGACTGGTTCCTTAAATCCCTCCTTCCTCTCATTGCGAAGGATGTAGCATCTGAAAGACCCCAGTCTGAGGAAGAGGCCATCCTCAAGGCCCAACAGTTTGATCTCATATACGCCCAATCAGGTTACCTATACACGATCATACCAGACGCCCCACGAGGAGAATCTGCATGCGGTGACACACCGGGGGCATCACATGCCGTTGATGGCATTATAGGCCAAATTACACCGCAAGCAAAACCTTTCAGTATGGTGAGCACCATGCCCGCCCCAGACCTTTCTAGGGCTACATCTAGTTCCGGAGCGACAACTTCTTATGCTCCAACAAACCAGACCCATCACGTTCATGGACCCTCTTGTCCACAACATTGTTATGGCCAAGCGCCATCAGCATATGTACCTCCTACATACTATGCTCAACCTACGGTACAAACCCCCATGCAGTTCCCACAACAGCACATGCATTACCCACAACCGGTTGCACCAGCTAACCTCACACCTCCACCAGCTCAGGGGTACCAACAACCCCAACAGGAAACTGGACCACCTCCAGCTCCACCTGCATACTATCCACCGCAACCTGCTCCCGCACCTGCGGCTCCTCAGAATCCCCCCAATGCTCAAGGGCATGTGTACGCACAACAACATCAGCCCCAATACCAAAATAACCAACGCAACCAAGGTGGGAAACCAAACCGCGAAAGAGGACGCAACCGTGGAAACAATCAAAACCATAACCAAGCTCCACAACCTACCCATCCTCCGCAAAACAATAACGCGGCGCCTGCTCATCAGAATCCTGATCGACCACCTAAGCATGCCAAAAATGCTAATTTACGAACAAACCATCCTTGTTCCATTTGCGGTGTCTATGGCCACTATACCCACGCTTTCCCACATCTGGAGCGAGCTCGACAACTATGGAAAAATGACGCCCATCGTCAAGGGCAGGCGGCTCCTCAGCCGCCACCCAACCCCCCACCACATCCACAACAACCTTTGGTACTACAAAACCCTTTTCCAACACAAGGAGTGGTGAACACTCAGCCGTTAGCCCCCCCACAAGGCAACGTGCAACTACAACAAATTACTTACGCAGCTCCAGACCAACCCATGTTTGATTCAGGCACCCACCATTTATTGATGATGTCCACTGCCGACGTCAATATCCAAACCCGTCGGAATCAATACGGACCGACTTCTGAAGCCCCCCCCACCGAAAAGGATACTAATGCTCATTCCACTGATCAGACATTGCGTATACTTCAGGTTCCACTCGATGGCGCTTCCAAAGCACCTCGCTTCCCCCTTCGCCGAATCAACAACAACCCCAATGCACGGGCTGCGTCCAATTACAACATTGTAGATGACTTAGCTCAATCTCCCGCAGCCATGTCTGCGTTAGAAGTCTTAAAAAACTGTCCTACTCAATGCAAGACTTTACTTTCCGCCATTGGGGCGATTGACCCAAATGATTCGAAATTGATGACCTTTGATTTAGACCAGTCTGAACCACGGCTTCCTTCCACCATAGCAGTCCAAGTTTCCGTTTCTATTCGGAATCTTGTCATCCATCGATGTATCATCGACGAGGGTGCCTCCACATGTGTCATGTCCACATTTGTTTGGCAGAAGTTGGGATCCCCTACTCTCCAGCAATCCACCACTGCATTGCGGGCCTACGACGGCCGGTCAGCTCAACCTCAAGGTTTACTACCCAAGGTGCCCGTCCAATTAGGTGGGAAAACTGTGCTCATCGACATAGAGGTCATTAACGCCCAGCTCGATTATAACCTTTTACTTGGCCGCAGTTACATGTACGCCATGAAAGCGGTCGCCTCCTCAGTTTTCCGCACCATGATGTTCCCCCACGAGGGACGCGTGGTAAAAATCGACCAACTCACCTACTATGATCCCAACGCCCCTGCAGCACCCAAGAATGTTCTTCCCATGATTGAACAACCCGCTTCTAGTGCAGTTACCTCCTTTGTGTCTTCGATGGCACCCGGACTTTATTCGGATACACCAATGACCTCTACATTCCAGGCCATTCCACCACCATCACCAGAGACCCATGTTGCAAACCTCTGTACCCTTTCACAGAATACACAAACACCCGGTAGTCAACCACCATTGGTACCAAGTCACATCGGTGTTACACCTATCCACACCATCCCCTTTCTATTCCCTCCTTCGGGTGTAGTGAGCGCCCCGGTTATGGCTACTCTTAGTCTACCCGGTTTAACATTGGGATTACCCTTGTGGTATATTTCACCTACCGTTCCACCGCCGACACCAAACGTCATCCTCCAACCGGTACAACCTATTGTTACCTCAAATCAACCTCCTCCTGGTGTCGCAATACCGTCGTCGTCAACAAAACCTCCTCCTGGTCTCATGATTGCTTCGACGTCAACGAATCCCCCTCTTCTTGCTAAACCCACTGGGGGCAGAGGTCCAAAACCGTACACTGCTATACCACCTCCTAAGGCAGTTAAACCCCCACCAGTGTTTCGAGCTCCCCCCAAATGCTCATTATGCGATGAGATAGGCCATCCAACTCATCAATGCCCACACTTACCGGCACTCCAAGAGCATATGAATATGTTGGACGATGACATCAACATCCCAGTAGTCAGATTAGAGCCACCTCTACAGCCTCGCGACAAATCACTGCACACCAACCATCCTTGTTCTATATGCAGTGTTTACGGCCACTACTCTCACCATTGTCCTGATCTACCTGACTATAGAGCAGCGTTGTACGAGTTAAACAACGTCGACTTAGAGATATCTCCTCCCCTCATCGTGGAGATCCACCCCCCGCCATCATCCTCGTCGGAAGAAGTCAATACAATATATATGATTTCAACAACTTTCAAACCAGAACCCCTTGATTTATGGTCTGACTACTTCAATACTGATGATCAAATTTTGGAGACACTCGCTGCACCCAACTACCCTTGGGATGATATGCATCATCGCTCGTACTTCCTCCCGGAAGCATCTACAGCCACTGCATCCAACCAGCTATCGGTCGAGTCGAAATATTTCATACCCACTAAGGTCGATTGGTTGAAGGACCCTATCCCAGCACTGGATGCCTTTGAAGAAGGGAACATGTCGAACATCTCCCCCACGATACAGATAGACATCTCCACAACACCAAGGAAACCTGAGCTCATCTCGCTGGGCGCATCTTTCACTCAAGCAGAAACCCAGGCATACAAAAAGCTCTTTCAAGAGTTCCGAGACGTCTTTGCCTGGTCCTACACCGAGATGCCTGGTCTCTACCCCGCCATTATAGAGCACCACATTGATACATGGCCTGAGGTACCCCCTGTTCGTCAGAAACAGCGACCCATTCACCCTTCCAAGCTACCCGCCGTTAAAGCTGAGGTCGAGAAACTCCGTCAAGCAGGATTCATTTATCCTATCCCGTACACCACCTGGGTGTCGAACCCCGTTCCGGTCAACAAAAAGCAAGGCAGCCTTAGAGTATGCACTGACTTCCGAGATTTAAACCACGCTTGTCCAAAAGACAATTTCCCCACACCATTCATTGACCAACTCATTGATGAGTGTGCGGGCCATGAAGTCCTATCCTTCATGGACAGTTTTTCCGGATATAACCAGATTCACATCCGCAAGGAGGATCAGTACAAGACTGCCTTTACCACACCATGGGGCACCTTTGCCTACCGCGTCATGCCATTTGGCCTTAAAAATGCTGGTGCCACTTTCTAGCGAGCCATGACCTATTGCTTTCACGACTTGGTCCATATCCTGCGAGTCTATCTTGACGACCTCACAGCTCGTTCCCGAAAACGATCAGACCACCTTAACGATCTCCGGCAAGTTTTCCTGCGTTGTCGCAAATATAAAATCCGCTTGAACCCACACAAGTGTGTCTTTTGCGTCCCGGCGGGCCGGCTGTTGGGTTTCATTGTTTCCCAAGACGGAATCACTGTCGATCCCCTGAAAGTCAAAGCCATCTTAGAACTTCCCCCTCCTCGCACGCTTCGGCAGCTTCAGAGCTTGCAAGGGCGGTCCAATTTTCTTAGGCGCTTTGTTCTTGATTACGCCACCAAAGTCCATGGATTCTTATGCTTACTTCGTACCCACACACCCTTTGTTTGGGATGAGCAAGCAGACACGGCATTCGACGCCCTCAAGAAAGCTCTCACACAAGCCCCCTTGATATCCCCACCGGATTTCTCTAAAGACTTCACCCTATATGTCTCGGCATCTGAATATTCTGTGTCTGGAGTTTTGGTCCAAGAAGATGCCTCCCACCAGGAGCATGTGATCTATTACGTCAGTCAGACCTTGTCTGGCCCACCTCTACGTTACTCATACGAGGAAAGATTAGCCCTAGCTGTAGTCTTTTCCGTACAAAAATTGCGACACTACATTTTGCTTAGTCATACCACGGTTGTCGCCGACTCCAACCCCATGGTCTATCTCCTCACCCGGCGGCTCCTACAAGGTCGTGTTGCTAAATGGGTCATTATCCTCCAGGAATATGACCTCACTTTCAGAAACCCCAAAAGCACTAAAGCCCTCGCGCTTGCTCACCTCATCACGGACCTCCCATCCTCTTCAACATCACCCGTTATCCAGACGGACCTGATTGACGAATAGATCTTCATCATTTCGTCTGACGACCCTTGGTACGGAGACATTTTGACTTACCTTCGTATGCAAAAATTCCGACCACACATCGATCGTGATGGACGCCGTCGCATACGACACCACGCCCCCCGATACCTCCTGATTGGGGATGTACTTTACTGACGCGGCGTTGATACTATCTTACGCCGCTGCCTATCCCATAGTGAGGCAGAACAAGTCCTCAATGATTGTCATAGCGGTGCCTGCGGAGGCCATTTCTCCGGCATGGCCACTGCCCAGAAAATCATTCAGGCCGGTTATTTTTGGCCATCATTGTTTACTGATTGCATCACCGCAGTCAAACATTGCCAGAACTGCCAACTATTTTCCCCCAAAGCAAGAACTCCCCCTGCCCCCCTTCATCTAGTCATCACTGTCGGACCATTCTGCAAATGGGCCATCGACTTCCTCGACTGCAACCCCCCGTCAGCCGGCGGTCACAAACACATCATTGTGGTCATAGATTATTTCACCAAGTGGGCAGAAGCCATGCCGACCTATAATTGCAAAGACAACACTGCAGCACGATTTTTCTTCAACCATGTTATCGCTCGTTTCGGAGTGCCCAAGCAACTAGTCTCTGACCACGGCTCTCACTTCAAAGATGTCGTTTGGAAAGAATTATCAACCATGTTGAAATTTCAACACCATTTCTCTTCCGCTTACTATCCCCAAGGAAACGGCCAAGTCGAAGCGATCAATAAAATTTTGAAGACCATTCTCCAACGTACTGTAGACAAGCACAAATCCAATTGGCACCACATGCTTTTCCCGGCACTATGGGCCTACCGCACCTCAACCAAAACCGCCACCGGTTTTACCCCTTTCCATTTAGTTCACGGTGTCGAATCCGTCCTCCCTATTGAGTGCCAGATCCCAGCCTTACATATCGCCGTTGAGCTCTTACCGGACACTTCCCCGATCGAGCAACGTTTACTGCTCCTAGAGCAGGCCGATGAAGATCGGTGCACAGCCATTCAAAACATGGAAGCTGCTAAACAATGATCGAAACTAAGTTACGACAAACGCGTCCACCCAAGAACCTTTTCGGAGGGAGACCTTGTCCTCGCTTACGATCAAGCTCATGATAAAACCGGAAAGGGAAAGTTCGTGTCTATGTGGCAAGGCCCCTACATCGTACACACCTGCCTTGGGCAGGGGGCATACATTCTGACCGATTCAGAAGGCAACACCCTACGCAACCCACGCAACGGGTTGTACCTTAAACGATTTTACCCATAGAAAATCTGATGGACACCATCGTCCATTTTAGTATAGGCATACATTTTTTGTTCATAAAAAATTTCAAAAAACCTAAATATTTGTTTTTCTCTGCATGACCACAGATGGAGCCTCTTCCACTCTGCCATGTCGGTTTCGCTGATGGTGCAAGCCGTTGGTCTCCCCATCTCGCCTCCGTAGCTTGGGTAATATACTCCCCTTCACATGAGTTAATTCACATTGACAGAGTATGTTTAGGTGCCGCTACCAATAATCAAGCTGAATACGATGCCGTGACCGGTCTCCTGGCCGCTGCTCTCCAAATGAGCATCCGTCACCTCAACGTTTTCTTGGACTCACAAATCCTAGTTTCCCAGCTCAACAACGATTACCAGGTACGTGATCCCTGTCTTTTCAGAAAATTCCTGTGCACTAAACAAATGGTTAGACATTTTGAATCCATTACATTCACACATGTCCCAAGACACCTCGATAGTGTAGCAGATAATATGGCCAACAGTGTCCTCGACTGGCACACCAACCACATCATGCCATATCAACAACCAAAATAATGCATCCATGTGCATAACACGTGCCTCCACGGGCATTTACAAAAAACCAATATTGCATCCACGTGCGTAACATGTGCCTCCACGGGCATAAAACAAACAACCAAAATAATGCATCCATGTGCATAACATGTGCCTCCACGGGCAAACATTAATAAACAAACATACTGCATCCACGTGCATAACAGGTGCCTCCACGGGCATATACAAAAGACAAAGGTGCATCCACGTGCATACACAACAATATATCCAAATATATATCCACATATATATACAAATCAAATAGTCAACATGTCATAAGTGCCCTCAGCACCCGATATACAAAAAATACTACTGTCATACAAAAAATGCTCCCCCATATGCTCATGAGCATTTGGGGGCAAGTACAATGTCATCTACTCATCTGGATCCCTAGGATCCTCCGGCTCCTCCTCCGGCTCCTCCTCTGGCCCCTCCACCACCGGCCCCGCCGGGTCAGGACGACCCCGAACTCGCCGCTCTGCTGGCCCCGCTGGATCGTCCCTCAAACGTATCCTCCCCTGAGCCGGCCCTGCCGGAGCATCTCCTCTACCATCCCCGTTCCTCGCCGCGAGCACCGCTGTCCTCAACAGGAGCGACTGCCACTCAGGCGGCGCACCGAGACATCCCTGCAAAATATCCCGATCCAGGTCTCTCCAACCATCCTCGGGGAGACCAGCTAGGATCCGGGAAAAGGTACGTCGGACACCATCTATGGCGTCATCATCAGGGCCAACCCCTCGCCCACGAGCTGCATATCCTCCACCACGCGGAGGAGGTACAGGTACAGGTGGATGAGCGACCACCATCGCCCGCCCCTGCCGAGGCACATAGTCAAGTGGTGGCACTGGACCCACATCTGCACAAAGCAAGTAAGCCATCAGACACTATACAAAAAATCATTAATGATAAATCAAACAACATATGATATAATATCAAATAAAACAAAAAACATACCGTCTAAGCTCCAGGCCTGTCCTGGGGCATGAGGCATCTCTGCGTCACCTCGGTAGTCCATGCCGGCGTAGGGATAGTCCTCAATCACCAGAGGCATCTGCTCCCACTGCTAATAGAAATCCTCCGTGAAGTAGCCGCGGACACCACCCCCGGCACGGGGCATCATCTGCCCCCACCTCATCATACGAGGCTCACTCGGAAGACCAGCACGAACGGGTACCCGTGGCCGCAAGGTCGGCACCCACTCGAAGAAAAAACAGCATAAAAACGAGGCATAACAAAACTCGCCTCCCTCTCTAATGGCCTTGTCCAGATCTCTCCGGACACCAGCCAGGAACATCTGCGCCCAGGCATAATAAGTACCCTGTAGAATGGAATCCACCATCATCGTCTGCCCCCCAGCCATACGATGTGGTGCAGCAGCACCCAATACCCGCAGAACGCAGGCACCAACAGCTCGCATATCCCACTCACGTAGGGATCTCAGACTAATAGAGCTGTTTACCAAAACAACATCATCCACACAAAAAGTCTGTAATAGGTCCTCCATATCTACACCCGGAGGCAACCTCGGCAAAATATCACCCACCTCACCCAAGCGAGGCAACCCAGTTAAAAAATATACATCCGTGAGAGTGATCTCTAACCTCTCACCACCAATAATGAAGGCACCCTCTCCCGGCACCCACCACTGCACGAGCTTGTTCAGGAGCCGTCTCACTGAACGTATAGGAGGGATCTGAGCGAACTTCAAAAGTCCGCTCATAGCCAGGGTCTGTCTCACCCCTCCATCAGTCTCAATCCTCAGCATGAGATCACCATCGATCTCCCTCTCCCGCCACACGGACTGAGGTCTCCGCAACATCCTGCCAGGAAAATAGAAAAAAAATTTAGCCCCAGCACAAAAAATTTTATAAAAATCCCATCGCGGCTTTTACACAAAAAGCCGCGATGCCCATCGCGGCTTTTCCACAAAAAGCCGCGATGACCATCGCGGGATCCATGGAAAAACCCGCAATGAACATCGCAGGTTTTGGCCGGACAGTCGCGATGAACATCGCGACTATCCCCCATGAACTCGCGATGAACATCGCGGGTTCCGACCTCACAGTCGCGATGAACATCGCGACTGTGGGCCTAAAACCCGCGCGGTTCATCGTGGGTTCAGCCCCGAAACCCGCGCGGTTCCACGTTGGAGAGTCAACGTGGAATTTCGCGGCCTTCGGGGGTCCGCCGCCAAACAAAAAAGACATAATTGACAAGGCTAAGGCGAATAGAGTTACCTGCAACTCGCTAAATCGAAAACCAACGGTGAAATCTCCCGAAAATCAAGAAATAGCTCTGACAGCTCTATCAAACTCGCACGTAACAATGACAAGTCATTTCGGCCCCACGTCCTATTTATAGAAAATCTACCAATTTTCCAACAACCATTGCGGTATCATACGAAGTCCATTTCTCAAACCATTGGTACCATTGGGATCAGCACAGCGAGAACTTCATAGAGGTTCCTTCCGTTTCCCGTTTTCACGGGGTCCATTTTTTGACCATTTTTTAGCCTCTCTCGTGGCCTCGGTTTGCGTGCCACATCGGTCGTTCTCCGTTTTAGACGTGCCTTATATAGCCGGATTCAGTTTTCCACGCTCGTGATGATGCTTAAGATCATTTCTCACTCTCACCTTTAGATTTTCTGGGCATTTTTTCCATGCCCCCTCGTCACCTCGGTTTGCGTGCCACATCGACCGTTCTCCATTTTCGATGTGCCTTATATCACCGGATTCATTTTTCCGCGCTCGTGATGATGCTTGAGATCATTTCTCGCTCTCACCTTTAGATTTTTCGGCCACTTTTTCCACGCCCCCTCGTCACCTCGGTTTGCGTGCCACATCGGCCATTCTCCGTTTCCGACAATCTTTATGTCACCGGATCCAGTTTTCCGCACTGATGACGATGCTTGAGACCTTTTCTCGCCCTCATCAGTCCAATTTTGTTCGGTATGATTTTATCCCTTTTTCGGGCTGAGCAACCCCTTTTACGAAAAAGGCACTTAGGGAGTTTCTGTTAAGCTCTTTTCTGACTCCTAAAACAGTGAAAAGATCATCGAGCAATCTTGCTTCCTTTCATGCTCGCTAAACGTATCTGAAAGGGAGTCTACCTGGTATAAGTTTACCCCTTTTCCGGACCTCGTAGACTAATTACGAAAAAGGTATACTCTAGTCACATCGGCTAGAAGAGTTCTCCCTCCGCATCATTTTATGCTTTTTCGGGCCTTGGAGACTAAACTTACGAAAAAGAAACAACAATAGAGTCCACTTACCGCTTTCAGACTCTCTAAACATGAAAGAAACCATGAGCATGAGCCGTCCTGGGCTCATGAAATCCACAGGACCATACCATTTTAGAGCACACTTTTATCCCTTCTTGAAGCTCATTAAAACTATGAAGAAGGAATCAATGGTGCCTCTTGGCGCCACGACAGATCACGTCTACTCACATAGCAGCTTCCCCATTCTGGTCGCCTTTGTTCAGAGTATTCTGCAGTATGTCACTCTAAAACTCCCTCGACAGCTACCATCAGCTTCACCCCCCCCCTGGAGTCAGTACATACCCTTCAGTCCCTAAAAAAGCCATGATCCTTGCAACTACTAGTCAGTTCCATACGCTGTCAGGTCAACCATGTCATCATGCTCTGAACAAAGGAAGTTTGAGTCCACCCGTTTTTTGGCCCAATTTATCCCATCCCCACAAGTATGTCAGTTCTACCATCACTACTACATCACTTCAGTTCTACACCTCGCGCTCCTATCAAGGAAACATCATTGCCTTGTTAGTTGTTGGTCTCCCTCTGTCGACGACAACCACATTGATTCCAGAGGATAGACCTAGAGGTCCCTATGTCTTGGACTCATTACCATCTATAATGAGTGCCTACGAATGATTTCGAGAGGAATCCTTACTGCCTCTCCAAATGGTTGTTTCTCACATGCTCGACTTCAACACCTTGATCGCATCGTTGAGACTCGCACAGGGTATTGGTTCGTTCAGTTATGAGTCGAAGACCTTGGATACCACCTGACTCCTCCACATTTGAGAGTCTACCTTTGGATACAACCAGTTACATGTTTTCTAAAGAGATCCGGGTTGCGTATGGCGACAGTATTCAGATGTACCCCCGTTTTACACTCCCTCAAGTATACAGATACAAATACTTCCCAGAGATGGCTCACAGTCATTGAGTCCATATGGATGTTGGACACTTTCAGGTTCAGCAGTTCAACAGTTATTCCAGTGTATCAGTTATTGAGATCAGCCATGATCATGAGAATATCCCACAATGATGTCCCCTCTGGACCATTATGATGTACCAGTATATTTCTTTGCGTATTAGATCCCCCTTTTTGGGACTAATTGTTTTGTATTTGTCTTGATACGAGCATGGGAATGCCCGCCTCGTCCTTTATCAGAGATTATACCTCATTCATATTGAGGCCATGTAATATTTTTTGTTTTTTGCAGCTTCCAAGGGCCGTGGCTCCAGTCTCCAACCGGTCTCTTCTCTCCCCTAAACCCCCAAAAAAAATAAAGACAAAAGAACTATGATGTCTATCGGCCATACGATGAGCTCCTGCCCTCACACATCAGGGGGCAATCTGTTAACACCTAAAAAGTGCTCACTAGCTCATTCCCTTATTCACATGACCAATTTGTCCACTTTTCCACCATTTGAGCCTCTGAAACCAACAAAAGGTCACCAAAAGACCTTAGTACACCCCTTTTTCAATTAAAAAAGATTATTTTTCCAAGAAAATCATAAAAAACCCTCAAAAAGGGTCCAAATTCCCAAAAATATTAAAAAGGGAATTAAAATATTATTTTTATTCAAAAAAGGAAAAAGGAGGTAAAAGTACCTAAACCATGTTGGTCAATACCATTTGGTTTCCACAAAACCACAAATGGTATTTCCCACCACCAAAACCTATAAAAAGGTGGTAGGGGATCCTCATTTCACATTCATCCATTATCTCATCCTTATGCTGCTGAAATCTCCCCTGAGCATTTTAGCCATTGCAAACCACATTGGAAGAAGAGACCATTGGAGATTGGAGTTGCTCATCCTTGGAGCCATTCAACCTCACCATTAGAGGTATTGATTCCGCAAGCACTTGCTTGCCCCATTCTTTTAATACAAATTCATTATTCTTATATGTTCTTGTTCTTGATTTTAAATTATCTTTGTTATTTGCTTAATGTCTTTGATTAGATCCATGAATAGTCTTGTTTAATTAGTTTATTGTTATTTATTTCCATTGAAACTGCTGCTACTAGTTAGCAGGTGCCCATAGCACTAAGCCTGGTTGCAAAACCGGGCTAACAAGTAGTGTTAATGTTTTATCTTGCATACCGTACAATAGTAATATTGTAAGCAATGGTTTATTTATGTACATTCTAGACATAGTCTAATTATTTTTGTTTAATAGATAGGTAGGGTTTTAGCGCAAGTAATCCTTCTCTGGTTTATAGTAGGTTGAAAACATGATAGGAACAAAAATTAAATAGAACCATATAAACTACAGTAATATTATAGCATTGATATTTTTTTTTACAAGAAGTTTAACTATATTTGGAATAGATTATGAAGATGCAAACCCTAGCTAACAATTCTACAAACCTTTAGCTGTCACATAAATGGATGAGCCAAATTACAGTAGAAAGTTTAACTAGTTATTATCTGGACAAATGACAGGACAAGCAGAACCCTAATTGACTTAACAACGAGCCAAACAACAGATTAGTATATCTTTCATATAATTATTTACTTAGACAGAGCCGTAGTTATGACAAATTGATTATTCAACTAAACAAAATTTGTGACTGTAGAGTTAGATCAAACCCTACCACTCCAATTCTTAACAATAGGAAATTTTCATCAGATACAAACTAAATGTTAAAACCATAACCACACGAAATAGATAGAACATTTCCTAGCTCATTGTCGAGCAGTTTAACCTCTTAAAAACTTTCTTTGTTTCTCTATTACCAACAGTAGAACGTTGTAACCACTGAATCAGCATTTATCTAGAAAAATCATTATTTTACTTTTGTATTAAATCCTAGACATTACAGGTGTTTAACTTGAATAGTATTGCAATGACTCAACCACGGCCGTAGCCCAGATTCCCGTGTAGATAAATTTTAAAACAGGAAGTCAAAATATATGCCACATACAATAACTTAAAACATACAGGAGACTCATAATAGGTCGTATTATTCACCCATTGAAACTTTTACGACGATTCCTATCTACAGCCGAGATCACAAACCCACTGTACCAATGGTTTTAAAAACCAAAGATTTTTTTTTATATAATTTAAAGCATCAAATTAAAGAACAACGCAGACATAGAACAAGCCTTCACAAGACATAAGTCATATTAAGGAATTTTCCAAAACCCTGGGTAATAAGACCCACAAGTAAAGTACAGGTATAGTATTAAACCTTGAGGCCGTAACCCCACCTACAAAACAGGCTCTCAAGCCTTAATCTTTTCTAATTTCTACATTACAGTTCTTCTGTATAAAAACAAACCAAGTGCCGAAAAGAGTACAATAGCCACAATTCTAACTGAAGCCTTATATCCAAACCAACGCAGGGATTTAACCCTTATCTAATCATCTAAATCATACAGTTACAAGATTTTGCAAAGGTGCCGTGACTCTCAAAGTCAAACCAAAAACCCTATCACCCAAACAACCCACAAGGAGGAATTTCCATGGTAAGAACCAGGCTTACCCGGGTTTGCCTATTGTCGCAGCTTGTGCCATCCATCAGATAGGTGGAACGCGAACCTACATTGAAAGAATCAATTGGTAAACCTTCTTTATGTTGGCTTGGAGATTTAAACAAATTCATATAACTTTAAATAACAAATTTTTGAAACTCTGTAGCTTACCGGAGTGTTGAACGCAGATGCAGACAGGAGATAGTTGATAGCCACAAGCAGTAGAAGGCTGAATCCCCTTCTTTCCACCAGCACGAGCAAGCTGACCGAAAACAAGGGTTTCTTCTTCAATGGAAGTTTTAAACACACACCAGGTAAGCTGAAAACACTCACGCCGTGACAGGGACTCCACAGTTAACAAAAATTTACGAAAACCTAGATCATTGACCAGTTACAGTCGCTAACAACAAATACAATGCCTCTCAGATGGAATTATGGACAATGCGAAGGATGAGGCAGCACGCAAGCTGCTAGGCACACTGTAACATTTGCAACTACACCTTTAAATGAACTCAAAGGATAAACCCTAGGTTTAATACCACTCTCATAGCTTTCAACAATCACTCCTAAAGACTTTCAAATGATAAACATTAAGTAAAGGAAACTGTAAATACTTGGAAGCCGAATCAACAGCACTGTAACAAAGACCCAGACCTAGAGCTGTTGCAGACAGACCCGAGCCCGAAGGCGGAGGATAATGACGAGGGAAGGTTAGGGCTTATGTTTTATATCACCAAGCACTTGGCTATAAATCAACCACGTAGCAATTTAAATATTTCCCTGCAGTGGGTCAAGACTCCATAGTCTCTTTTCCAATTATTGTCAATCGATTAAAATCATAGCAAGAATATCCAGATCCGATAACAAACCATAGTTCAAACTTGCCCAAATTCCCTTATTAGACACATGCTTTCTATTGTTGTATGGAAGGACCGCGATATTTAACCTACAATCATTATCGTCATGTTAATGATATTAATATGCAAGATATCAACAATATTCTTGTCATTTTTGCTAAAATAGAAACCCGTAATATGCATAAATCATAGTGTGATATAATTCTTCATATTAGAGAATTCATAAATCATCCTTTAAAAATCAAACCATTGTTCAATACATGTAAATCTTGCATGTTATAGATGTAAACTTTATCATATTACTTCATACCATATGGATGTTGTTCCAAAAACTCAGTCATGAGGTACTCTAGACTTGGAGAAAGCTTTTACATTATAAAAGTGATTTGGTAAGGAAGTAAAGTAAGATTTACATGGTGTAGAACGACCTAACGCTAATTATGTTTCAACTCTAGCCTCTTGAGAATCGACAAGGGTACAACAGATCCATAAATTTACATTTTAATAGGATGAAAACAAGTAATAGGAATTACAATCCTACTATACTAATGTCGCTTGAAATAGTTGTTCTTCTGTTTATTAATATTTCTAGAAACAGGATTAGTGGTGCAATTAAAAGCAAACTCTAAAAGAAATGCCACCTGAAGAATATGAACTGACAGAATATTATACAGTGCTAGTATTAAACTATTTATACGTTGAAAATGTCCAGATTCTTATAAGTGTAATCGTAAATCATACAGAACAACAGATAAGCAAAAGGATCTGATTTCCATATCCCAGTGACTATATACCGGGCTAAACAAGAGATATTATTACAGCACGATATAATATCAAAGGAACAATACTCCATGGTGATACTTCAGTCATTTTGATCAAGAACAAATCGCTAGCATATTCTCATATAAATTCTGACTCGCTAACAGTAAGATTTATGAGTACCACAGGAAGGGAGTTCTACCTTTACACCTTTTGATAACCGACTAGCATGTTTAGATTTTACTGACTGAATTGGTGCAGATAAATGCATTTTAACACTTTAAAGATTTAATTGTCGCAACCGCACTTTACCTGTGTACCTGTAAAGAGAAAGACAGTTGATGCATTAGCTCGGAAGCTAAGTAAGCCCAGTCTGCTCTCGCAACTCCCCCTTGAGGTTGAAAACAATAAAACAATCAATAACTGAAAAGAGAAAACAATAATAACATTTAAGTACAACAACAAACCTTTCAGACACATTTTAAATTCATGTAATTAAACAGACAGTTAAAGGATTGCATTTGATAACATTTATTGTTATCTTAAAAAATTTTAATTTTTCGGAAATTTCTGGGTTTTGACAATTGTGAAGTACTAGGGTTTTTCATTAAGTATTGTGTCAGACAGAGACACAAGGTTCACTGGGAAGCTTTGGACAGAGTTGTTCAAGCTTGTTGGAACCAAGTTGTTAATGAGTTCAAGTTATCTCCCATAGACCAATGGGAAAACAAAATTCATAAATGGCCTTTTGGAATACTACCTTAGGCATTTTGTGTAGGTAGATCAATAAAACTGTCTAGAGTTTATCGATGCCGCCCCGTTCAACTAAAACATGAAAAAGTGTTCTGCAATGTGATAATATCCATTTGAGTTGGAAAATGGGCACCAGCCATTGGCTCCAAACATAGTTTTGCAAGGCTATTATGGAAAAAACCTATCATCCATGCGATTCATGAAGGAATGGCATGGTAGGTTGGAAATGGCTCGTGTTCAACTAATAAACACAACTAAGAGGATTAAATGATGGGAAGACTATGATATAAGGGAACCATATTTGAATGTGGGTGACATGGTCTTGTTGAAGTTGGGAAGAGAACATTTCAAGCCACTAAGTGGCATGGCTACTACTTTGCTACAATGGTTTCAGGGGCCATTCAAGGTACTTGAGAAGATAAAAAATGTCACCTAATGATTGGAGATTCCAAAGCACATGAGAGAACATTATTTGGTTCTCCATATCTGTCAACTGAATCCATTTAGATTTAATAACAATGACCCAAGTCAAGTCAAACCAACCTTATCTCTTGCAATGATAGAAAACAGGCTAGAGTACAGTATAACAGACCTATATGGGATTAGCTAGTACAGAACAGCCAGCTGGGAAGATATTTAGCTTGTGTTGTGCCTGCGGTTCAAGTCCAAGTATTGGTTTTTATAGTTTCAATTATAAGCAGGGAAAAAGGAGTTAAGGACGCTTTCTACTATTTTGCAGTAACCGATATTGCAGGGAACATGTTTTAATGGATGGATAGATCATGGAAGCGCACAGAGAGATGGAACGGAAGGATTTGTACCCAATAGATAAACTTATTGCCAGAACCTGAACACTTACCTACCTGGAGAATTGAATGGGAATGGGAAGAACCCACGAAGAACAATGGAAGAACCTGGAATCAAACTTACTGCATTACAAACACCAGATGAACTCCACGCAGCACATCAAGTTTACATTGTTCTCTTTATTAAAATCTTTATTAAAATCGTTATTAAAAGCCATGACCTTGAGATCTATACCTTAAAAAAACAAAAAAGAGGACAATGAAGAGAACTTACCCAGACCCAAAGAGTTAGTTTGGTTTACATCTTTTTGATCCATAATCCAACTAGTCCAATCCACTACTGGGTCTTGATCTATAGAACAAACTTAATCTTAAATTGATGGACCAATATCTCGATCTCCATCTGGCTATTGAATATGTTCACGCATATGTATATAGATACGCTCCTAGAACTTATTGCATTACAAACACTAGATGAACTTCACGCAGAACACAAGGGCTTCTTCACCACAAAACCCTGGCTTCCCTGCAGGCACATAGAACTTACTGCATTACAAACACCATATGAACTCCACGCAGCACACGGGGGCTTCACCAGAAAACCCCATGATTCCCCCCTGCAACTCTCATTTCCATTTCGGCACACAGGCTTCACCAAAAAAACCTGGCTTGGCTTCACCACAAAACCTCACGATTTCCCCTGCAACTCTCATTGCCATTTCATGGAGATGAACTCCACACAACACATGGGGACTTCACTAGAAAACCTTGGACAAACCCCTGCAATTTCCCCCCTGCAACACTCATTTCCATTTTGGAACACAGGCTTCACCACAAAATCCCGCGATTTCCCCTGCAACTCTAATTGCCATTTCGGGGACATTAGGAAGCTCATCACCATAATATATACCCCAAGTATTCTGTATTGTTTTATTAAATAAAATAACCCTAACCATCCTTAATATATATGCAATATAATATTTGGGTTTTCATGTTTAATTAATACCCCCAATATGATCGAATGTGGTATAATATTGACCCCCTAGTGAAGAGCCTGTGCTGGTAAAAATGCAACCCCCTCAACTAAAAAAATAATCAAGGGGACAAGGTGCCATAAATCATGGAACTGACTGTGCTTACTCCTAAAATCATGCATGAGGGATAATTTGGACTTCAGTGATGTAACCAAAGTGATATGAGTAGATAGGAGGGATAATGATGGCAAAAAACAAGGTCTGGGGGGCCAAAATAGGGACTAGGTGCTAGGAGTCTCAACTGCCAATTCATCGATGCATGGAGTGTTGCATGGAATGCATTCATGCATGCAAAACCAAAATAATATGGTGAGAATATTCCAACACTTTTCAGGGTCACTGCACCTATGTTCACAATGGGTAGTAAAATATTACCATGTTTAAATTCTATGTAATATATCATAATGCGAAACATTATACAAAAGGTCCAACAAAGCTCTATATGAGAGGGATTAATATCAAATATAGCACAAACAGAGTATTGAAAATGATACAAATAACAATATAAATTATTATTAAATAGAGTTGTCATATTCCTCATGAGAGCGAATAGACTTAAGCATAAAAAAATAATATATTGTTATGTGAACTAACCAAACAATGAAACAAAGCTATACTATAAACAAATAGCATATATTCCATATGATATGAGGTTGATGACTCTTAACAATTATCTTATGTATATAAAAGTAAAACAAACTCTGCATAATTATAATAAGCTGCTACAGTAATGATAGCGAGCTTCCTAAATAGCACAATGAACTCATAGAATTAATTTCATAACATACACTTACTGAATTAATGCAGAGTATGTAGAGCCACAAGGGCCAAGATTTCAATATCGACCAGTATATAAAAGCTTAGCCAGGGTCTTTTACACAGAAGAACGTTATAAAAAAAGGTTTACTCAAGGTTGAGGACTGAAGCCATGAATAGGGCAACAACCTCATAGCTCGTGGCGTAGACTCTTAAACTAAACTATGTACTTTCTGAATGGTAACTTGTCATATCCCCAATTTTCCAGTACCAAGGGTAGAAAATAATCCACCAAACCCCATGGATCCTAATGAATACCAAATAATTAATTAATGAAAGGGGGGAGAACTTTAGACGAGGCAATTATTGACTAGGAATAAATTATCCTATAGTTTTTTAATTAATTAAATTAGAAGGATCTAATGATTATTTTCATATTTAAAATATTAATTATTCATTTTGGTGATTGGATTATGAAAAGTACACCATGAGGGAACATGGAGAGATAAGGCTAGTGTTAACACCCAAATCGTACCCTCTGAGTTGCGGGAGAGGGAAAGTAGGGGTAACCACTAACCAACTTTGGACTAATGCTACTAACCCAGCATAGTCGGAGAGAGCTCTCTCTACAAAATCAATGAAAGACTGGAAATATCCAAAGGCGTCAACAATGAACAAACGGACCAGCCTTCCTTACTCAAAAATATCTAATTAAAACATATACAGAAGGTCAGGTTTCTGATGGGTCGAATCATCCAGAACGGTTGGAGGGATAATCATAAGGAGTAACAATTGGGCGATGGAGTAAAGGAATTACACATAAATCAGAGAATAGTGCCGTAGTATAGATTACTCTAACAGAGGCAAGGTAGCCACTCGCTTGCCGTCATAAAGATATTTTATGGTGGTAAAAGAAGAAAATAAGAATAGTCCATTGATATGATCATCCAACAAAGATGAATTCGATATCAACTTTACTAGCAATATTTAGTGAACACCTGAGATAATAGCAAGAGCTTGATTCCAAGAATGCCAAACTATTATACACTGATCTCAAGCATGAAATGAAAAACATAATGTAAAGGCATAACATGAAACACATGCACATTGAGAAGGCAGAAAAAATAGACTACAAGTTAGAATGACATACGAAACTCTGCAAAATAGTCTACCATAGGCACTGCACATTGTATTAATATGAAAAATATCAAAACCAGGTTCGCCTCTCACGATTTTGCCGAATGATTTTCCAACCCTTAATTATTCTATTACAAATATTTTTATAGGCCTTTGGCCATGAATTGGTCCTTAGGAAACCAACAAAATTACGCTGCCACCTCGACAACCCTCCTCCAAATTTGGAACATTACATACGTGTCAAGTTAAAAAACATTGACTAAGACGGGAAACACAAATATTATGTACAGGGCGCCACCTTATTCAGGAGTCTTCAATCAGCCTTGCGAATCAAAGAAGTCCTCTACCTTTAGAGAGCTTTCATCTTGCGATTCTTCAGTAGGGGGAAAATGTGTCACTTCTTCAATAGGGAGCACAAGATCATGGACGATGTCCGTGTCTTGCTGGATGCCCCCATCATCTTTGGGAACTTTCTCCTTTCTTTGACGCCGAACTCTTTTGTGAACCTATCGCCCTTCGGGCTCTTCATCCTCACTAGTGGAGTTGGATTCCTCATGGTTGAATATCATAGGAGACGAAGGAGAATGCTTTTCCTCCACCTCATACCATTCTTTTTCAGGCATGAAAACCACTTTGGACCCCTGTTCTTTCTCCATGACGCAATTCTAACTGAAAGATGCCCCAGGCTTCCAGTTGTATCGTCCTCTCTATATACTGATCTCGTACAGTGGACGAAAAAACCATATCCATAATTGTTGTGATGATGACAGCTACTACGTGTGGCCATAGTCGCCATGATGACTTGCTCGGACTCCTCAATCAGGTAACAATGATGCCCCAGGTGTGAGCTGACCTGAAACCTGCTTTGAAAAGACCTCCAGATAGACGGTGGAGCAAACGACAACGTTGAAGTGGCCCTTGTCGCATCAACAATCATTTGGATGATCACATAGATGCCTTTAAGCAACCGCTCCCCTAGGTATTGCTTAAGTCACATATCTTCCCATCATTTCTCCCTCATACGTCGAATGATGTGGGTCGCCTCACCCTCACAGCTCTTTAGGTTACCCAACAGTCGACACAAGTGAATTTCCTTCTTCCCATACCCCTATCATATGCTTCCCTACTCCTTCATATTTAGCGACCTTTTTTACCAAAGGGGTATCTGACTCATCCAAGAAGATGAAGGCAGCACAGTAACTGCCCCAGCTAACCGCTTGAATAGAACAACCAAAACTGATTTTTGGAGAAGCTTCCCTAGCTAGCTGCCTCGACTAACTTTCGAGCCTTGTATTAATATGTCTATAATCATTTGAAAAATTTACCTACACACTTGTATGGCTAGGAGCAATGTCTCCCCCACTCACTAGCCTCACTCTTCTCCCCCCATCTGGGGCCGAGGCCTGAAGTCACTAGTACTCAAGAAAACTGCTACCTGGGGGTGGATACCTTTGGTCAGAAAATCTCCCAAGCTAAGGCTCGACGTTCCCCCTCTCTCGACTTAGGATGGATCAACATCTATTTTGAACAACCAACCAGACAAGGAAGCTATCCTTAATGTTGAGGTCAAAACCAAAACAGGTTGTTAAGGAGGCCTGCCAACTTTTAGACGGACTTTGACGAAACAGGGCAATGACTGACATCTCTGGGGAAACACCCAAACTAAAATCTGGGGCTTCGAGAGACTAACCCAGAATGGAATGGTCTGGTTAGGGCCGAACAGAACACAGGCCCGCCGGACCCTTCCATGCCTGGCTATGCATGTAAGACCCTCGGAATCTAGCTGACTTTGGAGACTAGACACTAAACTGCTGCACCAGAATGCAAACCCTATATCATAGAACAATCTCCACCTCTGAATCTGGCCGGAGAATGGCTTCTTTTCGACCTCCCTAGAGACCAAAAACGTTTCCTGCTTTGGCATGCCTGCAACCATAAACCTTTGGTCTAGACTGGTTCTGGAAAAATAAAAATGTCTACTTTACCCATCGAAAGCTATATATATCAACCGTGTTTACTTATCTTCTGGGCTTATCTATTTGCCGCTTACCGATCTCAATCGTTGATCTTTCTCATGCCAATATCCTCTGTCTGATCTAGCCTCTACTTTAACCACTAATTTGACCCCTTCCTTTCTCCGTCGTTGGATCATTCCATGTGGCCCATTCTCCACCATCCGTTGCTAAGATCTGTACCCTGACAGAGTGCGTCGCATGTCCCTAGACCGGTTTCTACTTTACTGCTCACCTCCTCACAACTGCTTCTGGTGGTGACATCTGGAAATGGTTTTACCCCTCGATACCACCTTCTTGTCTATCCGGTGTGCAACTTCTCAATGCGAGGATCACCGTGGGTTGTCGATCCTCATAAGGATAATCTACACCATTTACCTCGTCACATCGCACTTACCTCTGTGGGACCACTAATCTCGACCATAGGGTATTTCTCTGCTTTCCCGAGCTATCCACATGGCTAGAGATCTATTTTTACGCTCCGCCGATATTGCGTGTTTGTTAAAATGATACTGCTGACCATCTATCATCTTCGCGACATCTCCTCCAGCTGCCACCTATCTGGTGATATCCACCATCGCGATCTCTTTTATGACTATTCCTCATCCACTTTATCCCCACGACCATCAACGAGGACTGTTGATCTCCCTTGAACGCCCATCTAATGAAGAAAACTGGCATGGTAGCTACCTTTTCCTCTATTCGCTTCGGACTATAGACTTAGGCTCCTTTTTGGGTTATTTTGGGCACGTTTAATGATTCCTTCCCATAATTTTCCCTTTCCTAGCACCTTTAACACCTCCTTCTCCATCTTCTTATGCCTTAAGCACCTAGCTATGGGTTAAAGGGGTAACCCTTGGTTTTCATCAAAAAATAATTTTGGCTATCCCTTTATTCCACCCTTATATTCATGCTCTAAAAATCAGGTGCTAACAACTGGCTCCAACTGGGGATGCTATCCTCCCTACGAGGTAGGAAAGAACCTCATAGACCGGGTGCCTAATCCATTGGGTGACTTCTGCAAGAAAACTTTTCCCAGTAGACAGCTTGGGAGGGTTTTCTTGTGAAATTTCATGGTAAAACTTATGGGGATTCGGCTGTGCAGTGTATCCTGTGGTGACCTTAACTCTGGTCAAATGCTCTGTCTTACTGCAGACTTGAAACTTCTTAAAACCGAAACCGAAAATGAAGCTGTACATTTTGAAAACGGACTGGAAATGGCTACAAATTGGAAATCACTGCTGAAATTTGAAATGCCAAATCTTGAGGCTTATATATATATAGACTACTCTATTTGGGAGGCCATGGTCCTAGGTGATGCAAAAGTGCCAATGCAGCCAGTCTAGCAGCCGATGCTCCAGGAAGGTCTTCTCACCCTGCACGACCGACTGCAGGACAACGAATTTCCCTATCCCAAGACGATGAAAATGGACGAGGACCTTTCGAGTGAAACCAGAAACCTTACTTCGACTGTCGAAATTGTTCATATATTCTGCCACTGGATCATAAAAATTATGGTATGCTTCGCATGCCTCTTGCATCATGGCAGGATTTCTTTCAGAAGAGCCGTATAGATTCCATTTAGTCTCTGTGGTGCTTGAATTGGTTCCCAGGGTTGTGCACTTATGAAAAACCTCTGTCCAAACTTGAAAATCATGCATGCCCAAACCCTTGCACGACTTGGCAAGGCCGAAAAAATTAACTCTGGACAACTTACTTTCCAGGCTGCTCATGATTCCTTGGTTAAATACCCAGTTCTACTCCGGAGTCCCAAGAGAAACTCCGCCCTGTCCTTTGAAAGGGTCTGGGAAGGGCCACTCTTCCTGAAAATTGCGCTCCGAGCTTGAAAAATATGCATGGAAATCCGGCTGCTCAGCTTGGTCTCCTTCAAACGCTTCGATCATCTGGTCGACCGGCCAAAGATATTGGCCAAGTCTGAATACTTCTCCAAAGATCCTATAATCATCTTCGGTCCAGGAGATGGGTTCTGTATGAGAATCATGTGAGCCACCTTGGTGATCCTCCAGTATTTCAGCTATCTGGTCAACCTGTGTACTCGCCAGACCCAAGACTTTCTTCTAGAACCCTATGTTTTCCTTTGAGGCTCACATATTCCTACTTGAGGGCTCTATATTCATCTTCAAGGACTATGTACTCCCTTTCCACACTGATCTGAAACGATGCTTCCACCTGCTGGGAATCATTGACCTGATGAATCTCAATGGTGGACCTGGGACCTGCTATTGGGTTTTCTTCTTTGGTCACCCCCCCGACTAGTGAAACTATCTGCTGGAAGATTCAACTCTATCCCCAACTTCAAAGAAACTTATGAAGTTCTCCATATCATCTTATCCATATTCATCATACTTCGGCAGACTGAGAACTTCTTCCAATACGTCGCTGAGTCGATCAATTGTCTGTTCATTCTGGGAAAAATTAGGCCGCAAGAGAAATTCTCCTTGCTCATCTCCTTCTTCAAACCTTAATTCTTCTTTAACCCTTTCATCGCGATCTTGGCTTGGTAGCTTCCCAAACATTCTAATATTCCACCTCTATTGCATCAATAAACATATGCTGTAGGTCAAAAGACCTTCTCTCCAAAAGGTGAAGTGCTAAATCAGGGGGAAAAATGGATGCATAGTGTAATTTTGCAGCATTCTCTGAAGGCTGAATTTCCTTTGGCATATCATAATATATACTGGCATACCTTCGGTTGAAACAGGATAGGGCTTCATCCTCTTGCCTCCTTACATAATAAAACTCTAAAAGAACTAGATCCCATGACCTTCTTTTGCCCCGAAACACTAGAAAAACCTCAGACAATGCTCCCCATGTATCAATAGACTCAGGTTACAAATGCCTAAACCATATCTTGACATCTCCTTGGAGGGATTTTGCAAAAGCCCTCATACAGATGTCATCGTGTTCCATTTCAAAGAGATCCAGAAAATGTTCAAATCCTTGAACGTGTTTTTCTGCAGTAAGCATCTCAAACTCTCCGTCGAAGACAGGAAGGTGTTTGTGGTATCCTGGGGGAAAATCGTGAAGGATGGGGGGTAACTTCAGAGGGTTGTATCTTAGTTGGGATCTGGAAGGAAAAGGAATAGATGCAGGGAGGGTATCACTAGCCTTATTCTCTGAGAACTCATGAGGGAAGTTATGGTTTATGCAGGGCTCAAATGAAAGGATGGGATCAAGTCTGGGAATGAAAGGAGAGTGTACATTTTCAAATTCAAGTGAAGTATATACAAAGGAGGTTCTGTCATGACCTAGAGTCCTCTGGTGAGATCAAATTTTTTTGATATATATACATAAAGGCAAGAGGACCAACATAGAAGAATAGGGGTTCTTTGAAGATATTGATACTTTGATACCTGGAACTTAATTCTTCCATGTCTAAGGCAGCTGGGCTCATTCTCCAGTGGAGTCTACAGATTGAATGTTGAATAAATGAGTGGAGTCACCAGATGGATGATGTGCAACTCCTCTAGTGCCTGACTATTGTCCACCATCAGCAATCAGATCTAATATTTTTGTCTTTTTTCGATGGATGATGAGACAATCTTCACCGGCAGTGGCGCCAATTTGTTAACACCCAAATCGTACCCTCTAAGTTGCGGGAGAGGGCAAGTCAGGGTAACCACTAACCAACTTTGGACTAATGCTACTAACCCAGCATAGTCGAAGAGGGCTCTCTCTACAAAATCAATGAAAGATTGGAAATATCCAAAGGCGTCAACAATGAACAAACAGACCAGCCTTCATTACTCAAAAATATCTAATTAAAACATATACAGAAGGTCATATTTTTGATGGGTCGAATCATGCGGAAAGGTTGGAGGGATAATCACAAGGAGTAACAATTGGGCAATGGAGTCAAGGAATTACACATAAATCAGACAATAGTGCCGTAGTATAGACTACTCTAACAGAGGCAAGGTAGTCGCTTGCTTGCCGTCGTAAAGATATTTTTTGGTGGTAAAAGAAGAAAATAAGAACAGTCCATTGATATAAGCATCCAACAAAGATGAATTCGATATCAACTTAAGTAGCAATATTTAGTGAACACCTGAGATAATAGCCAGAGCTTGATTCCAAGAATTACAAACTATTATACATTGATCTCAAGCATGAAATGAAAAACATAATGTAAAGGCATAACAGGAAACACATGGACATTGAGAAGTGAGAAAAAATAGACTACAAGTTAGAATGACACAAGAATCTATGCAAAACAGTCTACCATAGCCACTGCACATTTTATTAATATGAAAAATCTCAAAACCAGGTTCACCTCTCAGGATTTTTTCGAATGATTTTCCAACCCTTAATTATTCTATTACAAAGATTTTTATAGGCTTTCGGCCTTGAATTGGTCCTTAGGAAACCAACAAAATTACACTGCCACCTCGACAACCCTCTTGCAAATTTGGAACATTACATACGTGTCAAGTTCAAAAATATTGACTAATACAGGAAACAAAAATATTATGTACAGGGCACCACCTTATTCATGAGTCTTCAATCAGCCTTGTGAATCAAAGAAGTCCTCTACCTTCAAAGAGATGTCAGCTTGCGATTCTTAAGCAAGGGGAAAAGGTGTCACTTCTTCAGTAGGGAGCACAAGAGCATGGACGATCTCCGTGTCTTTCTAGATGACCCCCTCATCTTTGGGAACTTTCTCCTTTCTCTGACGTTGAACTCTTTTGTGCACCTCTCACCCTTTGGGCTCTTCATCCTCACTAGCGGAGTTGTATTCCTCATGGTTGAATATCATAGGAGACGAAGGAGCATGATTTTCCTCCACTTGAGACCATGCTTATTCGGGCATGAAAACCACTCTCGACCCCTGTTCTTTCTCCATGACGCAATTCTAACTAAAAGATGCCTCAGGCTGTCAGGTGTATCGTCCTCTCTATATACCGATCTCGTACAGTGGACGGAAAAACCATATCCATAACTAATGTGATGATGACAGCCACTACGTGTGGCCATAGTGGCCATGGTGACTTGATCGGAATCCTCAATCAAGTAACAATGATGCCCCAAGAGTGAGCTGACCTGAAACCTGCTTGGCAAGGACCTCCAGATAGATGGCGGAGCAAACGACAATGTTGAAGTGGCCCTTGTCGCATAAGCAATCATTTCGATGATCATAGAGATGCCTTTAAGCCTCCGCTCCACCATGTATTGCTTATGTCACAGATCTTCCCATCATTTCTCCCTCATACATCGAATGATATGGGTCGCCTCACCCTCATAGCTCTTCAGGTTACCCAATAGTCGGCACAAGTGACTTTCCTTCAGCCCGTACCCCTATCATCTGCTGCCCTACTCCTTCATATTTACTGACCTTTTTTACCAAGGGGTATCTTAGTCATCCAAGAAGATGAAGGCAGCACAGTAACTTCCCCAGCTAGCCGCTTGAACATACCAACCAAAACTGATTTTCGGAGAAGCTTCCCCAGCTAGCTTCCTCCACTAACTTTCGAGCCTTGTATTAATATGTCTATAATCCTTTAAAAACTTTACCTAGGCACCCATATGGCTGGGAGCGATGTATCCCCCACTCACTAGCCTTTCTCTTCTTCCCCCATCTAGGGCTGAGGCCTGCAGTCACTAGTACCGAAGAAAACTACTACCTGGTGGTGAATACCTTTGCTCAGAAACTCTCCCAAGATAAGGTTCGGCGTTCCCCCTCTCTTGACTTCAGACAAAGCAACATCTATTTTGAACAACCAACAAGATAGGGAAGCTATCCTTAATGTTGAGGTCAAAACCAAAATGGACCGTTAAGGAGGCCCTCCAACTTTCAGATGGACTTTTACGAAACAGGGTGACGACTGACACGTATGGGGAAACACCCATACTTGAATCTGGGGCTTCGAGAGACTAACCCAAAATGGACCGGTTTGGTCAGGGCCGAATAGAACACAGGCCCACTGGAACCTTCCGTGCCTGGCTACCCATGTAAGACCCTTGGACTGTAGCTAACTTTGACAACCAGACACCGAACCGCTACACCAGAATGCAAACCCTATGTCACAGAACAATCTCCACCTCTGAATTTGGCTGGAGAAAGGCTCCTCGTCGACCTCCATGGAGACCAAATAAGTTGCCTTCTTTGGCCTGCCTTCGACCAGAAATCTTTGGTCCAGAGTGATCCCGGAAAAATAAAAATGTCAACTTTACCCATCAAAAGCAATATATATAAACCATGTTTACTTATCTTCTGTGCTTATTTGTTTGTCGCCTACCAATATCAGCCGTTGATCTTTCTCATGCTAATCTCCTCCATCTGTTCTAGCCTCTACTTTAACCACTGATTTGACCCCTTCCTGTCTCCGTCGTTGGATCATTCCACATTCCCCATTCTCCACCATCCGTCACTAAGCGCTGTACCTTGACAGAGTGGGATCACATGTCCCTAAACCAGTTTCTGGTTTACCGCTCACCTCCTCGTGACCTCTTTTGGTGGTGACATATGGAAAATGGTTTTACCCCTCGCTACCACCTTCTTGTCTATTCGGCGTGCAACTTCTCAATGCGAGGATCACCATGGGTTGTCAATCCTCATAAGGCCAATCTACACCGTTTACCTTGTCACGTCGCACTTACGTCTACGGTACCACTAATCTTGACCATAGGGTATTTCTCCACTTTCCCAAGCCGTCCACTTGGCGATAGATCTATTTTTATGCTCCGGTGGTATCGCGTGTTTGTTAAAACGATTCCGCTTACCATCTCTCATATTCGTGACATCTCCTCCATCTGCCACCTATTTGGAGGTATCCACCATCGCGACTGCTTTTATGACTATTCCTCGTGCACTTTATCCTCGCGACCATTAATGAGGACCGTTGATCTCCCTTGAGCGCCCATCTAATGGAGAAAACTGGCGCGGTAGCTACCTTTTCCTCTATTTCCTTCGGACTATAGACTTAGGCTCCTTTTTGGGTTATTTTGGCCACGTTTAATGATTCCTTCCCATAATTTTCCCTTTCCTAGCACCTTTATCACCTCCTTCTCCATCTTCTTATGCCTTAAGCACCTGGTTATGGGAAAAAGGGGTAACCGTTGGTTTTCATCAAGAAATAATTTTGTCTATCCCTTTATTCCAGCCTTATATTCATGCTGTAAAAATCAGGTGCTAACAACTAGCCTTATGATTTGTCACATCAAAGAATAAAGTGGAGAAAAGTAGCACAAAGCAAGATGCCAAGCTAAAAGGAAAGAAACTGACAAAAGCATGTAGGTGAAGAAAATAGAAACAGTAATTTTTATAATTTTAATTATTTTTATAAATAATTATTCCTAAATTTTCAGCAAGTGATCCAAGAGGGCACCCTCATGAGGATAAGGTTGCTAAAATGGAACTGGAGGAAAGAAAATAGAAAAATATGAAAAGAAGGGAAGGTGTAGGAAGTTTCGAAAACTAGAAAAGTGGAAACATCCATAAAAGCCAAGGGAGGGTGCAGTTTCCAAATTAGAGGCTAATTTACAAAGAAAAAAACTATTTTACAAAGAAGGAAACATCTCAAGTCAAGGAAAACGTAGTTTCTAAAAGGATGAAAAATTATAAGAGAGGAAAAGTAGGAAATCCTATCCACTCAAGGAGGGAGAATTTGGAAGGGATCTCATAGGTCACTAAGAACATCAACTTGCTCAACAGGTCATCATAAAGTTTATAAAAGAAGCCAAGAAACCCCTTTTCACAACTTTTGATCATTATTGAATTTGTGTGTGAGCACTTTAGCTTACCAAGGCAAGAAGATGTGCCCTAGAAAACCTATGGGAGATGTGCCCCATAGTTCCAATTCAATTTGTAGTGATCTAGTGCATCCATTGATTGGTACATTGCATGTCTGATCCATCCATTTCATGTGAAGATCCATCCTTCAAAAGTTGATGCAAATATAAAGATTTCTTGAGGTGGTTCTGTAGAGTTTCAGAGAGAAATAGTAGTCAGTTGGAGATTTTGCAAGAAAACACAGAAGGCCAATGTGCACCTCCAGAGAATCCAACAGCTCAGATCCATCCTACAGATCTTATACAATAACCACACCTTCTCTTCTCACGCCTTTTTGCAATCTCCTTCTTCTATCATTGTAATAATTAAAGTACATATATTATCTATGATGTCTAAGGCTATGCCGTTTAATGTTTAATATTAATGAGATCAATATTATTTTCTATTGTTGTACATAACATATCAAATCCCCATTAAATATTAGAATATGAATAAAAAAGCATCCTTTGGCAATTTGAGTCCTATTTTTCAAAGACTAGCTCAATGTACACTTTTTATTGACTAGTTTTCCAGTTTATGCATCATACAGAGCTCAGAGTAACTAATTCCCTTTCTGAAGGTTGTTTTTATAGCACTTTCCAGTTACTCTGGCTCAGAGCCACTTTTTATGAAGGTTGCTTTTATAACACTTTCCAAATTATGCATTATACAGAGCTCAGATTAACCACGGGGGCTTCACTCAATAGACCGCTATCATAGCACGTTCGTTCGTGGCACATGAAAAAATACCCCTAATTTCACTAAATATTGGAAAATACCTTCCAAGATCATTTTTTTAACCCCCTCCCAATATGCCTTCCCAATTTAAAAAAATCCCTATTTTCACTAGATATTGTATGTATCAATTTTTTCATTACCATTTTATATACCCCTTTATATTTCTACCTAGTATATTGATATGATACCCCTCTTATGACCCCACACGCATTCTACAATGCACCTTTCTTCTTTAGATATATATTGTGGATGCACATTACTTCACCCACAATGCAATTACTCAATCACATATTATTATGATTTGCAACATCTAATGGTCTAATGAAGAGATAGGATATCACTTCTTGTATGTCACTAGAGCCAATGCACATAGTACAACATTTAGATTGCATGTTGCAGTTCCCCAATTGTTGACAAAGCCTGTTGTGGGATAGGTATCCACCCCCCAGGGCCTGTAACAAGCTCTAAGAGGCTGACTAAACCTCCCAAGGCATGTAATAGGCATGAATGGTTGGGTATTCAAGACCCCAAGGCCTATCGAGGGCCTATAACAAGCCATGTGTTGATGTATATGTAACTTCGAAATGTATTTCATATATGTATATTGTACTCCTATAGAGATGGTATTATTCCTCTACATGGAAGTGTTTGTATTCCTATAGAGATGTTATTATTCCTCTATATGGAAGTGTTCTCATTTATATTGTAAGTGTCGTAACTTATACTTGATGGGTTATTAGACCACCTTGTTGGGGTCGACCCTGTATAAGTCATGTGGGTCAAAGGGTTATTAGACCACGCTATTGGGGGTCAGTAATGTGGTTCAAAGGGTTATTAGACCACCCTGTTGGGTGTCGGCCCAATCATCATTTGTGTTATGTGGTTAAGTTGAGGCCGACCTAGTAAAGGTTATTAGGCAAGTCAAGTCAAGTATAAATAGAGTGCGGGAGACACTCTATTTCAGCATTCTATTCACACACATTCTTTGGAGAGTGGCGCACTTGTGGAGGAGGAGAAGCTGTTGCTAGGAGATGTCTATCTCTTACGTTTGGGTTGTATCATTGCTCTATCTATCTTTGAGGAAGTTATTGGGGTTTTTCACCTTTATGGTTTTCCCAAAGTAAACTCTATGTCTCTTGTGTGCTTGCATTATTGTGTCCATGATTGATATGATGTACATGTTGTTCTATCAGTTAAGATCCTAGATCAGATTGAAGTAAATTCTAAAAAGCTAACATGGTATCAGAGCTAGCCTGAAAGAAGGCATGGTATGGCATGTACGACACTTGTTGCACTTACGACGCTAAGGCTTGATATAGCAAAAACCAGTCATTGTAGTACTTTCGCTATAAATAAATTTCAGCAAGGTTTCAAGGTCTAAAAATTGTACATGGCAAAGATAAGATAATGATGTCCCTTTTTTCCAAAGTAAAACCTCTAATTCATTGTACTTTGTGATTTATGATCTGTACAATATAGAGTTTCTGCCTCTTCCAGATCTCAGTCAAAAAAAGGTGACCTTGGAAAAAGGGTCATAACTTGGGCTAGGAAGCTCCAAATGAAATTTCGTAAAAAGTTGCAGGTAGTGCACAGACTGAAACTTCTCAAGTAACTTTTTCAGAGGCCGAAACTGAACCAATGACACGTGTCACGCCATACAAGTTCGCTCTCCTATTTTTTCCCATAAACAGGTCACATTGTGACACATGACATAACTCTCTCTTAGTGAATCCCTTTGAGGTTAGATCTGTGGGGTTGGAAAGATTGCAGGTTGGCATATCACAAAAAAATGTTTCAGACCCTTTGTATTGAAAAGTTTGGAGGTACACTAGAAACAATAAGGTACATATTTCTATCAAAACATAATTATTTTTTAGCACCTTCATTCATGGCTTTCATAATTTAGGGTTTCGGAGAAAGTTGGAATTTTTGTAATCGGAGACTATGGCTGAATGCTACTCATCAAAATAGAAATTTAGAGACCAAGATCAGAATTTTTGGTTGGGCCGAAGACTGGGCTTGATCAGACCCTAGTTCGGGACTTTGATCAGAAAAGTGAAAATTAGGGCTTCTGCAAAAATGGAAATTTTTGAAATCTGTGACCATGGCTGGAAGCTCCTCAGAAAAATAGAAGCTTATAGCTTTGGATAGATCCTTTTGATTGGGTAGAAGGGTGGGCTTTATCAAACCCTAGTTCGGGATCATGTCAAGTGAATCCGGAAGTTTCAAAGGAAAATTTGGGGGGTGAAACTTTGCAGTTTTCAAATTATGAGTATACCAACTTGATCAGCTCATCAAGGCACACATTTCTATCCTTTTGAAAGTTTGAAATTCAAAGTTTGAATTTTTAGGGTTTCTCTGACAAACCCTAATCCAGCTCCAGATCCAGTTCCTGCAAATCAAGTGGATTGGGGTAATCCTAGGAGAATGGATTGGTCACCTACATAAGTGAAGAATTTCTTGTTTCAGAGGGAGATGAGGCTAAGGCCTTACATAAGAAGATTACAAGCAATCTCGACAGGTATGACTTATCAACGTATGTTTTGATATTTGTTCATGATTAAGTTTATGGTATGTTTGTCTTCATATTATTACGGTTAGTACAATCTTGACTAAATTTAGACTTGTTGTATCACCTTAATAAAATTATGAATACATGATAGAAGATATTCATTGATTAAGGTTCTGACACTTATGATTGTACTAATGCATTATGGTGTTGTATGAGGTTTATGTTGTTCGCTAACATGAAAGGTACACCAAGAAAGAAAAATCATGTTCTACTTCAAGAACATACGATCATGGTGACATGAAGACAAAGATTCATCCATTGTAATGGATCACATAGAAGACCTACTTACGAGGTATGTATAACTTGGTTCTACAATGGTTAACTTATGAGGCATGCAGTTTACTAGCACAAGTCATTGAAGAGAACCAGAAGGCATCATACGGGTATGTTAGACATAACTAGCTAACATAGTAATCCATGTATGTTTTTCCTATATCGAGTTAGAATCCTACCTTGTGTTAGGATCCCTTATATAAGTATGCTTGGTATGATTGGTTATGTTTATTCATAAAGTTAGAAATGTAAGTAATCAAGGGTTTATGCATATTATGTCTCTTATCTTGATTGATGATTTAACTAACTAGAAGAGTCCTATGATCAAATAAGAATATGCATGAGTAAAAGAAGACTTCCCTGAAACCTTGAATACTAATGTTTATTATCTGTGTTTGAAATGATCATGACTATACATGTTTAAGATTATTGTGTATTAAAATTATACTAATGAATGTGTGATTATGTATGAGACCTCGAGGATAACACAATGATGATACTAATAAGCAAGCATAGTGATTAAGGATGGATATAAGTTCAAGGACAGGTAATCCAAGAAGCAAAGATCAAGAGGCAGAACACTCCAGTTGTTCCTGCAAGGAAGCAAACATCAAGAAGGACCACACTTCAGTAGCTTCTGCAAGGATGCAGATATTCAGAGGGAGTTGACCACTTCTCACAATCCACATCAGAATGGAGTTGCAGAAAAGAAGCAAAGACTGAGAGGGAGTCAACTCAACAAACAAACAAAGATAAGTATTTGAATTATCATTCCTTGCATATTTTATTGTTTAAATAATACTGTTCAATAATGTATATACTCGTGTTCCTAGAATTAGGTTGTGTATGATGCATATTAGAATAGTTGCATTGATGAATAGTATACTACTAATATACATGGGTAAGTGGCCTATGGCACTATACAATATTCCATTGCTACTTATCTAGAATGAAACCTCTTTACTGACATGTTGGGAGTTGTGTACACTCTTAACAATGTTCTGGTAGGGATTGGAAGGCATCTAGAATGTTACGAGATATGGATAAATGTTGTATTGAAGCATTGGCTAAGATAATTGCATGACTGTATGACATATTTCTTTATGTGTAAGAATTTGCTCTGAAAACTATGAGATTTTTTCTAATCATGCAATTTAACTTGTTGGGTAGGAAAGATTGTATACCATTACCTACAAAATAAGGACTACAACATTTGTTCAACAACAAAGTTATCTATTGAAAATATTGAAGATATTGAAGTTCCCAGGATCTGGGAAGGATGCCATGATCGAGGACTACCAGTCGATCATGAAGATGTTTGGGATGCAGTCCCAAGACCTGAAGGGGAGTCTAACATGACTTCCAAGAGGATCTACAAGATCAAGCATGCTGCAGGTGGTAGCATAGATAATTTTGCTCCTGTAGCCAGATACACTTCCATTAGATCCGTACTTGCTCTGGCTGCAATGATGAAATGGAAGATATACTAGATAGATTTCAAGACAGCTTTCTTGAATGGTGTAATTGACGTAGAAGTGTATGTGGAGCAGCCACTTGGTTCTGAGACACATGACAAGGAGTCATATATGTGCAGAACTTGGTATGGTAGGATAAACAGCTTTCTATCCAGTTTGGGCTTTACCAAGAGTAAAGCGGATTCCGACCTTTACTACAAGGTTGAGGAAGGAAATCTAGTGATACTACTTTTGTATATGGATGACCTGTTTATTACAGGTGAATATAGATTGATTGCCGACATGCAGCGGAAGCTTGCTTTCGAGTTCGAGATGAAGAACTTGGAGATGATGCACTATTTTCTAGGCATGGAGGTGTGGCAGAGTACAGATGGAATCTTCCTTGGACAAGGGAAGTATGCAGTGGAGATCCTGAAGAGGTTTGGGGTGATGGACTACAAGGCCAAGGCCACACCTATGGCATCAAACCTGAAGCTTCTGTGTGATGCTTCATTTGATCTGGTTGATGTTACTGTGTATCGTCAAATGATTGGGTCCTTGATGTACCTGATGAACATGAGGCCATATATTTGCTTTGCAGTGAACAGATTGAGCCAGTTCTTGACAGATCCTAGAAGTGTTCACCTGGTTGCTGTAAAGCATATTCTAAGGTACCTAAAGGGTAAAGTTGGTTATGGGCTCAAGTATGATGCGAATCAAAAGTTTAACCTACAGGTTTATGTTGATTTAGATTGCGTAGGCAATGCTGCA
Source organism: Larix kaempferi (assembly GCA_027924585.1). Lineage (NCBI taxonomy): Eukaryota > Viridiplantae > Streptophyta > Pinopsida > Pinales > Pinaceae > Larix > Larix kaempferi. Next base: position 485,186 of record BSBM01001038.1, read on the forward strand.
GATAGGAAGAGCACTCCTGGGTGCTGCTTCAGTATGGGATCAGGTGTGATCTCTTGGTTTAGCAGGAAGCAGTCTTGCGTAGCACTGAGTATAGCCTAGGCGGAGTATGTTGTAGCCTGTTCGGCTAGTTGTGAGGCAGTATGGCTAAGGAAGCTGCTTTCTGAGTTATTTGATCTACCATTAGAGGCTACTGGTATATTTTGTGACAACCAGAGTTGTGTGAAGCTATCTAAGAACCTGGTGTTCCACAACAGGTCAAAAAACATAGAGATCAAATATCACTATATTAGGGATATGGTGCAGAGGGGAGCAGTGAATCTCATGTATGTTGCGATGGATGAGTAGATTGCAGATGTGTTGACGAATCCACTAGCCAGAGTGAAGTTTGAGTACTTCAGAGAGAGGCTTGGTGTTCTTCGGATCGACGACACTTCGAGGAAGAAGTGGTGGAGACATTTGCTGTAGCCATTCCTAGCATGGTGGAAGGGGGATCTTTCACATGGCTGTGGATGTAAGCGCTGGATGATGAGCATCAGGGTGATGTTCTAGTTTCTACTATGTATGATTAGTTGGATCATTTACATTTGTATGTATGTGTACGCATAATGTTGGATGCTGGATATTTTCAATTGGATCATTTATGTATGTACGCATCATGTTGGATGTTGGATATGATCAGTTGGATCATTTATGTATGTACGCATCATGTTGGATGCTGGATATGATCAATTGGATCATTTATGTATGTATGCATCATGTTGGATGCTTGGACCATGTATCTGTATATGTATCAGGTGGATACATTGTATAATTAGGTAGATCATGTATGTTGATATGTATCAGGTAGATACATTGTGTGGATCATGTATCTATGTATGTATTGGGTGGATACACTGTGTATGGTGATATGTATCAGGTAGATACTTGGTACGCATCAGGTAGATGCATTGGATGATCGTGGATGACGAGCTTCTCCAGATGACATGCATCAGGACGATGCAGTGATGATGATCAGGATGATCATGTGTACATCAGGATGATATATGGAGAGTATCAGGTTGATACTCTGTGGCCATGGATAGGTTGTTCAGAATAGCATGTAAGTAGACGTAGGAGATCTGGATAAGATGAAAGAGGCCTCAGATGCTCTTTCGAGGCATTGCTCTGGGAGGACATGTAAGTAGACCTGGGAGATCTAGACAGGATGAAAAAGGCCTTAGATGTTCTTTCGAGGCATTTTCCTATGGCATGTAAGTGGACCTGGGAGATCTGGAGAAGATGAAAAAGGCCTCAGATGCTCTTTCGAGGCATTGCCATGACCACATGTAATATGCTACTTGGAGACCTGGACAGGATGAAAAAGGCCTCAGATGCTTCAGCTAGGTTTTATGGTGGACCACATGTAATGTGCTCCTGGGAGATCCGACATGTAGAGCTGTGTGCTCGTAATAGCCTGGGATGCTTCAACCAGGTTTTGTGGTGAGATCACATGTAATGTGCTCCTGAGAGACCCTACAAGTAGATTTTTATGCTCGTAATAGCCTGGGATGCTTTAGCCAGGTTTTGTGATGGGTCACATGTAATGTGCTCCTGGGAGATGCGACAGGTAGAGCTGTGTGCTCATAACAGGCTGGGATGCTACCTCTAGGTTTTGTGACGCACATAATAAGTCCTGAGGATTCCACAGTATGGCCAGTGTGATGAAGACATGTAGGTGGTGGGCCTACATCCAATTTGAAAAAGGACTGGCTCTGTAGAACTTCCTATGACGAGTAAATTCAGAGATTGATTGAGATAGCAACAGTAGTTATTATGACGATGACTTGATGACGATTATCCAGTGATGATGATCCATAGAAGAAGACTTGTGCTAAAAGACCTGTGTCGAGAAATGTGACGTCCCCTAAATAACAATAAGACATTATGTTTTTTGTTTTTGTTATCATTGTGAAATTCATTTCAATAAGGGGCTAGATGAAAAATCTGCCGAATAAGTCCTAGGAGGACTGTTGTAAGAAACAAATTTGAATTTTAATTATTAATTTAAATAATAAAAGGATGAACAGGAACAACCAAGTTAAATGAGGAGATCATGCATGGAAAAGTGGGGGACAAGTGAGAGTTAACCTTGGGGAAACCAGAACAGGTGTCAGAAGTGTATTTAAGACACTAGACACACCCTGAAAATTAGGGATTTACTTAGCTGCGAAAATTCCATGAGGAATTGGCTGCTAATGGTAAGACCTAGGCAAAACTATAAAGGAAGGGCATATGTGGGAGGCAGGACGCTGCTGAGTATGCCGGGGATGATTATACTTACTGCGTGAGCACTCTGTGTTAGGCAAGGGATTCCAGAATTTTGACTGAGTTTCAGGGTTAACTGTCCACACTTTTTCGTGCATGCATCTGGCTCGGGGGTGATTACGGACAGACTTGGCGTTTGTATCTAATCTATGGTTGGGAGGAACGTGGCTGTTCCTGCTACATTCGGTTTACAAGTTTCAGGTTTTTCCCAAGTTCAGACTCTTCAGTATTTTCTATTAATTTTATTTTTCCGAATAAGCTAAAAGAGTTGGATCAATTAGTTGTTTTGCTTATGAATTCTTATCTTGAATAAGTTCATATAAGATTATATTTCAGATCGCGAATACTCTGAACGATTATAAAATCTGGGAATTCTATGGAATTAGTTATAGTAAGATTTATAGTTGAGTATTATTGATCATTTTCTTTGTTAATTATCTTCATTTATATCGATCTATGATTCAAGAAGTTAAACCCTAGGCATGTCGAAAGATTTTCTGTTCTGGAAAATTATTCTCCTTCTTAAAATCTCTCTCTACTCTTGAATTTTAGGAGTATTCTATGTTATTATTCTGTTTAATCTTAGTTTCCTTTTGTTAATGATCGAATGAAAAACATGAAAGAGTCGTATTGAGTTAAATCTATTTCTTATTAATATTGTTGATGTTAGTACATGGTATGGAACGGAACCCTGCGATTCCTACTCGGCATTCATCAGAAGTCAAGAATCTACCAACTTGTATAATAATATATATATTTCCAGAGGATTCAGATTTATATGTGCAACAATCCTTTACAATAGCAATCAAATAAGTTACAGGTAGCATACTTGATAGTTTACACTTAGATCCATAGACAGACAGAAAATAGCACTCGATTTTATCCACATGTAGATACTAAAGAATTAGAGCCAGAGATCTATTAATAATCTCAACGGACCTCAGACCGTATATAGGAAATATATATATTATTACAGGATTTTTAGTCTGGAGTTTTAAACCCGCACAGGTATTAGGGTTTTTATTTAAAATTAAAATGGGAAAATCTGAGATCACGATCAGCCGTGGGTAGATTACCCAAACGACCCCAACCAGGATTGAGCAGAAAAATCTAGTATTCGCAGTTTGCAAAATGCCTTTTATATATTGCAAATATATGTCAAAGGAAATAGAATGCTAACTTATATCTAAAAAAATAGGAATACGCAGCCTCAGATAATTGTATTACAAGGTCCAGGCAAGATCACTCGGTTATCAAACTGTCAGTGAAATTATCCAATGCAAGAATGCTAAAGTACATTCTTAAACAAAAATTTCTTGCATCGATGCTAACGATACCGAGCCAAGACCTAGTTTTGCTCTGCGATCTAAATCGTGAGTGTAATACCCAATGCAGGCATTTTTAATTCTCAGGCAACGATTCTTAAAAGGAGACTCCGATTTTTCATCATTTTTGGGTTCCAACAAAACAAATTCAAATAATTTCTCAGGCAGAATTGATTATTTTAAACCCTGGCATTAAATCCCAAACAATAGACAAGTTCTTTTAAAATTAGATACCAAAAATGACAGCAAAAGCTGTTTCAAACAACAAATGTTCTTGCAAAAGCTAATACATTGAATTTCTGGCGTTGAAGTTCAAAACCTAGACGAACTGATGATTCTTCAAGAAAAACTTATCTACTATTAGACCAAATTTTACTAACGCCGAGGAGGGTTATGGCGCAACTTCTTCCTTGCAAGGATGGAGTTTGTAGGGAGCGATGCCTGCTTACCAAAAGAGTAGGCCCAAATCACCCAGCACTTGAAGGTTTCGACAACCCTGCCACTGACACAGCAAGGAAGTTAGTATCTGGAAATGAGAACAGCTATGTATAAAGTTTTAAGAAAAATCTGTATCGGTTACCGAGGATCTTTACCTTTGCGACCAGGTTGATGGTCAGGGCTCCTTCATTTTCAAAGAGAGTTACCTCTCAGCAAAATCCTCTGTGACGAGGGTTTCATCCCTTTCAAAGAAAACCCTAGCAAAGACTGGTGCGTATATCCCTGCAAATGTGTATATATTATCATCGAAGTAATAGATGAGTTCACAACAGCGATGCTTCATCCCAATACTGGAGAGACATATCAACCATGCCGAATAGAAACCTGAGAGAGTTAATGTTTAACAAATGGGTCTAGCTTGTTCAAAACTAGAGCCAATACTAATTACGGAAGGGTATTGTCACCTCTCCATTTAAGACAATTTAATGAGAGTCACATGGTTCTGTACCATGCTGCGGTTGCTGGAAGCCATTGAAGACTACACCTGGAACAGTGAACCATCCACTCAATGACCGATTTAAATGTAAGGTACCACAGTTAGAAATATCAGAACCCAATGTAAAGCTTGGACAGGAGGATCGTTGAAAGATTTTCAATCTTAATTCTGAGCTAGAGGTTTGGAAGGCGACCTTACAATAGATAACCTTAGTATATAGTTATCACTTGTGGATGAAGTGCAGTATGATCTCATAACATTGGATTTACACTCTAAGGATAATCCTTTAGCTTAAATGAAATCTTCCATGGCCAAGACATAATATCCCATCTGCGGCCTATAACACATATAACTAAGTTGGTCGATGCATGTCATATTTCAAGGGAAGGTATGCCGAACATTCATAGCCTTAGGAATGAATTTGAATGTTTTTGAAAATCAAGTATGCTCAACATTCCATCGTCACAATTGTCAAGGTACCACGAGTTTTACAACAAAAATCATGGAGGAATATATATACACCAAAGTGGAATGTTTTGAATCTCACAACCTGCACCTATATTATGAAGTGAACCATTAAACTGAAGGCCCACTCAAGTTGTAGGCAAACATGTATGCGGAGTCACATTTCATTAGTAATTCATTTCTGCATCAATGAAGAATACAAGTGTAAGAATTTAAGTATGATCAACATACAGAGGTTTAATTTTAGTTTAAGGGTTTGTTAACATAGAGTTAATTACTGTCCCTTATAATACGTAGAAAAGAAATAAAAGAAAACAAAGAAGAAGAAAAATAAAAATTTATGGAGATGTCACAAGAAATACCTTCCTAGTTAAGAGGGAGTGTTGATGTATATGTAACTTCGGAATGTATTTCATATATGTATATTGTACTCCTATAGAGATGGTATTATTCCTCTATACGGAAGTGTTTGTATTCCTATAGAGATGTTATTATTCCTCTATATGGAAGTGTCATCATTTATATTCTAAGTGTCGTAACTTATACTTGATGGGTTAATAGACCACCTTGTTGGGGTCGGCCCTGTATAAGTCATGTGGATCAAAGGGTTATTAGACCACCCTATTGGGGGTCGGCCATGTGGGTCAAAGGGTTATTAGACCACCCTATTGGGTGTCGAGTTGTTGTGCCCACAATAGATCCCATGCTTATTTAAGCATGGGAGCCCCAATCTTAATAAACACTAAGGTGTTTGGGTGAGTCATTTTGTAAATATTAGAGTTTGTCACCCATGCTTTTGATTTGCTTGTTTGAAACTTTTGTTCATTTTGTCCAACGCATTTTAGTTTGAAAGGAAAGGAAAGCTAAATTTTTTATTATTTTGTTGATTGTTATCATCATTCCAAAAATCGGCATTTGGAGTCTCCGAAATCCGCAACCCAGCATTTGCGGGTTGCGGAAATGTTGTTTAAAATTTTGGAGTTTGGTGATCCCGCAATCCGCAACCCGACATTGCGGGCTATGGAATTGATCGGTAATAAAATCAAGGAATAATTACCTCAAAATCTGAACTCTGCAATGGTGGCATTCGGCTTTCAGGATGGTCATTTTCGTCCATTTCCTATATGCTCCCGAAACCCACAATTCATAAATTTTGGAATGTGGCTTTCGGGATAGTTATCCTACTTGACAGTGTGACGCTCCCGAGACCCGTTACCCGCATAGTCAATTTTTGGATTTCGGGAATCCTTTTTTATTTTCATTTTTGCTACCTGCAACCCGCAAACCCGCACTTTCGGATCTCATCTTGCAGAATATTTGAATAAAAACCTCATGAACATATTTGAATTCAATTCTGCATCCCGCTCCAGCTAATCACAGTCGTCCATTGTTATGAACTTACGGTCATGTTGATCTTGGGTAATCAGTTGAGTCAGGATGCGCTATTTTGTCTGTTGAAAACTGGTTCCCCCAAATTATCATTTTTCTGTATAATTTATAATAGTGTATGCTACTACAAGACTATCAGTTGCTTCTTGTTGGATGGACACCATTGCTCTGCTTTAAGTTCGCCTGTCTGGTCTTGAGTTTTGACAATTTGTCGTTTTTCTCCCGCTTCTTAATGATCATTTCTTTTCACTTAATTTCCGACTTCAAAGCTTCTATCGTTCTCATGGAATTCGGATTAGATTGATCCGATGTGTTACGTGTGAAGAAATGATCACCCATGTACTGGAACTCGTAATCGAGATTTTTTGCGAATCAATTCCATCACCGCAACCTCCATTTCCATTATTAATTACCAGTTATAATTATTGATGGGAAGTTGCCTATAATGATGTGATCGTAAAGGCAATTCAAAATCATGCAAGTAGTAATTGAGCCTGTACTTCGCACAAGCTTAAACTCAAAATCTCAGCTTTTTCATGACAGTTGAAGTAATTATAATGGGTTCGCTACGTAAGTTTAATCATTGCAAATTGACTTGCTCAATCGACATCACCCTGCCTCTTGGTCTTAAAATAGCAATTAACTTGAATATTCTAGATTGTTCATTGCTTTCTGTAATAGGAAACATTCTGTGCAGTGTTCTGGGCATCTTGTCATCTAAAATTCATCCAGGATGACTAATTTTCATGCAGGAGGTGAACCTTCTAATATTCATGTTGATAATGAAGAACTTTACCCCTTGTTGTATCAAGAAACGTTTTCACCACCATTTGATGCAGGTGTTCCTGATCTTAGCAGCGACAGTAGTGAAGAGGACTTTGAAGCGTTATATTCCTATGTGCAAAATTCTATAGAGCAAAGAAAGGAAGTTCTGGGAGAACCAGCTGACCTTGATGATGATCTCATACAAGACTTTATAATCAATGGAGAACTTGATGTACCAACCACTGTTTCTGAAGTAAATCCTTTAATGGATTTGTCTATTTTTTACCATGAATTACCTGATCTCGAATTTCCTACAGCAGATGTTTCACAAACCATGCCACCTGTCGAAGATAGTGAGCAATCTATTATTGAATTTTTATGGTGCCCCAAAACCCTATATGATTAAAGAACGAGTCTTTGTAACATATTTTGGGTGATAAGGTGGCGGAAAATCCTTCAAGCTTGAAAGTAGCAAGTTTTATTGGAATGACGGTTGGAGCCGATCTTGTAACTTCTATTTCGGTAGAATTTCTCCTTCTCAGACTTTAATGTAAATTGTAGTATTTAAGGAGGAATGTTTCCCTTAGCAAGGGGTTGGGAATTTTGGAATTTTGATTCAGCAGGAGTATGGACTAAAGATGCTCTGTCTATTCGAGCCATTGTAATTTTGGTGCAAGAATTTTATATGCAGTAAAGTTATCTTTTCTCCACCTTCTTGTGTTCAAATTTCTTTGAGAATCGCTAAGTTAAATGTTTCAAATTTTCATTGGTTTAAATGATTTAATCTTTTGCAGGTTATTTACCTCTACACAAAGCCTTCATATTGATTTTTCTGTATGTTAGGTCCAAGCTAGTGATTGTTCTGTTAAATTTCTTTGATTGAACAGTTATTACTTTTAAATTTCTGCAAATGATTCAATGCATTTAAACATGCATAATCAATTGTTAATTTTTCAATTAACACCATGATTACAGATCAGTTATTTGAATGAGCTTAAACACTTTGAAGCATTGTCACTTAATTTCTTAATTGATAAAACTTTAATTAACAAGTGAATAACCAGAAGACATTTCTGTTTAAGGTACTTGATCACTTGCTTATCATACTTCAGTTCTGATCTGCACATTATCAACTTTTCCTCTTTAGGTTAGGTCTGACTTAGGATAGATTCTTTCCCTAGGTAGGTTAGGTTAGGTTTGTTAATCAGATTTCACACTTCGTTTTCCTTAATAGAAAAACTGATCTTTGAAAGATCAAACCTTTTACTCTTAGAGTGCTAGTCGAGGCCAAATATTCGTGGGTGATTACAACACCAAACAGCTCGAGGATAGGGTAACTCTTGCGAAGGGTTGACTGAAGCCTTTGGCTAGGTTTTAATCCCCTGTTGTGTGCCTTGGAACCCATTCCAGTACTTTTCACTTACCCTGCACACCCGAGGCATCAACAAATGGTGCTAGAAGGAGGGCCGCTAGTAAAGCATGCCTAAACAAGCTACTGATAAGCCTCCTCCAGCAAGTACTTCAATGGTTCAAACCTGAATCCAGACTAGGGATTCAACATCTTAACAACCAACTGATTCACAACCTACACTTCTCCCTTTTATATATGCGTAACCTATAGTTATACCCGTTACACCGGTGGTACGACAAGAGAACAAAGGAGAAATCATCTTCACATCGCCCTCAAGGGGACCCATTTCATTAGAATAGTTATTGAAAACATCTGCCAATAGGGTTTTAAGAATAGAACAACAACGTCTTGCCGATCAAAGAAGACGCGGTCTGGAAGCTCTAAACTTAGAAGGTGTTTTGCAGGCTAGCGATCAGGAAGAACAGCAAGTCCCCACCTCACAGACCTCTGACCCACCGATTCAACCGACTGATAGTTTTAACACACAGGATCAACATTCAACTGATCATCAATCTGAAAACTAGGACCAAATTAATCAACCAGATTCTCCCGAATATAATCGTGAGACCACTCACACAGTAACACAAGATTAACCAAATCTTGGAGCAGGCGGTCCACCACCGTCCCCTCCCTCATCTTCATCATCTTCCTCAGACGAAGAAAATTTGTCTAGTTCGTCATCGTAAGAAGAAGAACAAGGACCTCTAATGGCTGGAGAAGGTCAAAATAGACCTTGACTTGACCAAGGTGCAGTTTTCATACTAGGTGATCAACACAGATTACCAAAGAATCCTAAGAAATGGCTGCCTAAATACAACCCTGACGACAAGATACCTGCGTTGGACCACATAAAAAATTTCATGCAAGCAATTAGGCTTAGAAGTGTGGTACATGAGGATGTAGTATGCATACTTTCCCAAATACCTTTGAGGGAAGAGCTGCCACTTGGTATTTCGCTTTGCCTGCTCAATCTATAACTTCTTGGGATGAATTCGAGAAACATTTTACCCAGAAGTTTGGGGATGACAAAACACCGCAAGACCTTGTCTTAGAGTTGTCCTCCATGAAAGCCAAAGGAAAATAAAGGGTAAAAGACTTTAACCAAAGGTTTTCATATCTCAAAAACAAGATTCCTGGCAATCTCCTTCCTGCTGAAGAGTTATTGGTGGCTTATTATGAAAAGGGACTTCCTCCCCCTATTGCAATATGGGTCAAAAGGGCACAAAAGGGTACTTTACTAGAAGCTTTTGACGAAGCAATCCAAGTTGAGAAAGACATCTTTTGTCTGGAAGACAACCTTAAAACTTCAGAAGGGAAACCTTCTACTTCTAGGAAGAGAACCGAGAATGTCCCTAAACCCATAGTTCAGAATAAGGATACATTTGATATGACTGAGATGAAAAAATTCCTTCAGAGGATGTCAAATGAGATGGTAGATTTAAATAAGAACACTAATGATAATCAAAATCAGAACAGAGGTTTTGTAAGGCCACCATTCAGGATACCTTACCAGCCTCCACAAAATCCACCACCACCAAATCCAGCGGATGCACTCACAAACGAGGAACTCTTTTCCATTTTTAGGGCATTAGAAGCGGAATCTCAAGTCAATCCCGACACTCCCAATGAGCTGAATGCTCCCGATTCTCCAGTACCTGAAGATGAAGAGGAAGGTGACCCACATGTTGATGCTGTGGGATGCTTTTCAGAACTACCTATGTGTGAAAAAGAAGAACCTAAGACGGTGTTTAACAAACAACATCCTTACAATACAAGGTCAAAAACACAGCCACCTCAACAACCTTCACCTTCTTCCCCGATTCCCACAAATAACAATCCTATCCCACAGAAGGATACAATCCTTCCTCAAATGGAGTACAACCTGGTTGAATACTTAAAAAGAGTCAAAGCAAACATCTCTCTGTTTGAGCTACTTAAAATTCCTGTTATGAGCGATTCTTTACCTAAAAACATGGTAGTCAAACAACCTAGAGAGTCACAGAATAATAATCTAGACTCTGTCACTAAGACTGATGATCAAAAACCAGCAAGTAAGAGAACTCCTCCTTTCTTGCTCACTTTTGATATTTTCAACCGGAATGTGCACAACTGCATGATACATTCAGGAGCGTCATCAAATTTGATGCCCCTCTCTCTTTGCAGAAAATTGAATGCAACATGGGAACCCTGTCCAACCCAAATCGTGCAACTTGACAGATCCAAAGTCAGAGTGGTTGGAAAATTGAGGAATGTTCTGCTTACATTGTCAGCTGACCCCAAGATCCATCAGATAGTTGACATTGTGATAGCTGACATCCCAGAAGCTTATGGGATGTGGCTGAGCAAGGACTGGTTAGAGAAACTTAAACGTTATTTTGCAACCGACTGGTCCCACTTGTGGTTGCCATACAATGGTGAACCGAATAAAATTAAGATCAGCAGAGAACCTTTTATGAAACAGACAGTTACTGATCTTAATGATTCAAGTGAGCTTGCTGGTTATCTCACCTCTCGTACAGAGAAATTCACATTTGATACCTTTTTCGATGAATTCCCAGCTGATGCTTCTCCAGAAGAAAGCATTCATAATGAATCACATATCACTCAAGTTACTTTTGTACCTTTTTCTGGTGAAATTGTACATAATGTATATAGTCTGAATACAAATTTTAGATTAGACCCTGTCTCCTGGACTTTATTTTTTGATGGTTCTAAATCCAAGGAGGGAGCTGGAGTGGGTTGTGTTCTTATCAATCCTAAAGGAGTGAAAATCATGATCGCTTGCAAATTAGAATTTGACTGCACTAATAATGTAGCCGAATATGAAGCTCTTGTGCAGGGGCTCAGGAAAGCCATTGATATGGGTGTTCAAGCAATAGAATGTTATGGGGACTTCAAGATTATAGTCAAACAAGTCAGAAATAAGATACACTGCATATCTCCGTGTTTGGCTAGTTATCAAAAGCTGGTAAGGGAACTAGCCAACTCATTTTCAGCATTCAATATTAAATCAGTTCCTAGATCACAAAATTTTGATGCAGATCTTGTAGCAAACACAGCTTCTAGACTGATTCCGCCGGAAGGTCTGTCTCCTCAAACCTTTTCAATTGAATTAATCTACAAACCATCTATTCCAGATAATGTGACTAATTCGAAAGTATTTGATGATGATCGACAGATAATTGACTTCCTCGCTACTCAGGATACGTTTCAGGACATGGCCATTGATGAAGCAGAACATGAAAAGTCTCTCACTGATTCCTCAAACGTAATCTCCAAATCGGTGATCAATCTAGAAAATTTTTACAATTTAAAGGACAAATTCAAATATTAGACTAATTGTAAAACTCAAAGTTCATCTTTAAACTATGATCGGGTCAACCTAGGCACCGAACAGGAACCCCGCTTCATCAATTTTGGAATTGATTGCACCCCTGAAGAACACAAAGCCATTATTACATTGTGTAAATAGTATAAAGATGTCTTTTCCTGGACTTATGATGAATTGATAATGTTTGACACTAATGTCATGTTCCACAACATACCCATGAAACCAGAGGTCAAGCCATTTCAACAAAAGATGCGAAAAATGCACCCTAGTTTAGAGTCTTCTGTTTAAAAGGAACTGGAGAAGTTACTCAATGCTCATATTATCTTTCCGGTTAGGCACACTCATTGGATCACCATCTTAGCACTTGTCCGTAAGAAAAATGGGGAAATTTGACTCTGTGTTGATTTCAGAAACCTAAATCGGGCTTCTGAGAAAGATAACTACCCTATTCCACCTATGGAGCAGATTCTTCAGAAAGTAGCCGGGTCAGAGATGTTTTCCCTCCTGGATGGTTTTTTAGGGTATAACCAAGTGATGGTTGCCCCGGACGATCAATTGAAAAGAGCCTTCAGAACCCCATGGGGTACTTTTTCTTACAGACGAATGCCTTTCGGGTTGATCAATGCTGGAGCTACTTTTCAGAGAGCTATGTATATAGCTTTCCGAGGGTTAATGCATAATTCTGTTGTAGTTTATCTTCATGATATCACCATTTATTCTAAGAAATGACATGAACATGTGTTTGCTTTGAAACAAGTTTTTGATCACTGTAGAAAATTCGGCATTTCTCTCAACCCAAAGAAATCTATTTTTGCGGTAACTGAAGGAAAGCTTCTGGGCTTCATTGTTTCGAAAGAAGGTATGGTTATTGACCCTGAACGTACAGAGGCCATTTCAAAGATTGGTTTACCTAGCTCACGCAAAGCCATGCAATCTTTCCTAGGTAAGATCAATTTTGTACGAAGATTTGTACCAAATTTTGCCCAAATAGTCAAACCATTGCAACTTTTGGTCAAGAAAGATGTGCAGTTTACTTGGTCACAGGAGCAGAGAGATGCATTTATCAGGATTCAAAAGGCCATTGCAGAAGCTCCTGCCCTCATGTCCCCTGATTTTGATAAAGATTTCATTCTTTATACTTTTGCCACTGATTTCTCTTATGCAGTTGTGATAACGCAAAATCATGATAATGATGTGGAAATCCCCATCTCTTTCATGAGCTCAACATTCAAAGGTGTAGAGCTTAAATATTCACAGATTGATAAGCAATCCTATGCAGTTTATAAATTTGTCAAACATTTCAGACCCTACTTGCTGAAGTCCCGAACCAAAGTCATTGTTCCATATTCTACTATCAAGAATGCCCCCATTCAGAAAGAATTAGGGGAAAAGAGGGACCATTGGATGACTGCCCTACAAGAATATGATCTTGAGATCAGACCGGTGAAAATTGTAAAGCGTCAGGGCCTTTGTCTTCTTACAGCACAATCCAATGACCCCGCACAGCAGAAATCTAAATGGGACTGCGAGGAAGAAATTCCCTCAGGTGTTGTTAATGTTATCGATGTCCCGACATCAGAATGGTACGACAATATCAATTTTTTTCTGAACTATGGGTTTGCTCCTAAAACCATCGATTTTAAGAAAAAAGAACTTTAAGACTAAAGTCTACTCCTTATCAACTCATTGATCACGTTCTTTTTAGAAAAAATTATGATGGAGTATTTCTTAGATGCTTGGAAAAACATGAAACTGATGACATTTTGTTTCAATTTCATGCAGGTCCAGCCGAAGGTCATTTTTCAGGAGAGATGACAGCACACAAGATTCTCAGGGATGGTTATTATTGGCCCACACCGTTTAAAGATGCCTATGCTTATGTGAGAAAATGTGAGGCGTGCGAGAAATGCACAGGGAAGTTTAGGAAACTGTTAGAACAGTAACCACACTTAGTACCATAATCCATAAATTTTAATTGCCCATGTGCTTAATTAAACCATGTTTTGGATTAAGTGACTAGTTGGTCAAAAACCCACTTTGAGAGTGTTCACACCCACTTCTGAGCAAACCAGTTCACCCAGCCTCCAGTTTTGTCCACAAGTGCACCCTCATTTATTGCTGGTGCGCCCTCTCTCCTTGTTTTGGGGAATTTAGTTGACCAAGGGCGCTAGGGTGGATTTTTGCCCACTTTTGGCTAGATTTGGAGCATTTAATGCTACCTTGGGCCCCCAAACCTCCTCTACTTGCTCACCCACGCCTGCCTTGAGCTCATTTATGACTCAGCATGCTTCAGCCACCTCCACACCAGAATTCGTAGCTGTTTGGGATGATTGGGATTGAGTTGGACCCACCTAGGGGGGATTGAGGCCAATTTGGCATTGATGACTTGTACACTCAGCTTGAGCCACCTAATGCTCTCGATTTTCTCATGGATGTAATAAAAAACTGTTACTAACATTTTCATATGTTAGACAGTCAGTTAATCAAAGATTTGAGCATACATTGTGTGTAAATTTATCATCTTTTTCAAATTTTTCCACTGTAATTGCAAATTAATTCGATTTTGTGAGGTTCTCCATAGCTCCTCGATCTTCTGTGATCAAAATACTCACATGGTATCAGAGCCATCGTGGAGTTAGTGAGTTGCAGGCCAACATTGAGCGTTGAACTGCATTCTAGAGAGGATTTCCAGATAAAAATTGAGTGTTTTTTGCAGGTGTTTCAGTAGTTTTCTCACCATTAACGCAGCAGTCATGGAAGCAAACCAAATGTTGCTCACACCCTTCAATTTTTTCGATTGGAAGGCTGAGATGGTCATCAAGCTGAGATCAAAGGGTCTCTATAGAGTGACCATGGGCACAGAAGTGGAGCCAAATTCTGCTGTGGAGAAAGCAAAGTACTACAATCGACTTGATGAAGCTTATGGATTGCTATGCCTGAGCATTTCAAGGGAACTCTTGTTTCATACAGACAGTTTGACAACCCCCAATGAAGTATGGGTGAAGCTAGAATCACTCTTTGGGAAAACTGATGAACTGAGAGGCCACCAGCTTGAAAACGAGCTCATTAGCTTGAGCCCAGCGCATTTTGAAACCATCCAGGAGTTCTTCACGAAATTCAAGTCACTGGTGCTTCAACTGCAACAATGTGGAATTGTTAAGAAGGAGGAACAACTGATTCTGTCCATCCTTTCGAAGCTAGGCCCAGAGTTTTCAGTATTTGTTAGCACATTTCACTCAGCCAAAATGACCCTTCGAAATTGGCAAATGCCATCACTAGCCACGTTCATGGAGTGTCTCACTCAGGAGCAGGACAAACTAGTTCAGATGGGCACCATAAAATCAAAGGACCAAGCATTGGCAATGGGTGTTTCAAATGCAAGCAAAGGAAAGCAGAAAGCCAAGAATTCGAAGCAGCAAGAGAAGAGGAAGTTTGACAAGACCAAGTCTGCAGATGGGGGTTCGAATCTGTCAAAGGAGAAGGACAAGAAGGGAAAGGAAAAGACCAAATGCACCTATTGTCATAGGGGATGGCATCCAGAGAGCTCATGTATGAAGAAAACCATTGACTCAATGGCGCAGCTGCTGGAGAAGAACAACATCCCAGTCCCTGAGGGCGCAAGGAAGAAAGAGAGCACCTCAAACCCTGACAATAAGGAGAAGTGTCATGCTTTGGTAGCAGGTACTTCGAATCCCTCTTCCTTCATCATTGATTCAGGAGCTTCCAGACATATGGTTTCATCCAGAGAGCTCTTCTCCTCTTTGCATTCGAATGGTGGCCCAACAGTTCGAATGGGAGATGATTCAGAACTCCAAACCAAGGGGATTGGAAGGATTGACATGGAGCATGGCTATTTCAGTGATGTGCTCTATGTACCTTCATTGGCTGCAAATTTGCTATCAGTCTATCAAATGACTCATACAGGAGAAGCCAAGAGAGTGACATTCACTCCAGATTTGGTAGAAATCTCAGAAATCTCCTCAAATCAAGTTGTGGCAGTAGGGTATGCAGATCATGATGAGAGAATGTACAAATTCTCAAACTTCATTCCAAATTCTAGTGACCATGCTCTTGTCTCTCATGCCAACGAGACCTCCAAGTTGTGGCATGAAAGATTTGGCCACATGAACTACAAATACCTCCAGCAATTGCACAGGGACGAGATGGTGGAAGGGCTTCCAGAAATCAGATCATCAAATGGTGCATGCATTGGGTGTGTAGTTGGAAAGCATCCTGAGCGCAGCTATGAGAAGGGAATGGCAAGGAGAGCCACTCAACCACTTGGATTGGTACATTCAGACCTCATTGGTCCTCTTCCCACTCCATCATATGGTGGATCAAGGTATGTACTTACATTCATAGATGACTACTCTCGATTCTGCTGGGTTTACTTCCTTAAATTGAAGTCAGAAGTGTTTGAGAAACTGAAGATTTGGAAAGCCCTAGTGGAGAACCATAGTGGTCATAAGATAAAGATCCTTAGGACTGATAATGGAAAGGAATATGTGAATAATAACATTCAGCACCTTTGTGAGGAATGTGGCATCCAAATGCAACATTCAATCCCCTACACACCTCAGCAAAATGGTGTGGCAGAGAGGAAAAATAGATCTCTCAAGGAGATGGCTACTTGCATGATTGAAGCTAGGGATCTAAGCCCTAAGCTATGGGCTGAAGCCATCAATTGTGCTGCTCATATTCAGAACAGATCCTTTCACAAATCAGTCAAAGGAAAAACCCCCTATGAGGCATGGTTTGGCCAAAAACCAAATGTGTCAAATTTCAGGATTTTTGGGTCTAGAGCATGGGCTCGAATTCCATCAGAAAAGAGGAAGGCTTTGGAGCCACAGAGCAGGGAATGTATCATGGTTGGTTATGGTGAGGACACAAAGGGCTACAAGCTCTTTGACACATCCACACTTAAAACTTTCATTGAGAGAAGTGTGCAATTCGAAGAAGAACCAATTCCAGATTTTGAGCTTGCACCGGGGGAAAGCTCCTCTCCTCCACACCTCAATGAGATTAGTGATGATTCTTCCTCTGATTTTTCTGATATTGCTGAAGATGACATAGCTGAAGATGACATTGCTGTACATGAGTCACCATCAAGGCCCAAGTGGGCTGAAAAAATCATAGAAGCTGCAGGTGAATTGGCAGGCAATCCCCAAGAGCCTAGGAAGACTAGATCCCAAACAATCAATGCTTCCTTTGCAAATGAGAGTGAGCTTGCTGATCACTGTTATATGATGATTGGATCTGATCCAACATCATATCAGGAAGCTCATCATGATCCAAGGTGGAGGGCAGCAATGCAAGAAGAATTCCAATCCCTCCAAGAGAACAAAACATGGGATTTGGTGCCTCTTCCTCCCAAGAGGAAACTAGTGCAATGTAAGTGGATTTTTCGAACCAAACCTGTTGATGATGGTTCTGATCTGAAATATAAGGCTAGGTTAGTGGCTAAGGGCTACTCACAAATCCATGGTGTGGATTATACAGAGACCTTTGCACCGGTTGCAAAGATGGACTCAATTAGACTAGCTCTAGCCATGGTAGCTAGTAAAGGTTGGGAAGTTCACCACATGGATGTCAAAAGTGCATTCTTGCATGGTGAGGTACAGGAAGAGATATATATGCAGCAGCCTGAAGGATTCCAAGAGGATCCCACACTTGTATGCAGGTTAAAGAAGTCACTCTATGGACTCAAGCAAGCCCCCAGGGCTTGGTATGCCAAAATGGATGCTTTTTTGCTCTCAATTGGTTTCTGTCGATGCAAGTCTGATCCAAATGTTTATTTGCAGCATTGTGATGGTAATTTGCAGGTCATTGTACTGTATGTTGATGATCTCTTAATTACAGGGAGCTGCACCAAACAAATTGGCTCAATTAAAGCTTCTTTGCACAGTGAATTTGCCATGAGCGACCTAGGATTGCTAAGGCAATTTTTGGGTTTGGAAATTGAGCAATCTGAGAGAGGTATATTGCTGAGTCAATCTAAGTATGCTTCAGACCTGTTATTCAAGTTCAAAATGGCTGAATGTAAGGCAGCCAAGTGCCCATTTCTTTCAGGCATAAAACTAGGTGAATTTGAAGACTCTCCGGTGGTGGATTCCACACTCTATAGGCAGCTAGTTGGAAGTTTGCTGTACCTTACACATAAAAGACCTGATTTGTCTTATGTTGTAAGTGCTGTAGCAAGGTATATGCAGCAGCCACATGAGATCCATTGGAAGGCAGCCAAAAGGATCCTTCATTATGTCCAAGGAACAAAGAACTTCGGGGTACACTATGCAGCTGGTTCTTCACTTCAACTAGCTGGATTTTCTGATTCCGATTGGGCGGGAGATCCCATCGATAGAAAGTCCACTTCAGGTTTTGTGTTTATGTTTGCTGAAGGTACTATTTGCTGGTCAAGTAAGAAACAGCATACAATTTCTCTTTCATCAGCAGAGGCCGAGTACAGGGCAGCAGTGAACGCAGCCACACAGTGTGTTTGGTTGCAAGGCATTCTTCGGAAGTTTGGTGTTGCTATTGATTCTCCAACCAATATTTGGGTGGATAATCAAAGTGCCATCAAGATATCTACTGATCCAGTACAGAGGCAAAGAACAAAGCACATTGAGATCCACATGCATTACATTCGGGGCTTGGTGCATGACAGGGTGATTTCACTACAGTATTGCCCATCCACCGAGCAAACTGCAGATATTTTCACCAAGTGCTTTACTGAGAAGACCTTCACTCACCTGAGAGCTTTGCTTGGAGTGAGTGATGGATGGTGATTGCTGCAATCTAATTGCAGGTTCAGCCCCATGTCCATTTTTGAGGGAAGTTTTTATCCCATGAGGTTTTACTTCTTTTCCTCGGTTCATATGGACAAATAAAATTTCTGTTTGTATTGAGGTGACTTGAGCCTTTGTTGCCAAGGCCTCCCACTTATATTTCATGAGATGTACAAAGTTATGGTTAAGGGGGGGTGTTAGAACAGTAACCACACTTAGTACCATAATCCATAAATTTTAATTGCCCATGTGCTTAATTAAACCATGTTTTGGATTAAGTGACTAGTTGGTCAAAAACCCACTTTGAGAGTGTTCACACCCACTTCTGAGCAAACCAGTTCACCCAGCCTCCAGTTTTGTCCACAAGTGCGCCCTCATTTATTGCTGGTGCGCCCTCTCTCCTTGTTTTGGGGGATTTAGTTGACCAAGGGCGCTAGGGTGGATTTTTGCCCACTTTTGGCTAGATTTGGAGCATTTAATGCTCCCTTGGGCCCCCAAACCTCCTCTACTTGCTCACCCACGCCTGCCTTGAGCTCATTTATGACTCAGCATGCTTCAGCCACCTCCACACCAGAATTCGTAGCTGTTTGGGATGATTGGGATTGAGTTGGACCCACCTAGGGGGGATTGAGGCCAATTTGGCATTGATGACTTGTACACTCAGCTTGAGCCACCTAATGCTCTCGATTTTCTCATGGATGTAATAAAAACCTGTTACTAACATTTTCATATGTTAGACAGTCAGTTAATCAAAGATTTGAGCATACATTGTGTGTAAATTTATCATCTTTTTCAAATTTTTCCACTGTAATTGCAAATTAATTCGATTTTGTGAGGTTCTCCATAGCTCCTCGATCTTCTGTGATCAAAATACTCACAGAAACCTACATTTCCTTTACAACCAGTTACGGTTCAGTTTCCATTTCAACAATGGGGACTGGATTTTGTTGGTCCTATAAATCCTCCCTCATCTCTCCAGCATAAGTATATTCTCACAGCCACGGACTATTTCACTAGATGGGTTGAAGCAGCTCCTCTTAAGCAATGCAACGCCACCCAAGTGATCTCTTTCCTTGACAGCCAGATTGTCACACGCTTTGGTGCTCCAGAGTATTTAGTTTTTGATAATGCATCCTACTTTTCTTCAATCGATATAATTGAATATGCCTTTGAGATGGGAATCAAGCTCAAATTTTCTGCCAATTCTTACCCTCATGGTGACGGCTTGGCTGAATCATCAAATAAAAACCTAATTAATATTCTCAAGAAAAATGTAGCCTCTCATCATAGAGATTGGCACACACAGTTGTATAATGCATTATGGGAAGATCGAATCACCCCAAAAGTAGCAATTGCAAATTCCCCATACTGTCTAGTTTATGGCAAAGAAGCCATTCTCCCCACTAATCTCACCATTCCCTTGTTACAATTGTCCCATTCTGTTCAAGAAGATGATTATTTTCCCCTCCAGCAGAGGATTGATACCTTTTTGAAGCTAGAGGCGGACAGGGAAATAGCTAAGAAAAAGTTGTATCATCATCAGCAGATGGTGAAGAGATGGTTTGATGAAAAATCTTCTTCTGATAAGGAGTTTTCCATTGGTGACCTGGTTTTGAGGTGGGACAAGAAACATAAAGACAAAAATATGTACACCAAGTTCCAACGCATTTGGCTAGGACCTTTCATTATTGCTGAAAATATTGGTCCCAGCACAGTTCGATTGTAGACATTGGAGGGAGTTGTAGACACCTACTCGGTGAATATATCTCTTCTCAAGAAGTATTTTGTCTGAGCAATTTGATGCATTTGTATATAGGTGTGGTTGGTTTTCAGTCATTTCTTTTCTAGTCTAGACATGCTGATTGATTTTGTTGTTTTGATTTGATTTTAGTAGTAAGGCCTCACACTTTTGGTAATGGCTTGGAATCATTTTTTTGGAGGCAACAATTGTTTCTGAAGTACCAGCATTGTTATTCATCCTATTTCTTGACTTATGATTATAATTTTCTCTAAGGAATAAACAGTCAGAAAGTGCAGTATTTATGGATTCTTTTCCCCTTGATCATTATCTTTTACAATGCTTCATTTGTGTAATTGAGGTATAGGAGCTGGCTATCATTTTTCTATCTGATGTTTCATCGTTGAACAACATATCATAATAGCTTGACTAGCTTCGATTGCTCATGGATCCTTTTACAATCACTTTGAATATAAATTTTGTTTAAAAATAAATAAATATAAGTTACAAGGTGGGTAGTCTTGTTATCAAGCTAACCCATTAGGTTCATAAGTGCTTAAAGTGGAATGAAATCTTCACATCAAGCCACCACACTTGGAAGATGACTTTCAGTTATTCTGAAAGTTCGAAGATCCTATTACAGGTCGGTCCATTCATGATCTACAAAGCACTCGTGAGTAACATTATCACTAAATGGTCACCAAGCCATGGTAATGACTTGTAGCTTATGCCATAATAAACTTTTTCCTTTTGATAAGATTTTGTCGTATACAAGAATAGGGGGGTCTTATCACAAGCCATCCCTGCTATGATCATGGGTTTTACCTTGGACTAGGATTATCACTATGTGGTCACCAAGCCATAATAATTTCTTCTGGTCTTACAACCAGAAGACAAGGAGTCTCGTCATCGAGCTAGCTTGACCAGTTTCCAGATCAGGCCTGTGAATGGCACTGTTTCATCTGATCACCAAGTCAGTACAGTGGTCTTGTATCGACAAAGTTTTATGTATAGTTTTATATAGTATCTTTTCTCCAAAAAAAAAAAAAGAGTGAAGAAGTATACATAGACCAAGAAGATTACTCGCTTAATAAACCAAAGAGATCTGTAATCAAGATATCCATGAGCATTTCTAAAGCTTCCCTAAGGTTCAACTTAAGCTGGTTTTTCAATGACTACATCATGATAAGTATTCGGTGTCACTCTCTAAATCTCCTTATCATATGAGTGTTATTTTTACAATGGTCATAGATTGAGACTTATCCATTCTTATGTTCACTGTTTGTTGGCTATTATCTTTACAGTATCTTCTACGACTTGGGTTTCAAGAAATCGGTTGATTAACATGTTGCTTTTATTTGGATTTGATTGCAGAGATAACTGGTTCTTCCCAGCCAGTCGCCATTTGTTGTGGCCACAACAGATCCCATTCTTATTTAAGCACGGGAGCCCCGATCTTAATAAACACTAAGGTATTTGGGTGACTCATTTTGTAAATATTAGAGTTTGTCACCCATGCTTTTGATTTGCTTGTTTGCAACTTTTGTTCATTTTTTCCAATGCATTTCGGTCTAAAAGGAAAGGAAAGCTAAATTTTTTATTATTTTGTTGATTGTTATCATCATTCTAAAAATCAACATTTCGAGTCTCCGAAATCCTCAACCCGACATTTGCGGGTTGCGGCAATGTTGTTTAAAATTTTGGAGTTTGGTGATCCTGCAATCCGTAACCCAACATTGTGGGCTGCAGAATTGATCGGTAATAAGATCAAGGAATAATTACCTCGAAACCCGAACTCCGCAATGGAAACATTCGGCTTTCAGGATGGTCATTTTCGTTCATTTCCTGTATGCTCCCGAAACACGCAATTCGTAAATTTCGGAATGCGGCTTTCCAGATAGTTATCCTGCTTGATAGTGTGATGCTCCCGAGATCCGTTACCCGCATAGTTGATTTTCGGCTTTCGGGAATCCTTTTTTATTTTCATTTTTGCTACCCGCAACCCACAAACCCGCACTTTCGGATATCCGCTTGCGGAATCTTTGAATAAAGCCTCATGAACATATTTGAATTCGATTCCGCATCCTGCTCCAGCTAATCACAGCCGTCCATTGTTATGAACTTACGGTCATGTTGATCTTGGGTAATCAGTTGAGTCAGGATGCACTATTTTGTCTGTTGAAAACTGGTTCTCCCAAATTATCATTTTTCTGTATAATTTATAACAGTGTATGCTACTACAAGACTATCAGTTGTTTCTTGTTGGATGGACACCATTGTTCTACCTTAAGTTCACCTGTCTAGTCTTGAGTTTTGACAATTTGTCGTTTTTCTCCCACTTCTTAATGATCATGTCTTTTCACTTAATTTCTGACTTCAAAGCTTCTATCGTTCTGATGGAATTCGGATCAGATTGATCCGATGTGTTACGTGTGAAGAAATGATCACCCGCGTACTGGAACTCCTAATCAATATTTTTTGCAAATCAATTCTATCACCGCAGCCTTCGTTTCAATTATTAATTACCAGTTATAATTATTGATGGGAGGTTTCCTATAACGATGTGATCGTAAAGGGAATTCAAAATCATGCAAGCAGTAATTGAGCCTGTACTTTGCACAAGCTTAAACTTAAAATCTCAGCTTTTTCATGACAGTTGAAGTAATTATAATGCGTTCGCTGCATAAGTTTAATCATTGCAAATTTCCTTGCTCAATCGACATCACCCTACCTGTGGGTCTTAAAATAGCAATTAACTTGAAGATTCTACATTGTTCATTGCTTTCTGTAATAGGAAACATTCTGTGCAGTGTTCTGGGCATCTTGTCATCTAAAATTTATCCAGGATGAGTAATTTTCATGCAGGAGGTGAACCTTCTAATATTCATGTTGATAATGAGGAACTTTACCCCTTGTTGTATCAAGAAACGTTTTCCCCACCATTTGATGTAGGTGTTCCTGATCTTAGCAGCGACAGTAGTGACGAGGACTTTGAAGCGTTATCTTCCTATGTGCAAAATTCTATAGAGCAGAGCAAGGAAGTTCTGGGAGAACCAGCTAACCTTGATGACGATCTCATACAAGAATTTATAATCAATGGAGAGCCTGATGTACCGGCCACTCTTTCTGAAGTAAATCCTTTAATGGATTTCTCTGTTTTTGAGCATGAATTACTTGATCCTGAATTTCCTACAACAGATGTTTCACAAACCATGCCACCTGTTGAAGATAATGAGCAATCTGTTATTGAATTTTTATGGTGCCCCGAGACCCTTTTTGATTAAAGAACGAGTCTTTGTAATATCTTTTGGGTGATAAGGTGCGGAAAATCCTTCAAGCTTGAAAGTAGCAAGTTTTATTGGATCGATGGTTGGAGCCGATCTTGTAATTTCTATTTCGGTAGAATTTCTCCTTCTCAGACTTTGATGTAAATTGTAGTATTTAAGGAGGAATGTTTCCCTTAGCAAGGGGTTGGGAATTTTGGAATTTTTATTCAACAGGAGTATGGAATGAAGATGATCTGTCTATTCGAGCCATTGTAATTTTGGTACAAGTCTTTTATATGCAGTAAAGTTATCTTTTGTCCACCTTCTTGTGTTCTTCAAATTTCTTTGAGAATCGCTGAGTTAAATGTTTCAAATTGTCATCGGTTTAAATGATTTAATATTTTCAGGTTATTTACCTCTGCACAAAGCCTTCATATTGATTTTTCTATATGTTAGGTCCAAGCTATTGATTGTTCTGTTAAATTTCTTTGATTGAACAGTTATTACTTTTAAATTTCTGCAAATGATTCGATGCAACTAAACATGCATAATCAATTGTTAATTTTTCAATTAACACCATGATTACAGATCAGTTATTTGAATGAGCTTAAACACTTTGAAGCATTGTCACATAATTTCTTAATTGATAAAACTTTAATTAACAAGTGAAGAACCAGAAGACATTTCTGTTTAAGGTAGTTGATCACTTGTTTATCATACTTAAGTTTTGATCTGCACATTATCAACTTTTCCTCTTTAGGTTAGATCTAACTTAGGATAGATTCTTTCCCTAGGTAGGTTAGGTTAGGTTTGTTAATCATCTTTCACACTTCATTTTCCTTAATAGAAAAACTGATCTTTGAAAGATCAAACCTTTTACTCTTATAGTGCTAGTGGAGGCCAAATATCCATGGGTGATTACCACACCAAACAGCTCGATGATAGGGTAACTCTTGCGTAGGGTTAATTGAATCCTTTGGCTGGGTTTTCATCTCCTGTTGTGTGCCTTTGAAACCATTCCAACACTTTGCACTTACCCTGCACACTCGAGGCATCAACATGGCCTAGTCAGCATTGTGTTATGTGGTTAAGTTGAGGCCGACCTAGTAATGGTTATTACGCAAGCTGCTGCTAGGAGATGTCTATCTATTATGCTTGGGTTGTATCATTGCTCTATCTATCTCTGAGGAAGTTATTGGGGTTTTTCACCTTTATGGTTTTCCCCAAGTAAACTCCGTGTCTCTTGTGTGCTTGCATTATTGTGTCCATGATTGATATGTTGTACATGTTGTTCTCTCAGTTAAGATCCTAGATCAGATTGAAGTAAATTCTGAAAGACTAACACCTTGGTGGCTGAGAGCCTCCCAAGGCTATTGGTAACAATTGGATGAGTGTTATTGGTAACAACTGGTTCTCAATGACCACTATCTCTCGACTAGAAACCCTATTCACCATGAAACCCCTGACCTCAAGCATGTCTCAAGACACAATTTCTCTGTGTACTGGTAAGTCCGAGCCTTGCCTCAACCCATTTCTCATCTGGTCGTGATCTCGTCATCTCCATTTGGCGGATATTTGTCAGCCTGCCCATATAGAAAAGACCCCAAAATATTTTTGTATTGTTACATTAAATAAAAAAAAACCTTTTCCCCTTAACATATAAGCAATATAATTTTTAGGTTTTCATTGATTATTTAATACCCCAATATGAATGAACGTGATATTATATTTCCTTCTAGTGAATCCCCCGTGAGAGTAAGTATGCTTCTCTTTGTTCAATTTACACATGTCAAAAATTTTGTGGGAAACATAGCTATGCCAAGCTCCTTTATCGATCAAAATTGAAATTGGTGTGTTTGATATTTTACCTTCTATCTCTACCATGGTAGATTGGTGGTATTCCTATCAGCCTTCAAGTGTAGCATAAATCTTGGGTATCCTTGCCATATCTTCCATAGTTGCTTCTTCTTGTAAGTTGTTCAGGACTCCATCCATTTTGTTTGGGAAGTATCTGTAGTAGTGGGATCCTTGAAATTTCCAACATTTAATTGGTATTGGAGCAGCACTGGATCCTCTATCCATTGTTGGTTTGTTGCCACTTTGTGTTCGCATATTTGGTTTTTTTCAAACCTGTTAAAATTTTGTTAGGTGGAAAAATGTTATTCTGCTTTCTATAAGGAGGTGGTCCAAACCCTCTCCTCTGGTTGTCTGAAAATTTCTTGAACTTTTATCTATTTATGTTTATGTTCTCAGTCCTATGTTGACCATGTTCGTAGCATATCCTGGCCTCGTGCAAGGTTATGTCTAATGTTTTGGGCATATCAAACTCAATTCTCTCTTGGAAGTTTGGAGGAAGGAAACCCAAAAATTATTGTATCTTTACCTTCTTGTCCTTAATGTAAGGCACATAGTGTAACATGTCTAATCATTTGTTGATGAAAGTATCCATGGTTAGGGAACCCATTCGTAGCTCTTGGAAATATTTTACCTTCTTGTTGAAAAATCTCTCGGACATATACTTTTCCTGAAATAGTCTTCTGAAGTTACTCCATGTCATATTCTTCACCTTCCATTTCTTGGTGTGTTTCATATCTCACCACCATCTGGATGATTTCCCATTTAAATTATATATGTCCATACAATCCTTCATCTCACCGGAATAGTTATGTACCCGGAAGTACTTAGTCATTCCCCAAATCCATTCTTCATCTTTTTTCTTCTGTATCCATCTCTCCCTCATACGTTGGGGTTTTCATCTTTGTGAATTCTCCCTATAGGCTATCATCACCCTTATGTTTCTTCCTACAAGGGGATGGTAAGTAGTCATTGGAAGAGATCCCATACTCATCTTCCATGTTATCAGGTGCTTCTTCTTATTGCCCCTTAACTCTCGGACTGTTGGTCCTTTTTTTATGGTGATAGTTCTCTATGGATTTGTTTGCTAAATGAGTATCCTTTCCTTGGGGTTTTTCTCCCATCAAATTCTGAAGTACTGCTTCATTTAATGCCTGTTTCTCTCATCTCTCATTTAGGTTATCATCTTTAAAGCTCTGAAATTATACTTGTAGACTTTGTATTTTTTTCACTAGTTTAGATGGCTTGGCTAACTCGAGGCTTCCATTTAGTTTTACCATTAGCTCTTCTTCTCGAGGTGGTGAATCCAAGTTCCTGTGTCAAATGATGTTTCTCTATGTTGGGAGAAACCCAAGTGGAAGAATTTTTTATGGAGAAAGTACAAGTTAGGAGAGGCATAACATCGACCAATTTTGGGAGAAGCAAATATGTAATTCCCAAGAGCAGGGTATGGGGAGAAGCGAAGTGGCAGAAAAGGACATGTCCTCTTAGTAAAAGAGAACTACTAAGGATGATTGAGGTAGTTGGAGAAGTTATGAATGAGGCATCGTACTATCAATGTTGGCTGCTTTTGGACAGACCCGGGTTTTAATGAAGCGCAGCAACAAAACCCCTTGGCACACTGGCCCTCTCGGCAACGAGCTGTGCAGCAGCTCGAGGTCTCACCCGAAGTGGCTATGGGGGGGCTAAGGAATCAGGTTTCCTTAACCTAGGCGATGCGGAGACTGATCTTTCTTCCTCGACGATTCCTCAGAGCGGACTGTCTGGCTCTTCCGCAGACCCCTCGGCGTAGCTGTGCTGAACTCTCGCTCAACAGCCTAGCTGTGCGGCCTCTCTGTTCTGGCGCACGGGGTGACTTATCCCCTGCGTCGACGCTCTATATATCTTGTCTTTCGGTGCGCCCAGCGCAGTAACGCATTCCTCTATCGCTGCGGCAACGGCGTTCTATAGATTCTTCGACACTTAACGGTTATATTTACCAAGGAAGCTCCGAGAACGGACTCAACATATTCCTAAAGATAATGCAACATTCATAGCAACATTCATTGAAACACAGATAACAACTCAGACATGCATTCACGTGATCACTACCATAACAACAAGATGAGAAGAATTCACCTCCTCGGGAAACCACGTCCACAGGGAGTGTTTCGTATATTAACTCAAAGGGGACTTATACAATAATGTTGCACACACAGCTGCAGCCTTAGATCTTTCCAGGAAACTCCACGCACACAGCTGGGAGCCCTTCTCTCAATCTAGTCTATTCCTCTTCAGAGATTACAATAGTTCAGACGTCGTCTCAGACTGTCTGTAACTTGGGGATTAACTTCACGGTTATCCCAGCCCTAACTCTTGTCTTCTAACAACCTAGTAGAAAACAATCCTCATACAAAATAACCAGCCTACCAACTAGCTAGCTTATCTCAAACAGCTAACCTGCGTCTCAACATCTCAAGGCTAGCTAACTGACTAACACATATATATAGGTGGCCATGACGGTCGCACCTTTACAAAACTGTGGGCCTTTCCCAACAGTAATCCCAGAAACCCTAACCACGCACATGGCTAGGTGTACTGTAGGCGCCGCTTCCTGCAGGTTCTATGACTTCCAGCGCAGATTGCGGGTATGGGTGCCTTGTCCTTCGCCTTCAATGCTTTGGTCCGTTGCTCCTCCTTGATCCGAGCAACCATAACTTCTGTACTTAACCTTAAATGAGGATAGCTGAGCCCTCTACTCAGTCGCTTCATTTATTATGGTAGCTGAGCTTTCTATTCAGCCACATTCATTCTTCTATGATGTGCGCGCGAGCTCCGTGAGTTCCAGTACGTAATCTGCGTCGAGCTCATCCATCTGGCACCGTACTGCGCACCGTTTCCTTCTTCCCAAAATTTGGTGTTTATTCAAAATTAGCACTTTCCCTTCAATACTTGTGCTTTTTCCTCAAAATTCGCATCTTTACCATAGTTATGGCCTTAGGCTCCAACAGGCCCCTAACACTTACTTGTGGCTCGCCCTCGAGCCACTCGCACTAGCGTGTGGTTGCTTTACTTGTGCATCTGCTTTTTGTTGATGTATATGTAACTTCGGAATGTATTTTACATATATGTATATTGTATTCCTATAGAGATGTTATTATTCCTCTATACGGAAGTGTCGTCATTTATATTGTAAGTGTCGTAACTTATACTTGATGGGTTATTAGACCACCTTGTTGGGGTCGGCCCTGTATAAGTCATGTGGGTCAAAGGTTTATTAGACCACCCTATTGGGGGTCGGCCATGTGGTTCGAAGGGTTATTATACCACCCTATTGGGGGTCGGCCCAGTCAGCATTATGTTATGTGGTTAAGTTCGAGCCTACATGAGTTAGGTAAAAAGGCAAGTCAAGTCAAGTATAAATAGAGTGCGGGAGGCACTCTATTTGCTCACTCACTTCTCACATATGCACTCAAGGAGGAGTGGCACATTTATGGAGGAGGAGGATCTGCTGCTAGGTTGTGTCTATCTCTTATGGTTGGTTGTATCATTGCTCTATCTATCTCTAGGGAAGTTATTGGGGTTTTTCACCTTTATGGTTTTCCCCAAGTAAATATTTGTGTCTCTTGTGTCCTTGCATTATTGTCTCCATGATTGATATGCTGTAGATATGATGTACATGTTGTTCTCTCAGTTAAGATCCTAGATCATATTGAAGTAAATTCTGAAAATTTAACATGGTATCAGAGCTAGCCTGAAAGAAGGCATGATATGGCATGTATGACACTTGTTGCACTTACGATGCTAGGGCTTGATATAGCAAAAACCAGTCATCGTAGAACTTTCGCTATAAATCCGTTTTGGCGAATTTTTCGGATCTGAAATTGTTACAGGACGAAGCTAAGATCTTCAGGTACCTTGTGTCCAAAGTAAAACCTCTAATTCGTTGTACTTTGTGATTTATGATCTGTGCAATATAGGGTTTCTGCCTCTTCCATATCTGAGTTAAAATCAGGTGACCTTGGGAAAAAGGTCATAACTTGGGCTAGGAAGC
This sequence comes from Larix kaempferi, assembly GCA_027924585.1. Taxonomy (NCBI): domain Eukaryota; kingdom Viridiplantae; phylum Streptophyta; class Pinopsida; order Pinales; family Pinaceae; genus Larix; species Larix kaempferi. The sequence goes on from BSBM01001038.1 coordinate 514,783, forward strand.
TCCAAATGAAATTTCGTGAAAAGTGACAGGTAGTACACAAATGGTACTATCTCAGACAACTTTTTCAGAGGCCGAAGTTAAGCCAGTGATACGTGGCACTCCGTACAAGTGAGATCCCCTGTATTATCCCATAAACAAGTCATGTTGCGACATTTGGAATAACTCTCTCTCAGAGAGTCCAATTGAGGTCAGACCTATCAGGATGGAAAGGTGACAGGCCGAGATATCTCAGGAAACTTTTTCAGAGGCCGAAGTTAAAAAAGTGACACGTGGCACTCCGTACAAGTTCGCTCTCCTGGTTTATCCCAAAACAGGTCACGTTGCGACATTTGGCATAACTCTCTCTCAGAGAATCCAATTGAGGTCAGACCTGTCAGGATGGAAATCTAACAGGTCAAGCTATCTCAGGAAACTTTTTCAGACCCTGTGGATCAAAAATTTCAGAGTTACACCAGAAACAATCAGGTACATATTTCTGTCAAAACAGAATTATTTTTTGGTACCTTGATTCATGGCTTCCGGAATTTAGGGCTTTGGAGAAAGTTGGAATTTTTGTAATCAGAGACCATGGCTGAATGCTACTCATCAAAATAAAAATTTAGAGACCAAGATCAGAATTTTTGGTTGGGCAGAAGGCCGGGCTTGATCAAACCCTAGTTCGGGACTTTGATCAGAAAAATGGAAAATTAGGGCTTCTGTAAAAATGGGAATTTTTGAAATCTGTGACCATGGCTGGAAGCTCCTCAGAAAAATAAAAGATTAGAGCTTTGGATCAAAAATTTTGACTGGGAAGAAGAGTGGGCTTCATCAAACCCCAGTTCAGGGTCATGTCCAGTGAATCCAGAAGTCTCAAAGGCAAAATTGAGGAGTGAAACTTTGTAGTTTTCAAATTCTGAATATACCAGCTTGATCAGCTCATCAAGGCGCATATTTCTATCCTTTCAGAAGTTTGAAATTCAAAGTTTGAATTTTTGGGGTTTCTCTGACAAACCCATATCTAGCTCCAACTCCAGTTCTTGCAAATCAAGTGGATTAGGTTAATCCTAGAAGAAGATGGATTGGTCACCTGCATAAGTGAAGAAGTTCCTGTTTCAGAGGGAGATGAGGCTAAGGCCTTACATAAGAAGATTACAAGCGATCTCGACAAGTATGACTCATCGAGGTATGTTTTGATATTTGTTCATGATTAAGTTTATGGTATGTTTGTCTTCATGTTATTACGGTTAGTACAATCTTGATTTTAGACTTGTCATATCACCTTAATAAAACTATGAATGCACAATAGAAAATATTCATTGATTAGGGTGTTGACACTTATGATTGTACTAATGCATTATGGTGTTGTATGAGATTTATGTTGTCTACTAACATGAAAGGTACACCAATAAAGACAAATCATGTTCCAGTTCAAGAACATATGATCATGATGACATGAGAATAAAGACTTATCCATTGTCATGGATCTCATAGAAGATCCATTTACAAGGTATGTATAACTTGGTTTTATAATGGCTAACCTATGAGATATACAGGTTACTAGCACAAGTCATTGAAGAAGAACAAGAGGACATCATGTGAGTATGTTAGACATAACTAACTAGCATGCTAATCCAGGTATGTTTTTCCTATATCAAGCTAGATTCCTACCTTGGGTTAGGATCTTATACTGTTGTTGATAATGATTATTCATGAAGTCATAGGTTTGAATAATCATGGTTGTATGCATATTATGTTTCTTACCATAATTGATGATATGACTAACCAGAAAAATCATGAAGGTATAGGTTTGAATAATCACAGGATTTATGCATATTATATCTTAATTGATGATTCAACTAACCCGAAGAGTCATAGGTTCGAGTAATTATAGGTTTAGATATGTTATGCATCTTATGATTTGACTAACCTTCATAAAACTTGAATGTTAATGCTTATTATTTCTGTTTGAAATGATCATGACTATATATGCTTGAGATTATTGTAGTATACTAATGAATGTATGATTTTATATGAGTTCACAAGGATAACACAATCATGATACTAATAAGCATGCATAGGGACCAAGGATGAATATGAGTTCAAGAACAGGTAATCCAGGAATGAAAGATCAAGAGGGAGTACACTCCAGTGGTTTATGCAAGGATGCAGATATTCAGAGGGAGTTGACCATCTCTCTACATTCCACAACAGAAAGGTGTAGAAGAAGCTACTGCAGATTAGGACTCCAGCAGCTCCTGCAAGAAAGCGAAGACTTAGAGGGAGTCCACCCAACAAACAAACAAAGATAAATATTTTAATTATCATTTCTTGCATATGTGTTTGTTTAAATAAAATTGTTCAATGATGTATATGCTCATGTTCCTAGACTTAGGATATGTATTGTGCATATTAGAATAGTTGCATTGATGAACAGTATACTACTAATATACATGGGTAAGTGGCCTATGGCACTGTACAACATTCCATTGCTACTTATCTAGAATGAAACCTCTTTGCTGACATGTTGGGAGTTGTGCACACTCTTAACAATGTTCTGGTAGAGATTGGAAGGCATCTAGAAAGTTACGGAATATGGATAAATGTTGTATTGAAACATTGGCTAAGATAATTGCATGACTATATGACATATTTCTTTCAGTGTAGGAATTTGTTCTGAAAATTATGAGATGTTTCTAATCATGCAATTTAACCTGTTTTGTAGGAAAGACCGTATATCTTCACCTACAAAAAGAACTACGACATTTGTTCTAGCAACAAAGATATGTATTGAAGATATTGAAGTTATTGAAGTTCCCAAGATCTGGGATGGAATGCCATGATCCGTCGATCATGAAGAATGATGTTTCGGTTGTAGTCCCAAGACGTGAAGGGAAGTTTGTTATGACTTCCAAATGGAACTATCAGATCAAGCATGTTGCAGATGGCAGCATTGAGAAATATAAAAGTGATGAAATAGAAGATGCACCAGACAGCATGGTGTAGTCATATATGTGTGCAGAACTTGGTATGGTAGGATAGACAGCTTTCTATCCAGTTTGGGCTTTACCAAAATAAAGCGGATTCCAACCTTTTCTACAAGGTTGAGGAAGGAAATCTAGTGTTACTACGATGTGGATGACCTGGTTGTAATAGGTGAGGATAGATTGATTGCCGACATGCAGCGGAAGCTTGCTGCCGAGTTCGAGTTGAAGAACTTGGGTATGATGCACTATTTGTTTTTGGCATGGAGGTGTGGCAGAGTGCAGATGGAATCTTCCTTGGACAAGGGAAGTATGCAGTAGATATCCTGAAGAGATTTGGGATGATGGATTGCAAGGCCATGGCCACACCTATGGCATCGAATCTGAAGCTTCTATGTGATGCCTCATCTGAGCCTGTTGATGTCTCTATGTATCGTCAGATGATTGGGTCCTTGATGTACCTGACAAACATGAGACCAGACATTTGCTTTGCTGTGAACACATTGAGCCAGTTCCTGACAGATCTGAGGAGTGTTCACCTGGTTGCTGTAAAGCATGTTCTGAGGTACCTGAAGGGTACAGTGGATTATGGGCTCAAGTATGAAGCAAATCAAAAGTTCAACCTACAAGGTTATGTTGATTCAGATTGGGCTGGCAGTGCTGCAGATAGGAAGAGCACATCTGGGTGCTGCTTCAGTATGGGATCAGGTGTGATCTCTTGGTTTAGCAGGAAGAAATCCTGCATAGCACTGAGTACAGCTGAGGCAGAGTATGTTGCAGCCTGTTCAGCTAGTTGTGAGGCAGTATGGCTACGAAAGCTACTGTATGAGTTATTTGAAGCTACTGTCTGAGTTATTTGATCTCCCGTTGGAGGCTACTGATATCTTCTGTGATAACCAGAGTTGTGTGAAGTTGTCCAAGAACCCAGTGTTTCATGACAGGTCGAAACACATAGAGATCAAATATCACTATATCAGGGATATGGTGCAGAGACGATCTATGAAGCTTCTGTATGTTGCGACGGATTAGCAGATTGCAGATGTGCTGACGAAGCCACTAGCCAGAGTGAAGTTTGAGTACTTCAGAGAGAGGCTTGGCGTTCTTCAAATTGAGGACACTTCGAGGAAGAAGTGATGGACACATTTGTTGAAGCCATTCCAAGCATGTTGGAAGGGGGATCCTTCACATGGCTGTGGATGTAAGCACTGGATGATGAGCATCAGGATGATGTTTTGGTTTCTACTTGGATATGATCAGTTGGATCATTATATGTATATATGTATGCATCATGTTGGATGCTGGATATGATCAGTTGGATCATTTATGTATGTACACATCATGTTGGATGCTGATGGATACATTGTGTGGATCATGTATCTTTGTATGATCAGGTAGATCATGTATGCTGATGGATACATTGTGTGGATCATGTATCTTTGTATGATCAGGTAGATCATGTATGTTGATGGATACATTGTGTGGATCATGTATCTTTGTATGATCAGGTAGATCATATATGATTGATGGATACATTGTGTGGATCATGTATCTATGTATGTATCAGATGGATACTTGGTGTGCATCAGATGGATGCATTGTATGATCGTGTGATGACGATGCTGATGATCGTTGATGACGAGCTTCTTGAGATGACATGCAGCAGGATGTTGCAATGATGATGATCAGGATGATCATGTGTACATCGGGATGATGTTTGATGAGTATCAGATGATACATTGTGGCCGTGGATCAGGTTGTGCAGGAAAGCATGTAATTTGTGCCATGGGAGATTTGCAGATGGTCTTTCGAGGTTTTTCCTATGGCATGTAATTCGGTGCCCTGGGACATCTGGCAAATGCTCTTGCGAGGTTTTGCTTGGGAGGACATGTAATTTGTGCCCTGGGAGATCTGCAGATAGTCTTTCGAGGTTTTTCCTATGGCATGTAATTCGGTGCCCTGGGATATCTGGCAGATGCTCTTGCGAGGTTTTGTCCTATGGCATGTAATTTGCTCCTGGGAGATCTGGACAGGATGAAAGAGGCCTCAGATGCTTCAGCCAGGTTTTGCCATGACCACATGTAATTTTCTCCTGGGAGATCTGGACAGGATGAAAAAGGCCTCAGATGCTTTAGCCAGGTTTTGTGGTGGACCACATGTAATGTGCTCCTGGGAGATCTGACAGGTAGAGCTGTTTGCTCGTAATAGCCTGGGATGCTTCAGCCAGGTTTTGTGGTGAGATCACATGTAATGTGCTCCTGGGAGATCCGACAGGTAGAGCTGAGTGCTCGTAACAGCCTGGGATGCTTCAGCCAAGTTTTGTGATGGGTCACATGTAATGTGCTCCTGGGAGATCCTACAGGTAGAGCTGTGTGCTTGTAATAGCTTGGGATGCTGCAGCCAGGTTTTGTGACACACGTAATGAGTCCTGAGGATTCCACAGAATGGCCAGTGATGATGAAGACCTGCAGGTGGTGGGCCTACATCCAGTATGAAAAAGGACTGGCTCTGTAGAACTTCCTATGACGAGTAGATTCAGATATTGATTGAGATAGTAGCAGCAGTGACGATGATGATGACTCGATGACGATTATCCAGTGACGATGATCCAGAGAAGATGACTTGTGCTAGAAGAACTGTGCTGAGAAATACCTTCCTAGTTAAGAGGGAGTGTTGATGTATATGTAACTTCGGAATGTATTTCACATATATGTATATTGTATTCCTATAGAGATGTTATTATTCCTCTATACGGAAGTGTTGTCATTTATATTGTAAGTGTCGTAACTTATACTTGATGGGTTATTAGACCACCTTGTTGGGGTCGGCCCTGTATAAGTCATGTGGGTCAAAGGGTTATTAGACCACCCTATTGGGGGTCGGCCATGTGGGTCGAAGGGTTATTAGACCACCCTATTGGGGGTCGGCCCAGTCAGCATTATGTTATGTGGTTAAGTTCGAGCCTACATGAGTTAGGTAAAAAGGAAAGTCAAGTCAAGTATAAATAGAGTGCAGGAGGCACTCTATTTGCTCACTCACTTCTCACATATGCACTCAAGGAGGAGTGGCGCATTTATGGAGGAGGAGGATATGCTGCTAGGTTGTGTCTATCTCTTATGGTTGGTTGTATCATTGCTCTATCTATCTCTGAGGAAGTTATTGGGGTTTTTCACCTTTATGGTTTTCCCCAAGTAAATCTTTGTGTCTCTTGTGTCCTTGCATTATTGTCTCCATGATTGATATGCTGTAGATATGCTGTACATGTTGTTCTCTCAGTTAAGATCCTAGATCAGATTGAAGTAAATTATGAAAATTTAACACTTTTGCTTGGGTCTCCGCAAATGTTTTCTTCCACTGCGCAATAGCGGAGTCCATTTCATCAACACACTCCACAGCTGTCTGCACCGTTTCTGCAGTGGCTTCTTCCTTAGTTGTACCATCAATTACCTGTTGCGATTCTGCAATTTCTTTGATCTTTGCCTCGATCTCGGCAGCAAGGTCAACATACTCATCCATAAATGGCTGAATGTTGTTGGTGAGTCTGGAATCTTCATTTCTGAGCTTGTGCAGTTGTTGTTGGATTCTGCGCACTTCACTCATTTTCCTCATTTTTGCTAAGCCGTCTAAGGCCTTAGCTTCTTCAGTCAGAACAGTTAGGGACTGTTCTGCGGCTTGTACCTGTTCAAGAAGACCAAATTTGAAAGGGAGCATCTCAAGCTCCATCCAAGCCTCCATAACTTGGTTCATCAGGTTCTTGGCTTCAATTGCTCTGCTCTTCAGCTATGTAGAAGTTCTGCGCAATGCTTCAAATTGTTCCTGGCTATCATCTGTTAAATGCATTGCAACACGAGCTTCTAACTCTGCGATCTGTGTTCTATGGTCTTCAGCCATAGCAACTATCTCGTGCTCCAATGTTTTTGCCCTTCCCACAATAATTTAAACTTTCTCAACCAGAGGAAGGTCTGGCTGAATCTCGCAGGTTGGAAACTCCTGAGCAATTTCATCAACTGTGTTTCTTATGCCAATGTCTTGTGCTTCGTAAAGTGCAAGCTTTTCAGAGATATTCTTGTGGTTTGCCTTCAGCTCTATCTCTTGCGATTGCAGTCTTTGATTTGCCTGGAAGGTAGAGAGCTCTCTAGCTCTCAGCTCAATAGAAACTTTCTCGTGTACTAGCTGTAGAGTCTCTATAGGAATTAAAGACAAATTTATTTCAACGGGCCCAACTGCGCTTACCTGTAGTGCAGCTAGCGGATCCGGAAGTGTCATGCTTGTAGGCGGAATGTGCATGATAGTATGCCTTTCCACAAGTACTTCAACTCGCTCGGTACTTGTAACTACTTGTGGCGCCTGCGAAGTAGATGCTAGCGCGTGGGTCTGCTGTAACACCCCCTTCCATCATCAAGTGCAAGGAAGGAAACGTTATCAACACACGGGCTTATGGCAGGCTTAGCCCCAATAATTTGGCTCATAACGCATGCAATTTAAAACTTCCAAATGCAGATTCATCTCAATTTAAACACAGCGGAAATTAGTCATTACGTATGCACACTATTTCTTCATACATTCAGCATACCCATATCATTCATACATGTAACAGTTACTAAATTTCATTAAGCATGGCAATTTATCACACTGCATAAAACATGATGCATTTCATTTCATTAACAGGAATAATTAATCCTTCAGATTGAATGCATTGCAAACACAGTCTGTATATAAATTAATTCACAAATACTTATCTTGAACTGTAATGGTCCAAACGACTGGCTATGGAATGGCAACGTTCCTCCCAACCATAGACCTCTGTCCAGCTTGTGTTCTTTTAGCTGAGAGGTCACCCCCGAGCTGGGCTGTGTATCCACTAAGGAGGACTAGCTGGGTTCACTCATAGCCATGGCTTCAGTCAAGCATCCAAGCAGATAGAGGAGGGTAATGCTAAGCCAATGAGCTCAACCACAGAGCTACAGGAATCTCAAGTGGGCTCAACAGTCAGGCACCCACATTACCTACCACATCCAACACAAGGAAGATCCCCTTCTCTGTTACACAGTCCCTCAGGCAACTCTTCCCTCCAGTGCTCTTCAGGATGGGCATAGAAAGGTCCAGCTGCTGATCCTTGAGATCTTAGCCTTCACAGGGTTTATCAAGCATACCCAACCTATGCATAGTCAATCCCCACTTGATTTCTCACCATTCTGCTCACCAAATACTCAAATCCGTCACTCGTTTTCTGAGCTGCAAAAACTGGGTTTTTTCCATTGATTTCGGGGTAGTTAATGCTCCCAAATTCGCCCCAAGGTTCATGCTATTGGATCCCCCATTGGATTTCCCCGTCCCATGCCAAATCTGGACGTTTTTGGTCTTTCAAAAACTGGGTTCTCTCAAGGTCGCGATTTCTGGGTTTTCCTCACTGCTGGCACTCGTTTTTGGATGGGAATGATGCTAGATCGTTTCACAATTGACTGGGGTGAGAATGAAGCAACCTCCCATGAGGTTGAGTGACTTCTTACCCAAGCAATCAGAGCCCATGCCCACCCATACGAATTTCAGGGCTGCCCATGCTCCATTGAAGCCATGGGCTGAAATCTCAACCACCTTCTTACAGCAGGCATTAATGTCACCTAGGGAAGTCAATGGGTTCTCATAATGACAAATGGCAGCCTAGGGTTTACTCCCATAGCCCCCTCACCACTCCCTTGTGGATACACGTGGCCCCTTCTCATTCGTTGCCTCCATAGCCAGTTTTTGGTATTTTATTTCCATATTAAACATTTACATCAATTTACAATATCCCATGGCTTAATAGCACGTGGGTAACAAAATATCAAGCGTGTCTAAATTAAATAAAGTCCGAGCATAAACTAGCGGGGCCTTGGCCTTGAGCTCCACGCTAGGGAAACATACATCGCGTATTTACAATATTTACATTAGAGCCAATATTTCCTAAGGGTCAAAATTGGGGTATTACATCTGCGCAACTCTTCCTGCAAGACCCTTTAATTCCACAAACTGTAGGTCTAGAGCACTTCTGATGTGAGTGTGCACGTTGCGCAGCTCGCGAAATTGCTCTTTCAGATACTGGTCAATCCCCGAGGGAATGGCCTCAGAGGGATGCGACACCTTTTGTTTATTGGTTGTTGGTTCTATCGAACCTTCATCACTTCTTTGCTCAGGGGCTTCCTTGCCCTTATCCTTTTCTTGCGCAGCGGCAGGTGGCATCGCGGATGCGATTTCGGTGGCCTCCCTCCATTCATCCAACTAGGACTTGATAGTTTCTTCAACATCCTCGGTGGTCATCCTGTAAAGGCCTACGGCCCATTCCTCTTGAATGCCGCAGGGGCGAAGGTAAAGTTGGTGCAAGTCGGTAGTAAAGGCCAACTTTCCTTCATATCTTTTCGCTGTCTCCTCACTCAGCCTCGGCATTTCCTGAATGGTATCTTTGAGGAGATAATAGTATTCACAAAATACAGCGCGGTTCATCTTGCGCTTCATGGGATTAGCAGACTCCCAAAGGTTAACATAACGGATACCGACGAGCTCTTCTGCGCGGCACGGAAGGAACTGAGTGTTCGGGGGCTCCTTCCACCCGACGAGAGCGCATAAAATTATAAGCCATGAAAAATGGAACAGCTGACCGGGGTTGTCTTGGACGTTCCGGCAGTATTCCAGAAAAGAATTGAGAAGGAAGAGAGACCAGTTGTACTGTTCTCCCTCCGCAGCTGCAATGGCGAGCTCCACGATAGCTCCAGTAACTTCCTTCGGTCTACACTTTGTGAGAAGTCTGCCTGCAAGTAGACTTCCTGTAAATCTAAGTGCTTCGTCTTCTACTATGGTGAGGTCATAAGCCCGACCTCCTCTTGTTAGGTTGTACTTCTGCACCAGCTGTGCAGCCAATTTTCTATCCTTATCTTTTTCGACAAAATGAATATTGGGATCCTTACCAGCCTTAGATAGACCGGTGATGCGATGAATCAAATCAACATTTAAATCAATTGGCCTCCCCAGCCAAAGGTAACCTCCATGAACACAGGATAGCAGTGTCTTCACAACTGCATTGACTTCGTTGCTACGCCCGAAGTGCAGTAGCTTCAGCAAGTTCAGCAAACCAGGCTTCTCCAAGTTTGCTGCGAATCCCTTTGGGATAAACTCATCAACCTTTCTGGTGGGATTATGAACTACCGTCAGATATCGATCTGGCGCGAACTGAGGATATGTCTTATAGTCTCCCAGGTTGAAATCAGAGAACTTGATCAATGGAAGGTGTCCAAGTAGGGACCCTTCTTATCGCACGCCAGCCGGTAGTGGAGGTAATGGAAGCGGATACTTTGCATTCTTTGGGATATGTACCTCTGGCGCATCATCTGGACGCGACGGAATATAATTTACCATGGTGGCCAACGGCTCTGGAATGGGATCTTCTGGCTGTTGCTAAGATGCTCTCGTGCCCGGAGATTGTCTGGGATCATTATAACCAGGGTGTACATAAGTCGAGGCCGTCACCAGAATAGTCATGCCGAAATCTAAGCCTCGGCGCAGGAATTGACGAGCAACTTCTTCAATTGACAGGTTCTCCGTCATGAACCGGTATAGGGAACAAGAACTTGGTCAGACAAATGGCAGAACAGCGTAGGATATGGAAGCTGAAAACAAAGGAAACACTCTGCACAACTCAGCTCTGAAAACAATAACTTAGATTGTCAAACAAGACTATGCAACTTGAGAAAAGTAACTCGAAAATATACAAGTGTGGAGTATTTATAGCTAAGGCGACAGTAAATGCGGGCAAGTGGGGCTACTAGCTGTAGGCGCCTATGCATGAGTTGACAACTCCGTTATCCCCCTCGCCTCTGCGGTGCATTTATTGTGATGGACGGGCTCTGACATCCTTTCGGGAGAAGCTAAAACTTTCGGCGCATGAGTTAAATGCAAATATTACGGAGATCAAGCCGAATCTGTCAAAGCGGCTATACTTAAATGGCGGGCTTATCCTTCCATTATTCTCGGACGTGGCTTCATAACTGCAGTAATTCAAATTTTTCGGCGGGTCATTTCAGCTTAGGTAACTATGCATATAGAGGGGTCCACACCGAGAACTCCTCAAGCGGCAAATTGACACAAGGGACTCCCCAAGAGCAACAGTTCAGCGGCTGGGTGAAAACTTCGCAAGAGTGCAGATATAGGCTTGCTCAACACAAATTTGATTTGACATGCGTGGATGTTTCAAGGAACTGCGCGGGAAGAAGGAAACTGAAAGTGTCTCGCAACTTCCGTGTAGACTGTGACAATGCGATGTCTCTTTCAACTACACCGGACATCTGCACTTCTTTAGCAATATATTAAGTCGACAAGGCGGAGTGGCCGTTGCGATAAAGCTTGAGCCGACTCCCATTGATCTTTGTAGGTAGAAACTCTCCATTAAGCTTCACAAGCTGAATTGCTCCTCCTTCTGTTATCTTGGTCACCCAGAAAGGGCCTAACCAATGTACATGAAACTTGCCCGGAAACTTGATGAATTTACTGTCATAGAGGATTACCAAGTCGCCTTCTTCAAAGTGTTTATTCTTAATGTGTCTGTCATGCCAAGCTTTCTGTCTTGCCTTCTGTACCTGTTGATGAAATCCAGCTAAAAGTCTGTCTTCTTGTAAGGCAAGCAATTGTGACAGTCTTTTACTCATGGTATCAGTATCTGCCATCTCTGTAATTTGCGCAATTCTGAGACTGGGAACAATGTATTCCATGGGCATAACTGCTTCTTGTCCATACACCAAAATGAAAGGTGTGTGGCCTGTTAGTTTCTTACATGTGGTTCTGTAAGCCCATAATACAGCTGTGACTCTAAGGTCCCAATCATCTCTTTGTTGATTACAGATTTTCGTCAGGGCATTCTCAAGGATCTTATTGAATGCCTCCACCGTACCATTAGCTTGAGGGTGGTAGGGTGTGCTCTTATGGTGACTAATTTGGAATTCTTCAGTAAGGGCCTCTATAGTCTCATTGAGGAAATGTGTACCCTGATCACTCATGAGAATCACTGGACATCCAAACCTAGTGATAATGTTCTCAAAAATAAACTGCGCGGCAGTGGCAGCATCGCAGTTCTTAACTGGCTTCGCCACAGCCCATCTGGTGAGGTATTCAGTAGCTGTAATGATGTATCTTGCGCCGGTTCTTTTTCCTAGTGGGTTGATAGGTCCTACAAAATCAATGGCCCATTTATCAAAAGCACGTAGTGTTATATGGGGTCTTAGCGGCATTTCATCTCTCCTTGAAGGTTTTCCTGTTTGCTGGCACACATCGCAACATTTGCAGAATTCCTTAGTATCCTTGTGCAATGTCGGCCACAAAAGACCTGTGGCTAAGATCTTCTGCGCGGTCGGCTTTCCTGCGAAATAGCCTCCTACGGTACCTGAGTGCGCTTCTGCGATGATAGAGCCTTTTTCATGCGGTAAGATACATCTGCGCAAGACTTCATCGGGGCCCAACTTATAGAGCTGGCCTGCTATCAAAGTGAAGTCTGCAGCTTTAACAACAAGTTGCTTCTTCTGCTGGATTGTAAACTCAGCCGGCGCTTGCCTGGTAGTGAGAAATTCAAGAATATCAGAATAGTATTCATCTACTGCTTGAATAAAAAACAACTGTGCATCAGGCAGATTGTCCTCCAGACTTGTAGGTTCCTCTCCTGACTCTATCCTGGATAAATGGTCAGGTCCTGCATTCAATCTGCCTGGCTTTACAATAACCTCAAAATCATACTCTTGGAAAAGCAGTAGCCATCTGCAAATTCTTCCCCCTAAAACTGGCTTATTGACCAAGTATTTCAAAGCAGAATGGTCAGTATACATTTTAAAGTGTGCGCCCAATAGGTAGTGCCTGAATTTCTGTAGGGCATACACCATAGCTAATCTTTCTCTATCTGTAGTGGTGTAGTTCTTCTCGGCCGTGGATAGCTTTCTGCTGGAGTAAGAAATCGGGTGGTCAATACCTCCTTCTCCCGGTTGTGTAAGCACGACTCCTAATGCTATGGAAGAAGCATCGACATGAACATGAAATGGTTTTCTCCAGTCTGGGAAAACTAGAATTGGCGTAGTGATCATCTTTTCTTTAAGTGTATCCAAGCTCTGTTGGCATTCTTCTGTCCATTGGAACTTCGAATCCTTTTTCAGCAATCTTTCCATAGGTGCTGTGATCTTTGCATATCCTTTGATAAATTTTCTGTAGTATCCTGTATGTCCTAATGTAGTACGCAATCGTTTGACTGAGTTGGGCGCAGGTAAATTAGCAATAATGGAAACCTTCACAGGATCCATCAGGAGTCCTTGTCTGCATACAATATGACCCAACAAAATACCAAAAGGAACACAGAAGATACATTTTTTCAAGTTCAGGGAAATCTGATGCTGTCTACATTTTTCTAACATCATGCATAGATTCCCTATATGATTCTTTAATAAACCAAAGACAGTCCAGTCATCAAAGTAGACTTCTAAGAAATTGTGAATGAATTCTTTAAAAAAAGCAACAACGACTCTAGAGAAGATAGCAGGTGCGTTTTTAAGACCAAAGGGCATTACCGTGTACTGAAATGAGCCCCATTCAGTCGCAAAAGTAGTTTTATAGCGGTCGTCTGGGTGGATTCTGATCTGATGGTATCCCGAAAATCCATCAGTGAAGGAGTAAGCCTCTTGTCCTCCAACATTATCAAGCACTTCATCTGTAAAAGGAGTGGGAAATGGATCATGCGCTGATGCATCATTGAGTTTGCGCAAGTCCACACAGATTCTTATTTCTCCTTTTGTCTTTTTCTCTTGTACAACCATAGGACTAATCCAGTCGCTTTCCTCTACTGGCTCAATAATACCTGCTGCGAGCATTTTATCAATTTCTTCTTTAACTTTTTCTTTATATCGCGGATTCAATCTGTATGGGCGCTGTTTTACTGGCTTGGCATCTGCTTTGAGAGGTATGCGCATAACTCCTAAGTCTCCTAGGATGCCTTTCATTTATGTGAACTTGGTAGGAAAGATATCTTGGTAGTCATGTAATAAATCTGAAATATGCCCAACAGTCTCATCATCCCAATAATCTCCTATAGAAGCAAGCTTGGGTTCGGCTTCTGTTCCAATGTTAAGTTTTTTGAGCTTGATGTGTTCTGTAATGGCAGGGATATCAAGCTGAGGACCTTCAACATTGCGCATCCCTTCCGATTCTGGAATATTGACGTTGCGAGGATCATCGTCCTCTTCTCCAGTGGTGAAATTATAGCATTCCAAGGCATGTTCTATCTGGACAGCCCAATCTGGTTGGGAATATTCTGGTAATGGACATTGTTCAAATACCTTCTTTTTAATACATTTTAAAGCGTGGTCGATGCTTAGATGTTCTGACTCAAAGTTGAAGGTAAGTTGAAAACTTTCTATCATAAGAGGCCAACTGATAGTGCCTCTGCGCAATTCTGTTTCAGTGTACCAGTTCCTGGGAATTGTATCCAATGTGTGGATGAATAGGTGAACCCACTCATCTTCTGGAATACCTGACCATTGCTGATTACATGCTTCAAAATGTGACCTGGGGTCACTCTGTCCCTCATATTTGCGTAACACTTCTGCTGTGGTATCCTGAAATCTGCGCAGTATCAATCTGCAACAGTCTTGCCATGTATGAATATTCTCCTTATGCGCACCCCACCATCTTGCGGGTGTAGCGCACAGTGCTACGTCCAGTGCCTGTATGCGCTGCTGTTTTGGAAGTTGTTGTTCATATGCATGTATGAATTCGCGTATGTCAGTTAAACCATCAAAAATGGGAGTGTCAATCAATTATGTGCCAATCCATCGAATGGATTTAGTCATCATGGCGCAACGTCTTGCAAAAACCTCATGTAAATGATTCTGCCAGTTTTCCAATCCTGCATCTGAGTCTGATGTGCACAAGCTATCGCATCGCCAGCTGATATGGCCGTCTGCTGTGGGATTGACATAGTCACTCTGACTAGCAGTCATCTGATACAAACTTTCCATGTGGCACGCTTCTTCTTCCGCCCGAATGGGTTCTATATACCTTGGTCCTTGAATAGGATCAAGTGGTGCAATGACCCTAATCTGGTCATCCTCAAAGATCATCTGTCTTTTCTTCAAATTAATGACAGCCAAATTATCAAATGCCCAGTCTATGCCTAAAAGTGTTGGGTAAGGTCTACTATCATCCAGAATTTTGATTACTTCAAAGTCTACGGAACTTCTTACTCCCTCAATATCAATAGGCACATTGGGTAATCTGCCCAATGGAGAGACTCGTTGTTGATTCATGAGTCTTAGATGGATGGGGGATCTTGTAAGCTGAGGGCTTCCCATCTGTTCCCATGTCTGCATGGTGAGAACATTAACTTCTGAGCCCAAATCTAGAATGACTTCATCCATTTCAAATGCTCCAATCTGCGCTATGAGCCTCATCTCTTTTCTAGTTCTGGTATGACTCCCAATCTGGTGAACAGCACGCTGTGGTGTGTTCGTCAAAGTAGATTGTTGACATTTATCCGATAGGCGTTGAAGTTCCATAGTTGCTTTTTCATACAGAAGCATTTTAATCCATAAGTTCAGAGAATTTAAGAACTTACCTCTGTGTGCTTGGAAGAAACTCCTCTCAGCTTCACTGAAACTCTTTCTTGTATCTACTGCAAACTCAGTGATGAAACCTTCCAGTAGACTATTCAACCAAAAGTCTACTGCGTGGGACACGAAATTGTCTACCCGCTTCAAAATACTGACTAGCTTAGGTGTCCAAGCGACAGGTCGATCAACATGCACAGTGGGTCTAGTATCTGCTAACTTGGCTATCCAAGCATGCAACTCAAGCGGAAATGTGACAAAGAAAATTTCGTGAAGGTCAGTATAGATATACTTCTGCAACCAGTCTTCTGTCTGGAGCCTAGAGCTTTTGTTTTCTTGTTCAGCGAACTCTGTAGCCTTTAAATCAAACCAGTCTTCAATTTCTTTAGCTGTAGGATTCCAGTAACACATGGGTTAGCTGATCAACGGAACCCTTTGTTGGCTCCCTCTTTCTATCTCGCGCGTTGCCAAAATAACAAGTTTCACAGTAACAAGTCGTGAGGCAACGGAACCATTTGTTGGCTCCTTCTTTCTATCTCGCACGTCGCCAAAATAACAAGTTTCACAGTAACAAGTCGTGAGGCAACGAAACCATTTGTTGGCTACTTTTGGATAGACCCGGGTTTTAATGAAGCGCAACAACAAAACCCCTTGGCGCACTGGCCCTCTCAGCAACGAGCTGCGCAGCAGCTCGAGGTCTCACCCGAAGTGGCTATGGGGGGGCTAAGGAATCAGGTTTCCTTAATCTAGGCAATGTGGAGACTGATCTTTCTTCCTCGACAATTCCTCAGAGCGGACTACCTGGCTCTTCTGCAGACCCCTCGGCGTAGCTGTGCTGAACTCTCGCTCAACAGCCTAGCTGCGTGGCCTCTCCATTCTGGCGCACGGGGTGACTTATACCCTGCGTCGACGCTCTATATATCTTGTCTTTCCGTGCGCCCATCGTAGTAAGGCATTCCTCTATCGCTGTGGCGACGACGTTCTACAGATTCTTCGACACTTAACGGTTATATTTACCAAGCAAGCTCCAAGAACAGACTCAACATATTCCTAAAGATAATGCAACATTCATAGCAACATTCATTGAAACACAGATAACAACTCAGACATGCATTCACGCGATCACTACCATAACAACAAGACGTGAAGAATTCACCTCCTCGGGAAACCACGTCCACGGGGAGTGTTTCGTATATTAACTCAAAGGGGACTTATACAATAATGCTGCGCACACAGCTGCAGCCTTAGATCTTTCTAGGAAACTCCATGCACACAGCTAGGAGCCCTTCTCTCAATCTAGTCTCTTCCTCTTCAGAGATTACAATAGTTCAGACGTCGTCTCAGACTGTCTGCAACTTGGGGATTAACTTCACGGTTATCCCAGCCCTAACTCTTGTCTTCTAACAACCCAGTAGAAAACAATCCTCATACAAAATAACCAACCTACCAACTAGCTAGCTTATCTCAAACAGCTAACTTGCGTCTCAACATCTCAAGGCTAGCTAACTGACTAACACATATATATAGGTGGCCATGATGGTCGTACCTTTACAAAACTGTGGTCCTTTCCCAACAGTAATCCCCAAAAACCCTAACCACGCACATGGCTAGGTGTACTGTAGGCACCGCTTGTGGTCATGTCGCCACTTCCTGCAGGTTCCGTGACTTCCGGCACAGATTGCGGGTATGGGTGCCTTGTCCTTCGCCTTCAATGCTTTGGTCCGTTGCTCCTCCTTGATCCGAGCAACCATAACTTCTGTACTTAACCTTAAATGAGGGTAGCTGAGCCCTCTACTCCGTCGCTTCATTTATTATGGTAGCTGAGCTTTATATTCAGCCACATTCATTCTTCTATGATGTGCGCGCGAGCTCCGCGAGTTCCAGTACGTAATTTGCGTCGAGCTCATCCATCTGGCACCGTACTGCGCACCGTTTCCTTCTTCCCAAAATTTGGTGTTTATTCAAAATTGGCACTTTCCCTTCAATACTTGTGCTTTTTCCTCAAAATTCGCAGCTTTACCATAGCTACGGCCTTAGGCTCCAACAGTCAACTATAGAAGTGAAAAGTAAAGAAGTAGAATGGTGCAAAGGACACACCACTGTAGCATCAAATCCGCGCAATCAGAACTGCAACTATCATAGCTAGAGGAAGAGACGCAAAAGGACAATAGTTCTCTTGAAAAGTAAATATGAAGTGTGGTCAACATGAGAACTATGTCATTTTGGGTCTAAGGGGTTTTATGGGGGTTGGCCCATAGTTATTGTAAGGATGTGACCTTCGGGCACAATCTATATAAAGGGAAATTTTGTATGAGGAAGGGTTAGAATTTGATAGATGAAAGGAGACTTAGGCTAGATATTGTCGTTCTACACTAAGAGAGGTCTAAGAGAGGAAAAATACTCTTCAACTATGTGCGTAGAGATCTATTATAGAGAAGATTTTGTAGATGAGTGCGTAGAATGGAACTATTATCCGCTTCCAAGAAATACAAGAATAGTTCCTGTGGACGTATCTCCCATCTGGGGGGTGAACCACGTAATACCTGTGTTATGTGTTAGAATATTTGTTATATTATATGTTGATGAATGTTTATGCTTAAATATGTGTTATCATATGAATGTGATTGAGAATGATCTGATAAGTAGCGGAACATGCATGTATGAACATTGCGAATTCATGTTAGATATGAAAGATACCCAGTCCTAAGAGTAATGGTAGCAACGATTCAGCGAAGTCTGTAGGTTGTTGATAGCTGCAAAGTGTGCAGTTACCCATTGATAATAACATATTAAGTAGATGTTGATTAAGATGAGCATATCAAGCTCGTGTAACATAATCACACGTCACCAGGTTGTAGAAACCTGATTTTGTAACCACCCATCTTCGCTTCGGGTGAGACTTCAACCTGCTCATAGGTTGATGCCGAAAGGGCTAGTGAATAGGATTTGTTGGATCCAAAGTAAAGGGTATTTCATAGAATTCGGGTTAGATCGAGAAAAATATAGAGAAATAAGTGGCCAAAAAAATGGTTATGTTTTTGTGCTAAGAATTGGCGATGTGCAATGTTGTTATGTTATGTGAATGTAAAGAACTAAGCCAACAAATGGTTCCATTGCTGCATTTTAACTAGCGATGTGTTATGTGGTATCCGTAAAATATAGGAATATAGAACTAGGTAAGCCAGACAGAACTTGAGTTTGTGAAGAAAGAGAACAGAAATTCGCGTCTTACCACAGAACAATGGTTGCAAAGGTACATATTCACTGATTTGCATCAAATTTTCTTCGCATCTTTTACTACTCAGTTGCATGAGTGGATATCGAGGGTAGAAGAATGAAAAAATTGTTTCCAGGGTGGATAACCTACAATTTGGAATCCATAGTTGATTCAGAGGCTCAAAGGGATTGACAACCACATTTCAAGAGTAGTAGACTTTTGGTTTGATAGTTTACTGGAAGGATACGTTACATAATTTGTTTTGGAAATGTTGAAGTCTTACACTGTAGCAGAAGGATATTTCTTCCAAGGATTTAGAGGTAAGTACCTGAAAAACCTCAGTTTATAGAATAAAATGGTACTTGCTGAAAAAGGAGTCTTAAGAATCCAATCAGATTCCTAGGGTTTCAGTCTCTAATGTTCGGTAACACAGATAGTGACATAGATGAAGATATTGGTATTTTGCAAAGTGGAAAGAGATACAAAGTTAGCATTAGAAAGATGTTTCATGATGCCGGAACTCGCACATTCATAGAAATTGAGTTAGGAAGTGACATAAACTCATATCAGGTTGATTTTGATAGTGAAATAGAACCTAGACACATTGGTTATCATCCTATTACCCCATAGAAACTCATAGTTGAGGACATAAATATTACTATCCAGCATAACACTAGTAGTAGTAATACTGCAAGACAAAATACTCAGAATCAGTCAAGTAGTGGTATACTATCATCTTCTCAGAACACTACACCTCCTAGAAGAAGAATGACAGATGCCATTAAGCTACCTATTTTTAAAGGAACTGGTCTAGAAGACCGAGAGCAACATTGATTTGTCTGTGACGCCGTATGGAACATTAAGCAAGTACAAGATGATGCTATAAAACAAGCTTAGCTAGTTACCACATTCAGAGACAGAGCTTTAACATGGTTCATGAAGTATTCTGTTCGACATAACATCGCTATTCGACATCAAAACTACGCTTATTAGAGAATTTAAGAAACCTATGTTAGAATCTCAGTGCATCACGTAATTAAAAGAAATCAAACAGAAACGTAATGAGACTGTGTGGGAATTCGATCAAAAGATCAAAGCATTGTTAGCTCAAGTTAGCTTTGAAATAACACCACAACAACATCAAGAATGGTTTATAGCCGCGTTGTTTCCCGAGATTAGATTACCGTTGATGCAACAGAAGGTAGCATCGCAAACATAAGCATTACAGATTGTGATGAAGCTATAAGCTTCTCCCATAGGAGAAACTAGCACAGGTATGGTACAGATACAAACATAGCTAGCAAATTTAGCATTACAACTACAAGATATGAACAAAGGAAAAGAGATAAGAGAAGATGTCTGGTGTACAAAATGTAAAGGAGAGGGACATTCCAAGGAACATTGTCCTGTATTTAGTGATTACATCAATAAAGGAGCATCGGACCCATTGAATCAACATCAAGGACCATGGTGTGAGATTTTTCGATGTATAGGACATCACCTAGAAGACTGATACCTACTTCATAAGTATGTACAGACACCAAAGAATCTATACTGCACATTTTGTAAGTCGTTTGGCCATGCTGATACCAACTACAGAGCTTATGATCTCATGATAGAAATAAATCATGATGTCTACAGAGTCGAGGAGAAACAACGTATGATAATGAAAATGCACAGTATGATCAAGGTGCGCATAGAGGACGCGGTGGATTCAAAAGAAGAGGATGTAACACTATCCAATCAAGAGGAAGAGGTCATATTGTGTTCTATAACTATGCTCAAACAAGACATTTAGCAAGAGACTGTCAGAACCCATGTACAACCTGTAAGTACTGTAAGTCATTTGACCATGTCATTGAAGCATGTCCCATTTTGCAAGGAAAAATGCAAGAGAAAAGACCAGAAGGATGGAACCATAATATACAGATGATCACAACTGATAAAAGAAACGAAGATTGCAACATTCATGTTGTGACGCGAAGTGTAGATGCAATAGGAAATGATAGGACAAATGAATCTTTGACTTCTGAAGATCACTCAAATAGACCAAAGCCTACTGTTCGGCCTTGGGTAAGAAAAGAAACTAGAAAAATTTATACATTTAACTCTAACTAGGAGAAAAAGGTATTTATGGAATAAAGAAAAATATTTTAGGACTCAGAACCTTTGACCACAAGGACCCCATTGCGAAGTGATCATACATCAGTACTAGACATGCTGACTTTGTATGATGGATCATGAACTTCGCCAGAGTAGATAAGTCCTATTACGTAGTTCCTATAGAGCTACATAAATTTGTTGAGGCATGGAAATTCCTTAGGATAATTACATAACCTATTGGAACATTACGAACAACATAATACAGTGAATGATGAACACAGAGTAGTTCATCACATCAAGAATCATAGAAGGATATGAAGAGAAATGAGGATAAATGCCCAGATCGTGTTAATTTTTGAGCATTAATTCAATATACTCTAGGATATTTACTAAGAGAATAACATGTATAGTATATCAATGCATATCAATCATATAAAGCATATCAATCATCACACGATGCAAACATAAGAGACAATAGACACACAGAGTTTCCGTGGGGAAAATCCTAAGGTGAAAAACCCCACAACTTCCTCAGCGATAGATAGAGCAATGATACAACCAAAGTACAACCCAAGTACACAGAGATAGTCTCCTCCTAGTAGCTAATCCTCCTCCTCACATGTGTTCCACTTTCTGAGTGATGTAGAGTGAGATATGCAGTGATCAAAATAGAGATCGGGAAATCTTTATTTATACTTGTCCTGACTGCCCAATAAACTTATGGGGCCGACTTGTCTAGCTTAGTACAATAACCCATGGTTAAATTAATCAAGGATGACCCCACGCATGGTGGTCTAATAACCCATCGGCAAGTTACGACAATTGTGACACTTGTCAATACAAATGACGACACTTCCTTATAGAGGAATAACACATATCTATAGGAGTACAATATACATAGATGAAATACATTCCAAATATATATATATATATACATCAACACTCCCTCTTAACTATGAACCTATTTCTCAACACAGATCCGCTAGCACAAGTATTCTTCTCTGGATCATCATCAGCGAATCATCGTCCTCGAATCATCATCATCATCATTGCTGCTATCTCAGTCAATCTCTGAATCTACTCGTCATAGGAAGTTCTACACAACCAGTCCTTTTTCATACTGGGTGTAGGCCCACCACTTGCAGGTCTTCATCATCACTGGACATACTATGGAATCCTCAGGATTTATTATGTGCATCACAAAACCTCGAAAGAGCATCCCAGGATGTTACAGGTACACAACTCTGACCTATAAGATCTCCCAGGATCTTTTATATGTGACAGTCACAAAACCTTAAAAGCATGTCTTGCCAAGCAAGAAACCTAAAGAGAATATGAGGCCTTTTTCATCCTATCCAGATATCCAGGTTTGATTGCATGTGACTCCTACCACAAAACCTTAAAAGAGTGTCTTGCCAAGCAAGAACCCTAAAGAGCATCTGCGGCCTTTTTCATCCTGTCCAGATCTCTAGGTCTGATTACATGTGGTAATGGCAATGCCTCAAAAGAGTATCTGAGGCCTTTTTCATCATGTCCAGATCTCCCAGGTCTACTTACATGCCATAGGACAAAACCTCAAAAGAGCATCCCAGGCTATTACGGGTACACAACGTCGACCTATAGGATCTCCCAGACATGCTCATCTGCAGAACCTGTTCCAAAGCCACACAGTATCAACCTGATACTCACCATACATCATCCTGATGTACACATGATCATCCTGATCATCAACACTGCATCATCCTGATGCATGTCATCTGGAGCAACATCCTGAAGATCGTCATCCATGATCATCCTGATCATACAATGCATCCACCTAATGCATACACAGTATCTTCCTGATACATATCATCATGCATGATCTACTTGATCATACAATGTATCCACCCGATACATCTACAGATACATACACATGATCCAACTGATCATATCCAACATCCAACATGATGCGTATATACATATACATATAAATTATCCAACTGATCATATCCAGCATCCAACATGATGCATACATACATATAAATGATCCAAATGATCATATCCAACATCCAACATGATGCATACATACAGAGCAGTAACTGGAGCATCGTCCTGATGCTCATCATCCAACGCTTATATCCACAGCCATGGAAGGATCCTCCTCTCACCATGCTCGTAATGGCTCCTGCAAATGTGTCGATCACTTCTTCCTCGAAGTGTCATCAATATGAAGAACACCAAGCCTCTCTCTGAAGTACTCGAACTTCACTATCGCTAGTGGTTTCGTCAGTACATTTGCAACCTGCTCATCTGATGCAACATACAGGAGCTTCACTTCTCCTCTCTACACCATATCCCTGATATAGTGATATTTGATCTCAATGTGTTTCAACTTGTCGTGGAACACCGGATTCTCAAACAGATTCACACAACTCTGGTTGTCACAAAAGATACCCGTAGCCTCCAACGGAAGATCAAATAACTCAGATAGTAGCTTTTAGAGCCATACTACCTCACAACTAGCCGAACATGCTGCAACATACTCTGCCTTGGTTGTACTCAGTGCTACGCAGGACTGCTTCCTGCTAAAACAAGAGATCACACCTAATCCCATACTGAAGTAGAACCTAGAAGTGCTCTTCCTATCTACAACACTACCTACCCAGTCCGAATCAACATAACCGTGTAGGTTAAACTTTTGATTCGCATCATACTTGAGCCCATACTAAACTGTACACTTCAGGTACCTCAGAATATGCTTTACAACAACTAGGTGAACACCTCTTGGATCTGTCAGGAACTAGCTCAAATGTGTTCACCGCAAAGCAAGTATATGGTCTCGTATTCATCAAGTACATCAAGGACCCAATCATCTGACGATACATCGTGACATCAATTGGATCAATTGAAGCATTACACAAAAGCTTCAAGTTTGATGCCATAGGTGTGACCATGGCCTTGCAGTCCATCATCCCGAATCTCTTCAGGATCTCTAATACATAATTCCCTTGTCCAAGGAAGATCCCATCTGCACTCTGCCACACCTCCATGCCTAGAAAATAGTGCATCATCCCCAAGTCCTTCATCTTGAACTCGGCGGCAAGCTTCCTCTTGTTATCAGCAATCAAACTAGAATTACCTGTAACAAACAGGTTATCTATGTAGATAAGTAGTATCACAGGATTGCCTTCCTCAACCTTGTAGTAAAGGTTAGAATCTGCTTTACTCTTGGTAAAGCCCAAGCTAGATAGAAATATTTCCATCCTACCATACCAATTCCTAGGAGCTTGCTTCAAGCCATACAAGGCTTTCTTCAACTTGCCCACATATGACTCTTTGTCATGTGTCTCAAAACCAAGTGGCTGCTCCACATACACTTCCTCTTCGACTACACCATTCAAGAAATTTGTCTTGACATCCATCTGGTGTATCTTCCATTTCATCACTGCATCCAAAGCAAGTACTGATCTGATGGAAGTGTATCTGGCTACAGGTGCAAAAGTCTCTTCATATTTTATTCCCTCTTTCTGAGAGAAGCCACAAGCTACAAACCTCACTTATTATTATTATTATTATTATTTTCTATGCTACCATCTGCAGCATGATTGATCTTATAGATCCACTTGGAAGTCACAATAGGCTTCCCTTCAGGTCTTGGGACTGCATCCCAAACATCATTCTTCATGATCGACTGGTACTCCTCGATCATGGAATTATTCCCGAATCCTAGGAACTTCAATATCTTCAATAGATAACTTTGTTGCTGAACAAATGTTGTAGTCCTTCTTTTGTAGGTGAAGGTATACGATCTTTCCTACAAAACAAGTTAAATTGCATGATTAGAAACATCTCATAGTTTTCAGAACAAATTCTTACACATAAGGAAATATGTCATACAGTCATGCAATTATCTTAGCCAATGCTTTAATATAACATTTATCCATATCCCGTAACTTTCTAGATGTCTTCCAATCTCTACCAAAACATTGTTAAGAGTGTGCACAACTCCCAACATGTCAGGAAAGAGGTTTCATTCTAGATAAGTAGCAATGGAATTTTGTTCAGTGCCATAGGCCACTGACCCATCACATGCATATTAGTAGTATACTATTCATTAATGCAATTATTCTAATATGCATAATACATGTAACCTAAGTCTAGGAACATAAGTGTATACATCATTGAACAATATTATTTAAACAAACATATATACAAGAAATGACAATTCAAATACTTATCTTTGTTTGTTTGTTGTGTGGACTCCCTCTCAATCATTTTTTCCTTGCAGAAACTACTGGAGTATGCTCCCTCTTGATCTTTGCTTCCTAGATTACATGTCCTTGAACTTATATTCATCCTTGATCACTATGCATGCTTACTAGTATCATCATTGTGTCATCCTCGAGATCTCATACATAATCATACATTCATTAGTATAATCTTAATACTATCAAAACAAAATAATCTTCAACATGTATAGTCATGATCATTTCAAACACAGATAATAAGCATTATCATTCAAGGTTTTAGGGAAGACTTCTCTTACTCATGCATATTCATGTTTGACTATAGAACTCTTCTGGTTAGTCATATCATCAATCAAGGTAAGAGACATAATATGCATAAATCCTAGATTATTCAAACTTGTGACTTCATGAGTAATCATTATAAATCATACAAAAGTATAAGATCCTTTGATATAAGAAAAACATACTTGGTCATCATATTTGCTAGTTATGTCTAGCAATGTTTTCTTGTTCTCTTCAATGACCTACATAAATCGTAAGTTAACCTTTGCAAAACCAAATTATGCATACCTCTATGTGATCCATGGCTATGGATGAATCTATATCTTCATGTCACCATAGCATGTTCAGGTTGTCCCTTCAATTTGTACAATCCTCACTCTTGCTCTCCAATCACTACTGCATCATCTATGGTCTTACCCTTTGGCCACATTAGGACTTGGCCATCTACAAATGAAACCCTCATGCCTTTTGCATCCAACGTATATGTGGAGAGTAGGTTCTTCTTGACCCCAGGTACATATAGAACATCTTTCATCTTCAAAGACTTCCCAGAGTCTAGGTTGTATGAGGCTTCACCGCTTCCTTTGATAGGGTATTGATAGTCATACCCAAGTTTCACTTTATGGGGTGACTCATGTTCAGATAGATTTGCAAAATATTCTTTAAACCCAGTCATGTGTTTGGAAGCCCCACTGTCAATAAGCCAATCATTACAACCATGAGAGATAGTACTTGTGAGAGCAGAGATGAGAACATACTCTTCTTTGCTTGATGATTCATCATCATCACTTTCTGCTCTAGCCTTCTTCTTGGGAGGTTCATCATCCTCATCAGCATGAGCATGATATCTCTTCTTGTTTTCCTTCTTCTTGTTGTTGTTGTTGGAACCCTTTTTGTTCTTGGGACAATCTATAGCAAAGTGACCCTTCTCATTACAGGTGAAGCATCTCAGATCCTTCTTACCCTTTTGGTGATGGTGGTGAGAAGGTCTTCTGTTATGAGATGGCTCCTTCTTGAACATACCTTTCTTGGTATGTGTTGTGAGAGCTTGATCCTCATTTCCCATCTTTTCTTCTCGGGCCACGAGCCTAGCTTCTTCTTGAGAACATTCTTTCCGCAGTCTGTTGAAGGAGATCAACTTCCTTCTTGCACAAATTCCTTAAATAAAGGAGTCCCATGACCTGGGTAGGCCATTCATAGTGGTCATGACAACTTCAGCATTCTCCACCATTTCATCCACCGCTTCTAGTTGTTCCTTGATCCAAGAGACCCTAGAAAAATAAGATTGAATGGTTTCTTCATTCTAAAACTTTACCCCTTTCAATTAGTTCCGCAGGGTCATCTTCCGATTTATGTTCTTCCCTTCAAATAGCTTGGTCAGGGAATCAAACATCTCTTTGGGTGTCTTTAGAGATGACACATGTGGGATGAGATGGTTCTTGATGGAATCAACAATGATCCTCTTTTCCTTGACCAAGTTCTTCTTGGGGAGGTCTTTAGCTTCTTCTTCCTCTGGGATAGGGACCTCTTCCCTTATGTAAGGGTCCAACTCATTTTCTTCCAAGATTAACCCAATCCTATACTTCCATGCTCAGACGTTATCAACCCCTTCAAGCTTATCCTCAAGCTTGGTGTGGTGAGACATCTTAAAGAGTACTTCAAATGGAAATAGAAAAGATTTAGGCCTTACCACTTGATTTGCTGAAAAATGGATCTTGTCGTGGATTAGGGTTTGTCAGAGAAATCCTAAAAATTCAAAAATGTGAATTTCAAGTTTCTAAAAGGATAGAAAGATGCGCCTTGATGAGCTGATCAGCCTGTTGTATTCATAATTTGAGATATGCAAATCTTCACTCTTCAGAAATACCTTTTAGTCTTCTTGGGTTCACCAGGGAGGACCCTGAATTAGGGTTTGAGTTTCCCAGAGATTTACCGAGTCAAAAATCTCGATCCAAAGCTCTAAACTTTGATTTTTCCAAGGAGCTTCCAGCTATGTCTTCATATTTCATTAATTCCTATTTTTGGGGAAACCCTAACTTTTAGGGCCAAAACTGAAAGTGCTCAGAACTGAATTCTGATTGGACAGAAAGATTCACCTTGCTGAGGAGAGTCAATCTATCATATTTCTTTTCCAAAATCTATAGAGAGAAACCCAATAAACAAGAAACCCTGGTTTCCACCATTGCACAATGTCTTCTTCTCAGTTTAGCTCTAATACCATGTTAATATTTTTGCATTAATTCAATATACTCTAGGATCTTTATTGAGAGAATAACATGTATAGTATATCGATGCATGCATATCAATCATAGCAAGCATATCAATCATCACAAGATGCAAACATAAGAGACAATAGACACAAAGAGTTTCCGTGGGGAAAACCCTATGTTGAAAAACCCCACAACTTCCCCAGAGATAGATAGAGCAATGATACAACCAAAGTATAACCCAAGAACAGAGAGATAGTCTCCTCCTAGCAGCTGATCCTCCTCCTCACATGTGCGCCACTTTTTGAGTGATGTAGAGTGAGATATGAAGTGATCAAAATAGAGATCGGGAGATCTCTATTTATACTTGTCCTGACTGCCCAATACACTTATGGGGCCGACTTGTCTAGCTTAGTACAATAACCCATGGTTAACTTAATCAGAGTTGACCCCACACATGGTGGTCTAATAACCCATCGGCAAGTTACAACACTTGCGACACTTGTCAATACAAATGACGACACTTCCTTATAGAGGAAGAACACCTCTCTATAGGAGTACAATATACATAGATGAAATACATTCCGAAGTTACATATACATCAACAGATCGAAGATTTTGAAATGGACTAGGCCATTCTCGACCTAGGCTCAGAGGTGAATGTCCTAACAAATCAAACATGGGAACAAATGGGAAATCCAAAGTTATATTGGTCTCCTATACAGTTGAGATTAGCTAAACAACAAAAGTTTATACCCTTTGGGAGATTATCAAGTGTCCTTGTAGGCATTGATGGAGTGCGAAGTAAAGTAGATGTTGAGGTTATTGAAATCATAGATGACAACAATCGTTATACTTAATTATTGGGGATTTATTGGGAAACTGAAAACCTCATAATTATCAATCTCAAGAAAAAAATATATATTTGAAGGACCGGAGATTAGGGTCATCACACCCTTGGATCCTTCACAAGGACCTAGATATCTCAAACCAATTCGAGAAGAATGTAGAGCTCAAGAAATTGATAATATCTACAAAATGACAGTGAATCGGGAAGATTACATTAATCCTACATAAGATGGAACATTGAGCTGGAGATGCGACAGTTTTTGTGTATCAGAATCAGACGCAGGGATGGAGAACTAGCAGAGCCGATTGCATGAAGTATTCGCAAGACGGTGTGGAAAGATAACAAAGTCACTATGTTGGATTGGAAGAGAGGTAATTCCAATTCATACTTATGATGGTTTAGGAAATATCTACGCATTTCTTCATGAATATTTAGTATCAATTTTAGATGTACATAAGTTAGCATCCTTGGATATAGCATTGTGAGACACACCTACTAGGTGGTGGGTTGCGCATAAAGAGAACCTGAACACATGGGAAGAATGTAAGAACATGACGGAAAACAAATTTGCAGAAAAAATTGAGATAGTACAAGCAAAATACAATGGACAAACTGATCCCAGAGATCATCTAGAGTGTTGTTTGCAGGCTTGGTGTAACATCCCGTAAAAATACCAAAATTTAAAATTTTTAAAATAGCAATAATTATCGAATTTGTTATTGCGGAACATATGACATAATTAAAATTCTTAACTAGGATAATTAATAACAATGACACGTTATATTTCTCAAAATAAGATATGATGTAGTTGTATTTTCTATTTCAGATTTAAATGGATGTTAATCTCCTTAACAAAAGATCTTTTATGATTATGCACAAGAATACAATTTTCAGATCTGCTTAAGTTCTAAATGCAATTACATGCTATACATAGGTTTATATTATTATGATGTTCTTGATGATGTGCTTATAGTTTAGTTGTATGATGATGAAGGGGTCCTATGAGGTACCCTGGGGTTTACTTAGCTACGTTTAGCTAAGTCATTTGAATCATGTTTCAATGTGCATACCGTAGGTAAGAATTTCCACGACAAACATCTGTTAAGAGTACATGTGTCTTTCAATTCATCGTCAATGTTATATTAAAATGCTGAGTACTTCCTTGCGAAACAAGTTACTAGAGGTATGGATATTTTGGTTTCAATTCTAGTCTATGTACTGACTTACAAAACTCTTCAGTGTTATAAATTCACGTCGTCTAATTGTTTTTATAATGCTACACTTATTAACATATGACTAATGTCCTTAATATCAAAATAGTGATACCAATGTCCATTGATAATTCTATTAGAAAGATTGTAGAAATAATGTTTATACTATTGAACTATCATTACGTTTTGCATCTACGGAACTTAAACTATTCTAATTCCTGAATTTATGATTTGATTATCATTACACAATTAATATATGAAAAGTATAGTGACTAGTGCTTGTGCCAAGAACTTAGCATTAGAGTGTATATCGTCACCACTTAAACTATACCTTTAGTATTACATTTATCATTAGAATTTTGCAATACATGGCTAGCATATTAAATATATTGTGCATATGGTGTTTATGCTATGAACTTAGCATTAAAATGTGTATCACACTATTTATCTATACCTATAGGCTCACACTTATTATTTTGAATTGGAAATACATAGCTAGAGCATGAAACCATATAGACTTTACCTTATGTGACTTTAAGTATAATATAGGAATGAAAAGTTAATTAAATCTATACTAACTTGTGCATTTTTACACTATACAAAAGCATGTGATATTAGTAATGTCACGATGCATGAAAATAACCTTTGGGACTATATGATATGTATACTATGTAACTAACAAAGCAATCATTACGAATTTGACAGGGTTTTAAAGCTCGTACTTCGCATGCTTTTGAACTGGTAAAGACAGTCCCTAGCATTAACGTTGCTCAGTTGTTCGGTGAGGTGGAAGCTTTGTTGGATGGTCTCCATGTGATTAAGTTTGTAACAAGCACGTTAAAAGGATGAACTATGCCATGCACTAGCTCTCAGTCTACTGAATTGGTGACTTGGTAGATGAAGTAATCAATGCAATATTGATTGCAATCGTTGCTTGAATATCAACATGACTTAACTGGCAGCTAAACCATCGTTGATCTATGCAAGATCTAGGGCTGAGGATGAAACCCTATTCTTGCATTGGTAAGTAATGGAAAATTGGTTTTCTGGCATTCATTGTTGAGTTTTAGTGGTAAGGTCGCAGAGACGACCGTTTGCTGCAATGTAGGGTTTAGTGGTTTTCTGTGAAGAGGAATCCTTCCTCGGTTTTGAACCTTCGACCCGTGAGGGATAGTTTTAATAGTTATAGGCTTACACTCTTGTGCCAAACAACCACAATTCAACCATGGTGGTTATGTGTGGTTCGTCTGTTAGTTGTTGAATTCGTAGTTTGCTGTGAATACTATCATGCTTCGTTGTTTTGTTGGTCTAGTGTGCCAATGTTCAGGAGCTTTGTTTCTAAGGGTAAGTGCTTACGATAATGAATGTAATACTGTGTTACTTGCTTTTATACTTGCATTTTCTTGTTTTTAGCCCTTCGAACTGTTCCTTTGGCACGTACCCACTTCGTAGGAGGTTGCTATGCATAATATTTGGAATGGAGGTGATGCATCTACTTCCTGGTAAGCTCCAGTGGTTCTCGAAATCTCGTAGGTGCCTTTGGCATGGTTTTGTTGGTGACTAATATGTGCCGAGAGTTGGAGCTATTAGACCTAGTTCGGGTGATGGCTGAGTGTTAAGTTTTAAAGTCTTATTTTGACAATGTTGTATAGAGGATAAGCTTCAGTTGTTTAAGTTTCTATTTGGCTCTATGATGCCTAGCTGCATCGTTTGAAAATAACTTCGAACTCGTGTTTTCACTGCTATATGTTAAGAGTAAAATCCTGTGTAGTTTGTGGAACCTTGACCTCATTTTAATGTTTTTGGTTGATAAGGGGTAAACCCTGTGTACTGTGGAACCTTGACAGGTCTGTAATGTAAACTCTGTTATAATTTTTGAATGGTAAACCAAGAGCCGAGGGTTCACTTGCAATTTTAAAACAATGGCTCATTTTGTAAAGAAATGTTATGTTTTAAGTAATGGTTGAGAAAACAATTGTATAACTATTGTTATGATGCCAAACTATGATAGTTGTCTTTGGCCGAGAGTTATGGTTTGCATAACTGCATATAGTTGTTTCCTATACTTCGTTATTGTTGTTGATATTTATGTTTTTGGAATTGTGATGAGATAAAGTTCGGTCTGATTTATACATTTTCGAAATGGCTAGTGCTACATGGTTCTATTTTGTTTCAAAGAATGAAACCCTACCTATAGTTTTTGTTGGCAACCTTGCTTGTATATAGAAGTTGAACCCACAAACTGAACCTTAACTCGTATATGTGAATGTTTCGACACTGTGTGTGTTTTCTTGCTAGGATTGTGAGCTATCATTAGACATTGATACTGAATCGTGCTTTCTTCTAAGTGATGCTTATTGTCTTGTTAGTAGTCTCAATATGTTTAATATATGGTATAGTTATATACAATGTTAGTTAAGGTTTGGGAATTCATAACTGTTATAACCTCAGAAAATAAATGTAGAAAGTTTGCCATAAATGGCTTGATGAGAAATTTATAAACTGTGTACTAAATAAACATTCAGATTCTAGGTTTTGTGATAACTTAGAGTTTTTCTTTTTACAATGACAGTACTTGTATCTGAGATTGAAATATATACTAATATGAATGTGATAATAGTGAAGAAAATATTAATAAGTGTTTTACTTATCAACTGTAAATACCACTCTGTTATAGAGAATAGTTTTTGCAGCTATTATATAATTCTTAGAGTATGAAGTGCTTTACAATATGAAATCTATAATATTGAAATACATACTATTACTTATCTGAAATAGATGGAGATGAAATGAAAAGTTTGGATCTGTGCATAAACAAAATGTGTTTTTCTTTTATTTAAGAAATAGATGAATGCTATGCATCTGTTTATACTATATTGTAATATATACTACGTTTAAACATATGACAGAATTTAACAAGAACACTACTGTATTCATCTTTTCATTCAATGGCATTCTTCCTGTCACTCATCTTTCTTAATTTACTTCTCTATACTGGAGTACGATGGAGAAAACAACATGGGGAAACATATAGAGATGGTTATCGATTCAATAATTTCATAAATCTTTCTCATTCAGAATCATACTTAGATCAGAAAATAAAATAGTTTTCTTCTATATGACTGTAATTAATAATTCTATTATGCAGAAACATTTAACTGTAAGCAAAAGTAAGAACAGTAAAACCTGGTTGACTGTAGGAGAAACAAATAGCCCAAGGAACCTATTCCACCCAACCTATTCCTGAAGACAGCCAAGTTACATCCGTTAGGACCCCCGAGCCTATTCACTGAGCCACCAGGAGGAAGATTCTATAGAAGCCTTAGTACATAAACATGCAGTAGACTATAGATTATCCAGTCATCAAGACTTAGCAGTCAAAGAGACCTGGACCAGCACCTCTAGTTTTCCTTCTCAGTATAACAAGCAGAATCACATTTTCACTCTCACATAGCCTCCCTATTTGAATCTCTCAGTGATCACCTAATGCACTTGAGGAATATTTCTACAAAAAATATTGTAGTGGGCTACCTGCCCAATTCGAATTGCCTTATCTAGGCTGTCTGTTGGAGCCTAAGGCCGTAGCTATGGTAAAGCTGCGAATTTTGAGGAAAAAGCACAAGTATTGAAGGGAAAGTGCTAATTTTGAATAAACACCAAATTTTGGGAAGAAGGAAACGATGCGCAGTACGGTGCCAGATGGATGAGCTCGACGCAGATTACGTACTGGAACTCGCGGAGCTTGCGTGCACGTCATAGAAGAATGAATGTGGCTGAATAGAAAGCTCAGCTACCATGATAAATGAAGTGACGGAGTAGAGGGCTCAGCTACCCTCATTTAAGGTTAAGTACAGAAGTTATGGTTGCTCGGATCAAGGAGGAGCAACGGACCAAAGCATTGAAGGCGAAGGACAAGGCGCCCATACCCGCAATCTGCGCCGAAAGTCACAGAACCTGCAGGAAGCGGCGACATGACCACAAGCGGCACCTACAGTACACCTAGCCATGTGCGTGGTTAGGGTTTTTGGGGATTACTATTGGGAAAGGCCCACAGTTTGTAAAGGTGCGATTGTCATGGCCACCTATATATATGTGTTAGTCAGTTAGCCAGCCTTTAGATGTTGAGACACAGGTTAGCTGTTTGAGATAAGCTAGCTAGTTGGTAGGTTGGTTATTTTGTATGAGGATTGTTTTCTACTAGGTTGTTAGAAGATAAGAGTTAGGGTTGGGATAACCGTGAAGTTAATCCCCAAGTTGCAGACAGTCTGAGACGACGTCTGAACTATTGTAATCTCTGAAGAGGAAGAGACTAGATTGAGAGAAGGGCTCCCAGCTGTGTGCATGGAGTTTCCTAGAAAGATCTAAGGCTGCAGCTGTGTGCGCAGCATTATTGTATAAGTCCCCTTTGAGTTAATATATGAAACACTCCCCATGGATGTGGTTTCCCGAAGAGGTGAATTCTTCACGTCTTGTTGTTATGGTAGTGATCGCGTGAATGCATGTCTGAGTTGTTATATGTGTTTCAATGAATGTTGCTACGAATGTTGCATTATCTTTAGGAATATGTTGAGTCCGTTCTCGGAGCTTCCTTGGTAAATATAACCGTTAAGTGTTGAAGAATCTATAGAACGTCGTCGCCACAGCGATAGAGGAATGCGTTACTGCGCTGGGCACATGGAAAGACAAGATATATAGAGCGTTGACGCAGGGGCTAAGTCACCCCGTGCGCCGTAACGGAGAGGCCACGCAGCTAGGCTGTTGAGCGAGAGTTCAGCACAGCTATGCCGAGGGGTCTGTGGAAGAGCCAGGCAGTCCGCTCTGAGGAATCGTCGAGGAAGAAAGATCAGTCTCCGCGTCGCCTAGGTTAAGGAAACCTGATTCCTTAGCCCCCCCATAGCCACTTCGGGTGAGACCTCGAGCTGCTGCGCAGCTCGTTGCCGAGAGGGCCAGTGCGCCAAGGGGTTTTGTTGCTGCGCTTCATTAAAACCCGGGTCTGTCCAAAAGCAGCCAACACTGTCTAGTCCTTTTAGTGGTTAACTGGTCATTAATGAGCTTCCTGCTCTCTTCCACCCACCTGGGGATAATACCACAAATTTAGGGGTAGTTGTCCCATAACCAACAGCTAGTGGTGGAGTGCAAATGCTGCCACCTGTCCCATACCTTCTAACAGCTTCCATTTCTCCTTGTGGGTCAGTGAACACTCATTTAACAGTTCCCTTAGGTGTTTGTTTCCTATTTTAATTTATTAAATAATAATAATCAGTAATTACAATCATCCTTGACCAAACTTGGTCATAATTACAAAACTTTGTAATTATAATTTAACATAAAGTATTTTGCAAATAAAATAATATTCTCAAAATTTGGGTAGGTGACATACACCCCCCCTTAAGTCTCAACATCATCCTCAATGTTGTTTAATAACTCTCTGAGTGTTCCTGAAACAGAGTTGGGTGTGCTTCCCACATACTACTCTCCAACTCCGAGGTTGCATCTTCTGGGCTAAGGTGCTTCCATTGCACCTTTACCTGTCAAATGGTGCGATTCCAGAGTAGAGTTTCCCTCCTTTCAAGGATATAGTCTGGTTCCACCTAAAAATCATCGTCTTGTCCCACCTGTACATCATTCCAATTTACAACATGAGTAGAATCGTGTACATACTTCTTTAAAAATGATATATGAAAAATATTATGTATCTTTAGATTTGGTGGCAAAGCTAGTTGGTATGCCACGGGTCCAACCCTTGACAAAATTTCGAAAGGACCACAATACCTGGGTGCCAACTTGGCACAGCTTCCTAATTTCAATGAAACATTTTTCAGTCTCACCTTAAGAAAAATATGTTCACCAATCTGGAACTCTTTATGAGTCATTCTAAGACCTGCTTGACTCTTTTGCCTATCTTGGGCAGCTTTAAGATTTCTTTGTACCTGTTTCACAATTAGTTCTAATTCCTACAACAATTCAGGTCCTAAAATAACTCTATTTACTGGGTCATTCCAAGCAATAGGTGTATCACATTTCCTACCATAAATAATTTCAAAAGGGCCAAGCCTGGCTGATGCATGATAATGGTTATTATATGCAAATTCTGCTAAATGCAAGTAGTCCTCCCGCTTACTAGGATGGTCTTTAACATACATCCTAAGCATGTCTTCCAATACCTATTTCACCCTTTCTGTTTGTCCATCCGTTTGTGGATGAAATGTTGTACTGAATTTTAAGGTTGTATTTAACCCTTTAAACAAATACCTCCAAAATTTTTCAGTAAACTTGGAATCACGGTCTGAAATTATCACTTTTTGTATCCCATGTAATCGAAAAATCTGTTTCATGAAGTTTTATGTAATGTCTCTGTAATATCCCGATTTTGACCCTAATTCATTAAAATTGTAAATGATGTAAATATCAATATTAAATCATGCTGAGGAGCTCAAGGCCAAGGCCCCTCCATCGATTTATTGTTTTATGTATCGAAAATTAAAATAGATGCCTATGGTTCTTTTGCTAGACATGCACAATTTAAATTAAGACATCATGTAAATATCAATTTTAATGAAATACCCACAACTAGCTATGCAATGCAACAAAGAGATGGGGGCATGATTTCTATAAGGAATAGGAAGGGAAATTATTCAAACCCTTGAGCCAATAGTGTTAAGCCAAATTTCATGAGAAAACCCATAAACCACCAACTACCCATTTTGACTTACGCACCCAATCATTTAATTCTTCCAATAGTTGGTTGAGGTAGTTAATGCCTTGGGAATGAAGAGGTATGGAAGCCAATTTCGTGCATGGGAAAGCCATCAACCTGGCAATTCATATTTTTGCTTCTTGGGCAAGAAAACACCCAGGAAATGGTGCCCAAAGCCATTTTTCTCCCATGGACTTTGCTCTCTCATGCAGTGTGAACTAGCTGAAAAGTTTGGATCTGTGCAGAAACAAAATGTGTTTTTCTTTTATTTAAGAAATAGATGAATGCTATGCATCTGTTTATACTATACTGTAATATATACTGCATTTAAACATATGACAAAATTTAACAAGAACACTACTGTATTCATCTTTTCATTCAATGGCATTCTTCCTATCACTCATCTTTCTTAATTTACTTCTCTATACTGGAGTGCGATGCAGAAAACAACATGGGGAAAAATATAGAGATGGTTATCGATTCAATAATTTCATAATGCTTTCTCATTCAGAATCATACTTAGATCAGAAAATAAAACAGTTTTATTCTATATGACTGTAATTAATAATTCTATTATGCAGAAACATTTAACTGTAAACAAAAGTAAGAAAAATAAAACTTGGTTGAATGTAGGAGAAACAAATAGCCCAAGGAACCTATTCCACCCAACCTATTCTTGAAGACAGCCAAGTTACTTCCGTTAGGACCCCCGAGCCTATTCACTGAGCCACCACGAGGAAGATTCTGTAGAAGCCTTAGTACATCAACTTGCAGTAGACTATAGATTATCCAGTCATCAAGACTTAGCAGTCAAAAAGACCTGCACAAGCACCTCTGGTTTTCCTTCTCACTATAACAAGCAGACTCACATTTTCACTCTCACATAGCCTCCCTATTTGAATCTCTTAGTGATCATCTGATGCACTTGAGGAATATTTCTGCAGAAAATATTGTAGCGAGCTGCCTGCCCAATTCCAATTGCCTTATCTAGGTTGCCTAGGCCTTTTAGTGGTTAATTGGTTATTAATGAGCTACCTTCTCTCTTCCACCCACCTCGGGGATAATGCCACAAATTTTGGGGTAGTTGTCCCATAACCAACAGCTAGTGGTGGAGTGCAAATGTTGCCACCTATCCCATACCTTCTAACAGCTTCCATTGCGCCTTATGGGTCAGTGAACACTCATTTAACAGTTCCCTTAGGTGTTTGTCTCCTATTTTAATTTATTAAGTAATAATAATCAGTAACTACGATCATCCTTAACCAAACTTGGTCATAATTACAAAACTTTGTAATTATAATTTAACATAAAGTATTTTGCAAATAAAATAATATTCTCAAAATTTGGGTAGGTGACATACACCCCCCCTTAAGTCTCAACATCGTCCTCAATGTTGTTTAATAACTCTCTGAGTGTTCCTAAAATAGAGTTGGGTGTGCTACCTGCATACTACTCTCCAACTCTGAGGTTGCATCTTCTGGGCTAAGGTGCTTCCATTGCACCTTTACCTGTCAAATGGTGCGATTCTGGAGTAGAGTTTCCCTCCTTTCGAGGATACAGTCCGGTTCCACCTGAAAATCGTCGTCTTGTCCCACCTGTACATCATTCCAATTTACAACATGATTAGAATCGTATACATACTTCTTTAAAAATGATATATGAAAAACATTATGTATCTTTAGATTTGGTGGCAAAGCCAGTTGGTATTCCATGGGTCGAACCCTTGATAAAATTTCGAAAGGACCACAATACCTGGGTGCCAACTTGGCACAGCTTCCCAATTTCAATGAACTATTTTTCGGTCTTACATTAAGAAAAACATGTTCACCAACTTGGAACTCTTTATGAGTCATTCTAAGACCTGCTTGACTCTTTTGCATATCTTGGGCAGCTTTAAGATTTCTTTGTACCTGTTTCACAATTAGTTCTAATTCCTGCAACAATTCAGGTCCTAAAATAACTCTATTTAATGGGTCATTCCAAGAAATAGGTGTATCACATTTCCTACCATAAATAATTTCAAAAGGGATAAGCCTGGGTGATGCATGATAATGGTTATTATATGCAAATTCTGCTAAATGCAAGTAGTCCTCCCACTTACTAGGATGGTCTTTAACATACATCCTAAGCATGTCTTCCAATACCTATTTCACCCTTTCTTGTCTATCCATCCGTTGGTGGATGCAATGTTGTACTGAATTTTAAGATTGTATTCAACCCTTTAAACAAATACCTCCAAAATTTTCTAGTAAACTTGGAATCACGGTCTGAAATTATCACTTTTGGTATCCCATGTAATTGAAAAATCTGTTTCATGAAGATTTATGTAATGTCTCTATAATATCCCGATTTTGACCCTATTGCATTAAAATTGTAAATGATGTAAATATCAAAATTAAATCATGCTGAGGAGCTCAAAGCCAAGGCCCCGCCATCGATTTATTATTTTATGTATCGGAAATTAAAATAGATGCCTATGGTTCTTGTGCTAGACATGCATAATGTAAATTAAGACATCATGTAAATATCAATTTTAATGAAATAACCACAACTAGCTATGCAATGCAACAAAGAGATGGGGGCATGATTTCTATAAGGAATAGGAAGGGAAATTATTCAAACCCTTGAGCTAATAGTGTTAAGCCAAATTTCATGAGAAAACCCATAAACCACCAACTACCCATTTTGACTTATGCACCCAATCATTTAATTCTTCCAAGAGTTGGTTGAGGTAGTTAATGCCTTGGGAATGAAGAGGTATGGAAGCCAATTTAGTGCATGGGAAAGCCATCAACCTAGGAATTCGTATTTTTGCTTCTTGGGCAAGAAAACACCCAGGAAATGGTGCCCAAAGCCATTTTTCTCCCATGGACTTTGCTCTCTCACGCAGTGTGAACTAGCTGAAAAGTTTGGATCTGTGCAGAAACAAATGTGTTTTTCTTTTATTTAAGAAATAGATGAATGCTATGCATCTGTTTATACTATACTGTAATATATACTGCATTTAAACATATGACAAAATTTAACAAGAACACTATTGTATTCATGTTTTCATTCAATGGCATTCTTCCTATCACTCGTCTTTCTTAATTTACTTCTCTATACTAGAGTGCAATGCAGAAAACATGGGAAAAAATATAGAGATGGTTATCGATTCAATCATTTCATAAAGCTTTCTCATTCAGAATCATATTTAGATCAAAAAATAAAATAGTTTTCTTCTATATGACTATAATTAATAATTCTATTATGCAGAAACATTTAACTGTAAACAAAAGTAAGAACAGTAAAACCTGGCTGAATGTAGGAGAACCAAAAATCCCAATGAACCTGTTCCACCCAACCTATTCCTGAAGACAACCAAGTTACTTGCCTTAGGACCCCCGAGCCTGTTCACTGAACCACCAGGAGGAAGATTCTATAGAAGCCTTAGTACATCAAATTGTAGTAGACTATAGATTATCTAGTCATCAAGACTCAGCACTCAAAGAGACCTGCACCAGCACCTCTAGTTTTCCTTCTCAGTATAACAAGCAGACTCACAGTTTCACTCTCACATAGCCTCCCTATTCGAATCTCTCAGTTATCACCTGATGCAATTGAGGAATATTTTTACAGTAATCATTGTAGGGGGTTGCCTGCCCAATTCGAATTGCCTTATCTAGGCTTCCTAGGCCTTTTATTGGTTAACTCGTCATTAATGAGTTGCCTACTTTCTTCCACCCACCTAGGGGATAATGCCACAAATTTATGGGTAGTTGTCCCATAACCAACAGCTAGTGGTGGAGTGCAAATGCTTCCATCTATCCCATACCTTCTAACAGCTTCAATTACTCCTAGTGGGTCAGTGAACACTCATTTAACAGTTCTCTTGGGTGTTTGTCTCCTATTTTAATTTATTAAATAATAATAATCAATAATTACAACCATCCTTGACCAAACTTGGTCATAATTACAAAACGTTGTAATTATAATTTAAGATAAAGTATTTTGCAAATAAAATAATATTCTCAAAATTTGGGTAGGTGACACTTGGATAGATATACCTAAGACAGAACGGGTTCATATGTTTGTACACACATTGGATCATGTAAAATTAGTCACAGTAGATCTAATTAACAAGTAAATCAATCACAACAGATGAACATAGAAAATAT
The DNA here is from genome assembly GCA_027924585.1 of Larix kaempferi. Classification (NCBI taxonomy): domain Eukaryota; kingdom Viridiplantae; phylum Streptophyta; class Pinopsida; order Pinales; family Pinaceae; genus Larix; species Larix kaempferi. The sequence continues at coordinate 555,295 of BSBM01001038.1, forward strand.
GGTGTAAAACTGTGCAAAACATGCATCAGTGCTCAATATCCCAATAAGGGTGAATAATTACAATACAATCATCTGACAATGAGTGAGCAATTTGAATTGACTAAGGAGGTCATTTGAATTACTGAATGGTGTAGCTTGGCTCCAACTAGGAGTCCTCATCATCAATCAGTGGTGGTCGTCAATGCACAAGAACCAGTCATCCAGGTGTTAATCTGAGTCTAACTGAGTGTAACAACTGTAACTGAAGTGTGTAGCACTGATATAGGGAAGGAGGCTCAGTGGAGGGCGCATGGGAGGCTTAACTGAAGTCAAAACAAGTCATCTAGTCACTTTGGAGGTCCAACGGAGTGAAATAGGCACTCGGGAGTGAAACTAGCCTCAAATCAAGGAGAATCGGTGCTAACTGAGTGTAAACTGAGTGGGTAGGTGAAGAAGTGTGCCCTTCTCTAGTAGTAGGTGAGAAGTGGGTGCCTTCATGACTAGGAGGGATAAAAATTTGATGGAAGAAGCTCCCGGGTGCTAGAATGAAGTGGATAAGGTGCTGGAGGCATCAACCTGGTGACTCGGATGCATGCAAACCCTAATTGCATGCAAGACCCTGAAAATGATGATGTGGATATCCAAACACCCCCCCTCAGTCTAGAATATGATGTACAAAAAAATAATGTAGGGCCTTGGTTACTAAGACTAAAGGTCACCCCAATACAATAATCCAACAAATGCTGAAAATAAGCTAAGTGAAGAAAGAGGGAAAACCTAGTGGGAGGAAAGCCCCCCCTTAAGCTAAAACATAATAATGGATCAATCTGTCTCCACCATGATGGAACTCACCCCCAAAAGTGAATAGAGGTAAGAGAACTTCCTCTCAGTGAAGCTCTTGGTGAAGATGTCTACAATTTGCTCATCGATAGGGCAATATTGCAGAATGATGGTGCGATCATGCACCAACTCTCGAATGTAGTGCATATGAATCTCAATGTGTTTGGTCCTATGTTGCTGAAATGGATCTGTGGAGATCTTGATAGCACTTTGATTGTCACAAAAGAGGATAGTCGAAGTAGTGCCACCAAAACCAAACTCAGAAAGAACACCCTGCAACCAAACTGCCTGAATGCAGGCATTGATTGCCCCTCGATACTCTACCTCTGTTGAAGAAAGTGCAATGGTTGCCTACTTTTTGCTTGACCAAGAAATAGGCCCATGTCCAATCATGACAACATATCCGAAAGTGGACTTCCGATATATGCTATCACCTGCCCAATCTGAATCAGTAAAACCAATGAAACCTAGCTCAGAATCTACAGCATAATGTATGCCAAAATGTTTCGTACCTTGCACATACTGCAAGATCTGCTTGGCTACTCGCCAATGAAGCTCATGGGGCTGCTGCATATACCTTGATACAGCACTCATGGCATAAGATATATCAGGCCTAGAGTGTGTCAATTATAGTAGTGAACCAATCAACTATCGATACATAGTGCAATATGCAAGCGGTGTAGAATTTCCCTCCTCAAGACTGATTCCTGAGAGGAATGGGAATGGGGATTCCTTACATTCATCCATATTAAACTTCAATAACAGGCCAGAATCATACTTTTGCTGAGATATAGTGATCCCATCAAAATTTTGAGCTATCTCCAAGCCCAAAAAGTGACTCAGCAAGCCCAAATCGCTCATGTCAAAAGCTAGATTTAAGGCAGTTTTTAGCTTGTTTATTGAAGTAAGAGTGCTACCAGTAATGATAAGATCATCAACATAAAGAACAATAACCAACAAATTACCTTTAACTTGCTGTAGGTACACATTCAGATCATATTTGCATCTTTTGAAATTCTGAGAAAGAAGGAAGGAGTCCATCTTTGCATACCAAGCTCTTGGGGCCTGTTTTAAACCATACAAAGATTTCTTCAATATGCAAACTAATGATGGATCTGATGTGTAACCTACTGGATGCTTCATATATACCTCTTCAGTAAGATCTCCATGTAGAAAATCACTCTTCACATCCATGTGGTGCACTTCCCAGTGCTTGGATGTGGAAATTGCCAAAACTAGGCGGATGGAATCCATCTTTGCAATCGGTGAAAAGGTCTCAGTGTAGTCCACTCCTCGGACTTGGAAGAAACCTTTTTCCACCAACCTAGATTTGTATTTGCTGATAGATCCATCAGTAGAAACTTTTGTGCGGTAGACCCATTTATGTTGGACTAATTTTCTTCCAAGTGGAAGAGAAACTAGCTCCCATGTATTGTTCTTTTGAAGAGAACTTTACTCTTCATCCGTGGCACTTTGCCATCTCGGATCTTGGTGGGAATGGTAGTATGTTTTGGGATCTGAACCAATAATCAAATAAAAATATCAGGAAGTAATGGATCAGAATTAGAAAGATCCATACCTGCCCTTTGAAAGTCTGCTCTTGTTCATCTTGGATCAACAAGATTTCCAATGTTCAAACCGGCAGATTGAAGAGTGTTTTGGGCCCACTTCGGTAACTGAGGAGGATCATAATGGTTGGATTCCAAACCTGATTTTTCATGATCATCATGGGATTATAAAATATCAGAAATATCAGAACCAATACTTTCATTATCGCTGCTCAAATCTTCTTCTGGTGAAGGCGGTGAAACGGTAGTTTCTTCCTCGACTAGTTGCAATTCTTGAAGCGGTTATTCAAATTGCACACTGCGCTCTATGAATATCTTTTTGGATCTGATATCCATGAGTTTATATGCCTTTGATTATTCCCCATATCCTATCAGGATGCACTCAATACTTTTTGGATCCAAAGCTCGTCTCTTCTTGGAAGGAATTCTATCCCATGCAGTAGAGCCAAAAACCCTCAAATTTGACACATCCGGTTTGTGACCAAAGAATGCTTCGAAAGGAGTCATACCTTTCATGGAGGAATGTGTAACTTGGTTCTAAATATATGCAGCAACATTTTTTGCTTCAGCCCAAATATTTGCAGCCAAACCTTTTGACTCAATCATGCAAGTAGCCATCTCTTTCAGTGACCGATTGTTCCTTTCCGCTAGACCGTTCTGCTGGGGTGTGTAGGGAACTCTATGTTGGATCCGAATTCTAATTTCAGCACAAATTTGCAGCAACTTGGCCCTTATATATTCTCCACCATTATCATATCTAATAGCTTTGATCTTTCTCTCAGTGACGGTCTCAACAGAAGCCTTAAAATCCTTGAATTTTCCAAGCACTTCTGACTTGTTTTTCAGAAAAAATACCCAAGTAAAGAGGGAAAGATCATCAATAAATGTCAAAACATACCTTGAACCATTTAATGACATATTGGGCAGTGGACCACTGATATCGGAATGTATCAGCCCCAAAACTATAGAAGCTCTACTAGCTTTTCCATGGTCGAACCTGTGCTTGGGGTGCTTCCCAACAATGCAACCGGGGCAAATTCCCTTCGAGGAACGTAGTTGTGGAAGACCATATACCATGGATTTCTGTTGTAGAAGCATAAAATACTTGTAACTAAGGTGTCCAAACCTTTCATGCCAAATCCTACTAACCTCATTACCATGTGTGCAAAGAGCAGTGGGCTTTGCAAGCGGAATAAAGTGTGAAAACTCATAGTATTTTGCAGTGTGGTTCACCTTTCCGACTGCAATAAGTCTTCCACTTTTGATATCAGAAATTTCAACTATATTAGGTCTGAATGTAACTTGCTTCGGTTCACCAGTGTGTGTCATTTGATACACAGAAAGTAGATTTGAAACCAAGGAAGGCACATAGAGAACATTCTGAAAGCTTCCATGTTCAACATGGATTGTACCTTTGACCTTCAAAGAAATTTTTGAGTCATCTCCGAAATGGATGGGGATGGAGCTGTTTGTATCGAATGAAGAAAAATAATCAATATTTTCAGCCATATGATTCGAGGCACCCGAATCTATCAAAAGAGTAGTGGGCTTCGAAAAAGGTTTCCATGAGTGCTTGACCTCTTTCATGATCATCATTCCTATCCTTCTTCCTTGCACCATCTGGAAGAGTTATGTTATTCTTTTCCAAAAGGAGGGCCATTTGATCTATAGTTTTCTTCATGCATGAACTTTTGGGATGAAATCCATGGTTGCAATAAGTACATTTATATTTTTCCTTACCCTCTTTACCCTTTTGCTTGAATCTTGAACCGGATGGTGCATCCGTTTGCTTTCCTTTCTCTCTTTGCTTGTGAGGATCGAATTTGGGCTTCTCTTTCTTTTGATTTCCTTTACCATTCGAATTCTTGGGTCCTTGAGCAAATAGGGCTGAATATTTGGAGCTTATGAACCCCATTTTATTCAACTTATCATGCTCTTTTGTGACGGACTCAATGAAGGCATTCAAGGTAGGCATCTTCCAATTCGGGGTAGTTAGCTGACTGGAATTGAAAGTAGAGACAAATACCGAATAGTTTTTACCAATCTTGGTGAGAATAGAGAGGATCAATTGCTTATCCTCTTTGATAACTCCACTATTCTTCAACTGCAATGTCAAGTGCTTGAATTTTGTGAAAAACTCATTGATGGTCTCGAAATTCTGAGGACTAAGAGCAATCAATTCATTCTCTAATTGAAAATCCCTAAGCTGGTCCTACTTGCCAAAAACTGTTTGAAGTTGCTCCCATATTTCTTTTGGAGTCTTCAATCCACTGAGATGGAAGTGAAGATATTTGGAAATACAGAGGCAAAGGAGACCATAAGCTTCATCAATCTTGTTGTAATGTTTGGTTCATTCCGACAATGTGCTTGGCTCCAATTCGAGGCCAAATGTGACTCTATAGAATCCTTTTGAATGTAATATGATATCCATATCATATTTCCAATCAAAATAGTTGAAGGGAGTGACGATAGGCTTTGAAGAAGAGTATTCCATTGCTAGGAGTGAGTGCACTTTGATGTAGAAAAGCTTGCAAAAGCTAGGTAGCGAATGCAATTGATGGAGACAATAACCTGTAAATCACAATGAAACAAAGAACAGTAAGGTCGAACAATCCACCCTTTTAGAGTTGCATCACACCTAGGATTGGAGATCAAGCAATGTTGAATGGGTCCAATGTATCAATTCCAGGAATTATGTGGAAAACTCAAGCTTCTGGAGTGGATTGGAAGTATTTTTATGCTTTGCATGCACAGGAGTGAATGCTCTTGATATCTTTCATGCAAAAACTTCTGTAATTTTGAGTAAATTCACTCAAATCTCCTTGTAGAGCACCTGTAGAAAAGAGATCTTGTCCCTGCAATGGCTCTGATACCATGTAAAATTAGTCACAACAGATATAATGAACAAGTAAATCAATCACAACAAATGAACATAGAAAATATTGTGTAAAACTATGCAAAACATGCATCAGTGCTCAATATCCCAATAAGGGTGAATAATTACAATACATTCATCTGACAATGAGTGAGCAATTCGAATTGACTAAGGAGGTCATTTGAATTAATGAGTTGTGTATCTTGGCTCCAACTAGGAGTCCTCATCATCAATCAGTGGTGGTCATCAATGCACAAGAACCAGTCATTCAGGTGTCAATCTGAGTCTAACTGAGTGTAACAAGTGTAACTGAAGTGTGTAGCACTGATATAGGGAAGGAGGCTTAGTGGAGGGCACATGGGAGGATTAAGTGAAGTTAGAACAAGTCATTTAGTCAATCTGGAGGTCCAACGGAGTGAAACAGTCAGTCGGGAGTGAAACTAGCCTCAAATCAAGGAGAATCGGTGCTAATTGAGTGGGTAGGTGAACAAGTGTGCCCTTATTTGGAAGTAAGTGAGAAGTGGGCGCCTTCATGACTAGGAGGGATAAAAATCTGATGGAAGAAGCTCCTGGGTGCTAGAATGAAGTGGATAAGGTGCTGGAGGCATCAACCTGGTGACTGGGATGCATGCAAAATGCATGCAAACCCTAGAATTTGCATGTAAACCCTAATTGCATGCAATACCCTAAAAATTATGATGTGGATATCCGAACAGATCAAATACCAAAGAATTGGTATACAGAAGTAGAACTTCATAGAAGCAAAAAAGATTGGCATATGATGATAAACGACTTTCAATCCACTTTCAATTTTGAGGATGATTGTCTGGGTGCCAATGAGGCTTTACAGATCATTAAAAATCAAATATTTAATGATGTCTCATTTCCTGTATATAAACAACCATTATGGGAAATATAGTTTGAACATTCCCTTGAATGTTATAACTTCACGCTAGATGAAGATGGAGATGAATATCCTCGTGATGTAATTATACCTGAGTCTGAAGGAAACAATGACATTGAAGGACCTGATTTAGAGATTCCAGACCTAAGTAATCCTGTGAAGACCATAAATATCAGTACTGGTACTGAGAATGAACCAAAACTTGCTTCTATTGGGGATTACTGGGATGAAGAAACAATAGGACATCTTGTAGACCTACTGCACGAATATTATGATTTATTTCCTACCAATTTTTCCGAAATGAAATGCATTTTAGGTGACTTGGGAGTTACGAAAATACCTCTCAATCCCGATGTGAATCCTATTAAGAAAACACCTTACAGATTGAATCCCAGATATAAAGAATGGGTGAAGGCAGTAATTGATAAGATGCTTGACCCAAGGATTATTGAACCAGTTGAAGAATCAAAATGGATACGTCCTGTGGTAATTCAAGACAAGAAAGCTAAAGGTGAAATCGGAATTTGTGTGGACCTCAGGAAATTGAATGAGGCATCTCTACATGATCCATTTCCTACTCCATGTACATACAAAGTGTTAGACAAGGTAGGTGGAGAGGAGGCATACTCTTTCACTGATGGATTTTCGGGATATCATCAGATCATAATTTCTATAGAAGACAGACATAAGACAACATTTGGTACTGAATGGGGATAATATTAGTAAACTGTTATGAATTTTTGATTGAAGAATGCACCCGCTATCTTTTCAAGAGTTCTCATATCTGCATTCAAGGATTATATTCATAAATTCTTAGAGGTTTATTTTGATGAGTGGGCAATATTCGGTCTATTGAAGAATCATCATGATAACATAAGAATGATGTTAGGAAAGTGTAGAGAGTATCATATTTTCATAAACCTGAAGAAGTGTGTCATCTATGTTCCTTATGGTATTTTAGTCGGTAGCATATTTTGTGTAATAAACATCAAATATCCATCATAGCCTGGCAAATTCCCTCTACAATTGACAATTTCAAAAAAATATTGGGTGGGTTGGATTACTACTCAAAGTGCATTCCCTATTCTCAAAGCTAGCATTCCCTTTCATTAGTATCTAATTAGAATGGTTTTCACTAGAACAAAGATGCATAGCTAAGCTTTCAAAAATTGAATTTTTTTTATGTAATGACCCATTATTATGTATTCTAGTTCTAAAGCAACCTTTGAAATAGAAATAGATGCATCCTATTATGACATTGGTGTGATTCTTAAACAAGGATGCAACCCTATGGATTACAATTTATGAGACATTTAATGAATCCAAGGAGTGGTATAATACACATGACAAAGAATTGTATGCCTTGGCATAGGAGCTGAAGTAGTGGTAGCATTATTTTCTTGGTGAATAAACCATCATGCACAAAAATCATCATGCCTTAGTTTTTATCAACTCCTATTCCAATATTATCTATGCAACACTTGTAATCCCACTTACCATAAACAAGGTCTATACACCTCATTACCAATTCCTTCATGCACAATGGATTTCATATCTCTCAGTTTTTACAGTCGATTTGTGATGACTCGTCATAAGCATGATTGCCTTATAGTAGTTGTTTGTAACTTTTTCAAAATGACACTTATATTCATGTTTTGCAATATAGATACAATAGATCTGTAATGCCTCCATTTACTTTCCTAATATTAAATCCTTTCCTCATACTAACCCTTAGATTGGAGCATCCTCTTATTTCCCTTAAGAACATTGAACTAAAGTACATTGGATGAGGGTGTTGGCACCTATAAATTTTTGCTCGAATCCTAAGAAAAGGGTTGATTCCACTGATGAATTCCTGGAGAAAATGGTTAAAACCCTGTCCCCAATCATGTCTAGGTTTCTAAAGCCAAGGAAAAAGCTCAGTTGGCAAGGAAATAAGGAGAAAAATGAAGGGTTTGGACCCTTTAGACATAAGGAAGTAACTCAAATGACCAAAAATGGGTAAAAAGATCAATAATATATAGTCTGAAAGGAGATAAAGTGATAGATAAAGCTCGGACTGGTCCCTACCGTCAATCCAACATGCGGGAGAGATCTACGGCCCAATGATCACCCTCGCTTCATGAAGTTGCATGAGAGAAAGCGCAGGAGGGTGGTCGCGAGAGAAAAACCACCAGGACAGATGGCAGTCGGAGCAGCTCTCGCATGAGCATTTCAATGGTAAGAAGAAACAACCAGAAGGCTCGCGATACAACCACAATAAAGAGCAGGGTATAAGATCGACAGCGCGGGTTGCATAGTCAGAAATCTGATGGCACGGAAGAGATGTTGTCACATCAGCGAAAGATCAAAGCAGATCAACGACCCGCAATGAAAGGGATCAGATCTATGGTTAAGTGGACGCAGGAGATGCAAGGTTGATAACGTAATGGGCTCCACTTCCGAGAGTACCAAAGACTGGACACGTGAATAGCTCCTTGCTATAGATATATTGAAGTCGAGATCAACACTCCTCGTTGATCGTTGCATGCTATAGAAGCATCCCAGATAAGCATGGAAGGTGCTCACGAGATTGTATACCATCTTCCATGTGTCATCAACTAAACACCTTGTGAGGGAGATTAAATGGTAATCCAAAACCATAAGTCAGGTCGCGATACCACCATACCCCTATGTAGGATTAAGTACAATGAATGACTAAGATTTAAAGTTGGTAGGAGATCCTACGGCGGAGATTAAAAGATGTCAAATCAAAGGGGTAAATAAGAAATTAGATTAACGGACCGGAAGCAATGCCCAGCAGATCGATCAATGGAAAAGAGGGACAGTTGGCGAAGATGAGCGGAAGTTATTGGGAAAGGTTTTATATATATAATGCAGCATGTGAAGAACAAACATTTCTCTCTTGGACTTGTCAGAGTTGGAAGCTTCTGGAAGTGCAGAAGCCGAAAAGGATGACAGGTGAAAGGGTCGCTCTAAAGCTTTCCGTGACAGGTAGGGTCCAAAACTCTTTTGTTTACAGCGTGCAGTGTATTTTATAATCATTATAATGGCAGAAGAACAGGTTTCTACTAGCTCTAAGGTCCGAGTAACCCTAGAAGACAAGGACTGTGATGTGTTTGACCCAAAGCTTCGTTTCCCTATACCAAAGGTTAAAAGAAGGCTAAAAGCCCTACTTGAGCAAGGGTTAGACATCCATAGAGTCCACCAGTCCTTTTTCATATTTTAATGTCTGGAATAGATAATTCCCTTTCCAGAGTTCATTTCATGGTGTTCATTAAATTATTCAGAACCCCAACGAGTGATAATGAACACCAGGAAGTCTAAAATCGTTTGTAGTATCGATGCTGCCGTCATCCGGAGTACCCTTGTCGTGCCAGAATCTCCAACCCTAGCCACCAGAAGTTCTTTTGAAGAGTCAGTCGTTACTTTGTCCAGACAAATTCCCCCTGAAATTCGTAAAGCTTTCCTTGATACCTTTCTGAAACCTGATGTAGAAATTGCAGACACCCCTTACCCGCTGGACGTCAACCTTTTTAATGACAATACCTAGTTGGTATTTTCTTTGATAGCTCAGTTTTTAGGTTCAGACTGAGATGTGTGGATAACTGAAGTGCAACTAAGCCTGTTATTCAGGATTAGTGTTAGCTCCCCAGAGGCGGGAAGTGAGTTAGTACCATCCCTCAAGTTTGAGGAAATTTTGGCAGAAAAGATACATGCACAGTTAAGCTGTTTTGAAAGTACCAAGTTTTTTCGAATCCAGGCCTATTTGACTAAAATGATTCTGCATAGCAGTGTAGATGAGTTACGATTCTCTTAGATAGTCTTCACAGGGAATCTGGAAGACAATGTTTTCAATTACATGAATTATATTTTATGTGTTGTATATAAAGTTATGTTTGAAGAGACACTATCCAGAGTGTTACCAGAGATGCAAACCCTGATGCAGTTGAGGGATGAACTGGCCGTTGGTAACTGGTTCCTATTGAAAGATGCCACACTGGTAAGGGTGTATGGTTTTGTACATGAACCATACTTTTTACCAGCTTTTTTGACCTTGAAAGATTTTTTTCCCTTGAGTTCACCCGTCAGAGATTGATCGCAGAAGAGGAGCAGTTTGGGTAGCATAAGAAAAGTTCTGATATAAAGCTCCCATGGCAAGGTGACCCTTTAATTGAAAAGGTTAAAGTGGGTATGTACACTTGGGAAAAGTCCCAGATATTTCAATGATTGCCGCATGAGCTGAGCCACATCAGTGCAGCTGAATGTATTTTCTATATGGCCAGAAAGATACGACCAAATATACCTGATGTCATTTCAAAGTTTTAGTCATCATGCCAAGTCACCAATGTCATTTCGAGCATCAGTCATCATACCAAATCATTTTGAAGGTCCAAATCAGAAACGCATAAGTAGAATAATTCGCGTGGGGACATGATCGTTATAAGTTGTTATAAACCTGATCTCCTAGGTTCATAGCTCATGCCTGAAAAGGTGGTACTTTTCTCTATCTTAGTATTATTTTCAATCTGTTTCAAGACATGGAGATAGAACAAGGAACCAAAGTAGTAATTGTACCAGGACTTGTATTGTCCGAGATGGAGGAAGAGCACATTTATTTACCTCCCATAGTTCGCGGTCATATAGGAGATAATCCCAAAGAAAAGCAGATAGATAAGAGATTACAGCAACAGATGAAGAGAGAAGAAACCTGTGAAGGAGGCAAACAGGAAATAGAAATTATCAAAGATCTAATAATCCCTACGGAAGGGATACCTTCCACTCCTTTACCGAAAGGAATCCAAACAGAAGACTCTTTCGACGTGGGTGTCTTTGTAGATTGGTATAGTCAGGTGAAAGCCCACGACTAAGGTGGCGGCATTTTGTGTTCATATGCATATTCCCTATCGCAAATCTTGAAGGTTAAGACAACCCATAATCCATTTTTGAAATGCGGTATAGCTAAGTGGTGTACGATGTTGCACAGATTAATTTCTACTGGTGAAGAGCTTCCACCTATGTCTTCTATCGACCAGCTTAACATCAGAGTCCTGGAGAAAGAGATAACAAGTTATGACATCCCGACACCTAAAATTTGGGCACCTGTGGAGAAATATGAAAAGATGAAATATACCTATCATGCTCCACCGGCAGCTGTTGTCCCTTAAAATATTAGATCTGTGCATTTTTAAGTATTTGTTTATTTTTGATAGAAAAGCTTAGGATATACTTTAGGATTTTGATTTTCGAGGATGTGGCAGTGGGTTGCCCATTATGTAATGAAGTTTCACCATTGGACATATATTTTAATATTTTTTATATTGTTTAACGGCATACCGGAAAATGCAAGAAAGAGATTGAGCTTATCTTGTTATAGTTTTTGTTTTGTGATTATGACATCTGAACTATGATGAGGTGTCCTTGAATTGTAACTAATTTATGTTCCAAACGAGCCAAGTATGAGACTCCAGGCCACTATAAGTTCCATGAATTTTCAAATGGAAAAGGGGGGAGAACTTTGAATCTCTACATATTTTTCCTATTGTTGTTTTTGCGAGATATTTCTTGAATAAAAATTGTCAAAAGCTTACATGTATTTTCAGATATTCATGTGTAATTGGTTTGGTAGTCTGTCTTTTCTCTTCTATGTGATATGTGTTTCTTTCCTTTGTTAATCCATATTGTTAACATTCCTTCGTACTTGGTTCAGTGTAGTATCTGAACGAGATTCATAGAGATTATGCCTTGTTCATTTCTTACCAAGTATTTCATGAATTATTTCTGCTAAAGTTGGTATGAGATTCATCTATGTATGCCTTATATCAATGGATTGTTCATCTTTCTTCTGTTTCACCAATTAAATCACTTCGACTACTACCTAGTTGCTACCTTGCCTCTATGTGAATGTATCTTCTAATCATTTCATAATAATGTTTATGTAATACTTTAATTGACTCCATTTCCCAATATAGATCCATGTTGTTCTCCACCAATGATTTACCGACGTAAAACTTGTCCTACAGAAATATGACCTTCTGCATATGTTTTAATAGAAAATCTTGAGAATGAATGCTAGTGTTCCTTTTTCATGGTTGACGCCCTTGATTATTTCCAGTTTTTCATTAGTTTATTGAGAGATCCCTCTCAGAATGTGTTGGGTCAGTAACATTAGTCCAAAGATTGGTTAGTGGTTACCCAGAATTACCCTCTTTCAGCCTTGGGGGTCAAATTTGGTGTTAACAAATTGGCGCCGCTACCGAGGAATGCAAATTTTCTTGTTTTTTCCTTGCAAGAACGACAAAGAATTTTGAATATTCGAAGAAAAGAGAGATCCCTGTGGGAAAACAAAGATTTCCATATTTTTGAAGGCTGTACAATTTTTCCCTGGCGACTCCACTCATAAAGACTGATACTCAAGAAGGCACTCCACTGGGGAAGACCGCCGAAGCTGATTTATAGCTCTGAAGGAGATCTCAACAAGGCATCCTTCCCTCAATAAAGATCCATACCAAAGGTAATCCTATTTCTGAAATTCTGCTAGTTGTTGATAATCCGAAAAGTCTGCTTAGGCGAAAAATCGAAAAAGATAGCACTAGTACTTCAAATAGTGAAAGAATTGTGTCTAAAGAAAGATTACCTGTTTTTCAAGAATTGAATATAGAAATTGACATTGGAAAACCTGTACCAAGATCAAGATCTGATTCTTATCTAAGCCTAGGTGAAGGAGTTCTTAATAATCCTCAATCCTACATGTTAGATCCTACCTGGCGGGATTTACTAGATACTATCAAAGCTAAAAAAGCTAAACCTTGTTCCAAGAATATCCCACCCCCTTCACAAAATCCGCCTGTGATCATGGCCGCCAGATTTGCACCTTTAGTCCTACCAGTTGTCTTACATGACCTACCTCAAAACTATGCACAAAGTATCGTCTCCTATGATGGAGAGGGAAATTTTTCTGTCCAAACAACATGTAGACAGGTTTGAAGATTTCATTGATCTGGAGGAAGTAGACCATGATGATGCAAAGATGAGGTTATTTTCCCAAAGTTTGTTTGGAGAACCTAAGAAATGGTACAAATTGTTACCAAATGCTTCCATAAATTATTTCGCAGCATTTAAGACACTATTCTTAGAGAGATGGGAAATGATATAAAGTCTTGCCCTAGTCTCTTCCCAGTACAATCACATCAAGAAAGGAGGTTTTGAGTCTGTACATGAATTTTCTGCTAGATTTATGAGGGCATACAATTCTATTCTAGACGACCTAAGGCCCTCGGTAGGCGCTGCAAAACTCCACTTTGCAGACGGCTTTGATGGAGATTTCTCATGTACATTAAGAGAAAAAAAGTTTTCCTCTCTTCCTGTCTTGTTAAAGGATGCCCTAGAAGTAAAGGTGAACATGATGGCTTCAGGGAAAATAAAGGGTAAAACAGAGGCTGAAAGAAAGAAGCAAGAGACCCAAATTTCTACCTCATCTACTTCTAACAATGCAAAATTTGATACCATGATGAAAACTATGGAAAGGTTAATGGATAGATTAGCTGTTGATACCAAACCCCTTCTTAGAGAAAATCCTGAAAACGAGATCCAAAATCCAAACTTTAGAAGACCACCACCTCCTGCTATAATTCAAAGAAATCCTGAAGAACAACCAATGCATCCTCCTTTTGTTGAAAACATGGTAGATAACGAAGTACCTGAAGAGCCCGCTGAGACCCATATTCATTTTGTTGACTCCCTAGACCATGAAATATACTTGACCGAAAGGGTGCATGACTTCTTTAACAAAGAAATTACTAGTGATAAACCTAAGTTGTAATTTGAACAATACCTAATGGGTTATCAAAATGCTGTAGATGATCTTCAAAGAAAGTTAAAATTGAGAAACAGAGAAGTTACCATGAATAAAGGGAAGCTCCCTTTGAACCAACCTCCAGTTATCCAACAGGTTGCAGAAGAATCGAAAGAAAAGTAGCAAAGAGCTGTTGCAACTAAAAGACCTGAAAATAAAAAAGAAGATGCTCAACCTTCGAAGGAGATTAAACCACCAGAAGTTACAGAAATAGTCAAACCTACCCCCACTTTCAACCTCAGAGCTGAACTGTCAAAGGTAAAGATCTCCATCCCTCTTAATGAGTTACTGAATAATAATGAGTACAGGGAAGAGATAACAAAGATGGTTAAAGGAAAGAGTGAAAACCAACATGATATCCTAGAGCTATCCGATGATGCTCCTACCATAATCTTTGGATCTAAGTTGGAAGAACCGAGAGATGAGGAAGTCCCTCCTTTCTATTTAAGCCTAAATGTCGATGATCAAATCTTGCACAATGCCTTAATAGACTCCGGGGCATCTCATAACCTGATGCCAAAATCTGTGTTGAAAGAGCTACGATTAGAGGTGACTAGTCCATACCAAGACCTTTTCTCCTTTGACTCAAGAAAAGTACCATGTTTGGGACTGATTAAGAATATGCTAATGACTTTAACCCAAATCCCTGCTAAAAGTGTTATGATGGATGTGGTAGTGGCTGATGTGCCTGCAAAGTTTGGGATGTTGTTGTCAAGATCCTGGGTTTCAAAGTTGAAAGGAACTATGCAAATGGACTTATCTTATGCCACAATTCCTGTTTTTGGAGCAAATAGGAGGTTATATAGGGAAAGCAGGATGGAATATGTCATCAGCAGCAAAAACAAACCTGAAAATCACCCTATATGTGCCATTGATACAGACATGGGCTGCTCCATTTTTGTTGTTGAAGGTTCTCGTTGTGATCCTAACCCTCCCCCATATAGGGAATTTTAGATCATTCCTCCCAACATGGAGTCCAGAGCACTTTGATACAAGCTAACATTTGAATGTACTAATAATGTTGCTGAATATGAAGCATTACTGTTGGGATTGCGGGCTCTAAAAGACTTGGGAGCTAAGAAGATAGAAGTATTTGGAGACTTTGAGTTGGTAGTGAACCAGATAAGTGATACTTACCAAGCAAAACACCCAATAATGAGGGCATATAGAAATGAAGCTTGGTATTTTTTTGGGAATTTTTTCACAGAGCACAAGATTAGAGTAATACCCAGACTTGAAAATGGGGGTAGCAGACTCTTTAGCAGTTACTGCTGGAGGATTTAAGACTCCAACCTTCTCCCAAGCCAAGTATGAGGTCGAAATTATAAACAAACCCTCTATTCCTGATAATTCTAAGTATTGGCAAGTATTTGAAGTTGACTTACAGCTCAGGATATTTTTGGAACTCTTTGATGAGTTCGCAAATGTGCATATTGGTACTGAAAATGAGAACCTGGAAAACTTTGTGGAAGGAGAAAATGCTGAAGAGGAAGCTAAAAAACAAGGGTGGAAAAACAAGATGGGTGGTAAGGATATTATTCAATTGAATAACAATTACATCCCTAAGGGTCTGATACCCCTAGAAAAACTATTTGATCAAGATGATGCAGCCAAAAATCCAAAATTTGAACCTGCCCGAGAATCAGTAGAAGATCAAAACTTAGGTACAAAGAAGGATCCTCGAATGGTAAAGTTGTCTAAGAGACTACAGACTGACAAAAAGAGATGCTATGTGGAGTTGACGAAAAGACACACTGATTCTTTTGCCTGGACCTATGAAGACTTAAAGGAATATGATACATCAATCATACAGCACACCATTCCACTCAAGCCAGGTGATAAACCTTTCAAGAAAAAATTAAAGAGAATCAATCCTAAGTTGACAGATGTCATAGAGAAAGAAGTCAAAAAGCTTTTCAATGCAAAGATAACTGTTACCTTAAGGTTCTCACAATGGATAGCAAATATGGTCCCAGTCAGAAAGAAAAGTGGAGAAATCAGGATTTGTATTGATTTTAGGAACTTGAATAGAGCATCCATGAAAGACAATTACCCTCTACCTAAAATGGAGCACATCTTACAGCAAGTAGTAGGGTCCAAAAGAATTTCCACCATGGATGGTTTTTCAGAGTACAATCAGATTAAAGTACACCCAGAAGACCAAGAAAAAACCACTTTTACAACTCCTTGGGGAACCTTCATGTATGCTAAGATGCCATTTGGATTGATGAACGCTGGAGCCACTTTCCAAAGAGCTATGGATATCTCATTTGCTGAATAAAAGGACAAATTTGTGGTGGTATACATGGACGATATAACAGTTTTTTCAATGTCAGATGAAGAACATCTCAAACTTTTGGAGAGAGTTTTTATAAAGTGTAGAAAGTATGGCATTTCCTTGAATCCCAAGAAATCCTTTTTCGCTCTAGACGAAGCTAAGCTTTTAGGGCATATCTTCACCAAAGATGGGATAAAAATTGATCCAGAGAGGGTCAATGCCATTCAAAAAGTGGGAGAGCCCATAAGCAAAAAGGAAATACAGTCTTTCATAGGACAAGTCATATTTTTAAGGAGATTCATACCAAGTTTTGCTGAAATAATGAGAAGTAATGAAAATATGTTAAGAAAAGAGAATCAAATAAAGTGGGCTGAAGAAGCCAGGGACTCTTTTAAAGGAATCAAGATAGACATCACTGAAGCTCCAGTATTGGCCAGCCCAAACTTTCCTAAGATTTCCTAATTTTTTCATATGCTTCTAAACATACAATAGCTGGGGTGTTGTTGCAGAAAAATGATCAGAATGTTGAGCAACCTATTTCTTTTTTCAGCAGAGTACTGAGAGAAGGAGAACTGAAGTATGATATCATGGAGAAATAGGCTTATGCTCTCATAAAATCTTTGAAGGATTTCAGGGTCTATATTATACACTCGCATATCATTGCTTATGTCCCAAATAGTGCCGTGAAAAGCATTTTGACCCAGTCTGACCCTGAATGCAGAAGGGCCAAATGGATTGCAGTATTACTGGAATATGATTTGGAGATAAAGCCCACAAAACTGGTGAAAGGTCAGGGGTTAGCGAAATTAATGACTGAAGAAAATTGTGACTCTTTCCAGCTAAATTTTTTGAAAGAGCATCCTAACCAGCCGAATGTAAACATACAGGTGAAGCCTAAATTCTCTGAATCTCCTTGGTATACTGACATTGTTTTTGTACTACAAAATTTACAGGCGCTTGCAGGGCTAAGTAAAAGTAGAGCCAGGTCTATAAAACCAAAAGCTACCAAATAATGTATCATGAACCAATATTTGTATTGGAAAGACCCTGGAGGCGTGATGTTAAACTGTCTGGTTGAAGAAGAGGCTAGACACATAAAAGAAGAATTCCACAAAGGGGAATGCGGGGGACATCATTCCTAGAATGTGACAGTAAACAAAATCCTGAGATCAGGGTTCTACTGGCCCACTATGTTTTCCGATGTTTACAAAGAAACTGTGGTCTGTCACCAATGTTAGATTTTCAATGGAAAGAGAAAGGTTGTTTCCCTCCCTCTACATCCTATTATAGTTGAAGCACCTTTTCAACAATGGGGTTTATATTTCATTGGGGAAATAAATCCAAATTCCTCTGGACAACACATATGGATATTGGAATCTAATGATTATTTTACTAAATGGATAGAAGCCATACCTACCAGGAAAGCGACTGAAGGAGTAATCATGGATTTTCTTGAAGATAACATCCTATCCAGATTTGGATGCCCCAAAATAATTGTAACTGACAATGCTCCAACTTTCTGTTCCAAAAAGATGATTAATTTCTGCCATAAGTACCATACTAGCCTAAATCATTCCACGACTTATTACCCTCAAGGAAACAGACTAGAGTCTTCAAATAAGAGCCTAGTAAGAATCATAAAAAAATTGTTAGAGGATAACAAGAGGTCTTGGCACATGAAGCTAAAGTATGCTCCGTGGTTGACAGAATTAGTACGAAAAGAGCCAACGGGATGTCACCATTTCAGTTGGTGTATGGAGTAGAAGTGATTTTTCCATCCTCCCTAGGTTTTCCTGTCATGAGGTTATTACAAGGAATAGAAGAAGAACCAAATCACATGCAAAGAAGAGTAAATCGGATAGTCGAGCTGAATGAGCTAAGAAGTAAGGCATATGACAAAGTGGAAAGCCATCAAGAGAAAATGAAAGAAGCTTTCGAAAAAAAGGCCAAGGAATATTATTTTCAAGTCAATCACCTAGTTCTGAAGTGGAACGCCCCTAAAGAAGAAAAACACAAAAAATTCAACCACATGTGGATGGGACCGTATGTTATTGCAGCAATCCAAGGAATAAATTCTTTTGTCTTGGAAAATCAAGACGGATCTGCCTGGTCCGGAGGTCGAGTCAACGGAAGATTCTTAAAACATTACCTGTCCTAAGGGATGCAGGTATTCCATGTACCATAGCCTATATATATATTTTTCATTTGTTTTTCAGTTGTTTTAAAACTCTGACGAAAAACCTGAAGGATTTGAAACCCTAGAGAAAAGAATATGAAGTCTAGAAGGCTATCCATGGTTCCTTTTATTTTCATGTGTGGACAGCCTAGATATACGGTAGATACAGTTGCAGTTCTAAGAAATCAGAAGAGGTCATTGACTCCGAAGTTGGGAGCCGCCCAATGGATCAGGCACTTGGTCTACAATTTATTTGCTACCTCGCAAAGAGGATAGCATCCCTGGCTGGACCCAATTGTTGGCACCTATAAATTTTTGCTCGAATCCTAAGAAAAGGGTTGATTCCACTGATGAATTCCTGGAGAAAATGTCTAAAACCCTGTCCCCAATCATGTTTAGGTTGCTAAAGCCAAGGAAAAAGCTTAGTTGGAAAGGAAATAAGTAGAAAGATGAAGGGTTTGGACCCTTTAGACATAAGGAAGTAGCTCAAATGACCAAAAAGGGTAAAAAGATCAATAATATATAGTCTGAAAGGAGATAAAGTGATAGATAAAGCTTGAACTGGTCCCTACCGTTGATCCAGCATGCGGGAGATATCTATGGTCAAACGATCACCCTCGCATCATGAAGTTGCACAAGAGAAAGCATAGGAGGGTGGTCGCAAGAGAAAAACCACCAGGACAGATGGCAGTCGGAGGAGCTCTCGCATGAGAATTTCAGTGGTAAGAAGAAACCACCAGAAGGATCACAATACCACCGCAATAAAAAGCAGTGTATAATATCGACAGTGTGGGTTGCATAATCATAAATATGACGACGCAGAAGAGATGTTGTCACATCAGCAAAAGATCAAAGTAGATCAATGGCCCGCAATGAAAGAGATAAGATCTATGGTTAAGTGGATGCAGGAGATGCAAGGTTGATAACGTAATGGGCTCCACTTTTGAGAGTACTGAAGACTGGACATGTGAATAGCTCCTCTCCATAGATATATTGAAGTCGATATCAACGCTCCTCGTTGATCGTCGCACAGTATAGAAGCATCCCAGATAAGCATGGAAGGTGATCGCGAGATTGTATACCGTCCGCCATGTGTCATAACCTGAACACCTCGCGAGGGACATTAAATGGTAATCCAAAACTAGAAGTCACGTCACGATACCACCATACCCCTATGTACGGCTAAGTAAAATGAATGGCTAAGATTTAAAGTTGGTAGGAGATCCTACGACGAAGATTAAAATATGTCAAATCAAAGGGGTAAATAAGAAATTAGATCAACAGACCGGAACCAATGCCCAGTAGATCGATGGATGGAAAAGAGGGACAGCTGGTGAAGATGAGCAGAAGTTATTGGGAAAGGTTTTATATATATAATGTGGCATGTGAAGAACAAACATTTCTCTCTTGGACCTGTCAGAGTTGGAAGCTTCTGGAAGTCCAAAAGCCGAAAAGGACAACAGGTGAAAGGGTCGCTCTAAAGCTTTCCATGATAGGTAGGGTGCCAAACTCTTTTGTTTACAGCATGCAGTGTGTTTTATAATCATAAGAATTGCAGAAAAACAGGTTTCTACTAGTTCTAAGGTCCGAGTAACCCTAGAAGACAAGGACTGTGATGTGTTTGACCCAAAGCTTCGTTTCCCTATACCAGAGGTTAAAAGAAGGCTAAAAGCCTTGCTTGAACAAGGGTTAGACGTCCATAGAGTCCACCAGTCCTTTTCCATCTTTTATTTTCTGGAACACATAATGCCCTTTCCAGAGTTCATGTCATGGTGTTCATTAAATTATTCAAAACCCCAACGAGTGATAATGAACACCAGGAAGTCTAAAATCATTTGTAGTATCGATGCTGCCATCATCTGGAATACCCTTGCCATGTAAGAATCTCCAACCCTATCCCCCGAAATTTCTTCTGAAGAGTCAGTCATTACTTTGTACAGACAAATTCCCCCTGAAATTCGTAAAGCTTTCCTTGATACCTTTCTGAAACCTGATGTAGAAATTGCAGACACCCCTTACCCGCTGGACGTCAACCTTTTTAATGACAATACTCAGTTGGTCTTTTCTCTGATAGCTCGGTTTTTAGGTTCAGACTTAGATTTTTGGATAAATGAAGTGCAACTAAGCCTGTTATTCAGGATTAGTGTTAGTTCCCCAGAGGCGGGAAGTGAGACAGTACCATCCCTCAAGTTTGAGGAAATTTTGGCAGAAAAGATAGATGCACAGTTAAGTTGTTTTGAAAGTACCAGGTTTTTTCGGTTCCAGGCCTATTTGACTAAAATGATTCTGCATAGCAGTGCAGATGAGTTAAGATTCTCTCAGATAGTCTTCACAGGGAATCTGGAAGACAATGTTTTCAATTACATGAATTACATTTTATTTGCTGTATATAAAGTTATGTTTGAAGAGAGACTATCCAGAGTGTTACCAGAGATGCAAACCCTGATGCAGTTGAGGGATGAACTAGCCGTTGGTGACTAGTTCTTGTTGAAAGATGCCACAGTGGTAAGGGTGTACGGTTTTGTACATGAACCATACTGTTTACCAGCATTTTTGACCTTGAGAGTTTTTTTTCCCTTGAGTTCATCCGTCAGAGATTGATAGCAGAAGAGGAGCAGTTTGGGAAGCATAAGAAAAGTTTTGATATAAAGCTCCCATGGCAAGGTGACCCTTTAATCGAAAAGGTTAAAGTGTGTGTGTACACATAGGAAAAGTCCCGGATATTTCAATGATTGCTGCATGAGCTGAGCCACATCAGTGAAACTGAATGTCTTTTCTATATGGCTAGAAAGGTACGACCAAATATACCTGATGTCATTTCAAAGTTTTAGTCATCATGCCAAGTCACCAATGTCATTTCGAGCATCAGTCATCATACCAAATCATTTTGAAGGTCCAAATCAGAAAATCATAAGTAGAATAATTCGCGTGGGGACATCATCGTTATAAGTTGTTATAAACCTGATCTCCTAGGTTCATAGCTCATGCCTGAAAAGGTGGCAGTTTGCTCTATCTTAGTATTAGTTTCAATCTGTTTCAAGACATGGAGATAGAACAAGGAACCAAAGTAGTAATTGTACCAGGACATGTATTGTCCGAGATGGAGGAAGAGCACATTTATTTACCTCCAACAGTTCGCGGTCATATATGAGATAATACCCAAGAAAAATAGATAGATAAGAGATTACAACAGCAGATGAAGAGAGAACAAACCTACGAAGGAGGCAAACCGGAATAATAAATTATCAAAGATCTAATACTCCCTACGGAAGGGATAACTTCCACTCCTTTACCGAAAGGAAGCCAGACAGAAGACTCTTTCAACGTGGGTGTCTTTCTATAATGGTATAGTCAGGTGAAATCCCACAACTAAGGTGGCGGCATTTTGTGTTCATATGCATATTCCCTATCCCCAATTTTGAAGGTTAAGACAACCCATAATCCATTTTTGAAATGCGGTATAGCTAAGTGGTGTACAATGTTCTACAGATTGATTTCTATTGGTGAAGAGCTTCCACCTATGTCTTTTGTCGATCAACTTAACATCAGAGTCCTGGAGAAAGAGATGACGAGTTATGACATCCTGACACTTGACCTTTGGGCACCTGTGGAGAAATACGGGAAGATGAAATATACCTATCATGCTCCACCGGCAGCTGTTGTCCCTTAAAATCTCAGGTCTGTGCATTTTTAAGTATCTGTTTATTTTTTATAGAAAAGCTTAGGATATACTTTAGGATTTTGATTTTCCAGAACGTGGCAGTGGGTTTCCCATTATGTAATGAAGTTTCACCATTGGACATATATTTTAATATTTTTTATATTTTTTAACGGCATACTAGTAAATGCAAGAAAGCGATTGATCTTATCTTGTTATAGTTTCTGTTTTGTGATTGTGACATCTAATCTATGATGAGGTGTCCTTGAATTGTAACTATTTTTTGTTCCAAATGGTCCGAGTATGAGACTCTAGGCCACTATAAGTTCCATGAATTTTCAAATGGAAAAGGGAGGAGAACTTTGAAGCTCTACATATTTTTCCTATTGTTGTTTTTGTGTGATATTTCTTGAATAAAAATTGTCAGAAGCTTACATGCATTTTCAGAGATTCCTGTGTAATTGGTATGGTAGTCTGTCTTTTCTCTTCTATGTGATATGTGTTTCTTTCCTTTGTTAATCCACATTGTTAACATTCCTTTGTACTTGGTTCAGTGTAGTATCTGAACGAAATTCATAGAGATTATGCCTTGTTCATTTCTTACCAAGTATTTCACGAAATATTCCTGCTAAAGTTGGTATGAGATTCATCTGTGTATGCCTTATATCAATGGATTGTTCATCTTTCTTCGATTTCACCAATTAAATCACTTCGACTAGTAGCTCGTTGCTACCTTGCCTATGTGTGAATGTATCTGCCAAGCATTTGATAATAATGTTTATGTTATACTTGAATTGTCTCCATTGCCCAATATAGATCCCTATTGTTCTCCACCAATGGTTTACCGAATTAAAACTTGTCCTATAGAAATCTGACCTTCTGCGTATGTTTTAATAGAACATCTTGAGAAAGAATGTTGGTGTTCCTTTTTCATGGTTGACGCCCTTGATTATTTCTAGTTTTTCATTAGTTTATTGAGAGAGCCCTCTGAGACTGTGTTTGTTAAAATTCAATATGCTAAGACAGAAAATAGCAGCATTACATTCCATTTCACAATAATAGCATATACAGGATCACTGAAGAAACAACAAGCATAGCATAAACACAAGAGACAGAGATTTATCCTGGGAAACCCTCATGGGGTAGAAAACCCAGCAAAGCTTCCTCAATATAGATGACCAGCAATATACAAAGATGCAAACCCTGAGCATAAGCTCCTTCTCCTCCATAACAGACCTCTCCTCCACAAAATGCGCCTTTCTCAAGTGAGTGGGTGTGTGTCAAATGAGGAACACACCTCCTCTATTTATACACTACTTTGACACATCTTTTACACAAGTACACGTAGGCTCGTATTTAACCAATGGGTTAAATACCCCACTACAACTGACTGGGCCGACCCCTCTAGGGTGGTCTAATAACCCTTTGACCCACATAACACATGAAGGGCCGACCTCCACTAGGGAAGTCTAATAACCCAAGTTACCACATTCTGACGGAGGAATAAACATCTCCGGATATACAATAAGATCTTTACGGAGGAATGAAACATCTCCGGAATAATAAAATACAATTATAATATTCTTTGAAGTTACAATATCTCAACACTCCCCCTTAACGAGAAGGATATTATAACAGCATCTGCACGAGCAAGGAGTCATCAACATCATACATGATACATCTATAAATCATTGGAAGCTTTCTCAACATCATCAGTAACTCAACTAGTTACTGGAACATCTTCAATACTGGAACATCAACATCATCAGAGTTGATAGTACTATCATTAGTACGATCATCATCATCATCGCCACACGATCATCAACATCGTCATCACACGATCATCAGCATCGTCATCACACGATCATCAGCATCGTCATCACACGATCATCGGCATCGTCATCACACGATCATCAGCATCGTCATCACACGATCATCAGCATCGTCATCACACGATCATCAGCATCGTCATCACACGATCATTGTCATCGTCATCACACGATCATCAGCATGATCATCAGCATCGTCATCACACGATCATCATCATCATCAAGGAATGATGTAAACCAGTCATGTACCATTTGAACCGAAGTCCAGGGACGATCCAGTCCTATCATTATCGAAGACATACGTCTACGGCTCTTCTTTCGAACTGAGGTCCAGGAATGATCCAATCCCTTCATTATCGAAGACATACGTCTACGGCTCTTCTTTCGGACTGAGGTCCAGGAATGATCCAATTCCTTCTTTCTCGAAGACATACGTCTACGGCTCTTCTTTCGGACTGAAGTCCAGGAATGATCCAATCCCTTCATTCTCGAAGACATACGTCTACGGCTCTTCTTTCGGACTGAGGTCCAGGAATGATCCAATTCCTTCTTTCTCGAAGACATACGTCTACGGCTCTTCTTTTGGACTGAAGTCCAGGAATGATCCAATCCCTTCATTCTCGAAGACATACGTCTACGGCTCTTCTTTCGGACTGAAGTCCAGGAATGATCCAATCCCTTCATTCTCGAAGACATACGTCTACGGCTCTTCTTTCGGACTGAAGTCCAGGAATGATCCCAATCCCTTCATTATCGAAGACATACGTCTACGGTTCTTCTTTCGGACTGAAGTACAGGAATGATCCAATCCCTTCATTCTCGAAGACATACGTCTATGGCTCTTCTTTCGGACTGAAGTCCAGGAATGATCCATTCCCTTCATTCTCGAAGACATACGTCTACGGCTCTTCTTTCGGACTGAAGTCCAGGAATGATCCCAATCCCTTCATTATCGAAGACATACATCTACGGCTCTTCTTTCGGACTGAAGTCCAGGAATGATCCCAATCCCTTCATTCTCGAAGACATACGTCTACGGCTCTTTTTAGGACTGAAAGTCCAGGGATGATCCAATCCCCTCAACTATCCACTAAGGACTTCATTCTCGGAGACCTCACGTCTACGGCTCTCTTTAGGACTGAAAGTCCAAGGATGATCCAATCCCCTCAACTGTCCACTAAGGACTTCATTCTCGGAGACCTCACATCTACGGCTCTCTTTAGGACTGAAAGTCCAGGGATGATCCAATCCCCTCAACTGTCCACTAAGGACTTCATTCTCGGAGACCTCACGTCTACGGCTCTCTTTAGGACTGAAAGTCCAGGGATGATCCAATCCCCTCAACTGTCCACTAAGGACTTCATTCTCGGAGACCTCACGTCTACGGCTCTCTTTAGGACTGAAAGTCCAGGGATGATCCAATCCCTTCACATGTTCATCAAGAACATGTATCCTCATCATCATAACATGTATCATCAACATCAAAACATGTATAACCACAACATGTATCATCATCATCAAAACATGTATAACCACAACATGTATCATCATCATCAAAACATGTATAACCACAACATGTATCATGTATCATCAAAACATGTATAACCACAACATGTATCATCATCATCAAAACATGTATAACCACAACATGTATCATGTATCATCATCATCAAAACATGTATAACCACAACATGTATCATCATCATCAAAACATGTATAGCCACAACATGTATCATCATCATTAAAACATGTATAACCACAACATGTATAATCATCATCAAAACATGTATACATCTAATCATCAAAAGCATCTATCATCAAAAGTATCTAGCATGTATACATCTATCATCAAGAGCATGTATACATCTAACCATCAAAATAAAGAATATAAGAGTCCTAAATCTAAATAACTCTAGGTGAGTAAGTGCAGAAAAAAAAAAAGGTAACCTCATCATTGATGAGATAGGCTTGTCTGTCTCATACTGTGCTACTCCCCCTTTCGAGGAGGGTTCTTCTGAACTACACCAAGCTCATCTCGGAAGTGTTCAAACTTTACTCGAGACAGAGGCTTGGTCAGGATATCAGCAATTTGATCCTCAGTGCTTATATACTCTAGCTTGATAGCTCCTTTCTGCACCATATCTTGTATATAGAAGTACCGGATCTCTATGTGTTTTGACTTATCGTGGAACACAGGATTTTCAGTCATCTTAATGCAGCTGTGATTGTCACACATAATCACAGTGGGATCCATTTCTAAGTCAAACACTCCACATAAAATCTTCTGAAGCCATACTGCTTCACAGCTGGCATAGTAGACAGCCATATATTCTGCTTCAGCAGTACTGACAGCCACACTAGATTGTTTCTTGCTGAACCATGAGATCATGGTAGATTCAAGACTATAACATCCACCTGATGTACTCTTTCTGTCTGAGACACTTCATGCCCAATCAGAATCTGAGTAACCATGTAAACGGAGTTCATGACCTCTAAGATAATATAGACCAAAAATCTAAAGTACCTTTTAGGTACCTCACTACATGCTTTGTAGCTATTAAGTGAACCTTTCTAGGTTCTACTAGATACTGACTTAGGGTATTTACACCAAAGCATATATCTGGCCTAGTATGACCCAATGAATTGTCTAAATAGAGTTGGGTCCACTAAATACGATGAGTCATTAACTAATAACTTCAAGTTGGAGTCCATGGGAGTGGCCATGGCTTTATACTCCAACATATCAAATCTTTTTAGAAACTTCACAGCATACTTACCTTGATTTAAAAGATTCCTTTTGGATCTTGCCATACTTCTAAGAAGTAGTGCATTAATCCGAGATCTTTCATTTTCATTTCTGCAGCCATTTTCATGACCTGTTTCTCATTCCTTGTCAGAAAGAGATCATCGTCATGCAATAATGGTATGATAGGTTCATCATCCACAACCTCAAGGTTTAGGAATAGCTTTACTTTTGGTAAGGCCCAAGCTTTGTCATGAAGCTATCAATTTACCATTATTCACACTCTGCATTGAGTGATCTTCTGCATATCTATCTGTGCCATCTCTCGTCAGATGGGTCTACTAATATGAGCCTCAAAATCAATTGAACTCTGTGGTGAGTTCCTTCTTGCATCCATGTCATATGTGTATAGAAGCCATATTCAACCTTGTAGCAAAGGTTGAGATCCACATCACCCATGATGATCATTAAGCTCATCAATTGACTACCGATCCTGGGTACCCATATAGAACCTGATTCACACTTCTTCTTTAATTACATTATTAAGAGAATGGTCTTATCTAGTCCCTTGGAGCAAAACATCTCATCATGATTCTCTTCCTCTTTCTAAGATAATCTCTTAACCACAATCTTTCTATAGTGTGTTTGATTTGTAAATCCTTTTGTTGAACATCCATCGCTTGTTCATCATTCATCATGATTTTTCCTACAAATCAAAATTAGGTACATGATTAGTAATACTTCATAATCATCAAATCATATTGACATGATAACCTATTATGCATACAGATATCATTTACATAGTTATGCAACTATCTTGACCAATACTTTGGCACAACACTTTCCCATATCTTGTATGCATACAGTGGCTATCTAGATGCCTTCCATCTCTACCAGAACATACTATCGAGAGTGTGCACAGCTCTCGGCATGTCAGCAAAGAGGTTTCATTCTAGACAAGCAACAATGGAATGTTTGTCCAACTTGTCAATCATATGCACATTAGTAGTATACTGTTCAATGCTCTATGAATGTTTACACTCAGCATTATATATTATGGGAATACAAATATGCATACAACCTATTATAGGCAATATTATTACTATTTCAAATAACAACTCAAATACTTATCTTTTATGTTTGTGTGGTTGCCTCCCGCTTGATCTTCTGTATGTCTTTTGAACTTCTATTCATTCTGTACCACTGTGCATGCTCAAGAGTCATCCTCATGATCTCATACACAAACATATACTCATTAGTATATTCTAAATGCTATCAAAACATTATAGTACTAAATAATCTTGAAAATGTATAGTCATGATTATAGTTAATAAACATTAGTATTCAAGATTTCAGGGAAGTCTTCTTTTACTCATGCATATCATCAATCAAGATAAAAGATATAATATGCATAATCCCTTGATTACTAACTTTATGAATAAGCATAACCAATCATTCCAAGTATACTTATATAGGGGATCCTAACACAAGGTAAGATTCATGGGAAACATACCTGGATTAGTATACCTACTTGGTTATGTACAACATACCTAAACAATCTCTTCAATGATTTAGAGATCCTGATCTAGAACCTGCATGTCTCATAGGTTAAGCATAATATAACAAAGTCATACATACCTCGTAAGTAGAACAAAGATTGTGGATGAGTCTTTGTCTTCATGTTTTCATGGTCATGGAAACTAATTTGTCTTTTGTGATGTACCTGTATCTTGTTAGCGGACAACATCAACCTCACACAACATCATAATGCATTAGTACAATCATAAGTGTCAACACCCTAACCAATGAATATCTTCTATCATGCATTCATAATTTTGTTAAGGTGATACAACAAATCTAAAATCAAGATTGTACTAACCGTAATAACATGAAGACAAACATACCATAAACTTAATCATGAACAAATATCAAAAAATACCTCGATGAGTCATACCCGTCGAGATCGCTTGTAATCTCCTTATGTAAAGCCTTAGCCTCATCTCCCTCTGAAATAGGAACTCCTTCACTTATGCAGGTGACCAATCCATCTTCTTCTAGGATTAACCCTATCCACTTGATTTGCAAGAACTGGACCTGGAGCTGGATATGGGTTTGTCAGAGAAACCCCAAAAATTCAAACTTTGAATTTCAAACTTCCGAAAGGATAGAAATATGCGCCTTGATGAGCTGATCAAACTGATATATTTAGAATTTGAAAACTGCAAAGTTTCACTCCTCAATTTTTCCTTTCAAACTTCTGAATTCCCTGGACGTGACCCTGAACTGGGGTTTGATGAATCCCACTCTTCTGCCCAATCAAAATGTTTGATCCAAAGCTCTAAGCTTCTATTTTTCTGAGGAGCTTCCAGCCATGGTCACAGATTTCAAAAATTCCCATTTTTACAGAAGCCCTAATTTTCCACTTTTCTGATCAAAGTCCCGAACTAGGGTCTAATCAAACCCGACCTTCTGCCCAACCAAAAATTCTGATCTTGGTCTCTAAATTTCTATTTTGATGAGTAGCATCCAGCCGTGGTCTCCGATTACAAAAATTCCAACTTTCTCCAAAGCCCTAAATTCCGGAAGCCATGAATGAAGGTTCAAAAAAATAATTCTGTTTTGACAGAAATATGTACCTGAATGTTTCTGGTGTAACTCCAAAATTTTTGATCCACAGGGTTTGAAAAAGTTTCCTGAGATATCCTGACCTGTTATATTTCCATCCTGACAGGTCTGACCTCAATTGGATTCTCTGAGAGAGAGTTATTCCAAATGTCGCAACGTGACCTGTTTTGGGATAAAACAGGAGAGCGAACTTGTACGGCGTGCCACATGTCACTGTTTTAACTTCGGCCTCTGAAAACGTTTCCTGAGATAGCTCGGCCTGTTACCTTTCCATCCTGATAGGTCTGACCTCAAGTGGACTCTCTGAGAGAGAGTTATACCAAATGTCGCAACGTGACCTGTTTATGGGATAATACAGGAGAGCGCACTTGTACGGAGTGCCACATTTCACTGGTTCAACTTCGGCCTCTGAAATCGTTTTCTGAGATAGTACAGACTGTGTACTACCTGTCACTTTTTACGAAATTTCATTTGGAGCTTCCTAGCCCAAGATATGACCTTTTTCCCAAGGTCACCTGATTTTGACTCAGATCTGGAAGAGGCAGAAACCCTATATTGTACAGATCATAAATCACAAAGTACAACGAATTAGAGGTTTTCCTTTGGACACAAGGTACCTGGAGATTTAATCTTCGTCTTGTAACAATTTCAGATCCGAAAACTTCGCCAAAACGGATTTATAGCGAAAGTGCTACGATGACTGGTTTTTGCTGTATAAAACCCTAGCCTTCAAATTGTCGTAAGTAAAGCAAGTGTCGTTAGTGCCATACCTTGTCTTCCTTCAGGTTAGCTCTGATACCATGTTAAAATTCAATATGCTAAGATAGAAAATAGCATCATTACATTCCATTTCACAATAATAGCATATACAGGATCACTGAAGAAACAACAAGCATAGCATAAACACAAGAGACAGAGATTTATCCTGGGAAACCCTCATGGGGTAGAAAACCCAGCAAAGCTTCCTCAATATAGATGACCAGCAATATACAAAGATGCAAACCCTGAGCATAAGCTCCTTCTCCTCCATAGCAGACCTCTCCTCCACAAAATGCACCTTTCTCAAGTGAGTGGGTGTGTGTCAAATGAGGAACACACCTCCTCTATTTATACACTACTTTGACACATCTTTTACACAAGTACACGTAGGCTCGTATTTAACCAATGGGTTAAATACCCCACTACAACTGACTGGGCCGACCCCTCTAGGGTGGTCTAATAACCCTTTGACCCACATAACACATGAAGGGCCGACCTCCACTAGGGAAGTCTAATAACCCAAGTTACCACATTCTGACGGAGGAATAAACATCTCCGGATATACAATAAGATCTTTACGGAGGAATGAAACATCTCCGGAATAATAAAATACAATTATAATATTCTTTGAAGTTACAATATCTCAACAGTGTTGGGTCAGTAACATCAGTCCAAAGATTGGTTAGTGGTTACCCAAAATTACCCTCTTTCAGCCTTGGTGGTAAAATTTGGTGTTAACAGAGGGTAAAATTAACTAAACTATATGATATTTATTTGAATGGATTGGATATGATAATGTTAAACTAAACCTAACATCTTATAATATCCTCAATTCATTCATGCATTAGTCAACTATAATTCTAAAAGTAATCCCTTGAAGTAGTGTTCCCTCCTCTCTTCCTAAATAGGTATTAACTACACTACATGATGCATGTGATTAGGTGAACTAACTATTGAGGTGCATTTTTCTAGATGAAAATATTTCAAGTATTGGTTTGGAAAAAGGTAAATTAAATAATAATATTTTTTCCAAAATATCTCCAAAAAGACAATGCTCAGATTTATGGATAAGCTTATCTCATTGATGTTCAAAAGATCTTCTAGAATCTAAAAATTTGTAGTGCCTAAATTAGGCGAATAAGATTCCTATTCTACCAAAAAAAAAATTGAATTGAGCACATCTCTCCTCTTCAACTCACCATCCTTGGATTTCTTGGAAAAAATAAGGATGCCACATTAAGGAATCCTCACCTTCACTGAACAGACCAACTCACAATTGCTTAGGCATTAAATTAGTAATCATGCACTTCTCCATATGTCACCTACTAAAAATATCATCTAAAGCGAAATGAATTTTTATAAGAAACACCAAATCCTCAAGATTCCAACTTACAAGCCAAAATGACAAGAATGAATACCACCATGCCTAGGCATGCATCTATCTACATTCTTCTAAAAATAGTACGAACCTCCAAATGTGTAGGAAACTAAATGAACTAAATCTCACCACTATGATCAAAGATACACATAACCCTTTGTAACACATATGTGCACTTGCAATAGCATGTACTAAAACAATTATTATGCCATCCAACATCAAAATACCAGAACAATAAACTTGGAACATTTAATATAAATAAAATGCATAAAATAAACATTTATAAAGATAGTATAGTATTGAATGTTATATAAAATAGGGTCATATTACTCATGTGCCTCTAAGGAACCATCCAACCCCTCTAATTCCAATTGCTAAAAATAGTAGTGCCCCAAAATCTAACAGATGTTTCTAAAAATAGTGTCATTAGATTCATATGATAATAAGAAAAAAGAATATTCTATAAACTTTGGCATGTGATCTATGTAATACCACATGCTAAAAGAAGTGGTTTCTCAAAATAACATGCATGTCCCATGCAAATTGACAACAAAATATGTTTGCACCCGTAAAATCCCAGATAACACAACTTGCACCCACAATAGCTCTAAAACATTGAATATGGAGTGAAAAGTATGTATGCTTCAAACTAGAAACAATAATCTAAAAATCAACTCACATGAAATAAGACTTAATCTCTAAATGACATTGTTGACTAAACAAATGAACACGTATAGAACTCTATTTGCTTCCAACTAATGTAGGTAAGACTAAATCCCAAAGTTGGCACCATGATTACACAAGGTGTAATTTTATGTACTGTTATAAGTCAAATCTGCATTTCTCCATCCGTGATCACATTTAGCTGTTGATCATACAAAAGGACAACTTGGATTGAAGAGCATGATGACCCTAGATGATGAATGGCCTAGACTTACCCCTCTGCAGCTGACAAAACCCTCTTTTTACCTACTTTTAAGGAAAAATGCTACCCTGCAAGCATGATAGTAGCATTTGCCTCCAAAAATACTCTACTCCACTTCATTAAAGTAGCGTTTTCCCTCAGAAATACTCTACTTTGCTTCAATAGAGTAGCATACAGCCTCAAAAATCTTGCAAACGTTGGTTGTAAAGCAGAGAAGTTGCATGTTTAATGCTACTCCACTTAAGAAAAGTAGCGTACACCTTAAAAAGTAATAAAAAATATATTAATTTGACGAATTGGGATTAATTGAAGTTGGTTTTGCAACTTCCCAATCAAACTACCTCTCGATCCAAATTGCCTACCTTGTCCCATAAATACAAGGGGGATAGATGAGAGAGGGGAGGAGAAACTATACATTAAGGGTTGTTATGCTGGAGGAATTCCAAAGTTAGTGTGAAGAGCAAGAGCCGAGGATCCGGTTGCACAAGCACTCTGAATGATCAGGTATAATTGTACTGATTATTTGCTTTTGACAATAAAGGTTGAAATGCCCTTCCCGTCCCAATCAAATGTCTAATGGATTGCATATTTGTTTGGATTAAATGCTTGATTGTACTTTGTTCGGGTACAAAGGGTACTACCAAAGGACCAAACACCAAGAGAAACCCCACTTCACACAAAAAGATCACAGATCAACACACCGATGTTTTGACGTGGTTTAAACCCTCTTGAGGGAAACACTCCACAGCCCCGACCAAATAGCTTCTACGGGACAATTTATTATGCAAAGAAAGAAAGTTACAAATGAGCTTCTCATAATCGATCAACTAAACAATGACCCTCCATGCTCTTTAAATAGAGATCATGGACCAATCGGGTGTTAAGCCACGGATCAAGGTTAGGTTTGATCTAAGAGAAGTTGAGCCGTCGGATCACTCTATGTCGGGAACATATCGTGACCGTCGGATTAAGTATTTACAAATGCATACTAATGCATACTAAATAAACACACTATCCCTAACGGATCTATTACACAAGTTGATCGTAACTAACTCCTAAGTGTCTAAATATCCTAACATCCCCCCTTAAGAACAACTTGGGATAGGATTGAAGGATTTACAAAAGTGACACTATTAGGAGAAGGAAGGAGGCATTAGAGCCTATCCCCCCTTAATGACAAGTTCCTGAACTCCTAACATAGATCGAAGTTTAGAAAACTTCGCTTCTATAAGAGACTTGGTGAAGATGTCTGCAACTTGATCATCTGTAAGGCAA
The DNA here is from genome assembly GCA_027924585.1 of Larix kaempferi. Classification (NCBI taxonomy): domain Eukaryota; kingdom Viridiplantae; phylum Streptophyta; class Pinopsida; order Pinales; family Pinaceae; genus Larix; species Larix kaempferi. The sequence goes on from BSBM01001038.1 coordinate 588,962, forward strand.
AAGAGCACTTCAAGAACACGATCATGAACAAGATTTATGATGAAGTGCATATGTAGCTCAATGTGTTTGCTGCGTTGATGTAGAACTGGATCTTTGGCAAGCTTGATGGCACTTTGATTATCACACCAAAGTGGAGTAGGCTGCTACTGCTCGAATTCAAACTTTGAAAGGATCCGTCGAAGCCATAAATCTTCCCGACTGGCATTAACTGCTGCTCGATATTCTGCCTCTGCTGAAGAAAGAGCAAAAGCTTGTTGTTTCTTACAAGCCCAAGTAATAGGTCCAGATCCCAGACTGAAAACATAACCTGCAGTAGACTTTCGATCATCAGGATCGTCGGCCCAATCTGAATTAGTGAAACCAACCAACAAAGGTTTCCCCCCTGTACTGTAATGAATCCCAAACTGAACTGTACCTCGAATATATCGTAGTATTCTTTTAGCTGCTTTCCAGTGACTTTCATGAGGTGTCTGCATATAACGGGCAACAAGACCAATGGCAAAGGAAAGGTCAGGACGAGAATGAGTCAAGTATAAGAGACTACCAACAAGCTGACGATACAAGGTGGCATCAACTTTAGGTGAAGTACAAGTGGCAGAAAGTTTGACTCCAGACTGGAAGGGAGAAGAAGCTGGTGTACAATCTTCCATGTGAAAGCGACGAAGAAGGTCACAAGCATACTTAGACTTAGAAAGAAAGATTCCTTCTTTGGTTTGCAGGACTTGGAGACCAAGAAAATAACGCAAATGTCCTAAGTCTGACATTTCAAAATTTTGTTTAAGACTGGATTTCACATGGGTTATAAGCTTAGGGTCACTACCAGTAAGAATAAGGTCATCAACATATAGAACAAGTATGATGAGATGGTTTCCTACTTTCTTGGTATAGACATTGGGGTCAGAATGGCATGTAGAAAAACCAGTGTCAAGGAGAAAGTTATCCATTTTGGCATACCAAGCTCTAGGAGCTTGCTTAAGGCCATATAAGGATTTCTTAAGGCGACATACAAGGCTAGAGTTATTCTGAACATATCCAGGAGGTTGTTCCATGTAAATTTCCTCCTGTAAATCACCATGTAAGAAGGCATACTTGACATCCATTTGATGGACTTCCCAGTTGTGTAAGGATGCAAGGGAAAGAACAAGGAGGATGGAGTTCATTTTTGCGACGGGAGCAAAGGTTTCATTGTAGTCAATCCCTTCAACTTGGGAAAAACCTTTGGCAACTAACCTTGCCTTAAGTCTTTCAACACTTCCGTATGATGCATACTTAGTTCTGTAGACCCACTTACATCTGACAAGTTTTCTTCCTTTTGAAAAGGTACAAGATCCCAAGTATCGTTCGTCATTAAGGAACGATATTCTTCATCCATGGCTACATCCCAATATGGATTCCCTGAAGCTTCTACAAAACTTTCTTGATCATGATTCTCGGAAACTTGAGCCAAGAGAGAAGAGGCTCACTAAAACTGAGAACGTGTTCGACGTTGATCTCTAGGATCACCTGCAAGATCACCAGCTGCTTCACATGTTGAACGGACCCATAGAGGAAGCACTTGTGCTGGTGCAACTGGAGAAACATGAGCAGGCAGAGGTGGATTTTCATCCTCATTGTCATCATCAGAAACTCGAGTTGAAAACCTTTCAAGGAAGTTGGAAGAAGAAGAGGAAGGCACAAATGCCGAATCAGGCTCGCAGGCCAAATATGGCACAATCGCCGAGTTAGACTCGTAGGCCAAGAGATTTTCATCAAATTTAACATCTCTTCTAATGATTATATCATGAGAATGTGGTTGAACAAGTCTATAACCTTTTACATCTTCAGAATATCCAACAAATATGCACTTTTCACTTTTAGGCTGCAATGATTTCCGTTTTTCATCCGAAATGTGAGCCCATGCTTCACTACCAAACACACGGAAGTGACTTACATCAGGTTTAGTTTTACTCCATGCTTCTTTCAGTGTTATACCTTGTAATGCTTTAGTGGGGGTGCAATTAACTATGTAATTTGCACAATTAATGGCTTCAACCCAAAATTGAAGACATAATCCCTTAGATTGGATCATACAATTAGCCATTTCTTTTAAAGTGCGGTTCTTCCGCTCAGCTACACCATTTTGTTTTGGTGTATATGGAACAGTGTGCTGTTGTTGGATGCCTTGTTTAGTGCAAAAAGTAGTGAACTTATTGTTAACATATTCTCCTCCATTGTCAGATCTTAACTTAATAATTTGATGACCAGATTGTTTTTCCACAAGGGCCTTGTAGGCCAAGAACATGTTAAATACTTTGCTCTTAAGTTTTAGAAAATAAACCCAAGTGCGTCTGGTGTAATCATCAATGAAAGTTAAGAAATATTTGAAACCAGAAAAGGAAGCAGATGGAAGAGGACCACACAAGTCACTGTGCACAATCTCCAAGGGAACCGAGGCATGCCAAGAGGCACGTTTGTCAAAACGGTCCCAATGATGTTTTCCGAGTACACAACCGGAGCAAACACCATCCCTGCAAGATACCATCAGAAGACCAGTCACCATATTTTCTTTACATAGTTGTTGCAATGAGCGATAATTTAAGTGACCAAATCGCTCATGCCAAAGTTTGCTCAAGTTATCACTATGAGAAACAAAAACTGAAGGAAAAGGTGATGACCCAAAGTTGTTAAACTTGTACAACCTGGTAATATCATCAACAATTCTGGTAGCTAGGACCTGTTGAGGATCTTTAAAATCCTTGATTACAACTTGGTGAGGTGTAAAGGTCACAGTTTTACCTTCACCAGAATGAGTGATCTGATAGACTGATAACAAATTGCAGGAAATTCTTGGAACACATAGTACATCACTAAAATGACCATTATTTACTGGAACTGTTCCAACTCCTACAACACTTAGAGATCTATCATCACCAACAAATATTTGTTTGGTGTTACATTCATGCATAGTAGAAAAGATGGCTTGATCCTTAGCCATATGATAAGATGCTCCAGAATCAATGAGCCATTCATTTGAAGTAGAAAAAGAAGATGCATTATAAGAATAACCAGAAGCACAAAGTGCATGTCCATGAGAGGCAGATACTGAAGACGAATCTAGGCTGATGTGGTGCTTCTTCATTGTTGCTTCCAAGGCTGCCATCTTCTTGAAACACTTAGATTCATCATGATTATCTTTCCCGCAATAGTTGCAATGACGCGCTCAGTATTCTTTCCTTTTGGCTTGGATCCTTTGTCATTTTTTAAAGAAGGAGCTGACTGAGAGGGTTTTGGACCCTTCTTTGACTTATTATTGTTAAAATTTTGTTTCTTGGGAGGCTTGGGCTTTTCTTTCCGTTGGGACAATAAGGCTTTCCCAGATGTATCTGCATTGTTGATTATTCCAAGATGAATGAGTTTATCTTGTTCTCTAATCAAGGAATCACAAAAGGATTCAAGACTGGGCTCTTGATAGCTAGTTGCATTCAAGGATGCTTTCATGGAGTAAAATGTAGATACAAAAATAGAATATGCAGGTCCAAGTTTGGAAAGAATATGATAAATGCATTGTTTGTCTTCCCTCTCAATCTTACATTCCGCACATAAGAGTTTAAGAGTTTTGTACTTAGATAAATAATCTTGAATGCATGAAAAGTCACTTGGATTTAAATAAATCAACTCATTTTTGAGTTGGTGACCTCGAATTTAATTGTGTTTACCAAACACAGATTCCAACTTGTCCCAAGCAGCATTAGGTTCATCAATTCCAGATATGTGGAATCGCAAATCAGTAGAGTTTGATATCCCAATCAATCCACGAGCTTCATCACATCTATTTTCCCATTTTATTTTCTTATCATCATCAGTGGGTTCTTTTTCTTTCCCTGAGGTAATTCTGAAAAGTCCCCTGCTTCGTAGAACATCCTCAATACGAGATTTCCATGAGAAATAGTTGGAACTGTTAAGTAGAATATCACAAGGGGCAGCCATATTTGTAAATTAATGGCTGTAAAAGCAGAAACCAATAGTTTGGATGTGAAGAGCTCAAAAACATAGGCGGTTTAAAAAAAAACGACACTGAAAACTGACTCTGTATGATGAAATTATGCTTAAACAAAGAAACTGTTGAAGATGTCTCCAATAGTGACGTGGCAGCTAGAGAATGTCTAGCAAAAAAAGAACCCCCCCTCTTCCCAAGATGAACCTTTTGACAATCACTTTACAAGAAAGTTGCTTTAAGTGAACCACTTTTGTAAAATAAGTGACACTTTTACAATGATATTACTTTTAAATAGTGCAACAATAAAAAAAACTTAAGTGACTCACTTGTATTTTTATTTTTTATTATTTAAGTGAGATGCACTTTTACAATAAAATAACTTGAAAATAGAAATTGCATGCACTTTTTCTTTTAAAAGTAACTTCCTAAGACTTGAACTCAAGACCTATTAAGGAATAAAACAACTTTGAACCAAGTGAGCTAGATTAAAAGGTATGTAAAATATGGGAATGAGGAAGGGTTTTTTTTTTTTTTTAACTTTGCTTGCTCGGTTTGCGTGCTTGCCCTTTTTCCAGCAAAACAAACCACAAATCGAAACAAAAAAAACTTTTCCACACTTGTGGAGTTAGATCTTGTTAGCTTTCCCAGAAAGTCTACGTTTTCTCTCTGTTTCTTATTTGTCGAGATCGCGCAAGGTGCACGGCAAAGACCATACGTAGCCGAGAAAAACCCTTTCCCTTTCTGTTTCTGATTTGCCGAGATCGCTCAAGGTGCACAACAAAGAGCATACGCAGACGGGAAAGCAACAATCCGAACCCAAAAAAATCTAACTGTAAAAAAAGATGAAATATGAGATTTTTTATTTTTAAAAAAGGAAATAAAAAAATGCGTCACTGTAACATTATACCTTCAGATCTGATGAAATACGTGTTTCTGGAGCAATCGGGAACCATTTTCGATCAAACGAAAACTATTTTGCAATGGAAACGATGCTCCGGACACAATGGAACACCTCCCACAGCCTAGAAATACAAAAAAATACCAAAACTAGAAACCCTTCGAGTTTCGGCAATAGCAGTTCAAGATCTAGATCATAACCGGAAGCGGCACTTCATAAAAGCTCTGATACCATGTTCGGGTACACATCATACTACCAAAGGACCAAACACCAAGAGAAACCACTTCACACAAACAGATCATAGATCAACACACCGATGTTTTGATGTGGTTTAAACCCTCTTGAGGGAAACACTCCATGGCCCCGGCCAAATAGCTTCTACGGGACAATTTATTATGCAAAGAAAGAAAGTTACAAATGAGCTTCTCATAATCGATCAACTAAACAATGACCCTCCATGCTCTTTAAATAGAGATCATGGAACAATCGGGTGTTAAGCCACAGATCAAGATTAGGTTTGATCTAAGAGAAGTTGAGCCGTCGGATCACTCTATGTCGGGAACATATCGTGACCGTCGGATTAAGTATTTACAAATGCATACTAATGCATACTAAAGAAACACACTATCCCTAACGGATCTATTACATAAGTTGATCTTAACTAACTCCTAAGTGTCTAAATATCCTAACATACTTGATGTCTAAATTGTATTTCAGTTTCATTATTGTTATATCAGTCAAGATACGCTGAGGAAGGTATCTTTGTATTGCAGGTTCGTTGAACAGAAGATCAAGTGGAGGATCGATCAAAGGAGCACACGAAAGCTAGGATCGAAATTCGTTAATAAGGTATGCCCTCAAGAACCTTGATCTCTTTCCTTTTGTAGAATCCTATGTGATATGATTAATGTATTTACGTGTCACCCCAGAAGTTGGTAGTGTCCCTCTCCTCACTATAGGGTAGAATTCCCGAACAACAGACTGGCGACTCCGCTGGGGACTAGTTGTTTTCTGTTCTAGGAGACTCATTTGACTTTCCTTCCAGTCCTTTTTGACCTTTTTTGATCCCCTGAGAGGATCTGTAGATTATTGTATCCTGTTTCAATTGCTTGACTTACCTTAGTTTGAAGTTTTGAATCCTGTTTTAAACCTTCCCTAGCAAAAACGCTACTTTTCTATGCATACAGTAGCGTTCATCTCCTGAAAAATGTCGGTTTTCCTTTACAAAGTAGGGTACACCTCCTGAAAAATGTTGGTTTGCCTTTACACAGTAGAGTACACCTCCAGAAAAATGCAGGTTTCTCTACTGCACAGTAGAGTATTTTCTTGTAAGTCTCTGTTTTTGTTTGGGATTTGATTTTTGCCTGTTTGGCTTGATTTCCAGCCTCTTTTTTTGCTTTCCCAACTGATCCTTTAGATATTTATGCTTTTGTTGAGGCTTGTTTGCCTCTCCTAAGTCCCTTAGGTTATCTTTTGTTTGCTTGAGTACTTTTTAGGTGTCTTGTTTGTTTGTGGCTCTTTTTGGAAACCGTGCCTTGTTCCTAGTTGAACATAGCTACATGTTGGTACCCTAGTTGCTTGTTGAAAGTATACAAACCTTTGTTTATCACATTTGTTGTTTGTTGCAACACTAATCATACTTCGACGGTGTCTTGGCCTTTGATTTAGGGTTTGACCCTAAGTCGGAGTCTTTAGGGTGTTTTTAAAAGTTTTTCAGTCTAGACACTTCCTGATTACTTTGTCAGTTTCAGTTTCAAGTAAGTTGAAGTCTTTTAGTTTGCTTCCATTTGAGTCTTTGTGACTGTAAGGTCATCTTTGGTTCGCTTTCATACCGTTAGCTTGGCTTAGTGTTTTTAGGGTTCTTGATGCTTTGGAGCAAGTTTTGAAGTTTGCCTTTCCATTGTAAAGCGTCTCTTATCCTTCGTTTCTTTCCACTTTGTCTTCCAAGCCCAAGGTTTTTTCCCTTTCAGAACTTCATAGGACAAGTATTTGTCATGTAATCAAGTTGATTGTTGTGAACCTTAGAGTTGATTTTCCTTACTTACATTGCTCTTTTAGGTCTTACTCACTTCCACTTTCGAGTTCTTTTTCTTTCGCATATATCAAAAAAAGCAAAAAATGAGTTTGGTAGTTTAAAGTAGTAAGGCTTATAATCATTTCGAAGTAGCATAGTTTAGTTTGTTTTGAATTTGAAAAGAAAAGAAAAAAGAGATTTGTTTTGGTTTGATTAAGCTTTCATTTTGGAAAGAGCATAAACGAAAAAAAGGAAAAAGAGTCTTTTTGTTGCTTTGAAAGTTATTTCTTTTGCACTTTACTTTCTCAAACCATTTCCACACAATACACTACCCCGTTGAGTAAAAAGTTGCTTTAAAAATAATTATAATAAAATAAATTAGAAACATTTTCTTTTTAGGAATACACGACACCAACTAGCCTAGGCTAGAGCTTCGAGCTTAAAACACCTTAACTTGCTCGGAACTAGTTTCATTACGCAACAATCGTAGTACAACTTTCATTTAGGTAAACCCATATATATCAAATAACCCTGGGATGCTCTACTCAAACCAAAGTTAAGCACAAGGCCATGGGATATCGGAATTGTTGAGGATAACCCCCTCACGTTCCATTTTGTCCATAAACCAGAGTCGATTCGCGTACGAGGGTCCTTTCGAACTTCGGGGTTTGCTACCCTACCCATGCGTTTTTACTAGGCTGACGACTATCCCCCCAAGATATTTCGTATGTATGGTAGCCTTAGTATCAGAACTTTAGGATCCTACACAGGTAGAGTGGGAATTATTCCCACTTCACCTAGGACAGGCGTGGAAGGTAACCCTCTGGCAGTACTCCTGGGAAAGCGGTTTGGTCATTCAAGTGCGTGCACCCAGTGGACTTTCAGTGGAGGCCACAAAACTAACCATCAATACTCTATTAGTTTGTTCTAGGCGCTAATCATCCCAAACTTACTTCCAAGAGTATTTTCTATCCGTTTGATTGGTTTGATTACTTAGGATTTTTTAGTGGTATGCTATTTGCCCCTTAGTCTTAGTGGCCACTAGGATTTTACTTAGCATTATTTTTATATAATTGTGGAAGACCAACAACTTCATAGGTCTTGGAGGTTGCAAAACCTTCCCCTACCCAGTGTGGAGCCACTACCGCCACCATGATGACGAAGGACTAACTCCAGTGGTCTTTTTTAATCTACTGGTGAAATAGAGGTTCCTGGTGAACCACAACCTAGAACCCTGGATCAACACGTTTTTAACACTGTTGAGGTTGAGGATATCACATCTAGTGATTTTAACACTCCTTTTAACCCTCCTCTTACCGGACTTAATGATCCGCTTCTGGTATCTGTTGGTTTCCAGCAACCCAAGTATAGTGCATATTTTTTCACACCTGGGAATATTATGACTAACCCAAGAGACGAAGAAGGAGTCCGACAGACTCCCACAATGGGTATGAATATAAGTATTGTAAACCCTCCTTCCACTGCTACATCGAGTTAGACACAGACAACTTCTGTTTCAACTCCGTCCTTCAGTTTTAACGTTGGTAGGTTAGGCATGCCAAGCTCAACAAATTTGACATCAGCCTCTACCCCTACTTTTGGACCCAGTAATACAGTAAACATTGTTCCACCTCCTGTGACTTAACAGTCATACCATATACCTAGTACTTGGATTTCCACACCCAATGTAGGGATGAATGCCTCTACAACTATGCCTTTCATGAGTACCATGACTACGCCGTCCACCTCGACTACCCCTGGTTTTATCACCTTTGCAGGTTACAATATGAATGAAAATAATATACCTACAGGAAATACTCCTTTTTCTTTGTTTTCTGGAGGAGGGGGTAATATTTTTAACCAACAATATGGCGGGGCTAACACCCAGCCACAGTGGACGAATAAACAGGGTACCAACCCACTTTCATTTGGGTGGGGGAATTTCAACAACATTTTCACACAACAAGAGATGGCTGGGGGAAACCCCTACCAGCATATGGCTGGGGGAAACCCCTTCCAGCAGATGGCTGGGGGCAACCCCTACAAACAAATGGCTGGGGGAAACCCTAACCAACAGTTTATGGGTCAAACCATGGGAGGTTCCCCCTTCATGACCCCATCTTATCAAATGCCATCTTATAGACCTCGTTTACCATTTCTGGAAACCCTGAATTTTTCAGATCTTTCCAAGTTAATGAACAATCTGGTGTGCCATAACGTTACGTGGCCACTAGTTCCCACTAACCTACCTTCGGACATTCCAAAATTTGAAGGTAAAACTGTTGAGGATCCTGGTGATCATGTTACCACTTTTCATCTCTGGTGTTCTTCGAACTCGTTGAACGAAGATTCTGTTAGGTTGAGAATTTTCCAAAGAACCTTAACTGGTGTTGCATCCAAATGGTACATTGAGTTACTTGTAAACACCTTTTTTAACTTTTGGGATCTCACCATAGTCTTCTTGAACCACTTCCAGCTTCTTGTTCGGTATGATGCTGGAACAGATCTTTTGTATACCTTTAGACAAAACAAAGCCACCCATTTATCTGATCACATTCAGGAGTCACGAAGATGGAAGAGGCTCATTAAGGCCAATATTCCCCCAGAATTCTTATTAGAGTGGTATCTGAAATCACTCCTTCCTTATGTTTCTAATGAAGTAGCTACTTCCGAGGTGTCATAAGAAGAAGAAGCCATTCTAAGGACCCAGTAGCTAGACTTGGTTTACGCTCAGTCTGGGCTCCTTTACGATATCATACCTGATGCTCCGCAATCGAATATTGATCTAGGTAGACCAAAACCTGGACCACATGCTAACGGCATAGTAGGTTTAGTTGATTCTGTAGCCTTCGAAGCATTAACTAAACAGGTTCATGCCTTATCGGTCAAATAATCGACTACAGAAATGACTCTCGTCACAACCTCTCCTTCTACTACTGAATCTGTACAACAGGTTCAGACTAACCAAAAGGGCCCTCGGCATCCCAACAATAAAAATAAGGGAAAGAGAGGAGAGGGGAACCAACAAAAGCCTAAAAACAAAGAAAATGCCGAGGAGGGTAACAGAGAAAAGAAGAAGGTCAAGTTCCCTTGCAAGCTTTGCAAGCAGGACCACCTCACTCACCAATTCCCTCTAATCGAAGAAGCCCAGAAGCTACTTCAAGAAAAGAAACCTGCCATCCTTAAAGATCCATTTCCAAAAGGGAAGGGATCATCTTCTGACACCTCCAATGCTGGTGGCACCACCCATCCTTCAGTTGATTAAAATTTTATTAATATGGTTAATTCAGATGCTCTTTTACAAACGCGGGCAAGAATTATACCCCGGATTCGTAGAATAAGGATAAAGATGTTCTTGAATCTTCCACTCCTCTCCACATACCTGTGGACCCACTGCCCAAGATCTCGAAAGGTGTCTTGAAATGGGCTTTGCACAATCCCAACGCACGGGCTGCTGCCAACTATAGTGTGGTTGAAGATCTAGCCCAGACCCCTTGTCCTATGTCCACCTTAGAAGTCTTGCAAAGTTTTCCATTACAACGAAATGCACTTCTGGGAGCGATTGGAAGTATGGAATCATCCAACATGATTGCATGTTTTGATATGTCTGATATCAAATACCGGTTGTCGTACCACGTTTCCCTTCAGATAGAGGTAGCTCATGGTCCTATGACCATGAGACGAGCTATCGTAGACGAGGGCGCGTCTACGTGCGTAATGTCAATTTCTTGTTGGAAAACTTTGGGTTCTGCCGAGTTAGCCCCCTCTAACACACTGCTTACTGACTTCGATGGTAGGACTTTCTGTCCACACAGAGTTCTACCATCGTTTGAAATTACACTTTTCGGTAAGACAGTTGTTGTAGAGATTGAAGTTCTGGATGCTCTGCTTGATTACAATATGTTGTTAGAAAGGACCTGGACATATGCCATGCGAGCTATTACATCGACAGTTTTCCGAGTTGTTATGTGCCCTCATGAAGGTAAGATCATCACGGTCGATCAGCTTTCGTTCTCTCAGCGAAACAACCAGACTTCATCGGAATCCACAGTTCCTTTAGCTGATCAATCTGCCCCAGTAAGCGAGAGTTTAGGAGTAGGCTTTACGGGTCGTTAATAGGTACTTTTGACCTACCCTCTCCCGTTCTTTTT